>PPKS02000004.1:0-600000 GCA_003706235.2 Wenyingozyma naganishii | reverse complement strand
AGACGAGGCTCTCGTCATTGGCGTGTTCGTACCGGTGTTCGCTGTCGTCCCAGTTGTCACAGTCGCCACGCTGGTCACACTAGTGATCGGCGTGCTTGTGATAGAAGCCGAGTACCTATGTATTGTCATTAACCATAGAAAAGTTGTTATTCAAACGCAGGCGGGAACAGAATGATAATATCATCGGTAAATCATGGTTTCTGGGAAATAATGCTTTTAAATGCCACGAGGCTTGAAACAGAAAAGAAAAGCTAACAAAAAATTTATGCAGGTCTAAAAGAGGGGTCACCAAGAAAAGGTCTAAAAAACGTGACAATCGTGACAAGTGCCAAACGGTATATATTTTTTTCTGGTGAGAATGGGCCGAAGCGGTGTGAGGAGGCGAGCCGTTGTGCTTCACTGATGATAGGCAACGTAGACCACTTCAGGTTGTTGTCACGATATCTCTACTCTTTAGAGCTTGCCATCTTACTAGCTGACGCCTGATTAGTCTTAGACCAGATTTCTCCAATATTTCTTATCTTTCTACCTACGGGCAGCTCTTGTTTCTTAAAAAAACCGTTGGGAAAAACAAAAGGAAAGGCTCGGTGCCCGCCGATTTTTCCCCTCTTTTGCGTGTAGAAATTTTCTGTACTGCTTTGGAGACGCATAAAAGGTGCAGCAGAGCGATCCGATCTGCAGTAAGTTTTTCCGGCCGTTGCAGCTGTTCGCTAGGAGCGCGGACTAGGTTGCTTTTTCTTTTAGCGGACCAGTTGTGGATGGACTGACCTCGGAAGATTAAACCTCCCCCAGTTTAGGTTACGTTATGAATAGGGCCTCTTCTGTCATTTACTCAAGCTTACAGAAGGCAACGCTGGCTGTAGTTTGCCTCGCTTCCTTTCATTAAAAAACCATATAGAACTAAGACATTTTATTATTCGAGTGTTCTGCTACAAGATAGTGCCGTCTAGTTTTGCCATTGGTATGTTAAGCTGGCTTCATATACTGTTCTTTTCCGTTTCTTTGTCCCCGCTCGCTTCAAGTACATCGTTCACAGTGGTGCGGAGAGGAGAGGATTAGGGCAATTGAATGCCGAGATTATATAATTGTGCATTACGTCTACCCTTCTACTCGCATAGCCCTAAAAGTGCCGATTATGACCGACGCGTTAGATAGTGAAAGAACAAGTCATATCATCTCTATTCGCCCGTAGCTACCGTGGATACTCCTTGTTCCTTTGTTTAGAAAACACCCTTGTACCAAACGGTATCCGTTCCTTCAAGGCTTTTTACAAACTTTCGCAATGTTCAGTGGCATAACATTCTTTTGCATAAGGAGAGAATCATTTCTCTCAACAGGGTAAACTGGGCAGATCTGTTAAACAATTCTCACACGATTACATAGTGCGCACTAGTTTATAGGCAGTTGAGTCGCAAGACATAATCAATCCTGTGCTGCCTCATCTGCCATCTGATATCGCTATCAAATAATATAAGGCAGATAATAATAATAATAATGAAAATAATATATTTATTTTTCGCTCAACGAATAAACACAGCCAAGCCAAGCCTTACAGGAAATTTTCACACTTTTTCCCTAGAGCTTTATACGAAATATAATGGTTTTGCTGATTATTCAATGTAGACAGCTTCATCATGGAGAATCTTGTCTCCAGATTACAACGGTATAAAAATATGGAAATGCTGCACTATAAAATAGATCACGAAATTACTGCAATAATCATAGACTCTTTGAACCCCTGGTATGGGACTGACAGGTCGTGATCAAATGGCAGCATTATTTGCTGTTGATACTTGATGGAAACCAGTGGAGATACTGATTGTAGCTGCTCAGACAAAGAGAGAGCCATTTGTTCTTTCTTACGTCAACGTACTTGTTGGCAATGGCCTGCTCTCTCAGTATTTTTCCTTATTTCCGATTTTGGGCCTCCGTATGTTGAATCAGAGAATATCTACCTACACAAAAAGAGAACTGGTGTTTAATCATTTATTGCGGGGTGCTAAACTTGACACAATAATGGACAACTAATCATGCCGTGCATAACAACACCGTTAGTGAGTAACCCTTATACGACAAAGCAAGGCCTCAGATTGCAACCCAAACAAATAAATATTTCTCGGAAATTGGCGACATATGCAAATTCCTGAACCTTTAACCAGCTTGCGGCGAAATTAACCCCTTTGTACAGTTTGCCTCATCATCTTTATAGAGCCTAATGTTGCCTTCATTATCGACCGTCGCTTTACAGTTCTTTTTTCTTGAACAGCCACATTGATCTTTGGCACTCTTTCTTTATATCTTCATCACAAGAACTAAGCAAGTTGGACATCCTTATATAATCATTTCTCGTAACGTCGATACAGTTCGAAAGATCCGGTCCTATTATGCTTAAGCCTAGATGGCATATCTGTAGTCCTGTCTTTCGATAATCATTTAGGATCAACAATCCATAGACGTCTGCATCTACCAGGCAATAAATCTTCAAATCGTTGTGTTCTGCAATCAGTTCAATAAACCGCTTAGTGAGCTTATCGGGAAAGCCTTTTCCCGTGACTATCAACCAGTCATGGTATTTTTCAAATGATTTAAGAAAAATGGACTCTTTCTCTATTATTAGCAGCTTTTTCCTTGTTGTTTCAGCCTTATAAGTATCTTCCAGGTAGGGAATCAACTGGTACTCCGTAGTCTCATTGATGCGACTGATTCCAGACTTGCCATGAAGCATTACATCTCCGTACACCATGCCCTTGCGTGAGGGTAGGACGCGAATGCTCAAACAAGTCGAAAGTCTATCAATAATTGCATTCGTGGTCACCTGACTTTTAAACAGGTTTACATCTGAGTAATATACTTGTCTCCTTGTTAAAATCTCGTCTGTTTGTTCATTGTCATTGATGATGGAGATCACTTTTACGTATCGGATAAACTGAAGGGCTTTATCCAAGCTTTTAGAGGGATAATTAAGAGTGACACCCTTGCTAGCTGCGCTGCTCTTGTTTGCGTGCAGTTTCAACGTGAGGGGGTCCCCGTTAACAAGAGAGACTTTGATCAGTCGCAGGACATCACTCAACCGTGTACTCGGCTTGTTAGTATTCAAGGTAATTTTGACCAACTCTGCTCGATCAAGCTCAATCAGCTCAAACCAAATAGATATCAGCCTAGCAGATTCTACTTACTTGCTACTTATGTCTATTACTCTCATATTTACGAGAAGTTACAAACTTCAGTGAGTTTCCTTGTCTTTTTTTCATTCCTTAAATTAGAGCGAGTGAGAATAAGTGAGAGCTGAATGAATTCAGTTCTTGTATTTTTCCACAAGCTGGTCGAATAACTCGTTCTTCTCGTTCAAATCGGTAACGTACTCGTGGCTAGGAGCCAACTTCTTCAGCTCTTCCAGGTAAGCGTCATACTGCTGGTTTGTCACTATAGAGTACGTGATCTTGTTGATAAGGTAATCAGCATAGAAGGGGTCAGACTTGTCAAGGTCCTCAATTTTCACAATCACGTCGCTCGCCTCCGGGAATTGCAGTAGTTTCAGGTTGCCAATTAAAAGACAGTTTAAATTCTTCAACGACACAGAGTTCTCGTTTGAACTGAGTTCATCGAAAAGATAGTAAAACGACTTTATCGACTGTAGATCGTTGTTCACAATGAGCTCATACCAGGCATTGATCAAGTTGAATTCCAGGTCATCCTGGTTGCTGGCCTTGACCTGCTTAACAACGTTATTTACAACTTCGAGGTTGTTGTTGGCCAGTGCCAGCACAGCCAGCAAGCTGAGACTCTCTGGCTTCGAGATACTCATAGATTGTGTCAAAAACTCAATGGCGGAAGCCTGATCCAAGGTCAAGGCCTTTAAGTATTGGTCTAGATCGCTGTCACCGTCTTCAAATGCGTACTTTTTCCCCTGTAAATAGAGTCCATACTGGTGCAGATTTCCTGTGGACAACTCTAGGCCTTTTTCAATGTCACCTAAAGCGTAGTAGCTACGTGCTAGATACTGATTGAGCACAGCCTTGTCCTGCTTTTCTAGTATAAACTCGTCAGCATTCAGTTTTGTTAGGTCTGTATATTTGGCGTTGTAGAATAACTGGCGAACAGTGTAAAGATCTATTTGTTAGTGAGAGTTGATTTGATAGACGGCATATAAAGCCAATAGGAGACGTGCTTACCTTCACTCATGATGACTGTAGGTTTCTGATAATGCTGAAGTGCTGATTGAAGACTGTATACGTTCAGAGTTCGTGTCATCAAACATCGGTGGATTTTATTTTCGAGATACAATGCTTATATAATCAAATTTTTGAAGGAGTTTAAAGTGCGAGTGTACGGTCAATGGTATTACAGTGTCACTCCAGCTAAGTGTTATCGTAGACTACAAGCGTCTCCAAGAACAACACCTGAAAGTATTTGAGAGGTTCAATCAAAGCTCGAAGCCTGCCACGATGTTATAGACGAGCCATCATCGACTCTTTTGATCATATAGTCAGTATTGAACAGATAAGTTAGGGAACGATGCCACATCAAATTTGATGAGGACTTCAACGGTTTTTATACATTTTTATATTGAAAGCTCAAATGCGACAAGGAGCATCTAACATCCCAGTTAGCATGCTGCGGCCGGATAGTAGTTATATAGATAGTAGTCCTTGTTCACCCATGGGTAGTAGGACTGGTAGGGATTCTCGTAGTAGTTGTAAAGCGGTAAAAGCGGAGGAGGTTGGAACCAAGTGTTTGGCGATAGCGGAGGAGTCAGTACCGCCTGGCTAGCGTGAGCGTTGTGGCTAGCATTATGTACGTTGGAGCACTGTTGGCTTTGGTGAAGCTGTTGAGCCTGTTGAACCTGCTGGTTCTGCGACTGCTGGAATTTGTTGCACCATGTGATCCAGCATTCCTCAATGCACTTGAGTTCGTTCTCGTAGTGCAGTTTCCACTTCATCTCAATAAGCCATTCTCTTTCAAGCCTGTTCAATAGTGCAACATTAAGGTTTGTCGCATCAGACCATGACCTGTTCTTGAAAGTGTTGTCGTCGTTAAACTTGTTAGCCAAGATCAGAGACACAATCAAGTTCTCAAATATAGAGTCATCGTTGGTGACAGGGACAGTATTCTCAAACCTGTCAGACAGGTAGAGCAAACTAAGTAAAATCGTTGACTTGGGCAGCCTGGTAGCAATGAGCACGGAGTTAATTTTGTTGTTGAATTCCAAGCTTGGGTTGTCTTTTCTCTTCATCAAACCATAACACAACCAGCAGACAAATCTTGTCATCTGGTCAATATCGTAGTCCAAGACAGAAGAAACGCCGCCAGTGACTTGCTCAACTGGCGCGGGGGGCTGGTAGGCAGGTGGAGCCATGGGCTGCCTCCCTTGCATGCCCTGAACAGCAACAGGAGCTGGCGCATGCATCATAGGCACGGGATGAACAGGCATATGATTCACCGGCATGTTCACGTTGTTCATTGGCTGGTGCTGCTGCTGTTGCTGGTAATAATCATAATATTGATTATAAGGATTGTAGCTCATTGAACGATGGTGATAGATATCGTTGGCAAACATCTTAGCACGAATACTTAGTTAAAAGCTCGTATATTCAAGATAAATTAATATCTCAAATAGGAAGAATGAATATAGTTTAATTAGGAGAAGGAATAATGAATAGACGTTGAGACCTATTCAATATACACTTCAGCTAATATAGTCGTTGGATAAGAGAAGAGGAGCAGAACATGGCAAGGGAAGGCTGATGTCAGACTAATCGATTTATTTGCCCTGGCGAAAAAAAACGTAAAAATTTTATTGATTGGCGCACGACGCGGAGAGCACGGTTGCGGTGGTTGATTGTGAGAGGTGTGTGTGTGGCGTTTCAAGCCCGGATGGGGGCTTGAGGCGCGGAAGTAGGTCCTAGCAAATGGTACTAGAACATGGCTTAACAACAGTTCAAAAAAAGTAGCATACAAACCCGTCAAAAACTGACCGGATCACTATGCTACGCTACACTCTGAAATCTATCTCCTTACTGCAAGGTGTAAGGTGTAAGTGTCTTGATAAAGAGGCTATGAAGTTTTAACCCCCTTAGCTTCTTATGCAGTAAAAAGACGCGAGCATTCACATCATGTAAATCCCATTAAGCCGAATATAAATAAATACATTGGATATATTTAACCACCGAAACCATACAAGGTACGGCCCTGTCTTTTCAAAGCGTAGACAACATCGAGAGAAGTCACGGTCTTTCTCTTAGCGTGCTCAGTGTATGTGACAGCGTCTCTGATGACGTTTTCCAAAAAGGTTTTAAGAACAAGTCTCACCTCCTCGTAGATCAGACCAGAAATACGCTTGACACCACCTCTTCTGGCAAGTCTTCTGATGGCTGGCTTAGTGATACCCTGGATGTTATCTCTCAGGATCTTTCTGTGTCTCTTGGCACCACCCTTTCCTAGACCTTTTCCACCTTTTCCTCTGCCTGACATTGTAATATAGGTTTAAATATAATAAATTATCTAAACTAGATGAGAAAGGAAACTAACATAGATAAAGCAAAAACTAGAAGCAGGGATATGGCCAGTATAAATACACAGGCGCTCAGTTGCCACTGAATTTTTGAGGAAGCACAGAAAAATTCGCTACCTTTGAAGCACGGATTGCTTCCACTGCTAAGTAGGAGGTAAATCTGAGAACAAGTGGAGCTTAACGTTTCATTTGTGCATTCGGCCAATAAAAACACAGCATTTCTCTAGCATGTCTTTAGTGCTGAGAATTACCACCGAGGGGAGTAATAACTGGCACTAACATAACTTGACACAAGCACGTATTTTCGCGAAATTCAAGTCTCAGTTTTCGGAGATTCTGGGAATTACGCCTTGGCTGTGAGAATCTGACCATAGTAAAAATGATCACGGCTACTGATTGAACGTGTTGCTTCTCCTCACATGAAATTTTGCTAAGCGCAACTCCAGCACAAATTTTGTTATAAATAAAGTGCGATTTCTTTTGTTTTTGCCCTCATACCTTTTTCATTTTATATCTTTATTCCCATCGTCATATAATTTATCAAACATGGCCAGAACAAAACAAACAGCCAGAAAGTCTACCGGTGGTAAGGCCCCAAGAAAGCAGCTTGCTTCCAAGGCCGCCAGAAAGTCCGCTCCATCTACCGGCGGTGTTAAGAAGCCCCACAGATATAAGCCAGGTACCGTTGCCCTGAGAGAGATCAGAAGATTCCAGAAGTCGACTGAGCTGTTGATCAGAAAGCTGCCTTTCCAGAGACTCGTTAGAGAGATTGCCCAGGACTTCAAGACTGACTTGAGATTCCAGTCCTCTGCTATTGGTGCCCTGCAGGAGTCTGTTGAGGCCTACCTTGTGTCTTTGTTTGAGGACACCAACTTGTGTGCTATCCACGCTAAGAGAGTTACTATCCAAAAGAAGGACATTCAGCTGGCCAGAAGACTGAGAGGCGAGAGATCTTAAATAGGGTTAATTATTTTGGGTATAATAAGGATAACAACTGGGTTTGATACTTGAATTAGTAAATTTATTTGTACTTTTACCGCTACATTGCTGAGTAATTTAATTAAAAAGCAGAATGACATGCTGTGACTCGAAAGCAAACAGGCTATTCATTTGTAAGCGATGATGTGTCACTTGGTAGGGCACTGAGCCGTATTCATTATCGTACTTAACATCCGTGCACCACATCTGCTTTACGCCTCGTCCGAAATAGCAACGCACTTGATGGATAACTAATAGTGTCCCTTTCTATTGATCCACATCAACAATCATACAATTCCATCACGATGTCTCTGCAAATGAACCTCATTTTCGGGGGGCTAATTATTGAAATGGTGACCCTCACCCTTTTAGTTTTGCCTTTGCCTCATAAGATACAGATCGCCATCATCAACAACGTGTACAACATAACTTCTAACCTTAATGTGAAGATAGGACTGATCTTCGCCCAGGTGATTGTGGGATTGATGTTTTTCGATTCCCTGAAGACAATTGTGCCCAATGTGAGCGAGCCTTTGGAGCTCTATCAACAGAAGGATCAGATGAACAACATATGGGAGACAAGAGTCAAGCAATTTTACGCACAAAGGAACATGTACATCACAGGGGCTTTCAGCCTCTTCACATTGGCAAACATGACGGTAGTTAATCTACTAAAATCGCTTACAAAGAACAAGTCAAAGCTATTAGATACGCTGAAAGATTCATCTTCAGAGCTGAAGAAGACTTTAGAGTCGAAAAAGAAGGACATCGAAGTACTCAAGAAGCAATTGGTGAACCTCAATGCTGCGTACGACAAACTGTCAGTAGACGAGCCTGTTTCTAAGGATGCTAAGAAGGCTGCATGAGCAGCACCTAGAGATATGGCTATGCGAAATAGCTTAGCCCAGCTAGTAGTGTTAGGAGTGTTATACTGTAAGTGTATTAACGTTCAGTCCAGAAATGGCACAATTACAGCTAAGCGGAAGGTACATGTGACAAGGTGCTAGCCCACCTGGGCTTACCGTTAAGCTTCTTTAATGGAGCTAGAGAAAAACTCCCATGCCTTGAATTTGTTAGCAAAGCCAAGCTGCTCAAATAGGCTGGCCACCCTGTCCAATACACATCTATATACCATCTACTCAGTAATAATAATCATTGCTGTCTCCATGAGTTTCTTTTTGGATTGTCAGAGAGATTCCCAATTATCAATCATCATCGTAGATGAAGGGAGAGGACACCAAGAGCGATGAAAATTTGAGACCAGGAGAAATTCGCTTTTATAAACTTTTTCCCCTGGCTGGTGTCAGGAGTAGCGGCAGGTCGGTTTAATCAGTTGGCATTTGCATAGTGTGTGTATTCGGGACAGCGTGGAGGAGTCTAGGAAGGAGAACTCACAGAAGAGTGAAAGTCCGCATTAGTGCAAGATGCAAGGCGCACTGAAAAAGAAGTACGATCTGCCTAGGCCGTACCAGCTCAAGCCTAAGGCACGGTTCGACAAGACACCTGTGAATTACTTCACTACGCCCCAACGTAAGCTGCTAGGGTACATCTTTGTCGTCATCGTGTTTGCCATTATCATTCTGCAGTCTATTCCTGAGAAAGAGGTACACGTACCCAGAAGCAGTTTCGAAGTTGAGAGTGGCGGCAAGTTAAGTGGGAAAAACGTTCAAATTGACACAGCCGATGTGGTGAAGAAGGGCAAGTCGGGCGACCGACCCTTGGACAACGAGGACGATAAAGATCTTGAAGATTTGTTTGATAAGGTGAACAAGATAGAAAGCAAGCTAAGTAAGGATGAATCTAAAAATGTTGAAGGTGTGAAGAATCAGTGATGGAAGAGAAATGGGTTGCTGGACGGTAAGGTGAGGTAGTCAGCAAGAGACTACTAATGATATTTGCATCGGATCGGGATGGATTGAGTTCCCGAGCTAGTCAGTTAAACGATGAGCAACCAGTTGATATTTGGTGCCTAAGGGCATACCAGTCATACAGCTTTTTTTCGTAAATACTACATAGGACTATGTTGAGAATGCTGTAAAACCGACACAGTCGTACCACATAGTCATGTTACATAGCGCCTAATTGATTCCTCTGGCCCTGGCATCCGAACGTTCTTGCCAAAGTGTCTTCCCCGTACAACTGCAAACCTGCTTGTCGTTCTCCCAGATACCCGCTGAGCGAGCGATGACGCCACAGAGCGAGCCCCTGGTGATTTCTTTGCCCTCAGACACCACCATAGACCGGCCAATTAAGTTTGCCAGGTTTAATGGGACTTTGAGAAAATGCTGCGACTTGAAGAGGGACGTGTTATCCGAAGGTGTAGACACTTCTACTGGCTCTACATTGTAAATAGTCTTCCCTGTAGAAAGAGCTCCGTCTGACAGATTACCGCTAGCACGAAAACTAGGGTAGTACTTGCCCTCATTGACACCGTTGAGGGTCAAGTCAACCATAATTTTGTCTCCGATCTTCACGATACGGGCCAGGCCTTTCACACTAGATCTGTCGTTATCGAAAGACTCCAAGATGCACACGGCAGCGGAGTTGGGACCTCCGGCGCCTCTGATGATCGCCTCCCTCCCCGTGCTCTGGATGGACTCAATGATTGTGCTTGGGGGGACAGATCCACGAACTACGACTTTCTGATCATCAAGATTGACGTCAAAGTCGGAGATCCCATGAACATCTTTGAGCGCAGAGGACACTGAGTCGACGCAGGACTGGCAGCTGAGAGGCACAGCATATACCGACTGGTTGTGTTAGTGGCGGCGCTCCCGGCTGGGCAATGGAAAGCGGGACAGCTTGATTTCCTTATGCTAACTACTCACCTCGTATTCTTCTCTTAGTACAGCGGGCATTTTGGGGCTATTAAGATATACCAGCGATGGCTAGAGGTCCAAAACTTAGGCTTTCAAATGCATGTGAGCGAGAACGAGCGAGCGAAATTTATAGTGCATATTGGTGAACTTTGCATTGGAGTGAGTTGAGGTGTTAGTGGATAATAGAATAGACCTTACCCTCTACTGAGTGCTACAAAAAGCAGGGAATAGCCACATCAAATTCCTTTCCACTCATATACTTCACCAGTTTCCGCTTTTTAATTCTCTCGCCCTCTGTGGCAGCACTGATCTGATGTCCCGTTTTAAGTACGCTTTAGGGAGAGGCCTCTTTTACCTCAGTTGGATCCCCGTGGCTTATGAAGTGGCCGACCACGTGGTGTATTTTGGGAAGGTGGAAGGCAGCTCTATGCAACCGACGTTCAATCCCACTGCTGGCTCCAAAGATCACGTGCTCCTTTGGAAATTCGACGTGAGGAACATCAACAATCTCAAAATCAACGATGTGGTCTTCCTCCGCTCGCCCATCGACGCTTCCAAAATGTACATAAAGCGCATAAAGGGCCTTCAAGGCGAAACAGTGACCCCAAGATATCCAGATACTCGCAGAAAAGTGCTTGTACCGACTAACCACCTCTGGGTGGAGGGTGACAATGTCCACTCGATAGACTCAAATACATACGGACCTGTCAGCTCCAACTTGGTCATAGGAAAAGCCGTCTACATCATTTGGCCATTGAGCAGAATGGGTCCCGTCCCTGCTGGTGGTAGGGAGTGTAGAATCAGTGAACTTAATTAGGGAGGGAATCGTTGGACATCGTAAACGCCACCCAACTGAGCAATTTTCAAAGCACACGTTCCCTACAATGATGCATCCAGCCACGCCTTAATGACAATGATAGAAATAGCTAAAAACATAACTACTATAGAATCCGTGTACGTAAACTCAACTCAGCATTCAAGTCACTTTTTAATAGGGGTATCCTGGTGCTGGCGATACTTTGGCTTGTCGAAAAGACTGGTGGTCTTCGCCCTCTGGATCCTCTTTGGGAACAACGGTTCCTTGAACGTGTTGATGTCACCTAGATTGGAAGTTGAGAAGTTCAGCTTTGTCCCAAAAAGGCTCTCTCTTTTCTCAGCTTTAGTGTACGT
This sequence comes from Wenyingozyma naganishii, assembly GCA_003706235.2. Classification (NCBI taxonomy): domain Eukaryota; kingdom Fungi; phylum Ascomycota; class Pichiomycetes; order Pichiales; family Pichiaceae; genus Wenyingozyma; species Wenyingozyma naganishii. The sequence continues at coordinate 588,522 of PPKS02000004.1, read as the reverse complement.
AGTATGTGACTCTGTCACTGAGCGTCTAAGTGACCCTCGATTCAAGTTCAACTTGGAGTCTCGACGCAGCTTGTCGAGCCCTTTTTCACAGTCGTCTTTGTAGTTAGGATCGTGCATCTCAACGTAACGTTTCGGATAGCAGTACTCAGAACCGTACTTTTCAAAGAATTTCTTGTAGCCTCCTTCCAAAATTACAATATCCGGATAAGTCAGCTCTGGATAATTGTCCTTATTGCGTAGTCGGTCCCAAGAGCGCAAGCTATTTGCCATTATTGGCCCTCTGTGTGAAGAAAACTCACAATGGAAGATAATCAACTTTTTTGAGGATAGCATGGCCGTATGCAACTCATTAGAAGGAAAGAAAAGCTTCTCCAGCTCCTGCTTTGATGACACGTTGATGGCACCATCAATATGGCCGCCCACAAATTCGTATTCAAAGCGACAATCCACGATGACCACCTCCTCAAAATGTTCTTTGAACTTGTTGGCGTTGCTCTTGCACTCAACGAGAATCTGGTAGAATTGTTCAACGTCTATTCGTGGCAATGTGCAGTCATCGATGTAAAAAGTGCTGATTGAGGTACTTGGAAGAATTGAGTTCGTCTGGAAAGAATCGGTAGTGTCAGATCCTGCGGTCTTCATGCTCTTGCCAAACTGCAATGCTGTAGTCGACATAGAAACGTTCTTAAAAAGCGGCCTTGGTGGATCCACCGGAGACTTGAAACTCAATCTGTTCATATTCAGTCTCGTGGTAATCTCCGCACTGGATCTGTTGAGCTTTGACTTGAAGCCCAGATCAAAAGTTGGAGACAAGGGCTCTGTTGGCCCTGGAAAGGCCGACACCGAGCTTCGCTGATTATTCCTGTTCGCCAGGTCGGCGGAAATCTTCAGTGTTCTTCTTTTGCCAGTCTCTCTGTACGGATGTATCATTGAGTTGGCTCGTTGCAAGCCGCCGGAGCCTGCAGAGCTAAGGCTGTTGACGGAGGTGAATGAACTCAGTGAATTGACAGAGTTCATAGAGTCCAATGACTTAAACAGATTGGGACGATTGTGGTTTTTGCTTTGAAGAGGAGAGCCAAACGAGTCATGGGAATTGTCGTGGTCTTCGTCCTCAATCGAGATATCTAGCTCGTCGTCGTCTTTCAGCACATTCTGCAGAGCATTGTTCTCTTCTTCGTCCTCTGAGTCTGAAGAAGAGCTGTAGCCGCATTGCGAGGCATTGGCACTCATAGATGAGAAGCTCTTCAAAAGATTAGTGTTCTTCGGTAATGCGTTGCTGCTAGACGCCCTGCTTAGGATATGATGTGTTTCAGGGGATACACCAGACACGGTAGACGTCACTTTTCCCGCACACTCGGGACTTGGCTCTGCCAAAAGATCGAGTGACATTGTCTTGAACTGTGTATTGGGAGACGAGAATGTAAGCGGGTCTTCGGTTGTTTTGACAGCTAAAGAAGGTATCAAAAAGCTGCCTGTGCTCTCCTTTTGAGCCCTTGCGTTGTCTTCGGTTCCGAAAGGCTTGCCTTTTGTGAAATAAGAGGATGCCTCCGATGTGTGGGAGGGATGGGAATGCAAATGAATAAATGGAAATGAATGCGTGGAATGGATAGAGTGAGCGGAAGATGCAGAGGATACGGTCGAGGCGACGGAGGTGCCTGACGTGTTGGAAGCGGTGGATGCAAATGTTGATGCGGAACTTGAAGAGCTCGACGAGCTCGAGCGGGATGCGGAGGGAAGGCGAATGTGCCTTGGGCGTGGAGTGTTGACGCTGGGGTTTTCTTTGAAGCCGAATTGGAATAGGTGATGATGTGACTTCGACTTGCGGTGGCTCCTGTATGACTCGTTGTCTAGCGCGTTCATTGAAGAGAGCAGCATCTTTTTAGGGTTCGAAGATGGCTTGAACGAGTTGTTGTTCACGTGGAAGTTCTGTGAAAAGTCAGCCGCTAGCACAGAGCATGTGGGCGAGTCTGTGTCGGTCTTTGGGCTCATATGGAAGGGTCTTTTCTGGGAATGAGAGCGCATGTGCTTCTTGAGAGGCGTGCTTGACAAGTGAGCAATGTTAGTGATGTTTTTTAATGGGTTCTCCAACTTCTTGTTGTGGCTAGCAACAAACAAGGGAGAGTCTGTTATGCCTCCTTCGCCTTGGAGACCAGAGATGATCTCTGAGTCTGCGCTAGGTGAGTCGATGTCCATGTTGTGGGACTGTGCTATGGAGGAAGTTCAGGTAGTTCAAGTCCAGAGGATACACTAAGAAATATTAAACTCCGTAGATATGTCGTAGGGCTGTGATGATATGTGGGCTTTGGGAGCTTGGTCGATTCTACTCAGGATATCGAATTGACAGGTCACTTTGCCAGAATAGCAATGTAGACTCGCACGTCGCAACAGAAAAACACAGCAAAGACTTTGAAGCTAGCGTATACCAAACCAGTCAGCTTTGTATGGTGCTAAAGAATTGAACAATTGATGCAAATATGATCCTTTGATGATGTGGCTCTTTAGATGCACAGCATGCAAATACGGGAGAGGCGATGTTTGCTATGAGGATCTCTTCAACAATACGCTTCGAAAAGGAAACAGCTAATGACTGCTGAAAACTTTTCCCACTATTAGCACCAAATACAACAACTAGCAAGCAAAGACGAGCACAGATAATCAGCTCACTAATAGCCTGACTTAGTTATCTCCTCTTCAGGATTTTAAGGCCCTTTGAAAATACTCGAATTTCAGAACGATATTTGCATGTTTGTTTTTTGCTCTTTTCGGATGATGTTAAGAAAATGCGAACCAAGATTGTGTAGTGGTTTTTGACGTGAGGCGGTCCCTGAGCGTGTAGGGGTGTAACAATGTCGAATAAGTAGGAGCACATGCCATCTTCCAAATTTGTCAATGGCTAGCAACGTGTACCTTGAAAACTACTCTCACTGCAATACTGAATATGTGTAGATATAGATTAGAAAACGTGCCAATATGCAGGGTTCCAGCGCGTTTAGTCTCATCATAGCCAGTCTAATGTACATTTATACACAGTAAAGGGTTCAGATCAGGCATAGATTAACGAGTGCACTCCTATTTCCCTTCACCAATCAAATTATTTAAGACATCCTCGTACTTCCCATGCGTAGCATTGTTGGCTTTCACCAGCTTCTTTTCTGCCTTTTTGTAGCACGACTCTTGATCGGAGCTGTCAAGATCATACAAATTTCCGAAAGTAATCTCGGCTTCGGCTATATCTACCCAGCTCTGTGGTTCCTCCTCATCGTAAGACTGTTCGAGGTACGATATGGCTTTCTTCACTAGGTCGATAGCTATTTTTTGGGCCTCTTCTTTGGAAAGGCCGTTCAAAGAGGATTCCTCCACATCCTCGTATGCTAGAGCGGTGTATATGCTTGAAGGTTCCTCTGCTTCCATGAGGTAGGACTGGCCAATTTTTTTACATACTTTTCTTGTCAAAGACTGAACGTCGTTGTCCTCTTGGTCTTGCTTCTTCAACAGATCCAACACCTTTACCATAGAATCTCTCCAGAATTGGTTATATTTATCAGAGCTTTGAATGGAGAAAAGAGGGTGCGAGGCGGAAAGCTCAATCTCCTTCACTATTTCATCCTCTTCATTATCATCATCATCATCCTCGGCCTCGCTGTCAAGCCCTTCGTCTACCTTATTAGCGAAGTTGTCAACAATGTCCAAAACGTCATCAAGAGTATCTAAAACATCAACTAGTTCTTCATCGACTTTCACATTTGCGCTACTGACGGCTACATTAAAGTTCTCCAGAGCACTGTCAAGCAACTTTTGTAAATTGGGATACTTCTCAGCGTCAGACTCGAGGTCCATAGTGCTTATGTACTGCAGCGGAACACGAGACAAAATTACTTTACTCTTGGCGATATGCAGTGCTCCAGACTCTCTAAACTTTTCAAGGCCATTCTCAATTCTCTCCAGTCCAGACTCAAAGTAATCAGCCACACTTTCTGTTGATTCGGTATCTTCTGCATCTACAAACGCAGCAAGCTCCGCCAAAGCCAAACCATAGATTGCGTAGAACTCATCGTCTATCACCACGTCTTCATCGCCTCCGTTCTCCTTACAATTTCTCAAGATTCTATCACATTCATGTACGATCCCATTCAAAATAAGTTTCTGATCCTTGTCGGATTTCTTCCAAGTTTGCCATAAGCCGTGCAGTTGAGCGAGAGTGTCATCTGGATTGACCTCTTCTGGTAGCTCTACTGTGATCTCATTGCTGGGCGACTCGCTCGCTTGTTCCACATGCTGCTCAAGCTTTTGCTTCTTTTCCTTGTTTTTGTTCTTCTTTCCTAGTCCCAGGGGTCTCTTAGGTGCCATTATGTGGTAGAGAAATAGTCGGTTATAGGCTGTGCTCCTAAATCTTACGATAATAGCTATGCTTGATTACTGAAAAATTTCAATGTACACTGCCCTAGTGCGACAAATTGTTAGCAAATTTGTCGCACAAATTCGACGCGTCGGAAATTCACAGGCTGTCAAACTCCCCCAGACCGTTGCATTATCTCTTTTCACGTGACCAAAGAAAATATGCCAATTTTTCAATTCATCAGACATGTCCGGAGTTTGAAATTTAGCGTAGCATATGCTTCCCTCTGAAAAGATCATCTGGTGGCGGTGAAACGGGGCCAATACTATTAACTCTCACTTGTACGCACATCTGTTATTTCGTTACTGAAGATGGCACTTTTAGCCTCGCTCAGCTGCCAGGACGAGGTGCACCTCGTAGTAGGATGCCCCAACAATCTGACTCATCTAAGGCTAGACAGCATCATCAACAGCGGTGCAAAGGCCGTCCTCCTTAGCGAAAATATCAACGACAGTTTCACAGGGACCATACAAGAGTTGATGAACATGGGGCGCCTGGTTTTACTGCAACGAAGGTTCCAGCTTGTTGACCTGGAGAAGTTGGGGAGACCAGATGTTGATTATGTAATCGATAAGGTATTTGTCACCGTTGATGAAGAGCCCGAGTTGAAACAGCAAATTTACGATAGATGCAAAAAGCTGAGGATCCCTGTGAACGTGAGCGACTCGCGTGACTTGTGCTCTTTCTCTCTATTGTCTACTTATACGAATGGTAGCTTCCAGATGGGCATAAGCACCAACGGTAATGGTTGCCGTTTAGCCAGCAGGATAAAGCGAGAGATAGTCAAGAGACTGCCCTCAAATATTGACGAGATTGTAAATAATGTCGGGGACTTGCGTCGACAGATCCAGCTTGAAGATTCTGTGGCACATGCCAAGCTGCAGGAAATCGTGGGCGACGATGACGACGACTCTGTAAATAACAATAAGCTGAACGAGTTGGTGTACGAGTTCAAAATGACCGAGGAGGAGAAAAAGTTGAGGCGTGCAAGATGGCTGAACCAAGTTGTTGAGTATTTCCCTTTGACCAAGCTTGCTCACTTGAAGGTGGATGAGCTAGCTCATGACTACAGTGAGATGAGTGCTAACCAAATAGTGAGTGCTAGCCATAATAAGGGCAGTATATCTTTGGTCGGAGCCGGTCCCGGAAGTGTCTCGCTGCTAACTATTGGAGCAATGTCGGAAATTCTTTCTGCAGACCTTATTCTGGCCGATAAGCTTGTACCCGAGCAAGTCTTGGGCCTTATACCGACGCATATCGAGACTTTCATTGCTAGGAAGTTTCCTGGCAACGCAGAGGCTGCACAACAAGAGCTTTTGAGCCTTGGACTCGCTGGCGTGAAGCAGGGCAAGAAAGTGGTACGTCTGAAGCAGGGAGATCCTTATATCTTCGGCCGTGGCGGTGAAGAGTTTGACTTTTTTGTTCGGAATGGGTACAAGCCCAAGGTCATAGCCGGCGTCACATCGGCACTGGCAGCGACTGTAGTCTCTGATATTCCTGCCACGCACAGAAATGTGGCAGACCAGGTGCTTATTTGCACGGGAACCGGCAGGAAGGGAGTTATCCCTGACCTGCCAGAATATAAAAAGTCTAGAACTACCATATTCCTGATGGCATTGCATAGGATAGTTGAATTGATCCCACTCTTAATAAAGGAGCAAAACTGGGACGAGATGTTGCCTGTGTGCATTGTGGAGAAGGCCTCGAGTCCCGACCAGCGCATTACACGAACTAGGCTAAAGGACCTCGAGTACACCATTTCCAAGATAGGAAGTAGGCCACCTGGGTTACTGGTGACTGGGTGGTCCTGTGAAGTGCTACGTAAACTTCCTGCTGATGTGCAGTACACGATAGAGGAGGGACACAATAATGATATCGATGATTCTTTACGAGCGATTATTGGCAAGTTTAGCGGAGAGGCTTAGCTCAATTAAGAGGCAGACGAGGCCGTCGCAATTTACCTTTTGGCGTACCAAGACACGGCTGCACCACTCGGCTTACAGTTTCAGTTCAATGCTGAATGGGCGAAGCCCAGCTCCCTGGCAGCTCGTTGTTGCTCCAGCTACTACCTACTGCTCCTGGCATATAACACTTATATAATGAAAACCCGTGCATCACTTATAAATGATGCTCGGAAGAAAATTAAAAAAAAACATAAAATGGGGTCCTTTTTCTTTTTAGACACAGCAAAGGGTTAGTGTTTCTTTCTTTACTTTAATTAGATTTATCAAGAATGGACGGATCTAAGATTGTTGCTATCATCATTGGTATGTTAAGAGAAGCCCAGGTTAGCACAAGCGGTCATTGAGCAATGCGATTGCGTGCAGAGGAAAGGCTAATGGGTCCGGACACTCTCCCCGATAGACGTGTCCTTAAATCCGCACGTTTTTCCCCTTTTTCGGGGCCTATCACTGGATACAGATTACTAACAAACTTTTTTAGCCCTTATTTTACCACCTTTAGCTGTGTTCCTCGAGCGTGGTGTCGGTAGAGACTTGCTAATCAACGTTATTCTGTGTTGCTTTGTCTGGTTTCCCGGTATGCTGCACGCCTTGTACGTGGTCACCACTTCAAGATAAGCGGATTTGGATTGCTGGTGGACAGGTGAAGTAGCAAGCAACTACAATTGTTGACCTTGCTTATTTTTGCGGCCTTGGCTATGCGGTCTTGGCTGCTTTTACGACGTTTTCCCAGCTGTGCCTCTGATGACAACATCAAACCGGTATAGTGTACAATAGTTCATCTGTTTTTATTGGTGGTTTTATTTTACAGCGACACTCGGATTATATACCGTTCAGTTCGTTTTGTATTATGTATGAATTCTACAGTGATAGTACGAACGATTGTTATGAGAGAAGAGCCAGTAGTTATGGGACTCGCTGAAGCTTCACAGTAATCACATTTTCAGCCAGTGTTCTTATTACACGCATATGTACAGCAAGTTATTTAGAAAGTGGGGGCCAAAAAGTCGGCGACCGGCGACGCAATAAGGGCCACACCAGCAATGAAAAGAGTAGCGTTGAAGGCAACTTTGAATACTGGAGTCTTGGTGAAAGACTCATTCTCCTCTTTGGTGGGTTGTTCCATAAATCCTGACATGATGTTCTGTTCTAATCAGCGGTGAGATTGGCAGTAGTAGTAGTCCTAGTGGTAGTTGACTATGAATGAAAAAAGGAAAATTTGCCAGTTGGAAATGGTGTACGGTTGTTGTCATCTGACTTGTGGGGGCTTTGATGAGATGGGGGAGGTGCGCGGGATTGAAATCCCGCGGTACGCGCACCGCAGGATTTTTGCCCGTCTTTCGTGACTCTTGCGTCGGCCGTTTGTGTGTCATTTCTACAGCTCAGATGCATGCACCTCTATGCAGCTGCTGCATGTTCGCTATCTGTCGCCTCCATGTCTCTTTCCTTTTAATCCTACTTGTCACACTAATACTTCTCCTCTTGTGTTGTTTCTTCTCTGTGTGAAATAATAAGCATGAAAGTGTGTATCAAATTAAACAACGAAACAGGTATGTGATTTTGCTAAGCTATTCGGCTATGTTCGGACTATCAGCATTCTGAAATGCTGTATATGATCCGACTGGCTTAACAGTGGCAACAATTGATAGACCCATTTACTAACAGCTTCTTTCCACAGAATATTCTGTCACTGTGCCTGCAAATGCGACAGTAGAAGACCTTAAAGCGGCTGCTATTGTTGGCTCGCCGACCACCGACGTCATTCTCAGCAAGGCTAGCATCAAGCTGTGGTACTCTGGCCGCAAAATGGAACTCTCCTCCTTACTTAAAGACTATGACATTACCGCAGATTCCAATTCGACTATTTACTTGACCTCCTCCGATGAGGCTGTGTGTGACGATGATTTAGCTGACTCAAATGAACAGTCTACCGCTGTGGCGAGCTCATGCGGCGCTGACGCTGACTGTCCGCACCCACCAAAGAAGGCGAGGCGCAAGTCGTCAAAGAAGTCCAAGCTGTGTACCGTCCCTGGCTGCAACGCCCCATTCCTCCGAATGGTGGGTGACTGTTCCTTCTGCAAGGGCAAATTTTGCTCGAAGCACAGGCTTCTGGAGAACCACGCCTGCATTGGTTTACAGAGCTGCAAGAACCAATACCACGAGCGTAATGCTCTGAAGCTCCAGAATGAGCAGACGGTATCGTCAAAGGTATGAACAGCCGATTCACAGGACTACAGGAATATACATGGCGTGACCATATAGCGCTATAGAGTACAGAGGAAAGGGAAGGTGGGATATATGATCTATAGGTATCGAACTAAAACGTTTTTTAGAGTTATGTGTGTCATTCGTTCTGTTTCCGATTTGTCTATATAATGGATGCTTTTTCAAGCAGCCCATGGGTGTGTAGGGCAGCACTGACACCCTCGTGTACATCCTTGAACACGCCAAATGTAGGCCTTGCGTAGTTGTTTTTCTTGTTGTCAAAGTCTCCGGGCTGGTAGACACCTGTCTGTACCAAAATACTCTCCCAGCCGTAGTTGTTCGCTCCAATAATGTCACTGGCGGGGTTGTCTCCAACCATGTAGACCTTCTTGAAAGGCGAGTCACGCACAGGCGTTCCCAATTCGGGCAACCGGGGCACTTCATCCTTCCCTGCTAGTCCCAGGAGCTTTGCCCTTGCGTCTATTAACAGGTGATGAGCATAGTCGTAGGAGACACGCTCGGGCTTGCCCAGCACAAGCGACTCAAGCTCCTCTCCATGGGTCACACGCTTGTATAGAGCATCGACCATTACCTTGAACGCACCTTGTCCAAATCTGCTCAGCGGATACTCATTGGCCCAAAAGAGATCATTATTGGAGAAGATGATGGGTACAGCAGGCTGAGAAGAAGATTTGTGTCTCTTGGTACCCAGGACGCCACCCTCTGAGGTTGCCAAATCCAAAAGGATCTGTGTGTCTGAGCCCATGTCCCGGGGGTCATTGAACACCATAATTGAGTCGATTGCGACATTGTCCTGTTTGCCATCATCCACACTGACTCGGCTCTCTTCTACAGGTAAACCCCATTGACTGATCTGCTCGTCGGTGTATTTGTGGAAAGGCCAGATGCTTGGATTTGCCCTGATGAGGTCAATTGGCCTCAGAACATCCTGAAACCCGTACATTTGCGCCACTTTACGAGGCTTGTCGTCTGGTCCTCCTACAATAAGCACACGCTTGTGTTTTTGGACAAGAGCCCGAGTCGGTGTGTGTGATTGGACAATTTGCTGGGGGTCGATGTTGACACCAAGTTTGCTGTTGATGGTGCTGATTTTTTCTTGCTCAGATACACCACCGCCATTTGTGAATAAAAGAAAGGGTACCTTCAGCTGGTCGAGCTTGCTAAGGGTCTCTGCTGCATGCTTGATAGGCTTTGCTCCTCTGAGGAGAACACCGTCAATGTCAAAGACAAATGCAATATCGGTAGCGCTCGGCTTGTGGGTGGAAAGTCTCCTGAACGGCGCAATAGACCTAACGGGAGCAACTACTTTCAGCATAGGGAACGAACAGTATAGATACAGCGGTGAAGTCAGCGGTGGCCAGTAGTTGCGCGGTAGATTTGAAGTTATGTACGGGCATGTCGACTTTTCGCGCAGGGGGTGCTATCGCGAGCTTTTGCTTTAATTCTTCCAGCTTAGTGCTCCTCCATAGTTAAGTCTCTCTTCACTTAGCTCCCATTGCCCATTACTCTTCAACATGTTCAAGCAGATAAGAACACTTGGCGACGAGATATGGCGCAATAGAACCGACAAAATTGTGAGTGTGCCTTTTAATTGGTGAAGGCGTCTGTCCTTAATTTCATGGCTATCATACTAACGAACAGAATTCCGAGTTGTTCACGCTCACTTACGGCTCCATTGTCGCCAACCTGTGCCAGGACTTGCACAACAACTACACAGAGGTAAACACACAGCTCTTCAAGATGGGATACAACATTGGTGTGCGACTGATCGAGGAGTTCCTTTCTACTACACAGCTACCCAGATGCGCCAACTTTAAAGAAACGGGCGAGATAGTGAGTAAAGTCGCATTCAAGATGTTCCTCAACATCACTCCTACACTGGAGACTATTGATGACGAAAGATTTGCTCTTGTATTTGAAGATAACCCCCTGGCAGACTTTGTAGAGCTACCGGAAGAAGCACAGAAAGACCTATGGTACTCGAATATACTCTGTGGAGTGCTCAAGGGAGCGCTGGAGATGGTTCAGTTGGATGTCGAGGCACAGTTTGTGTCTGATGTGTTAAAAGGAGATGACAAGACAAAGATGGGTGTGAAGCTTGTACAGGTGTTGAAGGACGAGGTGCCTATAGGGGATGAATAGACTCGTGCATGATGTAAATATTCCATTAACTGCTCCGTGCGCAATGCTTTTTCCTGAATAGCCATGGCTAGGGCCGTCAATGTTAACAAGCCAGAAGCCTAGCGCATACTCTTTCGTTACTATGATTATAGTCCTCGCTAGTCAACCTTCTACTACAATCTACGAATTGAATTACAGTCTACGGATCTTCTGTCAACCAAGGCTCGTACGTACAAGTCGCTCATCAGAATATTATACTCTTCATTAACTCAGATAATGTAGATAAGGTTGTATAATAAAGCTCATCATGTGAACGACATGGTACGTAGTGCTATCAGGGTCTCTGCAAGTGACTGACTAGTCGCTTAACAATGACTTTAGTAGCATCAATGGTACTGGCAATGACCAGACATACAAACTAGAAAGCAAACAACGACGTGAGACTGGGAACTTGCAAAGATAATCGCTGATGGCCAACTGTAGGTAACCTAAAGCATCCCATCAACCCAGGCCCGTCATCTTGGTGTTGCTAATTCTTGGTCTGTGGAGACGTGCCTGTTTCACTATATAATACAATATAATTGAGCCCGGTATTGCAGTTCCACAAAGAGCTTAACAAGCTCAGGTGTTCCGCCAACCGGCTCTCTTTCTCCTAAGCCATTATTCACGTCAACAAATTTTTCAGGATAAATTACCATCTTCTGCTACACCTGGTGTTTGTGGTGTACGGATGTATAGTTTAAGCCACTATTGTATTGTCTACGTTTGCATAAGCGTGTTCACACATTAATGCAACACAGGTACTGCGTTGCGAGGCGATAGATCAGTGGCAAAGATGGCGGGATCAAGCAACAACAGTATAGAACACAACGATGGACACGAAAGGCCACTCGACCTCAACTTATCTGCTGAGTTAGGCAGACCAAAAAGCATAGATATTAACGACAACTCGCATTCCCGGTCCACTTCTATGACGACTGACCAATTGGCACAAAGCTTGGACGAGTTGGCCGAAGACTTGAACCAGTCTTTCAGTAGCGACCATAATGTTGATAACGACAGTGATGGATATGAAGCCAATAGGGAGCATGCCGAAGAAGAGAAGGATTTACAGAATACTGAGCATAATGAGGATCTAGACACGGTAATGGAACGCATAAAGCAACAAAAACTCAAAATGCGTGAGCTCTCAGAGTCACAGGAAGTCTTGGACCATATAGATACGGAGTTTGATAACCAGGAAGAGTCGTTGGACACGCCTCTCTACAGCAATCCGATGACTCCTTTGGACAATCTGACGCTGAAAGCTGGCGTAGACAAGCCAACAGAGGCAGCAGTTAACGAAAGTGCAGAGGGTGACATTGAAAGTGGTGGTGACAATGAAAGCAGGGATGAAAGGTATAATGCAACGCAGGACTACAAAGTGAATGATGACGACAGTAGGGTGTCGGGCATTTCTGATGCGAACGATGTCACACCGTCCGCGTTTGACTCTGAAGACAACGATACAGAAAGGAATTCTAGTGGATACCACTTCTCACGAAATACATTGTCAGGAAGAGTTGTAAAATCCCCCTTTGACTCGGTAGAGTCACTTGATAGATCGACCAATGTCCCGAATAATAACTCTTTCGATAGCTTGAACATGGGCTCTCGCGAAGATCGCGACACTGCTTCGACTGATTTCCACGACAGGGGGACTTCAGACATCTCTGGAGCTCCAGAGTCAAGCGAGATGGCCATAGATAGCTCTCTTGACTACCTCAAGAGCGGACTGACTGATGACGAGTTTCTGCGTGACGATAGCGAGCTGGACATACACGGTTTAATTGAGAACTCTCCATTAAAGGCCCAGAAAAGTGGCTCGGGACAATTGCTGTACCATGCTGACTCGACAGGGTCACTATCAACGGGCAAAATGTCGCTGGCTGCTAACACGAAACATGAGCCAGGGGTTTCTGACGACGAGCTTTCGGACGATGATAGAAACTCAAGCGACACAAGCGATGCACGTGACATGTTCATCCGCAGGAACTCCATGAACACCATCAAGACGACTACCAATACGGAATATAGCTTCCAAGTTGAGGACCCTCCTCCATTGCCGACGTTGGTCTACCCAAGTAATACCCCGCCTATCCGCAAATACTCTTCGCTGTTGGGAAATGAATCACCCTCACAGGCTGCAAAAGACAGAGTAGTATCCGGATCTTCAGGAACCACCGCTGGATCGACTGTGGTGCCACTGCCGACACAGTCGATCACCGACACTCTAACGCCTGTAGGCTCTGCTAGCTCAGCCTTAGGAGACACCGACACCGCTGTAAATTCGTTGGCTCCGGCAGCTGCGGCGTCTAGTCCAATACCCTTACAGACTCACACCCAACCGGCAAGCAGTGCGACAGCATCGATCACAAAGTTGCCAGACATCACAAAAATAATGGCACTTAGAACGAGCGAAGAGAAATTAAACGAGCTGCTGAAGCAGAGAAATGAGCTGCTCAGTTTTGATACAGGACTAGCAACCTGGCTGACAGAGGTAACAGCTCAACATTCGCAGACTCATACCTACCAGGATGAAGCAAAGCTGATAGGCCCGCACGTGGCAAGTGCGTACCGCCAACCGGGCAAGGAGATTAGCGCATCGACGGAGATTGCGCATGATCTGATGCGGACTACATCGAGAGTTAAGAAGTTTGGTAAGGACTATTTTCGGAAAATTAAAAACATTAAGTAGATGTGTGAGTGGTGAGTAGTCGGACGGGAGCATTATTGTCCAGAGAGAACTGGTCACATGCTATCACGCTGATGAAATCAATCGTTCGACGGCACAGAGCTAATTTCTATCACAGCCTATAGATGCTAAATATTTGTATATTATAGTGAATTTGCATACTCTCAGCATACAAAAGGCACAGCTATGGCAAGGCTGGCATGTTTATTGCCTCTTCGTCAACAAGTCCAGCCCAATTTCCCTGATCTCGGCGTCCATCAGCTGTTTGACTCTGTGGCATCCTTCTATTCCTAGACTGAGAAGACTCTCCAAATTATCCAACGGCAGCTTATCTTCGAGCAAAATCATACTCAGTTTGTCCGAGTCACCCACACAGGCCACTGTGACAAAACTGAGGTCGTTCTCTTCGAGCATATTGAGGTCCAGCAATGGTGTTTTATCGTAGAGGCCCACCGTAACGCACGCTACGTAGTCGTACAGGGCAATTCCAGCGTCTATCAGGGCAAGAGTTATCGCATTACAACATCCGCTGAGCAAGCCACCGTCAATAGCAAGTACTGTCAGGTTAATCTCGATCACGGTACGTATATATGGCTTTGGGATAACGGCCTTGCTGAAACATCGTTGGAGATTGATGCATAGTTCCTGTATTCTTCTGTCGTTTTGGCGTCTCTTTTTGCGCTCCATGGTGGCAAAAGGCGGCACGCTAATGTTCACATTTAAAACTGGTCCGTTTGGGTCAATCTGGCTACGCATCTGAGGCTCGAAAGGACCCTTTATAAAGCATAGCACTTTAGAGTTTCCCTGCTGTACATAGGACGAGCCATCCGAGGCGTTGGGATGGGTGTTTATTTGGCACTGAAACTGCCGCAGCTCGTTGAATCGACGGCCGTCTACTCTAATTCCTTCTGGAGAGTACAATTCTAGTCTGCTCATGGTGGTCAAGTATAGAAGTGGACTGCAAAGAAATAGTCTGACACCTAAAACATCTCTGCAGGATAAACTGAAAAAATTCTAAAAGGTCTTGCAGTACAGCGTCGCGCACCTTCTTGTGATATAATTTGGGCCCCCGCATCGTGCTGCTGCGTTTTATGCAGTGTGCATTATAGTACTCCGCTCTTTTGGTCAGCAACCTGGAAAGCACGAGCAAAGGAAGTTCCAAGGCTAGGGTAATAACTGACGGAACGTGCTGTTTGTCAGCGTACTTATTGCGCTAATAGTGCTGACTGTACTGATAGAGCCACTACCGATACTCAGCCCTAAATCAAGTGTAATACAATAGCAACAGGCAATTAGAGCAAAAGCAGCTTTGAGCTCTGGCTGTGTCAACTCGCAAGATGATTCCCGCTTATGTGTTTGAGTGGCTGGATTACTCTATAACCATAATCACCAGAGTGATTGTCTACACTGCGGTAAGTGAACTGTGATATATATACCTCGCTTTGTTTATACTAACACCAGCATAGCTAGTTATGGCCCTGCTGATCATGGTGCCCTATCTTCTGCTTGTCGCCGCGGATCTGCTCCTCTACATTATCAGACTTGTACTTGAAAGCTTGCGCTCTTCCTACGACTACACAGGCAAGCTCTGGTTCTGGACACACAAAGATCACATCGACCAGCTAAGAAAAAATGTGCAAGACACTGACCTGGTGGATGATTACAGCAATGATAGTGACAGCAGCAACGAGAACTACAGTTCCAAGAACGATAAAGCTATCAGCCGCTCTAAGAAATCGAACAGTCCTGACGAAGTTACATCAGACTCCCCCAACAACATAAGAACTCCTGGCAATCAGAGAAATCAGGCTGGCTCTGGTTTTAGCACGGGTGTTTCTACTCGCTAGTGGGACGCCAGTTGTACTACGGAGTGCACTTGGCCAACACTAAAACACAGTATTCTTTGCATTTCCTTGCACACTCTTCACCTCTATTCTGTGACTTACTATGTAGATCTACGTACCATCAAGTATTATTAGGTAACCATATGCAACTGCACCCAGATGTCTGCGGCTGCACGATGCTGCAGCACCCCCCGAAAGTTACTGCGACATTCCTCATGTTGTGCATCTCTACACTGCCTCTTCACGTCAAAAAACCGCTGTCGCTGCCTGCAAACTGCCAAATCGCGATCGCCTAATTATCAACGAATTACCCCTGTTCTTCGTGCTGGCTTTCCTCTCACACATCAATTGCAACACTATGAGTGAGAAGCAGAGTGCAAAAGACACAACAGTGTTGGATTCAGCCGTCAACCCAATCAGCGATGAGAAAAATGAAGGCTTAAACTTCCAATCGAGCACAACTGAGTCGGAGGACTCAAAGGATACTGTGGGCAGCACTAAAGACAATGCCGCGGATACTAAGGACTTTGATGCTGCCGTGTCTACTACCACAAATAAACCACCCGCCAAACCAACTCGTCCACTATCGCCCGTAACAAAAGCAATCAAAGAGCTCACTGAGGCGTTTCCCACAGTGGAGGAGAAGTACATAAAGATGGCGCTGATCGCATCACAGGGTGACCTCGACCCAGCTTTCAATGCGCTGCTTTTCTTGTCAGACCCCAACTCGGGAATATCCATTCCTACTCCATCTGCTAAGCCCAAGCTGCCATCAAGAGAAGATTTTCACAAGAAGCAGCAATTGGAGTCGGACGAGGCCCTGGCTAGAAGACTGGCGAGAGAGTTTGAAAAGGGCAGTAGTGGTGGACACAAAACTGCGCCTCCCAAACCCACGAGAAAGCCAAACTTTGATCGCGATGGCCGCAGAGAGCGTAGCTACTTGGAATCAGACGACGAGGAGGACTTTTTAGAGGTGGTGGGTAAGAACGTTGAGGAAACAGCAACGAAAGTGTCTGGATTCTTTAGCAACCTGGCAAAGAAGGTCAGCACTGACATCAACAATGCGCAGCAGGGCAACCAACTCTTCTCCGCATTTGGCTCGGGTACTGGAAGAAAGAGTGACGAGTCTGCCAGGTTTGCGTCGCGTACAACCTCACGCACCTCGCGTGGCTCCCGTTCCACGCCCCGCTCCTACGAAGAAGACCTCGACCAGGAGTATCGATCTCACGGGGGTATCTCATTGGATGATAACGAGTCAACTACCAGGGGCAATGCTAAGCGTGATGCTCAGCTGCCTCCTAGACCGGCTAGGCCTGGTGCCAATGAGCCTAAGGAAAAGACTGAGGGTAATACTGAATCTGTGGAAGGGGTTGATGCTGTGAAAGACAGCGAGATTGAAAACACTGCGGCTGCCGGTCCTATTGCTGATACCAATGCTGGTACTTCAGAAGAGACGAAAGACACTGCCAAATCCACTAAAAACGACAAGGACCCGAAGTGGCAGTCGCTTTCTGCCGTCGAGCCCAAACCTATAACGGATGACACCTTTGCTGTTGATGACAGCGAGGATGAGGAGGAGGATGAACAGAATGCTAAGAAGTAAGGCGTGCTCTATATTTACATGTGTTTTTAAATATTAGTCATATATCTGAATAATCGTGAGATGAGTAAACTTGGACGATTAAGTGTCCAAGACAAATGTAGTTTGAGGAATCTCCGAACCTCAGCTCGTATAAATGTCCCAAGAAGTCGCAAAAGGGATTGTATCACTCATAGGACCGCAACTCATACCGAGGGAGCGGATGACAACTTCATCCACCTGGCCTTAGGCCAAAGCTATCTCTGCATGTTTTCCTTGAATCCGGTCTCAGCATACGAGCCATCGCTCATAAGGGTCTTGAGCACTCCATTGAGCACTTCGACCTGGAACGGCTGGAACGGGTAGTTCTCTCCGTCTACCGAGATAACACTTTTCTTCCCATGTGGAAGCTTCGGGATTAGCCGGAAAGCCTCAACTTTACAATGGTGTACCTCATCACTCCATACATGCGTTCCCTTATCAATCGAAAGCAGTACTTGAGCCGTCCTAAAGACGTTTGTGCGAGTATCTGTGACGACAATATCAAACGTCCCGTCCTGCGGGAGGGTAGCTGGAAAGAAGTTCACGTCCTTGGCGATAATGGGCATCTTTCCCGCATAAAAAATTCCCAAGTTGTCAGTCACTTCCTTATCAAGCCATTCCCACCCCTCTGGTAAGTTGTATTCATCACTGATTTCCATAGACTCGTCAAGGTAGCGCAGATTGAAACTTTCTTCTGTCAGTTTTTCCGTGACTGGCTTAGCGTTCCTGTGCTCTAGGTAGAACCTGTTCAGCTCTTCTTTCGTTTTCGTCACGTACTTTGCTGCTATCCGACATGGGTACTTGCTGCGTGCCAAAACGCCGTAAGCTACACCTAGATCGAACCTGGCCGGCCCGACAAATCGCATAAACTCTGTGTTGATGTCAGCTTCTGCTATAATACCATAGGTCGAGCTTAGGAAGGAAAGTTTGACAGGATAATTGTCTGTGTAGCAGGCCATTATATCTGTTTTCACCACGTGGCCCTTGATGATTTCCAAAGTGGCAAATGATGGCTCGATTGTGTTGAGACAAGAAAGACTCATGGCGTTTCCTGAGCCGCAGGGACATTGCGCTATAGTCAACTTATTGAATGCCTCGGCTCGGTCGTCACGTTCGTATAGTCCGTTGATGACCTCATGCGGAGTTCCATCACCAGAGGCACAAATGATCACATCAAAGGCATTGATATCCATCTCTTTGACAATTTCTATGGCGTGCTCGTGGTATTCTGTCCTTTCTAAGTGTACAGTGTATTTGGCACTGTTTAGTATTGGCTCCACTTGCTCGTGGTAAAGCCTCAGCGCCTTGCCCTGCCCACTCTGTGGGTTTACTAGCACCATAGCGCGCTTTTGTGGTTGGGAAGATGCGTACGCCCTGGACATAATCGTTGAAGTCACAGAGCTTCCTGGCTCCATATTCTCGATATTGTCAAGCTCAATCGTGACAATGTTCGGTTTGAGCACGTGATTCACTTTCTTCAGATAAGTGAGCTCAACTTTTACCCTGGACATGGCCGCATCGCTATTTTCACTATTAATACTTCCGTCTGGCACTCTCTTTGGGCCCCCGGTCTCTTCAACCCACAATATGCTTTTGAAGTCAATCAAATTCTTGCCGATGTCAGTTTCAGGCACCGGGATACAACAATAGGCGGTCGAACTGGTTGACTTTGGCTCAAAGGAGGCCAGTTGACCCTTCACAGCAATTCCATGAGGTGTTATACGCCCCCTTAGCATTGTAATTCTAGTTGAGCGGGAAGAGGGGAATAAAAAAGGAAAGCTGCTGAGGAACTGCTTTATGCACGACGCTTTCTCTAGGAAAAGTCGCCAAAACGAGAGGAAGCTGAAGAACTGAATTGTTGACGGCTGATAAATGCAAATGAGCCGATGAAATTCAAAGGAACGCAAGCAACGGGGGTGCTATAGAGGGTGCGGTAAGAGAAAGCTATGATGTCACATTGGGTTAGAAACCAAAAAGTTGTCTGTTCTTGCAAGTGTCAATAGTCGCGAAACTGAGTGCAACCTATTCGGAGTGAACATAAGTTTTGGGGGAGGTAATATTCAACTGTGTTTGAGGTGTTATGCCACTAATCTGCTTAAGAGTTTAGAAATAATGGTATCGATTGGCTTCGGGCACAATTATAATATTGGTAATTAGTTTCATGAGAGTGATGCAGGGGTTCTGAGCAAAAGTAATAATAGAGTACAAGTGAGACGGAGTATGTAATGTTGGTAATCTGACATTTTATCAGCGCGGCAATGGCTCGACTGAATGGCTATTATTTTGAGGACTTGTTCAACTAATCTTACCATACATTTACTTCAACTGAAATTGTTTTTCAGCTTCAAGTCAGAACGGCATCCAGTTCAAGTTCCCAATTTGTCTGATATACCTTGAAATACAAACATCCCGCTATCCCGTAGAGGCCACTAAAATCTACTTAATCGTTATTATACAAATACTCACCTACATTACATCAAAATATTATCAATTATCGGCAGAACTGCATCAAGGCCAGGGGCCGTGCCGTTCACAAGAGGAAAGATGCATCGTACTCCTGCCCATAATAGGATGAGGGTAGCGGTTGTTGGTCAAACAGTTTGGTCTTCTTGTCTTTTAAATCTGTTTTTATCATATACCCGCTAGGAGCCTCTGTTCCTACAGATATTTCGCTGGGCACAAATCTCTCATACGTCTTTTCGATTCCTTGCGTATGCTCCAGTTCATTCAACGTATTCTGCCAGTGCTCCTCAAACTCCTCATTCGACATACCGCTGGGTCTCAGGTTCGAAAGCACCGCTCTCAGCTCGTCGATAGTGAGCACCTTGCCACTCTTTCTGTGCAGCACAGACATGGCATAATTGTACATCTGCTGCATTCTCTCCTCTTTAAACTCGTCTACCACGCACTTAGCATGACCGGGGAAAAACCCAAAAGCGGACCATGGAGGATGCGATAGAATATACCCGTTATCGCACGTCATCTGAAAGTAAGGCTTGCACTTGGCATGCTCAGGACAAGGTGTACACTCAGGCTGATAGTGGTCGTAGATGAACGATTCGAACTTCTCAACATATGGAACTAACGCCGGAGCAGCTTCCTCCAAAGTTGTCTGAGAAACAAGGTTGACTCTTTCGTTAACCGAGAAACCGCAGTAACCTGTCTTAATCTTAATGTCTCTAGCGACATACCCTGCAAGGCCAATGACGGGAACTATCAGTGTCAAAGCATACACAGAGATCGTAACTAACAAAAGCTTCCATGTTGCAACGGTCTCAGGTAGGGAGGAAGCAACATTTGCACTGGTGGTTTCAGCAGCCTCGGCAATTTTAGGACCCACTGAGCTGTCACTGGCTTGTATCTCAGCCGCCTGGGGGATCTTTGACTCCGAGGATTCACCACTGACAGACTGCACCAAGTTGTCGATCTCCTTAGTCTCTTTGACAGCGTCCGAAGCCGGGCCCTTCTTCGAGCGCGACTTCTTCGGTTTAGTCTCTTCGTCTAGCAGCTTCGTAGGGCCGTGGACTTTAGGCTTGGCGGGCGCAACTCTTGAATCAGCTTTTG
Source organism: Wenyingozyma naganishii (assembly GCA_003706235.2). Classification (NCBI taxonomy): domain Eukaryota; kingdom Fungi; phylum Ascomycota; class Pichiomycetes; order Pichiales; family Pichiaceae; genus Wenyingozyma; species Wenyingozyma naganishii. Next base: position 568,055 of record PPKS02000004.1, on the reverse strand, counting down.
AAGTTACTTTCGAGGATAAAGACTTGACTTTAGGAGACTCGGCTGCTGAGGATGGAGCAGTCACTGAACTACCAGTAGCCTCAGTTCCTCCTATTATCGACGATTCCATGTAGCTCTTTAGCATGACACTCGTCTTCTTCTTATTACTGCGCTTTGCTTCGATATCGTGGCTACCATCTAAATTCGTGCTCTCATCCACTGGAATCACAGATGTGTTATGCGCATCTATTCCGGACTCGTTGGCACTGGAAGTTGCCTCCTCATCGTCCGCCAACTTGCGCGATACCAACCGCTTCTTCTTCGGCTTCTTACTGGGTGTGTCGGAACCACGCTTCGAGGGTACAATAGGCTTTTCGGGCTTAGGCGAGACAGTTTCGGACTTGCTCTGAAAGTAGTTGGTCTTCGTGAAGGGACTAGACCCTGGGACGTCGGTGTCGCTGCTTTCATTGTCACTCTTTACTTCGCTCTTACCTTCCTTGGCCTTCTTCTTACTCTTCTTTATCTTCCCATCTTCGCTATCGCTGTCGCTCTCGACACCAATGATACCAGCTTTGCTGGGCACATTGTGCCTCTCATACTCTGCCAACAAAACGTTTGCTTGAGGGGCAATTTGCACCTCGAACAGCTCAACCAGCTCAGCTTTCTTCGCCGAGCCGTTGTACTCGACGTCGTGTTCTAGAAACACTGACATCAACTCGGCTTTTGTAAGCGATTTGGGGTCAAACCCCGCTTTCAAATATTCCTTGTTGTCTATATCTACCATATTGACGCGCTGGTAAGTGTGCAGTTATAAATGTTGTTCTGGGTGCAATTTCTCTGCGTCAAGGGCAAAGCCTAAGACTGTATCTAGAATAACTAAGTGCAATACTCAATCACACTTTAGGACGAGCAACACTAAACACTCACTACCTTGCCACTACCACACAACAATGCGCGCTGTTCGTTTTGCTTACATGTTTAATGACAACAAACGTTTCGCCTGCGCGCGCGTGGTACTTCAGCGAAGCGGGCGTGCACTGTCTAGGCAATTTTGCCAGCGCTCACTCCGTTCCCCTTCCGCAGTATGGCGGTGGTGCGCGGTGTGGAAAAATTTTGAGGCCCAGCTCAAAGCTCCTGCGCAAGAGCAGACAAAACCTGAGTCAGTGGGACTGCAGAAGTGAGAACTGGAGAACAAGAGAGGTATTGTTGAACAGCTACCCGGCTAAGCTTGTTGATATCGAAAATAATGGCTGATCAGAACCAGTACAACGCAAACAATCTAGCACAAGACTTTAGCGGTGTCAACCTTGGCCAGGGTCAAGGACAAGGACAAGCTCAAGGTCAGGCACAGGGCCAGGATCAGCAAAACCAGTACTACTACAACCCTAACAATGCGCAGGCGTTTGTTCCCGGAAAGCAGCAGTATGGTGGCTATGGTCAGTACGGACAATACGGCCAGCAGCAACAGCAACAACAGTACAACCAGGGATACCAGAATTATCAGGGATACCAGGAGGGTCAGGGCTACCAAGGGTACCAAGGCTATCAAGGCTACCAAGGCTACCAGGGTAACAAGGGCTACCAGAATAACCAAGGCAACCAGGGATACAACAAAGCGAACCAGTTCTACAGTGCTTCTGACAACTCATCCCAGAAGTCTCAGCAATCACTGTCTTCTCAATCATCACAGCCAGCTCAGATGACTTTAGAAGAGTACCAGAAGCAGCAGCAGGAGAAGCTTAAAACAAGCACTGCCGTTAAGCCTAAGAGGACTTTGAAGCTCGACTTGAGTTCCAGCAAAGTCAAGCCTGCTGTGAAAAAGAATGAGGCAAAGAGCGAGCCAACTGCTGAGGCTTCGAAAGAGGTTAAGGAGGAGACAAGGAAGGCTGAGGTAGCGGAGGAGGAACCAAAGGTTGCTGCGAAAACCGAGTCACCAGCTCCCGAGGCCAAGACTGAGCAAAAACCTGAACCAAAGACCCAATCGAAGGCTGAAGCGAAGGAGACAAGTGCCCCAGAACCCTCTATCAAGGAGCAGGAGGATCAAATTGACCCTAGCGTGGTCAAGGATTTGTTCGGCGGTAAGGACCACATGTCTATCATCTTCATGGGTCACGTCGATGCTGGAAAGTCGACTATGGGTGGTAATATCCTGTACTTAACCGGAGCCGTTGACAAGCGTACCGTTGAGAAGTACGAGCGTGAGGCTAAGGACGCTGGCAGACAAGGATGGTATTTGTCGTGGATCATGGATACCAACAAGGAGGAGAGAAGCGACGGTAAGACGATCGAAGTTGGTAAGTCATATTTTGAAACAGATAAGAGACGTTACACAATTCTCGACGCTCCTGGCCACAAGCTGTATGTCAGTGAGATGATTGGTGGTGCTTCGCAGGCCGATGTCGGCATTCTCGTGATTTCTGCCCGTAAGGGCGAGTATGAAGCTGGTTTTGAGAGAGGCGGTCAGTCTCGTGAGCACGCTATCTTGGCAAAGACCCAGGGTGTCAACAAATTGGTGGTGGTGATCAACAAGATGGACGATCCTACTGTGAACTGGTCGAAGGAAAGATACGAGGAGTGCACGACCAAGCTTGCTGTTTACCTGAAGGGTGTCGGATACAACAAGAGTGATGTCACCTTTATGCCTGTTTCAGGTTACTCTGGAGCTGGTTTGAAAGACCGTGTTGACCCCAAGGACTGCTCATGGTACACCGGCCCTTCGCTTTTGGAGTACTTGGACAATATGGAGCTTGCAGACAGAAAGATAAACGACCCTTTTATGCTGCCCGTCTCTGGTAAGATGAAGGATCTTGGTACCGTAGTGGAAGGTAAGATCGAGTCTGGTCACGTCAAGAAGGGCCAGAGCTTGTTGCTTATGCCTAATAGAATCGGCGTCGAGGTGCTTACTATTTACAACGAAACTGAGGCTGAAGCTGACACAGCGTACTGTGGAGAGCAGGTGAGGCTAAAATTGAAAGGTGTCGAAGAGGAGGACGTTTCTGCTGGTTACGTGCTTTCCAGTGTTGCTAGACCAGTGCATACAGTGACGAGATTTGAGGCTCAAATTGCCATCGTCGAGCTGAAGTCGATCATCTCGTCGGGTTTCTCATGTGTCATGCACGTGCATACTGCCATTGAAGAAGTGACTATCACACAGTTCCTGCACTACTTACAGAAAGGAACAAACAGAAAGTCCAAGAAGCCTCCTGCATTTGCTAAGCAAGGTATGAAAGTTATTGCCATTCTTGAAACTACAGAGCCTGTCTGTGTTGAGACATACGAAGATTACGCCCAGCTTGGTAGATTTACCCTCAGAGACCAAGGACAGACAATTGCCATCGGAAAGATTACGAAGCTGTTGTAATGTGGCTAACTGTATAATTAACGTACGGGCCTTATTGTAAATTATGACAGTAGTGAAGTTGAAGCAATTGAAAAGTTGGTGCTGGCCAACCGTCATTATGTAGTGAGTCAAGCATTAGTCTATCGAGCATTTTCGTGTCTACAAATTATAGCTAGAATTATTAATATTTTGGGACCACTCGCTACCAAGATAATAATATCCCTATTGGTTCAGTGCACTTAAAATTTCATATACTCCGTAAGCTCCTGGATCAGGAGGAAAGTCTTTACGGTCGCCTATACCAACATACGTTGCTCTTCCCAGTTTTGGAACCAGCTTGCGCGTCCCCTCTGCAGCGTCATAGGCCGCATCTACTGCTTTGTTGATATCTCTCGAAGAGGAAAACACTCTGGCAAAGGGAATCAACACATCCATGACCGTTCTATATCCTTCTCTGGCTTTGGTGAAGTTGCACAGATTCTCAATCGCGTAAGTACATGAGTCTGCCATGAGGTCAGTCACCTCCCCCTTGTAGCCGTCTTTCAACAGTGACTGAGCTTTAAACACTAAACCCTGCAAAAATATATATAGTATCGCTCCTAGAGTTCCACCCATGTCGTCTTTCACTACTTTCAAAATTGTTTTCAGCACTTTCAGTAATTTGCCTTCAGCAAGAACATTGGTGCTCTCAAGAGTAGAGACAATTGATTGAGCTCCTGCCTTGAGCCCTTCGCCACAATCGCCATCACCCATTTGGGTGTCCCACTCGGTAAGTTCCGGTTCTTTGGCAATCACTCTCTGAGCAGCTGTTCTAATGATATCTTTCAGTGCCTCTGGGTCCACCTGTACATCTGGCCCCTGCTCTTCTTCGTTCACGGTCAGCTCGTCGTAGTGCTGAAAGTTGGTAATAATTCTGCTGTCAAGGTCAATAGCATCTTCCGAGAAGTGTAAAGTAACGGGCCAGTTGGTGACTTGCACCGACCTGTCCAAATATTCCAGTACCTTAGAAACAGGAAACTGCATGGTAGCAGCCTTGGTAATGTTCAGCAAGGTCAAAGTAAGTATTGGTGCATTGAAGGACGTGACAAAGTGCCCATGATACACTCTGCTCAAATTCAAACCGTAATGAGACTTGAGCTGACGTGTTGCTTCGTACAAAATGGAAAGCAGCTCGAGGTGGGAGACACCACCCATATTATTTAGCTGCAGAGCGATCTTGTCACCCTCCTCGTATTCGAAAAAGGTCCTATCAGTGTCCGTCTTGTTGAGTAAATACTCCAACATTGTGGAAACGAGCTCTTCATTTGTGGGAATATAGTCAAGCTTGGACACACCAGGCTCATTGTGTACACCTAGGCCAATCTCGAGCTGGTTCTCTCCAAGCTTTCCCCAGTTTGTAGCTTTATCATGGGTAGGAATGTGAACATGGTCTAATCCGGCATTAATAGATGCCAAGTTACGGTTGACGCTTTCCCCAAAATTATAAATACTGTCGATGTCGAACCCGTCGTCAGAAGCAGCGCCCAATATTTTAAACATTAGAGTGATACCTGAAAGAGTACGACGACCAACTAAAGTGCTTTTGAACCTTGGAACTGCAACGTCATCCGTTGTCCTTAGCAGTTTGATTTTCCCCTCTCCATATTTAGATATTAATTCTTGGGCGGCCATTCCAAAATACAAATTGTCGCCGGTGTAGTTGGTGATCAGAAAGATTGTGCCAGCTTCTGAATGTACCACCTTCTCAGCGGCCTGAATATTGCGGTAGTTAGGAGAAGCAAAAATGTCACCTTGGACTGATGCAGCTAACATGCCATCAGATACAAAGCCGTACCATCCTGGCTCGTGCCCAGACCCGCCACCAGATATCAGTGCCACCTTTTTTCCATCGAACTTGTTGTTGAACAAAACTCTCTCCTTTTCCAGTAACGAGAGATTGGAATTTTCAAGTAGAGTTGCCTTAAGCCCCTGTGGAATCAAAAGACTAGAGTCTTTTGGTAAAAAATGCTTGGAAGACATTTCAGTCAGTTCAATATTGCCACTCTACGGTACTTTAGCACATCCTGTCTGAAACAACAAGACAATTGCCAATTATATATGTAAGTCAACATTGTCCAACAAAAACCCCACTCCCATTTTGGGGAACATAGCCATTTTATCCTACTATATTAAAGCAATGTTTAGATTATACTATTGTCCCGTCAGGGATTTCATATACGTTGTAAGTGTTCTTTTAAGATAATTATCCGGAAAAAACGCCGTGGAAACATATTTCGCTCACAAAAATATACGGACACACGTTATTATGTCTTTATCAGGAAAGCTAACCTATGCATACCCACAATCATTTTTCTATAAAATGATGACATGGATGCCTGAAATATCTGAGTTTGGACTTTTTGGCCGTTACATCAATAAGAAGTATGAGAATAATCCTTGGTTGTGATAACGCTGGGGTGGTCTACAAGGACACTATAAAACAAGAATTACAGAAAAGCTCACTGGTAGACAGTGTGGTGGATCTCGGTGTAAATTCAGGCGCCGACAACACCCCATATCCTCTTGTTGCGGTGGAATGCGGAGAACGTATTGCAAGAGGAGATGCTGACCGCGGTATTTTGATATGCGGCACAGGACTAGGAGTCTGTATTAGTGCTAATAAAGTCCCTGGGATCAGAGCTGTCACTGCGCATGATTCTTTTAGTGTTGAAAGATCCATTTTGTCCAATAACTGCCAAATATTATGTATGGGACAAAGAGTTGTCGGTATAGAACTGGCTAAAAGACTAGTTAAAGAGTGGCTTACATATGAGTTCGATGAATCCAGCGCATCTGCTGATAAAGTCAAAACGTTGACAGACTATGAATCTACGCACACCCATGCAAAAGTGGGTGCTTGACGGATGTCTTTTCCAAATGACCTTGATTTGTGTCTCTCAAAAATAGATATCTAGGATTATATAAAAACGTAGTGTAGTCGCCTATTTTTACCATTTTACCCCAGATTCTTTCGAGAGATTTCAACAATTGTGCATATGCGTCAAATTTACGGAAGGGTGCGATTTTTTTTACGTCTCGGGAACTTTGCATAAAAAGGTAAAAAAGGCTGCTGTGTACTTCTTCTCTGGGTACTTATGCGCGGATATTTGACGTTTTCGTGTAATGACCTTCCTGCTAAGATGTGGAGTATTCTGAAGGCTATATGTGGAGACGAAAGAGCGTGATATTTACTCATGCCTATGGGAGCCTGCAAGAATAGCTGCTTAATGCCTAATGACCTCATCGTGAGTCCAAGGCATGCGACGCGAAAGGAAAAAAAATAAATCTCCAAACACCGCGCACTTTGAGTCGCTATTGAGCTCATATATAATCTGACACATTGTTAAGATATCTCAATTGTACAATTCATGTACCTGTTTTACGCATTACACGTCATAGTTGTTACATTCTCTTGAATTTCTCCCTTTTTTCGATAATTATTGGGATACTTGTAACTATGAATGCATAACTACGTCATTCGCGCATAAAAACAAGAAATTTCGCGACTTGGCGATTTCTTTTACGTCCCTCGAATACAGTTTACGGAGTGTTAATAAAAGTTTCGTTCAGCCAATCGCACCCCCATTTCTTTGGTTAAGCGTCCCAAAACGGCACTTGTAACGGATATACAAGTTAATTTCCCATGATGACAGTGCATCCAGATAATGCCCCTCGGGAAACGAGTTTTTTCAAAGACATAGCAACGATCCCTACCCGCAGCGCATATTATGCATGGCGGGGAAAAGTATGATGTAACAATCGCCAGGAGTTCCGTATTAGTGAAGAACTATATCAAAATTGTTTTACACACGTATGCTATTGTTTCGGGAACATGTAGCGACAAAGATCGGCAATTTGTTGCCGTATATTGAGCAGGAAAAATAATTATATAAATAGGCCGGGATGTTTCACACTTGTTTATACCCACAATAACAACACAAGTTCAGAATACTTTATTAAAAATGAGTGATAATTTAAAAACCGAGAAAGATGTCACTCCAGAGGCTGACGATTTGTCTTCGTCAGCCTTCAGCTTTTCATTTCCAGAAAGAGATGAACAACCTACCTTCCTGGGATGGAAGGGTGACAGGTTGTCTAACACAGTATCCGTGATGGCTTCTGTGGGATTCTTGCTGTTTGGTTACGACCAAGGTGTTATGGGTTCGCTATTAACTTTGCCTGCTTTTAGAGACACTTTTCCATCAATAGATGCGCAGGAGGATGGCTCGAAATCCACGCTGCAGGGGTTTGCAATTGCTGTGTATGAAATTGGTTGTTTGGTTGGTGCTCTTTCGACTATTTGGACTGGTGATAGGTTAGGAAGAATTAAAGTAATGATTCTGGGGTGTTCTATCATGATTGTGGGTGCCATACTTCAATGTAGTGCGTTCAGCTTGGCTCAGCTCATAGTAGGTCGCGTTGTTGCTGGATTAGGAAACGGTATGAATACTTCCACTATTCCAATGTGGCAATCCGAATGTGCTAAACCTCATAAGCGTGGTCAACTGGTAATGCTATCTGGAGGAATTATCGCGGCTGGTATCGCTATGTCGTATTGGATTGACTTCGGATTTTACTTCGCAAGTGGGGATGTCGCATGGAGGTTCCCAGTGGCATTTCAAATTATTTTCCCTTTGATCTTAATTCCCTGCCTGCCCAAAATGCCAGAATCTCCAAGGTGGCTCGCTAAGAAACACAGATATGAGGAGGCCGCATATGTATTGGCTGCCCTAGAGGGTGTTGACATGAAAGATCCAGCGATCACCAAGGAATTACAAGAGATCAAATACTCTCTCGACAAGGAGTACCATGCCGGTGGTGACAAGTTCAACTTTAAACAGTTACTCCACCAGGGAGAAAATAGAAATTTTCATAGGCTTATGCTTGGTATGTGGATTCAGATATTCCAACAAATTACGGGTATTAATCTCATTACCTACTACGCTGGTACCATTTTCGAACAGTATATTGGTCTGACACCATTGAAGTCTAGGATTTTGGCCGCTTGTAACGGTACTGAGTACTTCCTTGCGTCCATCGTGGCTTACTACACTATTGAGAAGTTTGGAAGACGTCAGTTAATGCTCTTTGGTTGTGTTGGTCAAGCAGCTTGTATGGCCATTTTGACAGGCTGTACCTATGCGTCGAAGCATACCGATAGCAATGGTGCATCTATTGTTGACGCGGTATTCCTTTACCTTTTCAATACCTTTTTTGCTATTGGATGGCTCGGTATGACTTGGCTTTACCCTGCCGAGATTGCTCCCCTAGCGGTCAGGGCGCCATCCAATGCACTGTCTACGGCGAGTAACTGGGCTTTCAATTTTATGGTTGTCATGATCACCCCTGTAGCTTTCAACAATATTGGGGAATACACCTACACTATTTTTGCTGTAATAAATGCCCTGATGTTCCCTGCTGTTTATTTCTTTTTCCCTGAGACCGCTGGTAGGTCATTGGAAGAAATGGATTTGATCTTCGGCGAATGCGACCCTTGGAAGCCATGGAATGTTGTAAAGATTGCCGATGAATATCCTTACGAGAACCCAAGACAGAAGTTCAGCTTCAGAAGACGCAAGTCTATCGACGAAGAGAAAGCTGAAAATGAACACATCGAAAATAGTGATGCCCCAGGCACCAATTCAGGTGGGTTGTTTGAAAATAAAACTACGAACTAATTTTACGCGTTTTAAGTAGCTAATAGTCATCAATATCGAAGCAGAATTTTAGCATTCACCACTCCAATATTCAATCAAGTCTTTCGATCTTCCTTTAGTACTCCAGCCAGTGTACTTTTCAACACCCTGTAGCGCTCCTAGGCACACTCCATGCTCGTTCTTTGATGTCATGATTCTTCCAGCTAAATACAACGGCTGGATAGAATTTGTACCCGCAGCATAGTCCGAGTTTGTAATAGATATTCCTACAATCTTTTTAGCGTGGTATAGCAACGATGTGCTTTGCACTCTGTCTTTTAGAGATGATCCAGAAGAACTACTTGAGTGAGAATCTGAGTGGTTAGAGTCGAGCAACTGCAGAGTGCTCGTCTTGAGAGACCGAGGTTTGCACTGCAACAGTAAAATGCAGGCCATATGATACATTTGATTGGCCGACATGGCTTGGCTGTTTGAGTAAAATATGCGGGGGAAATTGTACTTGGAGTCTTCGTACTCGTATATTGATCTGTACGTCAATGGAGCATAGTTCTGCCACTTTTTCAGAAGTAACCATACTTCAACCCATCTTTTTTTGAATGCTTCGTTTTCCATTTCCCCAAACGCTAAGCTGACAGTCAGGGCATTAAGGTAGACAATGTAGTTAGCGTGCATGCCTTCCATCTTGAAAAGCATCTCAATTTCGTCGTCTGTTCTTGGGGAAGAGGCTACGTTTGCTACGCTTGGAAGGGGTGGAAGCCAGTACTCAGGTGGAAGCACAGTTTCACTTTCATTGATTATCGAGCAACAGATTACCATTCTGGAAAAAGTCCAGAAAATACCTCTGGCAACAAGATCACTGGAGAAACCATGTATGTTATGGCTTTTCAAGAGCAAGGCACAGCCCTCAATGTTAGACTTCCACACTTTAGGGTCAACGCTCATCATCTCGAAAACCGTAAGAAGGACGCAAGTGGCAGCCATTTCCACTCTATTTTCTTTGGTGTTCTTATATGAGGGAACCAAGGACTTGAGAGACTCGTGGTACAGCTTCAACGTAAGGCCCTGTGGGTAATCTGCAGTTGTTGTTTCCAGATATCTTGAAGAGTATGCCAACACAGCAAACTTCAGCGATGCGCACGACCTCATCATATCAGGCACAACTTCAACAAAGACTTTGTTCTTGTCAAATATGTCTAAACCTCTTCCGACGATTTCCGTGTAAAACTTCAGCAAAGTCAGCTCCAGCTCAGGCTTAAGCTCTACAGGATTACTGTTCTCGGGATCATCTTCGACCATTTTCTCGACATTGACAAAGTATTTGGTGAGCACATCTTTGGGAGGTATTTCGAATGGAAATTTGTTCTTCGTCGATGTTGGTGAGTACGCGTCTGTATTGAGCGCATTAGTGTACATAAATTCTCTCAGGGTCTCTGGCAAGTCTAAAAAGTTCTCCTTAGTATCAAAGAGAGAGTAGTCAAAGCTACTGAGCGGCTCAAACGACTCTAGAAGAGGGCTATATTCTAGCAAATTGTCAAGCTGGGTACTAGACGGATTACCTAAGTTTCCTGTATGAGTTGGAGCACGATTCAAGTGTATATTAGGCAAACTTTGTCTGTGGTGTAGAGCGTCTTGCAAATTTTGTGAGCTCTGCTTCCTTTGTAAAGAGGGAACTAAATCTGGTGCATGAGACTGGGAAGTTGACATCTCATGGGGAACAATTTTATTAAGGATTGTGCTGGAGAACCCGTTCGAGGGTTTCGTCTCCAATCTCGGTATTCTCTCACCAGAACTTACTGAAGTCCTTGGGGAAGCTGTCGCAGGACTGTTCATGAAGTTTACCGTTGGTGGCAGACTGTTCGAGAAAGAATTACGTCGAAGTGACGACTGGGTCACGGGGAAATAATCCTTATCTGGTTTGATTTTTGGTAAAGGGTTGGAAGGCAGCACCGAAGGGTGGTAAGAAAGCGAGCTGTTGTGAGGATGTGAATTAGTGATGTTGGCGGGACTTACAGGCGAGTTTTTGTAATAGCCAAAATTATTGGTGCTCATGTGTGGAGGCATAGTCTGCCCGAAAAGCTTAGAGATTGACACGATAGATTTGGATTGTTCCAGCTGAGGTTGAGCCTCAGAGGGGTTGATATAGTCCGTTGTTGCAGCAGGATGAGTTTGGAACTCAGTAGACGGCGTGTTCTTGTCTCGTCGGAACAGGTCCGTTTGTAACGCTCCATTGGAAGAGGCAGACCCGCTGAGTGTGCTGGACGGCTTGTCCAGGGCAGAACGCGCGTGGAACATCGTTTCGTTCTCAAATGTGGCAGGCATCTTGGACGAGGAGCTGCCCGCAGGGTCAGCCGACATGTTTATGAAATCGGGCCACTCGCATTCCAAATCGTTCACGTGGCAGTAGGTGCACTTGAATGTCCCGTCTTTGGACAGCGTCTTCGCCTCGTCGCATTTCCTGTGTTTTTTGCGGCATGTGAAACACCCTGTCTTCACTCTTCGCGTTCTCTTTGCAGAAGATGCCTCCGTTTCAAAGGGTGCAGGATGCACTTTTGACATTGGGTCTGGGGGGGCCTAAAAATTGAAACGGCTTGAAGGAGGCAATTGGATTCTTCAGTTTTATATTTAGAAGAAAAAAATTATCTCCGATGTCTGAAGGGCAAAACCAGATTTAGTGATACTCGCGATTGCACAACAGCTTGCTCGATTGCCGTAACGCAGGTTATGAAAGTAGTAGTAATACGTACTTTCTCCAAAGGAGCTTATAGGTCACTATCAATCGCCTAATTAAAGTGGGCGGAGAAAAATTCTCGATCTAGTAAATTAGACGAGCGACCGAGGGGTGTGTATGCAACACCCCGCACCATACGGTCTGGGGTACGTCTGTCACTGCGTTTAGATTATGGGGCGAGTGTAAGCAACGATGCTTAGCTCTTCTTATAAGATTGGGTTATAATTGGCTCAAACAGCTGATCAATGATAGTGAGTCACTATCAGAGAGTTGGTTTGCCAATTTTTAGGGCACTTGCATCAGGATAAGTGTCTAGGTCACTAATAGAGCGGATGGTTTTAGAGCATGCTAGACTCCTGTGATATCTAACGGTTCTCTTCGGAAGCGGATAACATCGCCTACGACCTCCTCTTTTTAAACAACCGCCAAATACCCACAAGTAACTCCGGCCATCTCCAGATGTTGCAAGTATGGAATCATAAGGTTGCACAAGCTTTGATGTTCTTCACACCTAACACCTGCCGGATGTGCTATGGTGTGCCCGGCGAATTTCAAAACTTTTTTTGTTGAGAACGAGAAGAACAAATAATTAGCCGCGATGCAGAGATTAAACTTAACTAAAGAGTCATCCGGGTTACTAGTAAATTATGGCCGGACTGCCAGGATGATCGTGTGAGAGTTAGCGGCTTCTTGCCGTTAGACTGAGCAGGTCTACATAATGCACGCCTATCTGAATCAATCGGATCAAAAGCTCTTTTTTGATTCACGAAAAGCCGGGTTGTGCAGGGCTCGAAACCTTATTTTACCCGTTTAACCATAATCTCCATCCTACCGAACAAGATAAAGGTGTCATTCAGAAAGCGGCGCAACGGTCACATTCAAGCTCAGGTATGCGGCAGCGAATGTCAAAATCGCAATGCAGCCATTCACAGTATATAAAGCGTAGTATTGGCACTCGGATTCTCTTATCGGCTCGCCAAAACTTTAAATAACAAGTTGTCCCTCAGCTAAAAGTAGTGCGCACCCCCTAAACCCAACAATTGTCCCGCTTTTCAAGTTAATACGCAGAAACTCAAGTTTTTTTTTTAACGTGTGGCCCGTGAGATTTTCAGTAGAGTGCAGCGGTGGAGCTTTCAGTTTTACGAAATTACCTGATTGAGAAGTTCTAACACCACTTCGCATTCTCGTAGTTTATCTGATTGAAGAGTGAAAAATTTGTGCTGGAGTCTCAATTAACGCCAAATCAAGCTAGCAGAGCCTTGTAAAAAAGCCAAAGAAAGCAGAATTCAAGTTTTAGCCCAGTCTGAGTACCTCAAGCCGAAGCTGAACACGAAAATTTTTGATTCCAAAAAGTCTCTTCACCTTCTCTATATCCAATTGCTCGTTCAACACGCTGAAAAGTCGCAATTGAATCAGCTATCGCAAAGATAAGACGTGAATCCTCATTTTATTCTCGTAGAAGATGACCCAACACGCTAATCACGACGTAGTCCACGAGGCTAACGGAGTAACACCACGTTCAACACCAAGCGCTTTCTATGACAAGCAGCCTAAAAAGTCGCTATCCTCGCTAGAAGACTACCAGAAATTATACCAGCAGTCGATCAATGATCCTGAGACCTTCTTTGGTGAAAAGGCCAAGGAGTTCTTGCATTGGGATAGAGACTTCACAAAGGTGAAGTCTGGTTCTTTAAACAACGGTGACGTTGCGTGGTTCATCAACGGAGAGCTAAATGCCTGTTACAACTGTGTGGACAGACACGCTCTGGCTACTCCAGATAAGACCGCCATCATCTTTGAGGCCGACAACGAGGAGGAGTCTACTACAATGACCTTTGGTGAGCTTCTTCGCGAGGTGTCAAAAGTAGCTGGCGTCTTACAGTCCTGGGGTGTGAAGAAGGGCGACACCGTCGCTATCTACCTGCCCATGACCTCTGAGGCCATCATCGCCATGCTCGCTGTTGCTAGACTTGGTGCCATCCACTCTGTCATCTTTGCTGGGTTCTCTGCTGGTTCTATCAGAGACAGGATCGTGGATGCGGAATGCAAGGCCGTCATCACTTGTGACGAGGCAAAGAGAGGTGGCAGAACTTTGGGTACCAAGAAGACCGTCGACGAAGGTCTCAAGAGTTGCCCCAGCGTGGAGAAAGTGCTTGTTTACAAGAGAACTGGTAACCCTGACGTGATCATGCAAGAGGGACGTGACTTTTACTGGGACGAGGAGTGCGAGAAGTTCCCAGGCTACCTGCCCTGTGTCTCGGTGAACTCCGAGGATCCTCTATTCATGTTGTACACTTCTGGGTCCACTGGATCTCCTAAAGGTGTTGTCCACTCCACTGGTGGCTACCTTTTGGGTGCTGCCCTGACGACAAGATATGTCTTTGACGTGCAAGCGGAGGACATTCTCTTCACCGCCGGAGACGTTGGTTGGATTACCGGTCACACCTACGCCCTGTACGGTCCACTGGCTCTTGGTGTTCCCACCGTTGTCTTTGAAGGTACTCCCGCGTACCCAGACTATGGTAGATTCTGGAAGATTGTCGAGAAGCACAGAGCCACTCACTTCTATGTTGCCCCTACTGCCCTGAGATTATTAAAGAAATCTGGCGAGGCAGACATTGCGAAGTACGATCTCTCTTCACTCAGAACTCTGGGATCTGTTGGTGAGCCTATTGCCGCCGAGATTTGGGAGTGGTATGACGAGAAGATTGGTAAGGGTAACTGTCACATCTCCGACACCTACTGGCAGACAGAGTCTGGTTCGCACCTGATCGCTCCTCTTGCTGGTGCCGTGCCAACTAAGCCTGGTGCTGCTACCGTCCCCTTTTTCGGTATTGACGCTGTCATCATTGACCCAGTCAGCGGAAAAGTGCTTGAGGGTAACGACGTCGAAGGTGTTCTTGCTGTGAGAGACTCGTGGCCATCGATGGCTAGAACAGTGTACAAAAACCACCAGCGTTACATTGAGACCTACCTCAAACCATACCCCGGCTTCTACTTCACTGGTGACGGTGCTGGCAGAGATCATGATGGATACTACTGGATTAGAGGAAGAGTTGATGATGTTGTCAACGTTTCCGGTCACAGACTATCAACGTCTGAGATTGAGTCCGTGCTCCTGGAAAACCCATTGGTTGCGGAGGGTGCCGTCGTAGGTATTCCCGATGAACTGACTGGTCAGGCTGTTGTGGCATACGTCTCTTTGAAGAACGATATCGAAGAGGACAAGGTTTCTGAGCTGCGCAAGTCGCTGATTCTGCACGTTAGAGGTATTATCGGACCCTTTGCTGCTCCCAAGTCGATCATCTTAGTGGGTGATCTGCCGAAGACCAGATCCGGCAAGATCATGAGAAGAGTGCTGAGAAAAGTGAGCTGCAACGAAGCTGACGGTCTGGGAGACCTGAGTACTTTGGCTAACCCCCAGTCGGTCGATGGTATTATCACCGCTTTTGCAGACCAGTTCGGGAAAAAATAGCTTTTTAGAGTCATAAATTATTCTTCATAGTATCCCCTGTTATACAATTTATTATATATAGAGGCACATTAATAACTGATCACCAATACAATTTAGTTGAGATTGCTATGATGAAGAATCTATATTGACACTAAGAGATTAGGAGAGGATATTAAAAATAATTTTGAGACTTATACATTTTCTTCTCAAATTGAAAAACAAACAAATCTTTTGATTGATATGGTTTTGGACGTTACATTGGGTCAGATCTTAACCCATAAACGACTTTACCTTCTCTTTACTTCTTTTCCCCATGTCATAGACATAAGCACACATCTCCTTGATTTTTGGTACAATAACACAACAAATAGAATGTTGCAAAGACATCCTTACACCAATAACAAAAGTCTCGAAGCTAAAAGCGGTGGCGTCTTCATCAGCCTAGACTCACCGCTCGTCGTACCAAGTACATCTTCCCAATTCAACACGATGTCTTTAGAAACTCTCACAAAACAGCTGACAACAAGCTTTGCACAGAATGATTATGCTGGATGCGCAAAGATACTTCCAGCCATCAAGATAGAACTGATAAAGAACAACCTTCTCATCCCATCAGTGGATACGACTATAAACCCCAATGATCTTACTATAGCCAGAGCCATCCTGGAGATTGGAGCTTTGGCATCCATAAACCTGTCAGATCTCAAGAACTTTCAAACATATATCACCCAGCTGAAGGCCTTTTATGAGTTGAAAGACTTGCCTGTCTCTAAGAATCAGAACAAGCTCATAAGCTTGTATCTATTATTACTTCTTACCCAGGGCGATCTGGCATCTTTCCATGTCGAGCTGGAGAAGTTCAAAAACTTTGGTTTGAGCATTGACGAATTGAGCCAAGACGAGTTCCTTTCGATCCCCATCAAGTTTGAGAAATGGATTATCGATGGTAACTTCAACAAGATATTTGAGGTGGTTTCTTCCAGTGAAAAGTCGTTCCCAGCACAGGAGTTTTATCTTTTTGAGAAGGAGCTCCTGGACTCCATAAGGCTAACGATTGCATCGAACATTGAGTACAGCTACGAAGAGCTGCCATTAAAGAACTTGAAGCTCTTGCTTTACTTGAAGAACGACAACGATGTCAAGGAATTAATACAATCGCTCAACTGGACGCTGAACGGGACCACCGTATTGTTCAACAAGCCCGAGCCGAATAAAGATGCTATGCTTGAGGAAGAGGAGGTTGACGAGAAGGTGATCATAAAGAATACGCTCAACTACGGCAAAGAGATGGAAACTATTGTATAGATATATAGTTTTAACTATAAAATAAATAGCAATTGCACCGATTTGGATGTCACTGACTACATTGGATGGAGGATGGAATGGCCTCTTCAAGCAACGGCGTTGTTGCTGTGACAAATTTCATTGTCACACCTACGGTGCTTCTGTTATGCACAATTTGAAAAACCCAAAGTTCGACCTGCATGGTTTACTTCAGAGGCCACCAGAACTAACCAAGTGACGTGAGCATTGCATAATGGCTTGGAGGCACCTGGCCAGACTAACGCTCATATTCATCCTTTATAAATTAGTCCAGCTCACCGTTGTCTACTTTTCCCCGGCTCGTTTTGACACCTCATCAGATATACTGCTGGAAGAATATGCCGGTGATAAACAACGACTTCTGGATCTGCTCCACAACAACTGGATAGCTCAGAGACTTTTGGATGGTATTGCCGAGAAACTCGTTGTCTGGGACTCTTTCTACTTTCTCAAGCTTGCACATACTGGAACCATCAACTTTGAGCACGAATGGGTCTTTAGTCCGTTATGGTGGAGATTAATACACTATGTGAGCAAAAGTTACGACAATTTCTACATTACCATGCTTGTGGGTTTACTCATCAGCAATGCGTGCCATTACCTTTCCTGCTTAACTATGTATACTTTGACCTACCAGGTGTTCAAAGTAGGTCCATTTTCAACGCTAGTGAATGGTAAATCGAATACGTTTATGTCCACTAGCTCTATTCTTGTCGCTCTTCAGCCTAGCGGTATATTTTCCACGGCTATTTACTCAGAGTCGATAACTCAGTTGTTATGCTACCTTGCTCTGACTCTGAGAGCTTACTCTATGGACCTCCATCAAATTCGTTATCGGGTGCCTTATCTTTTGAGTGGAGTCGTTTTTGCAATTGGCTATGGGTTTCGAACTAATGTGCTGCTCTACGGAATAGTATACATTGTAGACTTGATCCAGGCAATTGCCTCTTTAAAAGGTGACCTAACAAAGAGTGTTGTGAATGCTACGGTGTCTGTTGTTTCTGGTTCATTCTTAGCGTTTGCCATCCTAATCTCAAGCTATGCCGCTTACCTTGAATACTGTCCTGCTAGAGGCGAATGGTGCAATACTGTTTTACCCATGCTGGTCCCTTATGCACAGTCACATTATTGGGGAAATGGGTTCCTCAAATACTTTACTCCCAACAATGTGCCGAACTTCGCCATTGCCTTGCCTTCTGCTACTGTCCTTGCACTTAGCTTGTTCTACTTCCATTACTACCACGCGATAATTACAGTGACGAACATCACAGCTATATGGACTACTACTCTCGTTTACCTCATAGTTCAAATCACTTCTATGCACGTCCAGATCATCAACAGACTCATGACATTTATTCCGCTACATATATGGCTGGTGGCTCATATGCTGACGATGGAAAGCTCGGGGGAGCAGAACAAGATCTACAAACTGGGTGGCTACATAGTGAGCTGGTGGGTCATCTGGGGCATTGTGCAATCCGCACTTTTTGCCTCTTTTTTGCCTCCTGCGTGAACATCCCATATATAGAGGAAACTGTCCAGAATAGGAAGGTGATAGAGCAGTATGGGTCGAGGAGTAAGAAGTTTTCATTTAGCATGTGTGGAGCTGATATTTTGGTGGCGAATTATTGATTTTTTTTGTCTCGAATCCAGTGGCCTGGCTTCGGGTGAGAAACATCAATGCAGTAGACTACGTTGAATACCGTCAGCCCTTACATCGATTCCTATTACCCACGGTTGCGGTTTGACATAGAACTCTTTTCTACTCATGCAAGTGTCAATCTCACCGATTATGCAGGTGAGAGATCGACTTTTAAGCGATAAGATAAAAATTACCCTTTTTGGTAAACGTTTGCAGACTTGATCAGACAGTATAAATGTCGATAATAGTATCAGTTGGTGCTCAAAAAGATCTAGTATGAGTTGAGAATCTTCAAAACAGCCCGAATTTCATATAACATGGCCGTTATACTGGAACAAGCTGATCGCCTTTCAATGGCGCTCAAAGTTTCGCCTGCTTTTGCTCTAGCCCTAATTGGGTTACTCATGATAACGCTGATTGTTCCATTCAGCGTATTCTTGAAAAAATTGACACAAAACACACAGACTGCTTACAATAAAAAGTATACACCAGTGAGTCCAGCTAGGGCAAATAATAAAAATCGCCAATACGGACACTGGACTCCAGAATTATTTAAATATCCTCCAGTGGAGGAGTATAAAGATTGGTCCATCACATACACCAGGCCCGTGCCATACCGTGCGTTCAAACACACATATTTTATTACAATGGGTATAAGGACGATGGACTGGAACTCTTGGATTGAGTTGGATAACGAGTGGCACAAGTTCCACAACAGAAAGCTTGAGAGACTGAAAGAAAAGGGGACAGAAGTGTACGGAACTCTACCAGAGGCCTGGGATGGAGCAATTGAACTTTTGATGGAGTTCCGGGAATATCTTCCCAAAAGGTACCCTAAACTGTTTAAAAAGACACCAAAAGGCATAGATAACATAGTGACAGGTGAGGTTTTTGAATTTGTGGGAATACCGAAAGAGGCATTGAAGCAGGATCCTATGCTGATGGCTGCAATGATGACGCAAGACGACTTGGCAGTTATGGTTGAGAACGAAAAGGGCGAATACCAACTAAAAGGAGGCGCCATCATGCTGGCAGGGTTTTGGCGTTTGAAAGATAAACTCAACTTGCCATTAAGTGCTATTCATACTAATGGTGACGTGCCCAAATACAATGAGAAATTGAAGAGTGGGATGGAGAAATTCTTTATTAGGCAAACAGTTGACAAGCCCGTTGAACGCAACAACTATTTTATTCAGACGGACGACGATCTGGCATGGTCGACGTCTATTGGGGACGAGAATAACGACGTAGTCGGTTGGTACACAGCTGAAAATGCGACCGACGTCAATAGGATTTACTTTCGCTCAGAAAGACAGAGTGTCAGACGGCTGCCTCTTACAGGAATGACTATTTTTACGATTAGGACGTACTTCTTGCCCGTTGTTGAGCTTTGCAAGGAGCCTTACGTACCTAGAAGGCTTTTGGATGGTATACTCAGCTGGACGGAAGATGTACAAGAATACAGAGGCTACACGAAGTTCAAGGATGTACTCTTGCCTTACTTGGAGCAGAAAGCAACAGAACAGGAGGCACAGGGTTATCTCGTAAGCAACGAGCCCAATAATTATCCTTATTAGAGGTGTGTATCTATCTACTGTACATGTTAATACATCAGTGTATTTCGTAATAAGACTAGTGCCATATCGATTTTGCACCTAGTTCTGAGGTGGTTGAAACTGTTGAGGTTGTTGCGGTTGTGGAGGTTGTAGAGGTTGTAGAGGTTGTGGAGGCTGTGGAGGTTGTGGAGGTTGTGGAGGTTGTGGAGGTTGTGGTGGCTGTTGAGGCTGTGGAGGTTGTGGTGGCTGTTGAGGCTGTTGAGGCTGTTGAGGTAAATCTGGAACATTGAAATGCTGAACTAAAGGCTGAGGCAACTGTTCTGGGATTGGTTGAACTCCAAAGGCCACAGGTTGACCCAAGCCGCTATTACCTGAAAATGGGTCATTCCTTTCCGCAACAGAATGAGTAGCACCGTTTGAAGTTGCCGGGGATTCTATTAACGGTCCGCCATTGGAATGGCTCTCCAATTGCAAGGCCGGCTGCTGGGAGTGGCTGACGGCATCATGCTCAATTTCCCACTTTTCTGGGGCAGATTCAACCACCGTAGGTTGAGGAAAAGCATTTGCTACAACAGTCTCCTTTGCCGTCTCAGCCGCCGTTTGACTCTGGGGCCTCTCGGTGTGCGTATCCAAAGGAGAAGCTTCCACTACTTTCGCTGAGTCAACAGCATCAGAAGAAGTGACAGGCTCATTAGCAGCAGCTACGTCAATATCTTCCTCCTTTTTCTCAACTGGCTCAACAGCCTCACTGGAAGCACCTACTTCGACATTCTCGTCCATCTCTACAGGCTCGACAGACTCACTCTCGAACCTCTGGCGTTTCTTCAGTCTCTCGCTCCTGGATTCTACCTCCGGAGAAGCAGACTCGTATAACTCACCCTTCACCCTCATCCTCTTGGACGCCCTGATAGATGCCGCCTCTCTTTTGAGTCTTTCCATTTCTTCTTGTCTTTGCTGTTCCTCTTCCTGTTTCTGCTTCTCCTTCAGCTCAAGACGAGATGACCGCTTACGGTTTGCCATAAGCGCCTGCATTTGAATCTCTCTTTTACGGGCCAGGAGCTGCTTACGCTTCTTCAGGTCAGCACCTATCACATTGTGCACGTAATCTTTCAGCTTTGAAAGCAGCTTGTACTCGAGAGAGGCTGTCTTCTTACCAGCCTTACGCCTAAGCTCTGTTAAGTACTCGTCAAATTGATAGATACCTGCTGTCAGACACTTCCACTCAAGCAAGATAGGCTCAATCTCGGAAGTGAACTCGTACTTTCTATAGTAAAGACGGCCATCTTCTAGCATTAAGTAGTCCTCTTTGTACCTTCTATCCTTGGACACAACAGTATATATTGGCTGCAACCTCAAATCTTCAGGTTTGGGGAACCTGTCTATGGCCTTCCTAAATGCGTCGTAGTAATTTACAATGTTCAACAATTCATAGTACACGTCGATCTGAGATTCGATGTCCAATTGGTGGAACTTGAAGGCATCAAACTTTTCTTCACTGCCAAAGAAATCAACTGTCAGAATGGCCTTGATGTGAGAATCAAACTCGAGTTGATTCGCTTCATCATCGAGATTAGCCAGCTTGATGTTAGAGAGGAAGTGGAACAGACAGAGTCTGAATCTCGTGATGAAAACAGGAGACGCGATGCCCAGCAGCTCCTCTTCAAATGTCACAGCGTCAAAAGTGTCATTAGTCATGCGAATAATGGACCGGAAAAGGTATAACCACTGGAGAATGTAGCAGTATTTCTCGTTGTTTCGAAGCTCGCTCAGTCTATTAACATAGTGCGGGTCCTCGATCAATAGCCTGGGAGGAGTCTTAAGGAACTGCTGCTTGAACTCTTCGGGCACAAAATTCAGCGCCTCAGCGGGATGCGGTTCAGGCATTGAATGAAAGATGCTAAATGACGCAGTTTTATTCAGCGAACTCCTTTACTAAGAGAAAGAGATGCTTTACAGAGCGACACGCTTGTAAAACACGAAACTTGAGACATCAGTATCTCCGGTGCAGGGATGACTGGATTATCGCGCATACTACGTACGCACTGATCTCTCGAGAATGAGTTAGTAAACACACCTGTGCACCAAAAGAAATCTATGGACCTTTGATCTACAAATGTAAATAACCCCACCGAATGAAAGGCCCTGCATATGCATATTAGCCAATAGGCCTCTTGGATGCCGCTGACCTCAGTGAATGACCAGGTTATTGTTTCTTCGATTTACCCTACCTAAGATAATTCCTGTCAAAAAAAACACCCGTGCACGGTGTTCTCTCTTCCAGAACCTTCTGTCATTTCCGTCTTTTCTTTTGCGGTCTTAGGAGTGACGTGTCTTGCTGCGCACTGATTTTTTTGTTCATGTCATACCACGGCGTACTGCCAAACCCATCGCTGCAGATTACCGCGATCGGCTGCTTCCCACTGCAGATCGTTCCTCTTTTGTTCTGGCTCGTGCAGCAACGATTATTAATACATTTCTGTGTTACTATTAAAAGAGGAGTTACAGGATTTAAGTGATTTATTTCCTTGTCTCACATTAGTACATACTAAGTGACTCACATTTTCTTCCTGTTTCACAGTGTGTTTTTGCTGTCTTCCAGACTATTAGCATCGGATTTAGTGCTACTGATTGAAAGAGAGCGTATACAGTTGGAAACTACCAGAAAAAGTTACAGATAACCACTTCTACAAGTATAACCACTATACCCGTAGAAACCGAACCACTTAGAATTACAAATTCAAAGATCGACCAGATCATAAAAATACCCTCGGAAGCCAAAACAACCGCAGATACCCACAGCCCACCACTCACTATGGCTTCGACACTTCAACGCCAGTTCTCGGAACTCGAGGACAAGGATGACACATACTCTCTTGCAAAGACAAGTTCAAATTCAAGCAACAAGCTTGACTTCTCACAATACTTCAACATCAACGGAAATGGGTCACAAACAGATATTGATATGGTCTCGGGTTCTGCCAACGATGAGCTTCCGGTGTATAGCAACTATGCGAACCCAAATCTATATGCTAACTCGATCTTCCCTGATGAGTTATACGATGATAAGAGCATAGCAAACGTACCATACGATAAACAAGATAATGCCAACGGATCGAATGTACCGCTTGATGTGGTCTTTCCCAAGGACTTGATCAACTCAAACTTTGAGATGCTCAGGCCTATAGGGTTTGACCAAAAGCCGAATAACGATGATATATTTGTTGTCTCTCAGGACTATTACGATACAGATCTGCCGGAGAATATATACCTTCCGGAGCTGGCAAACAAAAAGTATTCCAACGAGTTAAACATTTTCAAATCAAACGATCTATTTGACGACTTCTCTGAGGAGGAAGAGGATGACGATGATGAGATAGAGAACTCTAACGAGATGGATTTGGACAACTTCAGCAGTGATAGCAGCGATGACGAAGATGATGGCTTTTTTGGAGCAGCCGAGGATTCCCGAAACAACCGACTGTCTCAGGTTGACCAGTTCAACTCCTACTACCCACTTACGACACCGAAGCCATTGGAAAACGAAATGACAAACAATGTAGACATGAGTATCAGAAATGAGACGAATGGCGTAAATGGGTTAGGCGAGTTGAACGAAGCAGGCGATGACAATTATATGGCCATAGACTCAGATGGCAGTGAGGACTTGTACACACCAGCATATGCTCCTACGTTCACACCGTCCTACACATTTGGTAGACGTGAAAGTTTGCTGCAAGACAGACCTCGGTCTATCAGAGATGACAAAAATGACAATAACAATTCTCAGATTAACGCTCACGATCCCTCTCACGCTCACGTACATTCTCACGTTCACGACCACGACCACGACCACGACCACGACCACGACCACGACCACGACCACGACCACGACCACGACCACGACCACGACCACGACCACGACCACGATCACGACCATGATCACGACCATGACCATTCCCACTGTCACGACCACTCCCATTCTCACGATCACTCTCGCTCCATCTCTGTGTCCAAGCTGCGCAAAGTTAAGTCCACAGATGAAGATCTCAAGTATCTTGACAACAAGGAGCAGGAGTTCCTCAACGAGCACAAGAAGGAGCTTAGTTCCATCTCGGGTGGCCTCAATGAGGACAACGAGGGTGGTCATGTGTGCCGAATCGTTGATCCCAAGACCGGGCTGCCTTGTAACAAGAGATTCTCCAGACCTTACGACCTGATCAGACATGAAAAGATTCATTCACCCAAGCGTTCGTTCTTCAGATGTATGTTCTGCGAAGACGACGAGAGAAGAAAACAAGGCTTACCGCCAATCAACGAGGTTGTGATCAACTGTAATTACAGAGACACCGAACAGTCAGCCGAGAATGGTAAGGGCAAGCTAAAGAAGAAAGGCGGTACTTTTGGACGTAGCGACGCTCTGACCAGACATCTGCGTTACAAGCACGGGCTCGAGACGGAACAGGTGGTTCAGGCTATGGAGTACGCCAAAAAGCACATAGAGTACTACCTGAATGATTAATATATAAGCGATATATAATGATATGATGTTAGCATGCGATGAGCTGATAGGTACTCGAACCTGATGGTTCCATACGTATGTAAAATTTATTTAAAATTATTTAACAATTCACTGAGCGAGCCATTTTTGCGTTTCATGTGCTATAACTTGTCAAAGGCGAGTAGTATTTAGCCATTGGTTTTGTGAAGATACAGTCCAGTCATATAGTTAGGTTAGGGCCAAATGGTCTACTTGTAGAGGGTGGCATTCATTTCATGGAAACAATAATGTACAGCTCATAAGTTTTTAGGGCCACAGAAACCTTCATTCAGTTGAACTGTATGAATAATGAAAAATGTTGCTTGATTTCAATTAAAGAAACCACTGAATCACGTTTGAATAAAGGCCAGTTATTACACAAGTTGACGGCTACCATAGTGACTCATTCTCTAGATGGCATAGTAACACTTTAAGAGCGATGGCACCGCGCACTTGTTGTAAGCAATCGCGAGTCGATCGACGCACTACCGCCATTTTCCTGCTTCAAATCTAAAAGGTACTCCCAAATTATTTATACTTCTTCCCAGTAGGCATAAACATCGTATCCATTGGCACCCCTAACCCTCTAATTGCGAGCGTCACTTGTGCTGGCTGATTGAGATCTGAGAATCAGTTGCAAATTTGAAACGTTTGCAGATTTGAACTGGCTTTTTTTATACAACAAGCTTTAAAAGCTAGAAAAGACCGTCCGCAAGCAAACGAGCTCGACAAAGAGGCGCTTTTTTGCATCAATCAATTCACTGGTAGCTTTGAGTTTACTGCTGGGCCAACTATCTGTGCATCCAAAGTTCACGTCTTCTTTCATTACATCGAAGAAAGCGCTTTAGTACGACTTTAATTGGTCAGTTACATCTCTAGATTGCTACGTGCTGAGCCTCATAGGATGGCACATTTAAACGATCGCAACGGCATGGCAAGTGAGGCAAGAGGGGCGGAGATGGGACTTCCCAGCATGTCAGAAAAAATTGGCGTAGAGTCTGCTTCTGTTGCTGATTCCCATGGCACTATCAACTCTCCAAGCTATAGTGTTAATGCCAATCCCTTCCAATCTAACTCAACGCAACTGCTGCCTAAAGTGAGAAAGGCAGATCCGTCACAACAGGATACACATGGCCAGTCGGCTCAATCAGGCCGACCATCCCAGGTTTTTCAGCCTAACCAAAATTACCTTCCACAGCCAGCGTCACAGTATATTCCGGGCCAAAACGCTGCGCCCGCGACCCCACGGATGCTCAGAACCGCCTCTTCCAACAACTCAATGGTGATGAACGAAGAATACGAACACCATCGATCGATAAGCCATAGCAGTCATGCTAACCATTCCCGCAAGTCGTCGCGTTCGAATGCTGCAGAACTACTACCGGGTGTTGACTTAACACCCCGAAGATTGGCATCCCCCACAGGAAAGCAGCATCAGGACTTCCCGCAGCGAAGCGGATCCTATCGCAAATCCGGCCTGCCGAGTCAATCAGCTCAGCAGCAACAACTGCAGCAAGCCCATGCCCCTCATCCAATGCAACAATCTCAGCCACTTTCTCACGGATCTCACGGTCATCCCCACAAAATTAATCAGTCACAACAATTCCATCGTAAATACATTGG
Source organism: Wenyingozyma naganishii (assembly GCA_003706235.2). Lineage (NCBI taxonomy): Eukaryota > Fungi > Ascomycota > Pichiomycetes > Pichiales > Pichiaceae > Wenyingozyma > Wenyingozyma naganishii. The sequence goes on along the minus strand of PPKS02000004.1, from coordinate 542,177 downwards.
AGAGTGGGAGCTCACTAAGACTATCGGTGCTGGGTCAATGGGAAAAGTTAAACTGGCAAGACACCGTATCACGAATGAAGTATGTGCTGTCAAAGTCGTCCCCCGGTCCGCGAAGATATGGCAGCGACAACATGCCGACGATCCGCCTACAAACGATCAAACTGAGCTAGCTAGACGCCAGAAGGAGTACGAGAAAGAAGTTGCAAGAGACATACGTACTGTGAGAGAAGGTGCACTTGGAAGGATTTTGTATCATCCTTCTATTTGTAGACTATACGAGATGTTTTCGATGACTAATCATTATTACATGCTGTTTGAGTGGGTCTCTGGCGGTCAGCTTCTTGATTATATCGTGTCACACGGTAAGATTAAGGAAAAGAACGCGCGGATATTTTGTCGGGGTATAGCGTCTGCTTTAGACTATTGTCACTCCAATAATATTGTCCACCGTGACCTGAAGATCGAAAATATCATGATAAATGACAAGGGAGATGTGAAGATTATCGACTTTGGACTTTCAAACCTTTACAGTAAGGATGACTTATTAAAGACGTACTGTGGTTCGCTGTACTTTGCTGCGCCTGAGCTGCTCAGAGCTTATCCTTACACCGGTCCCGAGGTAGATGTATGGTCATTTGGAGTCGTTTTGTATGTGTTGGTCTGTGGTAAAGTACCGTTTGACGACAAGAGCGTCAGTACTTTGCACGAGAAGATCAAGCGTGGCAAAGTTGAGTATCCGAATACGATATCAGCTGAGTGTGTTTCCCTTTTGTCTCGCATGCTAGTCGTAAACCCTAATTCCAGAGCCACATTGAAGGAAGTGATGAACCACCCATGGATGGTGCGCGGCTTTGAGGGACCTCCTTCTAATCACTTGCCGTACCGTATCCCCTTACGCCTTCCACTGGATCCTGACGTTATTGCTACAATTGTTGAGTTTCAATTGGGCACTTCTGAGGCACATGTGATGAGCCACTTGACCGAGATTTTGACCTCTAGCAAGTACCAGGCAGCAGTACGCAACTGGTACTACAAGAATTCTCCGCAGTCAGAAGAAGAAGCTAGGCTCTATGACACTAGCGTGCCCGACCCTACTGACGCTTATCATCCCTTAGTGAGCATTTACTTTTTGATAGACGAGATGAAAAAGCGCAATAAAGTGAAGATTGAGGCGAGACGAGGATTGAGGATAGAACAACAACAGCAACAGCAATATCAACCGGCTCAGCCATTTCAACAGCAGCCGGCTCAGCAGTATCAACAAATACAACAATCCCAGCACCACCAGCCACATCCAACGAATATCACACCCGTTACTCAACAGCCTCGTGTGTTTAGCCAGCCGGTCCCAAGCGACCACCAGCAGCCTTCGCAGCGTGCAAGTTCACCATCGCAACCGACTCCCCCAGTCCTTACGTTTCCACAGGCTGCATACACATCCCCACATCAGCCATCAGCACAGATGGTGGACAACATTGATAGCGTCGTGAACTCTCGGCAGAGGTCTAAGAGTCAACTGGGCAGCGCAGAATTTGAACAGCAGCAACAACACCAGCAACCGCAGCAGGGGATGTCCTTATTTAGAAGATTCAGTGCAAAGAAGAATAAAAATTCTGAGGAGAACACTACTTTTAATTCACCTACGGTGTCTTTGAATGTAGAAAAGACAAGGAACCATGGCACGAATGCAACTGGTGTAAGTGCAAATATCATGAACTCCGATAGTTCTAAAAACAACGACTTAGTGCGCAGAGTAGGGAGCTTGAAGATTACCTCAAAGGAAAAACAGCAGCTACAACTGCCACCTTTGCCTGCAACGTCAAAACATCAAATTCAACAGCACCAGCGTGCATTTTCCGCCTACACTCCTTCGTCGTTTACATCAGAATTGCCTACCAATTTACCACCAGTTCCCAAAGTTACAACGACTACAGAGTCGCCTTCCAATGTTGATTCTCAGACTGTTCAGATCGCTAACAGTGACACACCCAAAAAGACGATTGAAAAGGTGTTCCATCCTTCGGCGAGGGCCAAGTCTGTTGGACATGCTAGAAAGCAATCGCTTAACATTGGTGGGCCAGCTGCTGCGAGCCAGTCTATCCATGCTAATCAGACGGAAGACGATGGTTTCTTTGATGAGGTCAATATGGATGACATCACTTTTGACATGGACAATACGAAGGCCGTTCATGTACCAACTAAAAGGCTCACAAACGAAGAGATTATTGAGCAGTACCATAAGGCTCCTCCAGGTTCAATGCCCTCTATCGATTACCCACGCACTTTGTTCCTCAAGGGTTTCTTTTCGGTACAGACGACGTCTACGAAGCCATTGCCGGTTATCCGCTACGACATCATCACAGTGCTTCCGCAATTGGGTATCAAATTTACCGAGGTCTCAGGTGGTTTTATCTGTATGGCGTATCCTTCTGTCGTGCCTCGCAATGCGGACAAGCGAGATGACACTGTTAATGTCGATGACGACGGACAAGTAAGCGAGCTAACACAAGCAGATTTCAACGGTCCGGAATTGGAGAGAAATACGACGTTGACAGCAGAGAACGAGATATTCAAAACTCAAAGCGATTTGCTGTCTAACCAAACCACCAAAAGAGCTTCTCTTTCTTCTTCTTCCTCTGGATCCACCGACAAGAAGCAGTCCAATATTACTACTAATGAAGAGTACGCACCTACATCCAGCTCCGGGGCACCGAGCCAGCAAGTCACGCCTCAATCTACCCCATCCAAGGGGCACAGACGCAAATTTTCGCTTGGTAACAGCTTGCTGGGCTCACACAGAAAGAAAGACAAACTTACTCTTTCAACCAACGTTCCACCCAACAACCCAGAGATTATTACTATGCCAATAACACCTGCTCCTGCTAATGTTCTACGTCGCAGATCGCTGAGTCACTCGCTTGATACGGGTAGTAACGAATCGATGAACTCGTACCAGGGCAATAGGGAGGACAGCGACATGCTGCTAATATCAAGCAGAACCGACCAGGATCACTTGAGGTCGCCTGTAGTAGGGCACCTTCCCGAAGGTGCTATGCAGCAATATGACACGCCCAGCAAACATAACTCGATTGGGCACAACCGCCACCATTCGCGTTCTCATTCTTTGAGTCAGAGTTCCAGACAAACTAGTGCTGTGTCGGCTTCAGGCTCTGCTGCCACTTCTTTCGGCTCAAAATCACCTTTAAAGTTTGAGATCCATATAGTGAAGGTGCCTTTTGTGGGAATTTACGGTGTTCAGTTCAAGAAGCTCAGCGGTAACACGTGGATGTACAAGTCCCTAGCTAGCGAGGTTCTGAACAGACTAAATTTGTGATGTGAGTTAAAGGCATGATGCGTATATGTAAGATATAATAGTGTACCAATCGTTCGCTAGAATTAACCTAGTTTGGCTTATCTGTTGGTCTTATATTTTAAGTTTATTTTCAGCATTCGACCCAAAGGATGTGGCTGTTGTAATCATAATTACATGTACTGTTATTAATGTTGCAAAAAGTAGACAACACCTTTTTAATATCAATAATACACTTTTAAAAAAATGGATCCAAGGAGGTTCGAACTCCTGCCTCTTTCGAGATCCGATCTTGAGTCGGACGCCTTAGACCACTCGGCCATAAATCCATTTGTTGGGTAACTTGATTGTCAGAGATATATAACCAGTGCCAAAAGCATGTCTTGATTTTAGTCTTCTGACAACAGGTCTAGTTTGTTTGAATATTTTGGCTGCCATACATATCTTCTGTTAAAATAATATTCTCATGAACTGTGAGCTTGCGATCAAGACTATTGAGGACCGTCAGTGCGCTTATGTAATACGGCTTGTCATGCTTTAGCTAAATACTTTAATTATTTGGACATTCTACAGCTCCCAAAGGAAACAAGATTCATGAGGATGGTTGACAGACAAACATGACAGGTCCCGAGTACTACCTCAGATGCGTGGTAACATTTGCTGCTCTCATCTTCTCTAACTGCTTGCTCTATTCACACAGCCATTTAAACACCCGTGCACCACATATTTTGCCCGATAGCTGATTTGATATGCGATATCTGATGCATGAAGGGTTGCGATGCTCCAATAGATAGCTCTTACGTGGACGCACTTTCAAATAGACGGCTACAGGTTTTTCGCTAGGCAAATAACACCCTAAGGATATGTCCTATCTGAACGAGACCGTTGTTTTATTGCTTATCAATGGCAACAAGATTTCGCTTGTGATAAATGAAGATGTCATCAAAGGATACGAGGAGATACCGCAGCTTTATCGGATTGGTGACCTAAGAAACTACATTTTGGAGAACTGGGATGCCTTACAGGAGAAAGTTAGCGACACATCACTGCAGAGCACGACTCCTATAGAAAAACCGGTGTATGCTGAGCAGATCCAGCTACTGTTTTTGGGCAACAGGCTTGACCCAAACGATAAGCTAGAGGTGATTGATTTGGACAAATCCAGTGTGGTTCATTTACTGATCAAACCCATGGACTTGCTGACTACAGAAACGAAAAGGAAGTTTGATTTGAAAAAGACAAAGAAGAAAAACGCTACCAACAAGATGACCATCACTAATCAGCCAAGCAGAAGGGGCAGTTCATCGAATACACCTGTGCCTGCCTTTGTTGCTCTTAAAGAGATCGAGCCAGTGAGAAGAAAGTCTGTTGAAAATGAGAGTACAGCACACACTGGCGAGAACGAAGAGGGAGAAGTCAAAGCTAGATCACATTCACATTCACAGTCACATATTCCCTCGCTACACGCACTTTCACACTCCCGCACTCACACGAAAAGCGAAGCTGAGGTGGCTGAAGAGGCAGCAAAGAACAAGAATGAGGAAAACGACGAGGAGCACGAGAATGAAAACGAGAACAGCAATGAAGTGATTTACAACGAGATTTGCGACATTTCTACTTCCGACGGACGCGGGAGAGCATCCGTGCCAACCGGTGGACAGGCAGATAACAAGAGTAGTTCAGGGTGCTGTGTAATTGTGTAATTTCATGTAGCTAAATATAGCTAAATTGTACAATTCGTTTCATGCATGGGGATGCATTGAGGGTGGCAGCTACCGTTCATGTGCGTAGCGACGCGTCTTGGTTTGCGTGCGAGCGGCGGGAGACTAACTAGCGTACAACAAGATAAAGTGTTGTACAAACACGGAGCTGACCTTTATTTTACCTGATACACAACCAGTTCTACTGGAAACATGCAATGTGACAATAGCGTGATACGTGTCATAGGAGACGAGGATGGTGGCGAAGGAATTGAATCTGTTTCGTTGACTGAGGTAAGTTGCAAACTATAGTGCTGCTCAACGCGCCATACTAACGTTCAACGCCGCAGTTTGTAATCTGGTATTACATACGATATGTTGGGCAATGCGATCAGAGACAGCCTAAAGTTAACCACGTGACAAGCAGTAGGAGTTATGATCTGGAGACGCTAAAGGGAATGCTGAGCGCAGAGACAGACATCGAAAACGTGACTGTCAACCATTGCATAGCACTGGCCGATTTGGCTGGCCATTTGGACAACCTACTTCGCACGGAATGTGACATAGTCGTAATTGAGGATCTATGTGAACTGTTCAACATAGAATTTTACAAGAATTACCTCAATGGTAAGTATGGTGTTTGTTTACGCTCTAGCAGGGAACCTACTAACACTACAATAGCCAACGCACTGATATCCAAACTCTTAACAAAGCTCAGGAAGCTAGCACACATAAAAAGATGCACCATACTGGTAAGTTAAATCACGTGACATGTCAACACAATAGGCCCATATTAACAGAAGTAGCTCTTTGAAAGCAGTAGCGACAAGAAATACAACTCGAGCAAGACAGACAGCTTTGTCAATAGCCTTGTGGACTTTGAATGGAAATTGAAAGGTCAGCAGCGAGACGGTAACAAGCTGTCGGTGATTATCGATGTGAAAAGCGCCTACGATGGTTGTACGCGCACGGTTAAGCTTGACAGGTGACTGAAATTATCGAATACATTATAGCTTGGACTTGGCACATCAGTGCACCTACATACAGTTTGAGGGAGGCCCAGGCTAATTAGACAATCTCCCTAAAATCCTCATTCATAGCCTTTGAATAATTTGTGACTGCGTTTTGGGATCAGCCTAACTAAATAGGAAAGCACGATTTTGAGAATATACATCTGTACACCTATAAATATACCTGGGCTGCGGACTCTTTCGCTGTTGCGCGCCAGACAACCACACACCATACACCTAACACCGCACACAGTAGTCACAAAATTTTCAACTCCCTCAGTGCGAGCAGAGCACTGCGAGAGGATGGGAGAAAATTAAAAAGTTTTTTTCAGTTCAAGTGTAAGAACTCGTTACTCTGATACTATACAAAGTTATCACTTAAGTCATAGCATATAAGATGAGCTCTTTCGAACCAGTTGTTGTCATTGACGGTATGTTTCAAATGATTTAAAAGTGTCATGTGTCGAGAGTGATCATAGTTGGAATGGGCAAGATGGAGTGAACCATTATTGATATCAATATGAGTCAAAATCAAGAGACTTTGACAAATTATCAGATAGAGGTACGATATCTAGTGAAGACGCCAATAGTATTATCTACCTGTGGCTATTTGCCCGATCCAATAATGATCTCTTCGAGCACAGACGCTCCATAATATCACCATTATCAAAATACTAACTCTTTCAGGTAAGGGACACTTGCTAGGTAGATTAGCTTCCACCATCGCCAAGGAGCTGTTAAACGGCCAGAAGGTTGTTGTTGTGAGATGCGAGGCTCTCAACATCTCTGGTGAGTTCTTCAGAAACAAGCTGAAGTACCACGACTACCTGAGAAAGGCTACCAGATTCAACACCAAGAGAGGTCCTTTCCACTTCAGAGCCCCATCTAGAATCTTATACAAAGCCATCAGAGGTATGATGTCCCACAAGACTGCCAGAGGTAAGGCTGCTCTCGAGAGACTGAAGGTCTTTGAGGGTGTTCCTCCTCCTTACGACAAGAAGAAGAGAGTTGTCGTTCCCCAGGCTTTGAGAGTCCTGAGACTCAAGCCAGGTAGAAAGTACACTACCCTCGGTAAGCTGTCCTCATCTGTCGGCTGGAAATACGAGTCCATTGTTGACTCTCTTGAGGAGAAGCGTAAGGTCAAGTCTGCTGAGTACTACGCTAAGAAGAGAGCTTTGACCAAGAAGATCAACCAGGCCAAGGCTTCCGTTGCTAACACCGAGGCTTCCGAGAAATTGGCTGCTTTAGGTTACTAAATATGAATATATTGAATTATTGGTAAATTAATAATGTACTGAATCGATGTGGTTGAAGCATTTCTAGTGAAAGCGCTGTCTGCGACATGTTTGGTGTTGTAGTATGTTCAAAAACAAAAGACGCTCACTTCGCGGCGCATTAGTTACGCCGAGGTCTGAGGTGGACGCCGAATTTCAATAAAGAAGTTTGGGGGATGAAAGACGCGAGATATATGGGACATAAATATCTAGTATAGCATTGCGAGCGCAGTGACATTACGGTGCTGCCTTAACAGTGGTGCAGGCGATTCCTTGCTTCATTTACTTACTTCCCAGCCCAACGTTAAGTTTTCTTAGCTGCACTTGAGCGCCGCTGATTTTCCCGGAAGAACATTCAGTCCGATAAGACGTGTACTCCAGATTACATAAGCAAAATGTTTCTACTGTTGCGGCACACTGCCTGAAACATAGCTGGGGTGAAAAGCGCCGATTTTCAACGAGAAATTTCAGTCGTGTGCAGAGAGGAAAGTGTCAGTTGTGCAGAGTGCAGGGAGTAAAGAAGGGTGTGCTCATATACATTACGTATGGCATGAATACCTCTGGTAAAGTCACTTTCATCATTACGAACATATAACCGCTATTTGTAGTTGCCGAATCCCGGGATAAATAAACGGAAACACGATTAAATACGTCGTGCACATTCGTTTTCTCCTTTCGCGGGATGGTGGTGAACCAATCAAACTTGCGCATTTTGCCCTGCGTAGTTAAAGTTTTTTACTTTTTTACGTTCATTAAACGAAAAACGAAAAATTGATTAAATTTTTATAAATTCTCTCAGTTTTTTCCAGTTTGCAAAATTGATTCAAAACTACTCTTTTTCTTTCTACTCTTTCTTTAGATAGATATAATATTCTTTATTAATCAATCGTAAATCAAGATGGGTGACTCTTCTTTCTTTGTCGACTTCATGATGGGTGGTGTTTCCGCCGCCGTCTCCAAGACCGCCGCTGCTCCAATTGAGAGAGTTAAGCTGCTGATCCAGAACCAGGATGAGATGCTGAAGCAGGGTAGACTCTCTAGAAGATACGATGGTATCACTGAGTGCTTCAAGAGAACTGCTGCTGAGGAGGGTGTTGCTTCTTTCTGGAGAGGTAACACTGCCAACGTTATCAGATACTTCCCTACCCAGGCCTTGAACTTTGCCTTCAAGGACAAGTTCAAGAAGATGTTCGGTTTCAAGAAGGAGGAGTCTTACGCCAAGTGGTTCGCCGGTAACCTTGCTTCCGGTGGTCTTGCTGGTGCCACCTCTCTGCTCTTTGTCTACTCTCTCGACTACGCCAGAACCAGATTGGCTAACGACGCCAAAGCTGCTAAGGGTAACGGTGAGAGACAGTTCAATGGTTTGTTAGATGTCTACAAGAAGACTCTTGCTACCGACGGTATTGCTGGTCTGTACAGAGGTTTCTTGCCATCTGTTGTTGGTATTGTTGTCTACAGAGGTTTGTACTTCGGTCTTTTCGACTCCCTCAAGCCTGTCGTCTTAGTTGGTCCATTGGAGGGTAACTTCCTTGCTGCTTTCTTGCTTGGTTGGACCGTCACTACTGGTGCTTCTACTGCTTCTTACCCATTGGATACCGTTAGAAGAAGAATGATGATGACTTCTGGTCAGGCCGTCAAGTACAACGGTGCCTTTGACGCTTTCAGAAAGATTGTCGCTGCTGAGGGTATCAAGTCTCTGTTCAAGGGTTGCGGTGCTAACATCCTGAGAGGTGTTGCCGGTGCTGGTGTCATTTCCATGTACGACCAGTTGCAGCTGATCCTTTTCGGAAAGAAGTTCAAATAAGCGAAAACAAGTTAATTTCTAGGTGAAATTGAAAAATGCAAACAGCTTTGGTTTGTTTCAGCTATGTATTTCATGTAATTAGAATTTGAATTGTTATACACTTATTTATCTGGCTTAGTGCTTGTCGTTGGATTAGCACAGTTCGTTACTTTATTGGGAACGAGCAACGCAGAGCCCAGTGCTGCAAAATTGCGTACTTGTCGAGATTTAACTAGGTGTAAGTGTGGTGTACGTATTCGTGGAAATTAATCTAGTGTTAGCCAGAGTCAGTCAGAGTTGGCCATGTAGTTATGCCGGAGCCCGGTAGACCTTTATGAAAGGAACCATGTATCTAGTTGTAGCAATATCGTGTTCAAACGCAGTGGAAACTAAGTGTCTCATTCCTAGCAGCCCTTACATAATCTGAAATTTATGAAGCACGCAACCGGCCTTGAAATTTCATGCAGGTACGTCATAGTGAACGAGACGTAGTATGGTTGGGAGTAGTAGAGTATAGGAGTCTGTCGGTTTGGTGATCCACATGGGATAGTATAGACGAATAAAAGCCGATCTGTGATACCAGTGATAAGTTCTACCCTCTGTCGCTCACTCTAGCCTATCTCTCAATCTTTCGGCTACCTCATTAATCTGATGGCTCAATATTTACATTTTTCCGAAACGGGAAACATAATAGATAAAAAACAAGATTGGCAGAGCAGCAGAAGCACCGATTTACTCAAGCAAAGACACGTTCATTCAAGTAGGTCGTATTATCTCACCGATAATACTGAGGCTGTCCGTTTAGCTTCTGTCCACCTCAATATGGAGAGAGGCAATCGACTTCAGAGGTTTCGCACAAAATCCTCGTCAGGGTCCACCAGTTTCGACCAGTTAACTATAGCCTCCGACGGCTCTGGCGAATCAAAGACCAGCAAAGTCTCTAAGAAGCCAAAGACTAAGAATGGGCTCTTCAAGCTTGGGAGCAGTAAAAGCATACTCACCCGTCAGATTAGCAGAGAGAGCGGAGGCAGTACTCACACCACAACAAGCGATCATAGCCAGCATACAAATTCTCCCAGCATTTTTAGCATGCTCAATTTAGCACCGTCACCCAGCAGTCATAAGGTACAAAAGGAACACCCAAAGACAAATAACTCAATGAAAGACATTGCTTTTGAACTAAAGCCACAACTGGTCAAGGGCCATCCCCTTGATCAGCCAATTATCATCAACGGGAAGCCGATATCGGGCGACGACTCTGAAGGAGCAGGCACAGACAGCTTTGATCGCAGTCTCAGTAGGATAGCTAACGACTTATTCCAGCTAGGTGTCATTATCTACAAGTTTGTGACGTCTGGTATAGTGATGTTTTGGAGAATGGACTTGTTTATTAATGTGGTGGGCTCGGATAACAAAACTATGCGGCTCCACGTGCCCAGCATAGTACTAAGTCTGCTTGCGATATATCTCGTAGTGACTCTGGCCAGACCTAGTGGTGATCACTATGGTTACCGTGCGACTGGTTCGTCAGGAGGCCTGACAAATTTCACTGGAGTCTTCAACTTGGCGATGATTCTAACCGTAGCCGCAGCCGTATGGAAGGTAGTGACGATGGACAGAATAGCAACAGCTGAGGATTCTCTCCAATCGCAAGAGACGAAAATCGTGAACTTGGCAATCCCGGAGGCGCCCAAGGCATCACATCAACAGACCAGTGCCCCAACTCAAAGATTCCACCAGTCTCCTCACGGTCTATCACGGAGAGCATCAGAGCCTGCCAACCTCCCTAACGGCGACACCGCAAGGTCACTTGCCCCACCACCGGTACATCAACGTGCGAGAACCAGGTCTCCAGTGAAACGTATTGCCAACACCGCATTGAAACAGGGGACGTCCTGGCATTTCATTGAAAGTGACAGCGACGACGACTCAGACAGCCATTACAGAGAAGAGGACACTGGCTTCAAAGAGAACGACGAACACGGGTTTGACAGCGACAGCGAAGAGGAGAGGGAACTCCTTACTCTATTGAGTCCTGCTAGTCCGTTCAAACCTCACAGCCCATCCACTATTTACACACAGAAACAATCACGCGCCCGCAACCCGCATTCACATATATACCAGCGCTTTGTGGAGTGCACAGAGAACACACATGACAATTACAGATGAAATAATCGCTTATTAGGTAGTTTTGTATTTATTTATTTGGTACACGCACACAACCCCTTAGGTCTCTCTCTGGACCTCAAAGACAACCTGCTTACCGGTCAGCTTCTGGTACACAGCCTTGAAAGAGTCAAGCTTGTGGTCAATCTCAGAGTAGTCCTTGGAAGCCAGGAGCACCTTGGTGATCTTGGAACCGTCAACAAGGAATCTGACTCTCTTACCGGTGATCTCAGTAGGGTAGATCAGGTCCTCGAGAACCTTGTCGTGGACAGCAGTCAAAGTTCTGGATCTAGGTCTCTTCTGCTGCTGTCTAGAAGTTCTGCCTGGCTTAGGCAGGATTCTTCTCTCAGCAAGGAAGATAACGTGTCTGTCAGGGAACTTCTTCTCCAGCTCTCTGGTGAGTCTGATCTGGACCTTGTGGAAAGCAGCTAATAGTGGGACTGGGACAAAGATGACAATAGCCTTCTTGTTACCCGAAACCTCAATCTCCTTGATTGACTTGAACTGTAATGGTCTCAAGTCAGCCTTTAAGTCAGGAGAATTGGATTCTAAGTCGATCAGAGATTGACCGACTTGCAACTCCAACTCAGTTGGTTCAGTAGATAAGATCTTAGAGGACATTGCTTGTGTAAGATTACGAGTTGTAGCTGAAGAAGGAAGGAACTAGTCCAGTGCTTTCACAACTCTGTCCTGAAAAACTTGAAAAATTTTGGAAGCCTCAGTGTGCGCGAGAGAGCTGAACAATGATTATGTCATCGCATGAAATGTCTGGCCAAAGCCCTAGCCCTACTGGCATGTCACGTGATGAAAAATGAACAAGTTAGCCAACCCCAAAACACGTTTTCGCGGCTTTTCAGAGATTATATAATCCGGCTATAAGTCTGGGGTCGGTGTAGGTCGGTGTCTAGAAGGACTCTTGGTGCTTATCACTTATGGGTACAGTTGAACTGGTTCCATGACTCTGAAATTAGTACGTAAACCCGCATCCATGGTCAATGCCATGCCACATGTGTTTCTCAGTCTGAAAATCTCGAATACCGACACTGGCGACGGACCTTAGATTCTCACGTTTGACTAATTTGTCAGATTAGCCGCATACGCGGAGCACTGCGTGAAAGCTCCGAGTAATTACTTAGCCAATTCTACCCCGATTTATCGATTCTTAAGCAGAGTATTTACATATAATTAGTTTATGCTGATACGACTGCAACCCAGCACAAGAAAATTTCCGATCTGTCGCATACTTAAAACTGGGCTCTTCAACCACACTATAAATTCCTCTCCACTACGTGTTACCATGTCCACATCCGTTGATCTCGTTGAAAAATCCAAGAAGCTCGCAGCCTATGCTGCCGTAGACCAGAACTTGAAACCCGATTACAAAGTCATTGGTGTTGGCTCAGGCTCTACCGTCGTTTATGTTGCTGAGAGACTGGGACAGTTAAAAAATAAGGCCAATTTCACGTGCATCCCTACTGGCTTCCAGTCGAAGCAGTTGATCATTGACAATGGCCTCAAGCTAGGAGCGCTAGAGGAGTTTCCTGAAGTGGACATTGCTTTTGATGGAGCCGATGAGATTGACAGTCAGCTAAACTGCATCAAGGGAGGAGGCGCCTGCTTGCTACAGGAGAAGTTGGTTGCCGACTCTGCTAAGAGATTCATAGTCGTGGCTGACTACCGTAAGAAATCACCACAGAACTTGGGCTACGGATGGAGGAAAGGTGTTCCCATTGAGGTCGTGCCTTCTGCTTACGTGAAGATAACACGCGAGCTCACTGCTCTGGGCGGTAAGCCTGTCGTCAGGGGCGGAGGCGCCGCAAAGGCAGGCCCCGTTGTCACTGATAACGGCAATTTCATCATCGACTGTGACTTTGGCGAGATAGCTGTGTCCGAGGTTTCTTCTTTGAATGAAAAGATCAAGGCGATGGTGGGCGTTGTAGAGACAGGATTGTTTGTGAAGATGACAGAGAAAGCTTATATTGGAGATGCTGATGGCAAGGTCTCGGTAATGGGAGGCAACGAAGCGAGGATTTAGATTAGTAATGATTGTCATATCGATATATATTTTTTATTTGACATGCTGGGACCTCGTGCAAGGCAACACCATCATAGGCAGGGTTAGATCATTAGTGTAACATAAGTAACTAACAATAGTTAACCTAACTGTATTCGGTTCTGGTCTTGAAAAAAAGACCCGTACGGCCGCTCAGTGACCTATACTCAAAAGTCTGATAGTCAATTACAATCAGCGACTAAATGTACATATTAAAATGGAAATGAAAAACGGAAATAAATCACATCGGGTGAACAGATGGATGGAAGACGAAGATGCCGCTTTTTGATCAGCAATAGACGGTGTAAAGTCGGCTCCTGGGACGAAGTTACAGCAACTAGAAATTGAATTAATGAACTCATCAACGGGGCTGTATTCAAATGCATCACAGACTGCATGGTCTATTGTGTCCGATCCAGCTTAACACCTCTGTTAATCCAGTGCCGTTGATGGCCACCGTGGGAATTACGCACCATGCGTGGTCGTTAATGTCCTCCAACTTCAGCAAGTCAATGATCTCCTTGGGCTTAGCTGCTCCATCCAAGTCCTGCTTGTTAGCCAGCACTGCCACCAAGCAATTTTTTAGCTCCTTGTCATTGATTACCTTATATAATTCTTGCTTTGCCTTTTGCAATCTCTCCCTGTCGGAGGAGTCAATTACAAAGATAAGAGCATCAGTGCCTGAAAAATAATGTCTCCATAGCGCACGAATACGCTCCTGGCCACCAATATCCCACGTATGCATTGTCATATTCTTGAACTTGATAGTCTCAACGTTGAAACCAACTGTGGGAACTGTTTGTTCAGTCTTTCCCAGTTTAAGTTTGTAAAGGATGGCTGTGGTGTTAGCATTATGAAAGAGTAGTCGGAGATAAGATTAATAGGTGGGCAAATGCCGTATCGACAGTCCACTTCATTGCGCAATACTTACTTGTTTTGCCCGCATTGTCCAATCCCAGCATCAATATCCTCATTTCCTTGGATTTTGAGCCCTGAACACTAGTTAGTATGTACTTCAATGCGCTTTGCGAATTCCATTCGCCCATCGTACGTTATTGACTGTACTTACAAATAATTTTGAAAGTGAGGTACCCATTTTTTAGCTGACTTTTTAACCTTTCCGATGACGATGGATGAAGATTGGAAGCTACCGTTTCAATGAACAAGTCAAAGAGGGGATAAGAACTGTATCGTGGACATTTTGGTGCATAATGAAATTTCCTCACACATTCAAGGACACGCATCTGCCTGCGTTCCCTGCATCGCCTAAACCCGTTTAGTCCCTAATTAACCGTTTTCGGAAATATTTTGAGTCGGAAGCGTGGCGAGACGCTTCTATCGATGCCGCGTTCCTCAATAGGCAATGGTGCATGGATGATGATATCGCATTAGGGTTCAGTTGAGCTTGACACCTAAAATGACGGCGCTAGGGCTTGGATGCCCCACTGCACGCTACAGTAGCTTCTCGTCATACCATGTGAGGAGGAGTAGCAAAGGAGGTACTTATATTTGTAGTACGAAGGACCGATTTACATCCTACAAGTCATGATACTTTTAGGATTGACTATTGACAACTAATGAATTACTGTAAAAATAGCTTTCCTATACATGAGTCCGTCCAACCTCTGGCACATAGACCAGCAGGCGTCGCTAGATTTTCCGCCCATAACTCGTTGGGAACAACCCGGTGACACCTTCAATTTCACCTTCAGTCCACCCACTTCCATCATCCTCTTTCAATATCAAGACCTTATCGCCCACAGCAACTCCCAGCTCATCGTCACCTACCGGTTCGTAATCGTATAGAATCTCCATATAGCTCACCTTTTTTGCTCCTTTTCTCGGTGCCGCTACTTTGGGAGGTCGCTTTTTCGGTGTACCATTGGTACCATGTAAGCTTCCTTGCTCTATGTGCAGGTAGGAAGTGGGCACCAAACCCTCTCTGCCTGTAGCCACGTTGAGCACTTTGGTCCAGCCAGATCCTTGATCTGGCTCCAGTACGCGAATACCATCTCCGGCATTAAGATCTGCCTCGTCGTCTCCATTTGCTGCGTAAGCATACAGTGCGTGTGAGTTATTGCTTCCTGCTTCATTAGAGGAGCCGGATGCTTTACGAAGAGACCCAAACAAACGATCCTTGACCGAGTGAGATGTGTCCCTAGTCTCGCGCGTTCTGATGCTAGTAAGGCTAGCGGTATCGCCGCCCGCACTGTTTCCATTTGGCGCAACCACTTCACTCGTCGCGTGTTTACCCCGTATAAACCCTAGAATGCCCTTCTTTTTCACCTCAACCTTGTTTGTGATCGCCAGGTCTAGCCCCTGGGCTGCAGACTCAATTGTTTCCATCTCAACTTCGCTCGCTACGCGCTTTGTATCGTCGAGTGAAAACTTCTGCAACCAGTCAATGTTTTTGTTTAGAAGGGCCTCGAACTTAGCGAACGCCTCCGCCGGTTTCACTTGCACTTCAGTAAATGCATCGCTCAGCAAAGCATCACGAGACTGAACAATTTCTGCCAATTGTTGTTTTTCATTCACACAGAGCCTGTCAAGCTTGTCATAGTTGTTATTGGCCTTTTGCATTCGCTGCCGTAGGTCGGCTAGTTCGTCGCTTGAAGTCACCATAGTCTCGTCCTCATGCCATATAGACGAAGGAATGTAGTAAAAATCGGCAGGTTCCTGCCAGTCGGTCATATTGTGTTTCACAAACATCGCTGTGTCTAGAGTGGGGAGGTTCTGTTTCACAATACTATCCTGTGTTGCACCACAGGCAACTGTCGCTTCGCACACGCGCTTTTCAAGTAAAGTAGCAGTTAGCCAGTAACTGTTCAGCTTTGCAACGCGTGATTCATTCAGCTTCTGTAGTCCATCGAGAAGTTCTGGTAAGTCTTGGTAGTAGAACTTGTCCTTGAGCCTGTTGGCTACGTTTATAGAGATGAGATATGCGTTTTTTGCTACATTCATCTCGTACTGCCGCTTCTCCAGCTTGTGCTTGGTCTTATCGCTTGCTGATTTCTCGGACTTGGATCTCTGAGTCTCCATGGCCTGACATGCTGCGTCGTACTCCTTTTTAGCCTTGTTCACCTCCTCGTAGTGCTTGTCACGGGTGGCGACGAGCTCCTCATTGAAAGATTTCCATTTGGAGCGTATTGCGTCATACTTTGACTGCGTCTCGCTAAGTGAGCCAGCTAGCCTTCGCTCAAATTCAGTGGCCAGCCTACCTCGTTCCTTAGCTATGACTTCAGTCTGCGTCAGCACTTCGGACCATGCGACAAGACTCGCACTTTCCAGCGATCCAGGAGTAATGGTAGGAGTCTCGCCCACACTCAAAATCGTTGATATTTTTGCCTTCTTTTTGAATGCCTCCTGACTCAAGGCCTTGAGCTTGTCGCTGTACTCTTTCTCTATCTGAGCTCTTTCCCGATAGAAGGACTCTATATCTCCGAGCCAATTGACACCGGATTTGATCCATTTGTCGGTGGCTTTGTATGCATCTCTAAGTTCATTACCAATGCTGACTTCAGCGCTCATGATACGTAAGGGAAACTCCAATTCTGGGATGTGGTGGCGAGGTCGTAAGTCGGCTATGGGGTAATTGGCGTTCCAATGTGGAGAGGATCGAAAGAAATCGAGAATCGTTGAGATCGCGGTGGATCTACAGCGCCCCTTCGCGACAAGTGCGACGGAGAGAATGATGCCTACCGCGTGGATTTTTCCCACCTTTTCAACGGCATGGGTTCTTTTGAGAAGTCGACTACAACTTTACATAATGGTTACCAGATTTCACCCTGTTTTGCGCTGCTCGATAGGAATAGGCCGTTTTCCCTTTTCTAAGCTTGTCTTGCATTGCTTACTAAACTATTAATCCAAAAGCCGTAAATAACATCCCACTGCTGAACAAAATAACCCCATAAGCGCACCAGATTATGTAAGTATTTGTAATTCTAAGCTTTCTGATGCATCCTGCACTTGTATTCCTGTGGCAGGAATGTACTAGACTTTGTAATAATTCGAATTTCCGAGGAACTGTGAAAGCTATGCATTTGCAAGGCAGTTGCAGTATTGCGTGAATGGTTCGATATATAAAGACCCCAAATTTGCCCTTTCATCTCCATTGCATGTGTCAAACTGCTTCATTCTAATAAATAGTGTATTAGTTGCCTAACTGAGTGCACACAGAAAAGCAATCATCACAATGTCTAAACCTGTCGTAGTAATTGTCGGAGCCCACGGGTTTCTCGGAAAACCCATCACTGAGGCATTGACTTCAGACCAGTTTGCCTCAAAGATTGAGCTTCCCATCAGAGTAGCCACCAGAGATCCCAGCAAGAATGTGAACACTGACAGAATTAGGTACTATAAGACGGATGCCGCTGATATTGACTCCTACGAAGAGGTGCTGAAGGGTGCTACTGTTTTGATCAGTCTCTTAGGTGTATGTGCGCAGTATGATGCTCCTCTAGATGCAGCGATCAAGTTCAAGCCCGCTCTCGACCTGTACATCCCCTCACAATTTGGAGTTGAGCAAGACAAGGCTCCTTTCAATCCAAACAAGATCAAAGCGGACCACTCAGCAAGGGCAAGAAAAGCGGGCATCAAGACTGTTGATGTGATTACCTTGTCCTTTGCAGTGCCCGGATTTTTCTTGTATGAGGATCTAGGAGCAGTAGGTTACGACCCAAAGACGAACATAGCTAAGCTTGCCGGAGATGCCAACTTCAAGTATGACATCTCGTTCTTGCCTGACGTTGGCAAAGCTGTCGCTGCGCTCGTCACATACCCAAATAAAAAGTCGTTGCCTGACAAAATTCGCATCTCTTCAGACAAGGTATCTCAAGAGGATGTGATTGCAAAGTATGAGAAGAACCACAACGTCAAGGTGAACCGTGAGTACATTTCCAAGGAGAAGGTCGATGCTATTGCTAAACAAAAGTTTGAGAACTTTGACTTTGCCGACTTCAGATTTTACCTTCAATGGCTTGTCACCGAGGGAACAGACAAGGGTATGGCGTTCTCCGAGAACGAAAATGAGCTTGTCAACCCTGGAGAGTCGCTCTGGAAGTGGTCCAAGTTTGCAGAGACAAACTAGTGGTGTTCGCCCTACGTGCAACTGGGTGGTAACGTAGTTTTTGTTCCGCAACTTTCTGAGTTCGCCATGTTTATGGTATCACCAGTTGTAACATGTTTGTATTTTTTTAAGTACTGAGGAACGATTTGAATGAATTTCTTTTGTGTGGAAGCATTTGTGGACAGATGAAAGGTCAGTATTTCACTGTTTAACTAATACACTGTGCCTTGCCAGCTCTGCAATGCACGACAATCGAGTAGTAGTGATTGTCGTGAATAATGTTTTTGCCGCAGCTATAGATTTTCGCGATAGACTTGCACGCGTAGTCCGCGGTACTCGTTACCCGTCTTTTATCTCCAAAACGGGTTCTTTTTCTCTGGCCAGCCTCAGGCGGCATAGGGAGCTAGACTGGCGAGAGGACTCTAAGTGACAGTTAACGGTACAACATAGAACTATTTGGCCTTGTTTTGCTCGGATTGGCGGACATTTGGTACTGAGCTATTGCACAAACTTTTTAACTGTGCGAAATCCAGGCTATCAACATCAGCCATCGCCTCTGACAAACGCAAAACTGAGAAGTGGATAACTTAGTGAAGCTATTATTCAGGAGCAGAAAGGTGTTCTGTTTTGCGTGAATAGTGCTCTCCAAGACAAGTTATTGAGTCGCATCTCAAACACTTATAGGAACGATAAGGACACAATACAATTAGGACAAAGAAAGCTACGGACATTAACAAGTTACACGCACATAGTATAATACTGCTATGGCGACCGCACACTCTGAGCAGTTCATTGCCGGCCAGGACGTGCATTTCGATTATAGTACGCAGCCGTTGCAGCCGCAGACTGTGAATGGAAGTGCTCCTGACGTGAATGGCGCAAATAACATTGACAACGCAGATGACAGCAAGCGCAAGACCAAGAAAAAAAAGAATAAGAAGAAAAAGAAGCAGACAGATCTTCAAGAACAGCAACTAGATCAAACACGGCAAGGGCAGTTACAGCCCGGTCAGCTTCCTCAACTTGCCGCAAATGGCGACTACAACTTTGAAGTAGAGCTAAAAGACGAAACATCGGAGTACCCGACCTCGCGTGTCATTACCGTGGCCTCTAACGGCGATGTTGTTGTGAGTAAGCTTGAACAAGATGATGCCGAAGGAGGTGCTAGCGTAAAAGAAGAAGGAATAGAAGAAGCGGCATGTGAATATATGGACCAGCTCTACGACGTTTACGCCCAGCAAATCCAACAGTTGCAGAAGATGCAACAGCCTCATAACTTACAAACGGCACAAGTAGAGCAGCTACCCTATGAAGGGGAGGACGAAGAAAAGGATGAACCTGACCACGAGTACAACTCACGCGAAGAGGAGTACGAGGACGAGGATGATGAAGCATACCACACGTGCTCACACCACCAAGGCGACGATAATGATGACTACGATGATGAGGATGAAGATGAGGATGATGATGAATATGACCACTCTTGTCCCCACCATCCAAATCTACAAGGTCACGAAGACCAACGGATTGTGCCTACGCATCCTGACCAGAGTGGCCATTCTAGTCGTTCTGGTCACTCTGCCCATCATGAAAGCACGCTTCCGGTGGACGAGGAACAACTTCAGAAACGTGAGGTGCATTTCAGCCGGCTTATAGCAACTGACCCCGTGTGGCGCAAGATCACTGAGGCGGAATTCCAGAAAATCCGCGAGTTTTGGATTAACCTGTCATACGAACAGACAAAGGAACTGACAACTATCGACAAGGAAGAGCTCCTTGGCGCTATCAAGGACGATCAGAACTTGAACTGTGAATGCAAATTTTGCGGTAACAGGAAGCAGCTTCTTGAAAAGGAACTGGAATTCTTGTATAATGACTACTACGCTACTGTTGTTGACCCTGCGCGCAGTGTGATGGCTCCTGGAGTTGCTGAACTACAAAGTAACGTACTGATTACAATCATGAATAACCTGCTTGGGTTTCTAAGACTTGATGGGAACCCATCGATTCTGGTTGATGTTTTGCTTGAAAGAAGACGTACGAGGATTAGTGCCATTAAGCAGATCAGGCACGAGCAAAGATTGAGAAACAAGCAGGTCCGCCGGCGCAGAGAGGCACAGCTTGCAGCCTACAAGCGTATGGAAGAGATTCAGCAGCTGCAGCAGCGAATTAGCAAGCTGAGTCCAGAGGAGCAAGCTAAGACGCTCAAGTCATTGGATGAAAGTTTTTACTCATCTTTGATCTCGAAACAGGCGTTTGAGAGTGTGTTCCATCCTGACAGTGGACTTGATGCTGCGCAAATTGAAGACTTCAAGAAGGTGAATAGTGTCATGGACGTTGCTGAGGACCTGCTGAAGAACGAGGGCAAGAATTTCATTAGGATGATGGAGACTCTCGACAAGAGCAGGAAGGCGCGTGAAAAGTTCTCTGATGCACAACAACAGCATAGTCAGCGGCAATTGACTCACGATAGTGACAGTGACCCCATTGAGCAACTGGAACAGCATGAACAGAATGGAGATGCATTGCAAGTACAAAATGCTATAGAGTCAAACTCTATCGGATCGGAGTCGGAGTACGAGTCCGAGGGGCCATTGGATGCGGACGAGTACGAGGAATACGATGATGACATTGATGACATTGATGATGTTGAGTATGACGAAGATGATGATGACGTTGAATATGAAGACGACGACGAGGACGACGATGAGTACTACGAAGACGACGACGTTCAAGACGAGCTTGGATTACAACGCACAAGATCAGAAGCTCTCCAGTTTGAAGGCGAAGACGAATTTTTTGAGCGGGAGTACGGCAGTTTGTACGACTACAACACAGAGGATGACGAGGAGCAAATGAGCTCCGAGCACAAGCGACTGGAGGAGACTTATCGGATGCTGCAGATGATGGCTTGTAAGATCATTCGTACGCGAATCATGACTGCATACAAGGAAAAGGTGGCGGAAGACAGCTCACGACAGTTGCTCGAGGAGCTACAGCGCGAAGAGGAGCGTAAAAAAGAGAAGCAGGAGAGGGAGAAAAGAAAGCGTGAGAAAGTGAAAGAGAAGAAGCGTCAGCAACAGTTGGCTAAAGAGGAAGAGCGCAAGCGTAAGGATGAAGAGCGGCTCGAGCAGGAGCGGCTCCAAAAAGAAGAGCAGCAACGCAAGATGGAAGAAGGACGCAAGAAGAAAGAGGAACTGCGGAAGAAGCGTGAGGAGGAAAAGCGCAAGAAACTAGAAGAGCAGCGTAAGAAGAAAGAAGCTGAACAAGAGCGGTTGCGGAAGGAGAAGGAGGAAAAAGAGCAGAAGAAATTAGAGGATAAGCGCAGAAAGGAAGAGGAGAGAAAGCAAAAGGAGTTTGAAGAGCAACAGCGCAAGGAGCAGGCCAGAAAGGAGCAAGAGCAAAGGCAACGTGAACAGGAGCTCAAGGTTCAGGAGCGCCTGGCCGAGCAGTACGAAGAAGAGGAGAAGCGGCAGGATGCAGAGAGGCATAAAGAGGCAGAAACGGCGATCTCTAAGGCTAAGCAATTTGATGAGCTGCAGCACGCTCAATTGTCCCAGGAACCTGAGCAATCTCACTTTTCGTTATCTCAGCCAGATTCTATTGAAAAGCAGTACAATACTGTTCATTCTTCTCAACCTCCGCAGTCTCAAGAGTCTGAACCAGTATGGCGCGATCAACTTAGCGATCTGCTGCAACGACTTGCTTCTATGCAGCCAAACGCACAGAATGCTTCAGCTACTCCAACCGCTCCCAGCGTATCCAATACTTCAAACTTTTCTTTGCAACCACCACCTGGATATGGTTCTGCATCTTTTGACTCTGGATTTGGTGGCCACAACAACGGTGTTGTCCAAGGCGATATGTTTAACCCGCTTTCTGCGAACCAATCAGAGCCTTTTGCTAACAACGTCAACAATGTAAATAGCGTTAGCAGTGCGGGCACAAACTGGAACTATGGCGGCGGGTTGCCAATTAGCAACGGCAGTGCTTCTTCGTTCAACCCGAACGTGTTTGGATCACCAGATAATGTTTTTGGTAACAAGGTATCACAAGCTCCCTTACAGGTACAACAGATGCAGCAAATGCAACAAGATACATTGGGGCCGTTAGGTTTGCTAGGATCTATGGGCTCAATATCGGAGCAGCCGCAATCACGGCCTCAACCCCAACTTCAATCTCAAAAACAGCCTCCACAACAGTCAGAATCAGAATCCGCAGAGCCGGCTGTCAGCTTATTAGCACAAATGCTGAGCAGCTCGGGCATTGATAGTGCAGGGATGGAAAATTCAAGTTTCCAGAGAACAGACAGTGCAACGTCTAATGTATCGAAGCCTCCGTTCCTATCGAGAGGCTCAGTATTCAATGACTTGAACGTAGGCATAGGTGGAGTAATAGACTCTAAGATATGGGGGGCAGAAAACTCCGCGAGCAATGGTACCACCCGAAAGAATTCGATCTGGGGTCAGCCAGACTCGACTGCTACGTCCATTTACAATGGAGGGCTCAACCCATCTATCAACTCAAATTTGAACAGTGTCAACAGGCTGAACCAGTTGGGTTCTTCTTTGAACCCTCTTGACAGCGAGGTTGTCCAGTTAGAAGCTTTCAAAGCAAGCTTGAAGATTCCAGGAGAACCTGCCAACTCATACCACTCGCTCCGTTTGTTACATCACTGTACGTGCCAGTCTCTTCTGGGGACTCTCAGTTCTATAACTTTGGATCAGTTTGTGAACGCCTTGAACACGCCATTGTTGTCGAAGCTAGGGATCCTGTTTGAATTCTTGCACGACGACGTGGGAACACCAACGCATGTGAAAGTATCTGCGCCTCTACCTCCACAGCAGCAGCCGTTTATTCCAGATCTACAACGGCAGCAGTCGCACATGGTCCCAGGATTTACCTCAAGCTCTTTTTTGAACAACCAGGTAGAAACTCAAAAGACTTATGCCTCGGCTTTTGGTCAGGCATCGGCTTCTTTGTCGGGCTTTGGCGACGCCGCGAGCGCTTGGGGGCCTTTACATTAAGGAATATGTAGTTTATTGTATGTTTACTAAGTAAAACGGTTAGCAAGAGTGAGTGAAGTAATGTTGGCATCTACGACAGGACTGCAGGAGACTAGCTCTGTGTTGTAGATCTCGTCTCTTGACAGGTCCAAGTCCTTAAGATCTACTAACCCTCTCAGAGTTAGTACACCTCGCACCGACGCAGTTGAAATTTCATGTTTTTTAGGTGAGTCGTCTGTTTAACAAGGAAAATTGTTTCAGCCCATCTGTCAATTAGGTGGCTTCCAAATACAGCATTAGTGAGCAGCTAATTGATCCAATTGCCCAATACGCTGCACTTGGGAGGTTTGCGAGTCAGCTTATCACGTGACTAGCGGCTACTGCGCGGAATTACGAACTTGAAACACGCGTCAATTGTAAGGCACGCTAAGTTATCTAAACAAGCAGGGCAGTTACACATTTAACCATCGTAATATTTCACCTATACGGCCATCAAAGACGTTTGACAATAACACAATTTCTCTGAAGCCCGATTGCAAGACCCTAGCAGTACCATTGTCAAAGCACCAAGATGTCTGACAACGTGATAAAACGCAAAATTGTGATTGTGGGTGACGGTGCCTGTGGTAAAACCTCTTTGTTGTATGTGTTCACTCTAGGCGAGTTCCCCACCGAGTACCATCCAACAGTTTTTGAGAATTACGCTACTGATTGCCGTGTAGATGGCAAGCCGGTAAGACTAGCTCTTTGGGACACCGCTGGACAGGAAGAATATGAGAGGTTACGGCCTTTATCATACGAGAAGGCCAACATAATACTGATCGCATTTGCACTCAATGCTCCTGATTCTCTTGACAATGCCAGCAACAAGTGGGCTCTGGAAGTGGGCAAGTACTGTCCTAAGGCTCCAGTGATTTTGGTCGGCCTAAAGAAGGACCTGCGCCCGGAAGACGATGGCAGCGACCCTTTCTACGATGACAAGTACGTGCGAAGGGAAAGTGGCGAGCGTGTAGCTCGCTATATTGGCGCAAAGAAGTACGTCGAGTGCTCTTCGCTCACGGGAGAAGCGGTGGACGATGTGTTTGAGATCGCCACGAGGGCCAGTTTACTGGTCAAGAATTCTTCCGAGTCCAGTTGTTGCGTTATTGCGTAATATCCCAACTTCTAATAAGCAACGTCTGGTAGACTGCTTACTTTTCAAAGGCATAACTCTTCCCGGTTCTACTAACCGTGAAGTCCCCACGTTCACGCACCTAATTCGATCCGCTCTTTTTACCCAAGCTGAACAAACAGCTATTAATATTTATTCAAGAGTACGCCAGCGCGTGCTGGTGTACATCTTAGTCGCTCTTTTCTGTATATTACAACTGGTGTTGGACATGCTCATGGGCCAAGTTATAGGCTAATTCTATCCTTCTATTACTCTCCTGTTTTCATGTCCATGTGGTGTTTTATCTTTGTTTAGTCTAGCCAAGTATGTATTTGACACTGTACTACTTGACAATCGCCAGATTGTTCAAGTAGAGTGTGTTCACATATGCATTTGTACTTATACTACCGTCATTTTCGCTAATCACTGTTGGAAGCTAATGCTTTGCATTATATCTTCAAAAGAAATATCGAGAGTTAGCCGTAGTCCTTGGAGAAACACTTGATTAGTCAAAACTGACAAAAAAGAGGACATATTCCATTACCACAGTGGTGATAATACAGTATACAGTCTTTATGTGTTATAATTACGCACTATGTATTCCGAAGTTACTTAAATGCTAATTTAATAGAATATTCTTTCCCAACTTATTTCCCTCAGAAGATCGGGAGCCTCTTCATCAATTTTGTTATCGCGGGAATCGGAAATTTTCATAGGTCTCTTCTTCCCTATGCCTTTCCGCAATGAGACTGAACATCCTTAAGTTAGCTGCAGGACGACGCTCGCACACGTTTACAACTTGCTCTCATCTTCGCTTCTATCACTCACCTACTGTATATGCCCTTTCTACGGCTCCTTCACGAGCGGCCATTGCCGTGATCAGAATCTCCGGTCCAGCTGTCGGAGATATTTACAAAAGCTTAACAGGCTCTCTGCAGGTACCTGCAGCACGCAAAGCGGTTGTCAAGAAGTTGTATGAACCTGGTCAGAAACTAATGCTAGATGAGGCTTTGGTACTCTATTTCAAAGCACCGCACTCTTACACTGGGGAGGACTTGTTGGAACTACAGGTGCATGGTGGAAACGCCGTAGTAAAGTGCGTTCTGAGTGCCATTGAGAAATTGCATTCCCCTGATATACCCATTAGATACGCAGAGGCAGGTGAGTTCTCGAAAAGAGCGTTCCAGAATGGCAGGTTTGATCTAACCGAAATTGAAGGCATCAATGACCTTGTGCATGCCGACACCGAGTCACAAAGAATTTCAAGCTTGTCTTCGATGCAGGGTAAGACGAAAGAGTTGTTTTTCCAGTGGAGAGAGCGCATAGTCAATAACGTAGCGCTTCTTGCGACGGTGATTGACTTTGGTGAAGACAACGAAATAGAAGAGATTGAGAGGCTATTCGGTATGGTTGCAGATGATATCAAGAATTTGGAATCAGAAATTAAACAGTATTTACGGAAGGTTAACAGGTCGGAGATTTTACTAAAAGGAATCAAACTTACGTTACTTGGCCCTCCGAACGCCGGAAAGTCTTCGTTGCTTAATGTTTTGGCAGACACCGAAGCAGCAATTGTCAGCGAAATTGAAGGAACTACCAGAGATGTGATTGATGTACCGCTTGACATTAATGGTTACAAAGTTGTGGTAGGAGACACTGCAGGAGTGCGAGATTCTAAGACTGCCGATCAGATTGAAAGAGAGGGGATCAAGCGAGCAAAGCAAAGATCTTTGGATGGAGATTTGGTACTTGCCGTTGTCCCATGTAACGAAGAAAAACTAGAATTTGATCTTCTTGAACACATAAATGACTTGAAGGAAACGAGAGAGGTTATTCTTGTATTGAACAAGTCGGACTTAGCAATTGACAGCGACAAGCCAGGCGTAATTGCCAGATATAGCAAGCTTTTGGGAATAGAGGAACAAAATATACTTCTTGTTTCCTGCAAAGACATGACCGGCATCGACTCTCTCATTAATGTCATGACTTCTAAATTTAAGGGTCTTACTTGGTCTGACGATTCTGATCCCGTCGTAATCTCAAGAAGAGCACAAGACATACTCCAGAAAGATGTGTTATATGGTTTTCAAGAATTTTATGAGTCATTGAAAGCGCAAGATGTCGTACTAGCTAGTGAAAGTCTCAGGTTTAGCGTCGATGGTATCGGTAAAATCACAGGCCAGGCGGTTGGCGTAGAGGAAATTTTGGGCGTTATATTCTCCAAATTTTGCATTGGTAAATAGTGTGCAAAGTTTGCGGTTATGTAAATAGCAATTACATTCAGGCTGTACCACTCCTCACTTGGGCAATAGCGATGTAACATGTGATTTTGCGGTGTGAAATGTGCCCATATAAGATGCCTCCCCATGCTTTGTGGGTAGATGTACTTCTTTTGAATGGCTTTTCTCTAAAGTATGGTGTTTATCTAATGAGGGCCCATCATGGTGCAGTTCCTGTACTAAGACATGATCATTGTCAGAACTAACTCCAGGTTCATGATCATGTAAATCCCAGAACCCATTTACAAGCTTATTGACAAAAAATCGTTTTGGGCAAAATGACCGTCCTTTATTTGCCAAAGACGGTGGAAAGGGGAAGTACAGAGCATAAAAGAAAACTCCAATAATGATACCAAGCAATGCGCCAACAAGGACATCTTCTATGAAGTGACGATTGTCTGACACTCTTGAGAATGCAACCCATATGGACATGCCCACAGGCGACACTATACAAACAAGGATTTTCCACGCACTGCATCTTCCATCGAGCAAGTTTAGTCTAGATGAGCAAAATAATGCTACAATTGTATTTGAGGTAAACACTGTGGATGCATGCCCACTTGGGAAACTTCTAAATCCCTGCAATAGTAGATTCACATTCCTCGTAGAGCATATAGCAATTGTATCTAGTTGTGCGCTGGGCGGTATGTTGTAGGCCAAAGGAGCGCATCGTTTGATAAGATCTGGTCTGGGCATAGCTGTAACATTCTTTATGACGCACACGACTAATAACTGGACAGAAGTAGCCCCCAAAAGAGCTAAGATAGCCACATTTATGTCCCAAAATTTACGAATCTTGGAAAATCTGCAACCAAAGTAACCAACAAAGAAGATTTTGAGTATAGGGAAACCAAAACCCCAAAGAACGAGAGTTGGTATGGGCACACTTGTTCTGTTTTCTGGTATATGTGTATGCATGTGTCTTCTAGAGTAAATATCAAAGTCACTTACTCTTGGTCTTCCATAATAACCATAAACTATTGCTATTAAAAGCAAACTCCTAACCTCTTAGTAAATTTTTTTAACATAACAAGGTTCAATTTTTTCCAAACTTACAAGTATAAGAGATAATCTGCAATGTACGATATCAATGACGGAATTGAAATTCGGTAACGGTACACATCAACAAAGCACTCCTTAATTTTAAGCTTAAAGATCTTCATAGTGTCTCAGGCAAAGGGGTTCTAGGTCGTCGAGTAATGTTAGAGGTCTTGTGATTTCCTGCAATCTTAACAATAAAGTAAAACAAAATTGGCCAGCGAAATGTCGCGCCGATAAAACCCACCTCACACCTTGCATAATGTTTTTGTCGGAAAGATGAGGAGGAAAGATGGGGTAAGGATACGAATACTCTTCAGTTGTGTGACTGATTCATCAATATCATGGCTCTATATGGTTGGGCAGCATTTGGTAAGTTGCATTAAAGACTATTTTAATGATCTCTCTTTTTGAAATTTCGTCCGTCCCTAAGCTAACATTGCAGGTGCTGCTGTAAGGTTTTTACAATTAGGCATCCAAAAGGCCCCATTTGAAAGTTATCCTCTTGGATACGTCTACAGCGCAGGCCTTTTTACCGGCTTTGGTTACTTTTTTGACCAATGGTTAGCCAAAAGCGATAAGTTATTGGATAAGAGACTTTCAAGTCTACAGGAATTGCGTGATAGAAGGCTCAATGCTCTCGCCCAGAAAGAGAGCGCTTCCCAAGCTACCCAATGATGAATATGGTCATTGGTCTATTTATTGATACGCAGGCGATTGCATATGCGTAGAAGTACACCACTATTTATAGGTCTATATTAACAGCTGGCTCAAGCAATGTACCACAAATCTGTGCTTGCTAGATTGTCTATTAACTGTGCAACTGCTATTAAAATTACATCTCGTGCTGCCCCGGTCCTGATATGTTCACAAAGCTCTACACTTCTTCGGGATTACTCCCCTCTTCCTCCTCCTCCTCTTCTTCTTCTTCTCCTTCGTCTTCCTCTTCCTCCTCTTCATCCCCATCACTTCCACTACCATCACTGAGATCGGACTCGTCTCCACCTTGAAAGTTCTCGTCGTCCTCGTCGTCCGAGTCCTCTACATCGGCAACGAGCTGCTCGCCCCCTGGTACCATCTTTGCCGCCTCGGCCAGCATTCCTGTGTTTTCACTGTTTGCATTAGCGGTCTTTGCCTTGAGTTCCTCTGTCATCGATTTGTCTCTGAATTCTTTACTTGTCACATACGAGTTGATCTTCTCATACTCTTTCTGGTCAATCATTGAGAATTCGTGTCGCGTCACAACATGCTCCCCGCTTTCGCTCACCTCCTTAACATGCAACGACACGTTGAAGGTAAGTCTTGTAATAGAGGAGTAGGTTATACTTTCAATGTCAGTGGACTTAAAGACGAGAATTGGCTTTTTGAATCCAAAAAGAATGTGGTTTTGCAAGAAATAAAGACTGCCTTCCTTTGAACCCTTGTATGCATCGACAAAGAAATTGCTATGGGACCGTGAGTCGGGGTTGCTTGAGTTGATCATATTAAATCCGACCACAGCACACTGCCTTTGTAGGTACGTGGCCAAGTCAGAGTTGCCCAGGAGGGCACCAAACTGAGAGCTGAGTGTCTCGTAGTTAAACTGGATGAGAACGGGGTCATTTTTAAACTTATCGCCCCAATTGTTCTTGTAGACAATAAGCCAATTTCTTAGTGCTTTCTTTTCCGGTACTCTGACCAAGGTGGAGAATGTTATGTTTGCACTAGTGAGGTCTTTGATGACAAGCTCAGGTTGGCTGTCTACAGACTTTGACAGTGCCATGAACGCTGCTCGGTCACCTGGGAAACATCCGAATATCAAATTGAGCTTCTTACGTACAGGCGATTGGACAGACAGCTCTGGGATCTGCAATATGATGTGGCATCCCTCGAGTGATTCAGGGTACGCCGCCGAGTCCGAAGCAGCGAAATCTGCTTCTGAGGCACCAAGCTTTCGCCTTTTGCTTGGATCGTTTGTGAAGTGCTCTACAACAGCTTTGAAAACCTCTTCACTGGGCGGGTACGCTTCTGCATAGTGAGTTAGTATATGGCAGCTTGAAGCAGGGCCCGAGAGATAAGACCCGATTAATCCCACTTACGTATGGCATCCTGGACTTGAATCTTTAGATCTGTTGGAAGATCCGATAGGAACGACATAGTTTTGCTTGTTGCCGGTGATAACAGCGCAAGTGTCAAGTGGTATCTTCTCGCCTGAATTTGACTTGCTTGCCTTAAAAGAGACGCGCCTTGAAGCGTTAACGCGAAAATGCGGAATTTCAGTTGTCCCCCAGACTTTCTGCGATAACGCGGCAAAGCTCAATGCAAGTGTTCTTCTCTTTAAGTGACTAGTCGACTCACAATTATCCAGCACACTCAATGGCGAACCGAATAGCTCTCCCTCTTTACCAAGACGAGGATTGCAATGACTACATCGCTCCCTCGCCCCGGCAAGTGCTGCGCATTGCCATCAACCTCAAATACCTGATCGATAAAGTGGTGCCCATACAGTTTGATGCGGCTATGATCACTTCTCCAGACTCGATTATTCTGAACAAAGAAGTCGTCGAGGCCATTTACGGAGCAGCTGGTGGCTTGGGAAATGGAGCTAGGGGTTCTACATCGAAGAAGTACCAGGCATGCCTCGTCTTTTGTCTCCTGATAGTGAGTGGATGGTACTCTGCGCTTTCCACTACCGAGCTTAGTGATAACACCCTCTATTCGACCAGAGCTCTGGCAGCTGAGAAACTTGCTGCTATCCTTATTGAGCGTGAGTCGGATGACAAGTATCTGTTTCTCTCTATGCTTTGTCACAGATATTCGATCAACATTAACGACTTCGATACCGAGCCCAAGAATGCGTTGGAGCTGTCTGTGGATATGCACTGCACAACTGTGATTGCGTCATCTGGGTACCAGCGCTGCATCAAATGGCTCTGGCGAGGTTGGATCATCCAGAGCTCGGCGGATCCTACCGAGTATGTGTTGTACAGGGGGGTCAATAATACAGACTTTATCTACCATATGAACCCTGACAGGATTAAGACGCCTTACTACCAGAACGTCTTGGAGATTGGTTTTTCGGTGATCTATCTCATTATCTACACTATAATTGTGAATACCGACACAGATGAGTCCAATTTGACGTTCTGGGAGTATCTGTACTATCTATTCACTGCCAGCTTTATGCTCGACGAGTTCTACAAGTTCTATCATGTCGGTATCTACTATCTGCAATTCTGGACTGCCTTTAATGACTCGATGTACAGCATTGTTACCGTGTCTTTCGTCTTCCGTGTGCTTTCTCTCTATAAGCACAATGAGCAGCTCGGCGTCATATCGTTCAGAATCCTGTCTCTGGCTGCTCCGTTTATGTGGATGCGTCTTTTACTCTACTTGGACGCATATGAATTTGTCGGCGCCATGATCGTAGTGATTAAGAACATGATGAAAGAGTCTGCTATATTTTTTTTCATGCTTGCCGTCATCATTATTGGGTTTTTGCAAGCCTTTTTGGGACTGGACCAGGCGGATGGAAAGCGCGATTTGACCGAGTTTGTCATCTCTACCTTGTTTCAGACGGTGGTCAATGGTCCAAATTTTGACGCAATGGAAAGGTTTGTATTTCCCTATGGGCACATCTTGTATTATTCCTTCACATTTATTGTTGTCATCATCCTTCTCAACATTTTGATTGCTTTGTTCTCTACGGCCTATACAAACATTGTCGACAATTCAACTGACGAATACCTTGCTCTATTTTCCCAAAAACTATTAAGATATATTCGTGCACCTGACGAAAATGTGTTCGTTCCACCATTGAACATTATCGAGCTTATATTTTTGACTTTGCCATTTTCTTGGTGGATGTCGAGTAAATTGTATGGCAGTCTTTGCGACAAGGTGATGTTTGTTCTTTACTTACCTGTGCTGGCTTTCACTTCCTCGTATGAAGTAAAGACGGCCATGCGCGTCTCTTACAACAGAGCACAAAGTAAAGCTGACGACGAGAATGAGGGTAATGTAGAATGGGACTTGACAGATGGGTTCGATGAGGAGGATCTTGATGGTTCTAATATCAGGGAGTCATTAAGAGTACAGAGGAGAGCAGAGGAGGATGACCCTAGCTTCAAAGCTGACATGGCTCAGTGGAAGCAGAGACTGGAGAAACTGGTGCCCCCTATCATTGAGGGAAGCGAAGTCGGTGTGCATTGGGAGACTTACAAGCTCTACCGCAAAATTGATGAGCTTGCGGCCATTGTAAGTGAGCTCGTTGAACAAAACAAAGAGTTGAGGGACCGCAAAGTTTAACATGGTTAGCGCGCAACTGCATTTTCCCCCAAAAGTTATGTAACTTAATATTATGATTACGCTGATTATTATTACACCATTACAGGAATTTTTGAATACATCCCGGTGATATGGCTAATGGATTGTCTTCAGATAATTAAGACACTGACGGCACGTAGCAGTTGCTCTTGCCCTAATTACGCAATAGGCTCCACAGCCACTACAGTACACCACTACCCCGCCAGCGCGAAATCTGAACATAGTAAATTCACCTCAGTAACCATTCCTCTATAAAACTACTCGACATTCTCATTGCCTCTATTTTCCCCCCTCTCATGGCTTCCAAGGAAGAAATTGATGAGTATAATGCACTGAGCTCAGTACTTTCGGCACAGTTTTCATACGGAGATTGGGCTCTCTCTCAAATAGTAGCTCCCCGAAGGGCTAAGTACGAAAGCCTGAGCCAAGCTGACAAAGATCTCGTACCGTGGATACCCGCACACCTCGATGCCCTAGAACACGCCATAGAGCTCAACGCCAATTTCAACCGCTCAATTGCCTCTTCAGTGGCGGCACAATGGGGGGCTGCAGAAGATCCACAGCAATGGCACGCTCCCACGACGCAGGACTTGGATAAGGTACGCGGTGTTCTGTCCCAATTTACGAGAGAGTGGTCTGAGGTAGGTGCGGCGGAACGGGAAGCATCGTTCGGTAGAATCCTACGCGAGTGTGAAAGTTTCTTTCCAGAGGTGGGAAAGCGGCCAGAAGTCAGCGTTCTGGTGCCGGGATGTGGACTGGGTAGACTGGTAGTAGAGTTTGTTAGGCGTGGATTCCGGTGCCAAGGAAACGAGTTTTCCTATCACATGCTTACGAGCTCCAGCTTTATCCTTAACCACTCATATGTCGCCAATCATTTTGTCATAGCGCCTTTTGTGCACCGGTTTTCTCATGTGAAGAAACGGAATGACCAGCTACGCCAAATTTACCTGCCTGACTTTTTCCCTGGAGACGTTTCGTTGATACAGCGTGAGCACAGCGAGATCCCGGTAGCGAATCTGATGTCGATGGCTGCTGGTTCTTTTGTCGATCTTTATGGGCCCGTCGCCAACGACACGCTCTCAGAGGTGTACACTAACGATGAGAAGGCGGTAAATTTCAGGGCCGAGAATAAAGAAGCCTGGGACGTGGTGGCTACTTGTTATTTTTTGGACACGGCATCAAATGTTATTGAGTACATCCGCACGATAAAGCACTGCCTTAAGCGTGGCGGCTACTGGCTCAATTTTGGACCCCTTCTGTGGCACTACGAGGATGAAGACGGTGTTACCGAAATGGTGAGAACCAAAGACGGCGATCATGTGAAAGTAGTCGCTCCTCTGAGAGGACTTGAACTTACTAGAGATGATCTCATGCAACTGGTTGAGGATTTGGGATTTGAATTTGTGAAGCATGAGTCCGGTATAGAGACCACCTACGGTGGAGATCCTGAGACTTTAGGTGGATGGAGTTATAAGTGCGAGTTTTGGGTGTGTAAGCTGAAGGAATCTCAGTGAAATGGCGGGTTCCTCTCGCAGTCGGTACCATAGAGCTATCTGTATATACTGTAGTATTATAACCGGAGATAGGAAGTAGAACCGCTGATGATAATCAGCGTTGTTACGCAGCCGATATAGGTTGACGAAAAGGTAATAATCTCACTGGCGACTTTTTTGATGTATACTGCCAAACTATAGGCTTACTGCTATTTACTGGCTTGAAACTATCAATACAGTCAATTACAGGGCACCTCGACCACTAAATGTACTCTATTTAACTCCAGTTGTCTGGCTCCCCATGACTTGCTCGTGTCTCCCCAAAGACTTAAGCACACCCGTGCACCGCTCAAATATTATCAGTAGACACAGCCAGCCAAAAAAGGAGGTCAAAAGGCAACGAGATCTGCACCATATTCTAAGCACCAATAGATCTGTTATTTAGCGGTGCTTTTGGACGTGCTTTGATCTGAAGCAACAGCAACTCTACTTTGATACTTAGTTTTACATTTTCACGATCTCCAGCGGTATACACCAACATTCCCGTATTTCACACTTCCACACATACATAATCCAGAATGAGTACTGGTAGAACAACTACAGCAGTGAAACTGGTGCTGCTTGGTGAAGCAGCAGTGGGAAAGTCGTCGCTTGTGCTACGTTTTGTTAGCAACGATTTCCAGGAGAACAAAGAACCCACAATTGGAGCCGCTTTTCTAACTCAAAGGTGCACTATTGGTGACAAGACTATCAAGTTTGAGATCTGGGATACGGCCGGACAGGAACGGTTTTCCTCGCTTGCCCCTATGTACTACCGCAATGCACAGGCCGCTTTGGTGGTGTATGATGTCACAAAACCTGCATCTTTTGTTAAAGCAAGACACTGGGTCAAGGAGCTGCACGAGCAAGCTTCTAAGAACATCATCATCGCCCTTGTGGGGAACAAGTACGACCTGATCGTCGACGATGACGGGAACGAAGTTGAAGATAGGAGGAAAGTATCCGTTGAAGAGGGAAAGGCTTTTGCTGAGGAAGAGGACTTGTTGTTTTTCGAAACTTCTGCCAAGACCTCGTTCAACGTGAACGAGGTGTTTATGGCCATTGGCCAGAAGATCCCTGATGCTCCAGCAAAGAACGATGCGAATGTTCTCTCGGCGCAGGATAACAGAGTTGACCTCAATGCTCCCAGCATGTCGCAGAAGAATGCTAATTGTGCCTGTTGATTGTGTGGGAGGGTGGCAGTGCTACCAGTGTCAACAGCTCTTCCACTGCAAGTTCGCACTAGTGTATCATTGCCAATACTGTTTTTTATATCCTGGGGGTCTTTTATATCTACGTAGTTTATATGAACACATTACTCGTGGTCACTTTGAGTGAGAACGTTGCTGGCGCAAAGAACGCTTAAAGGCTTCTTATTTGCCTACTATCGCTCCACCGTTTCTGATATCGCTCATATACCTATCTCTATAGCTCCCTCCATGAACCACTTCATAACTTGGCCTTTGCGTTATCTAAACCGCCCTTGGTGGCTGTCTTATTGATCTCCAACGTGCCTTGATCATTTGGAGTACCATCCTCACCAAAGAAAACCACAGTGACAGTCAGATCATCTCTATAGCGCCTGCTTAGAGGCGATGGAATACCCACCAACATGCTTACATCCTCTTTTGATCCGCCATTACTCAGCGCATTTCTAATCAAATGGGTCGAGACGTTCTCGTCCTGTAGCAGGTACTCCGCCTGTCCGCCTTTACGCCTAAATGGTTGCTTCTGCTGCTTTTGTGCATTGCTCTCAGTAATATCCACTACCTTAGGCAGCTTCTTGTCCTTTGACGGAAATATGTTATCCATCAAAGACTTCTTGGGCTTCACCATCTTGTTGGTCTCCATCCATTTAACCACAAGCCCAACAATCTCCTCGTTGCTCAACATCTCGTAAAGACCGTCACTTGCAAGCACGAGAAAATCGTTCTTGGAAGGGTGGATTTCTGTGGTGGTAACAATGGGCTCAGCAGTCACGTAAGGAGGAGTCTTTAGGTTAGCTGGAGACTGTCTACCGAAGAATTGGTTGTAGACTTTGGTCTGGATATCTTTCGTCCATTTGTACCTGGCATCACCAAACGCTCTAGTTGGCTCCAGCGAACCCAGGACCCTACCATTTCTCACCACGTTGGGCTCATTGGGGTGCTCACTCAGCAGCTTTGCCACCTCTGTGGGATTCGATCCTGTTTGGTCAACACTCAGAGCGGTTACAGTCCAGTTGTTTTCATCGTTTAATGAACCTAAAAGCGCTCTTGAGTCACCTGTTACTGCTACTTTCAAGAGCCGGCTCTGCGTATCGAAGTATGATACCAAGCCACATGAGCCGGACAAAGCTGGCATTAACAGCTCTGCAGCACCAGACTTATTTCCAGGGTTCTCCAAAAGTTTGATTACATTCTTGTTCACGATTTCGTCATCTAGCTTTAAGAATCCTTGCTTAATGGCCTTGTCAATGACCTCCTGAGAGGGCACGAGCCTCAAATTCTTCTCATTCACCTTGTAAACTTGACTCAGCTCAGCAACAACGTAGTCCAGCAGGTTGTCCCTCAGCTTAGCCGATGTGCTCCAACCAGCATGGCCGTCATACACTCCCCAGAACATCCAGTCAGTCATGACCTCTGCATTGTTGTTATCTCTATCCTGAACTGGAATCTGTAGAATCTTCTCGCTGCGGTCATCTTCTATGGGGTTGTTTGATGGCAGCTGGCAGATATCGTATCTGACGACACCCTTGCCTCTTTTCACAATGTAACTCTCCTCAAATTGTCTTAATCTACGAGACACCTCTTCGTCACTGAGAAGGAAAACGCCCTGTTTGTTCTGCTGAGCGGACACGGCTATTCCGTTCATGGAGGAGGTCGAGAACATCATGTTTGACTGTGACTGCGTGCTACCGTCTTTCACCAGAGAATTGGATCCATTTGAGGGTAAAGTGTCAGCATAGAAAGACCTGTTGGTGATTGATATGTATGACGTTGCGAGGATCAGACCTGAGGCAAGGAATATCCTCAACTCTCTCATTCTTCTCCTCTTGAAGTCAGCGTTAGCAGTACTTGCGGAATTGGCAGAAGCGGTCTGTAAGAGGACTGTACTGGTGGCAAAAGGTCGTTCCAGTGCAATTGACACTAGGTTCAGTCGCAAGTCCTTGTTCTTCCGTAGTAGCTGTCTAAACGAGCTAACTGTCTGCTTCTTGGACGTAGACAAGAGCATTGTACAAGCTATAAATGCAATGGTATGGTGATGAACCCTTATATGGAAACTCTTCAATCACCAAGCAGAGCACAAACAAGTACACCAATATCAACGTATAGCCAAA
This sequence comes from Wenyingozyma naganishii, assembly GCA_003706235.2. Classification (NCBI taxonomy): domain Eukaryota; kingdom Fungi; phylum Ascomycota; class Pichiomycetes; order Pichiales; family Pichiaceae; genus Wenyingozyma; species Wenyingozyma naganishii. The sequence continues at coordinate 505,187 of PPKS02000004.1, read as the reverse complement.
ATGCAAACGGTACTAGGCTATTTCAAAGCCAATATGAACAACGAAAAAGCAACCCTTCGTTTACTAACATACACTGATTTCGCTACTGCCTGTGTTTCCCAGGCGGTCCAAAGCTACTTCCGTACACCACAACCATCAGGCTACGTGAGACCCTCGCATTTTTGCCCATTTTTTACACGAGTTATTTTGACAGATTTTTTTTCATCTTTTTTGGTTATTTTTTTTTCAGCCAGATAGCAGAAGAAACAGAGTATTCTAAATAGCAAGCAATCTTTGTATACTCCATAGTTCACAATGCCACCAAAGAAGAAGAACGGACAGGCTGAGGCAGAGAAGAAGGCCAAGGCTAAGAAGGCCCAAAAGGCCGCCGAGGACAAGACGTTCGGTCTGAAGAACAAGAACAAGTCAAAGAAAGTGCAGGAGTTTGTGAGTCAAATGAAGGGCTCGGTGGCGGAAAACCAGCGACAGGCTGCGATGGAAAAGAAGCGAGCTGCAGAGAGAAAAGCGGCAGAGGAAGCAAAGAAAGAAGCAGCCGAGCTGCTGCTGGCGTCGATCCCTACACAAAAAGTGCCCTTTGGAGTGGACCCCAAGTCGATTTTGTGTGAGTATTTCAAGGCTGGTATATGCAAAAAGGGAGCTAAATGTAAATTCTCCCACGACCTCACAATCGGCAGAAAAGCCGTTAGGAAGGATTTGTACACGGATACGCGAAAAGAAGAAAAGGAGAACGATACTATGGACAACTGGGACGAAGAGAAGCTACGTTCTGTTATCAAATCAAAGCACGGTAATCCAAAGACGACAACCGATATTGTCTGCAAGTTTTTCATTGAAGCCGTCGAGAACGGTAAATACGGATGGTTTTGGGTGTGTCCCAACGGTGGCGACAACTGCAAATATAGGCATTCGTTACCTCCCGGGTTTGTGCTTAAGACGAAAGAGGAGAAGAGGCTTGAGAAGTTGGCAAGTGATAGTAAGCCCAAGCTGACGCTCGAAGATTTCATAGAGACCGAAAGAGATAAGCTGCCCAAGCTAAAACTCACACCAATCACTGCCGAGTCATTTGCTCAGTGGAAGAAGAAGCACATGCAGGAGAAGGTCAACGAGCAGAATAAGCAAAAGGGCAAGTCCCAGCTGACGGGTAGAGAAATCTTGATTAAGAAGTTTGAGGACAAGTTCTATGAAGAGGAGGAAGTTGGTGCCGAGTGGGATATGTCTCAGTTCAAGAAGGAGGTCGATACGATTAGCGAGAATGTGAAGGACTATGGAGATGGGCATGACGCGTTTGCAGAGTCCCAGTTCGCTCCTAGAAAGGAGAGGGAGTACAAGCCTGAGGCGGTGTCTGTGTCGGAGGTGGTAAGCGCTAGGGCCATAGAGGCATGAGTAATGGGTTCATACATGAAAACCTATTCACTTTTTCTGTCAGTAGCTTGAAGTAACGACCGTTTGAGCTACTACATATGGTACATGATATCGCAAACTTAATATTCTCTTTATTTGCCGTTCGACTTCGGCTCGCACAACTTATAACAGTCTTCACTGATGTCGGAGACATCCCACCAAAATTTGAAATCTATATGTAACGGTAGCTCTGTAAGCACTCTGTTTATACGTTCGTCCCATAAGTCCCTGCGCTTGTCTGTACCGTAATAGTAGTCTGCTTCTTCTTCCTCTTTGATTTTTGAGGGATCCTGGTAGTAAAATGATGATCTCTCAGATGTGCTCTTAGTCGCTGATGGCCGTAGTCCTCTTGAGCTTACAGTGTTTTCTCTTTGAGGCAGGTACGGACCTCGGGGTGGAAGATAAGGCTGACCTTCAATATGCGGTCCCTTGTAATTCCGGCTCGGTAAAGGGGGTGGGATGTCCTTGTGTTTCACTGGCGCACCTCTTAGCCCGCGCGGTTTAGGCGGCACCATGGGTGATCTAGGCTTGGAGGGAAGCAAAGGTGCGGGACTCGCTGGCTTCTCTTCCAACTCATCTGCATCTGGTGAATGAACTTCGCTTCCCCTATGCACACTTTTGTAAACAGCTTCTCGCATTGAAAGCTTGCTTATGAGATCCTTATACACCTTGAGGTTGTCTACACCAGAAAAGGCCCCGTCCATAGCCCTGATGTATATTGCTAATATCTGTTTGGGGAACATTTCGGCTAGCGCCATATACGCCTCAAAGTCCTGTTCACCTGCGTCACCAAGGAGTATAAATTTACGATGAGGAAAGTCTGTGAGAATATTAACAAGAGAACCCTTTTTTCGCTCGCTGGAGGCCTGTGTGAAGCTGGCTATCAGATTACCAGAATACTGTCTTAGATGAATAGATGTAATAGGAAGAGATGCGTACGTCATAAACTCAGTGACAATATTGTACACCTGCCATGGTGAGTTTGACACGTAATGAATGGCACAGTTTCTTTTCTTTGCTAGCTCATTAAAGAGATCTGCCAGGCCATGAACTTCGCATTCGGAGAAGCTTTTCACAAATACGTTATTGAACATTTCTCGCTTGTCCTCAAGAACGCCTGTAATTCTGATAGTATCGTCAATATCGGTGATCAAGCTAACTCCTGTCTCGGGTACCACTTCGATGTCCTCAGTGCACGCAATCCCCGAGTCATCAATGCAAGACACGTGGATATACGACGGCCTGTAAGGAGTAGCAACAGAGATCTCAAAATTGCCTAGGCCATCGGTGTACATGTTTGCTCCCAAAAGAGTCTCTGTCTTTTCCTTTGAGCCGATAGTCACATTTATCGGCACTTTTGATATGCGTCTCGCCATAACTCCTTGCAGTCTATCCTTTATAATGTCTGTATACGAAGACGGTACATTAGACATGACACTCGAAGAACTCGACGTTGATATCGACGAGGCGGAGTCGTCAGAAGCTGCAGTGTTCGGATACTGCAGTGTGTCTTCAAGCTCGCTCGCCAATTGCTGGGCAGCAGAAGCTGAAGATGGCGAAGAGTTTGTTTTTGACAGCCTCTGTACTAATGACAAAAGCAGCTTATTTCTCCTTCCCATTGATCCAGTACAAAATACCACACCCTTGACGTCAGTGACAAATTCATTCCTTGAATGCCTTGCATATGACTTATATAGCATTATTTGGGCGTCCTCTGGAACAACAGGCGCAGCAATAGTCTCTTTGTCTTCATCCACAAGAAAGTTCTGTTGTATAGATCTGGAGATACTGTTAAAGTAGCCAGACTCTTTTGTTCTTTTGACTGCGTTGAGCAAGCTCTGTTTGCCTATGTTTAAAATCATACTCGTAGTACTCTCATTATTAGAGGTAGCTGTACTTCTGAGCTCATCGTTGGCTAGATCTTCGTCCATCTTTCTATTTATTCGGAGGGAAGGCTGGGTGATCTGCAAAAGCCTAAAGAAAAGACGGTCTTTCTTAGACCAAAATGCAAATTGTTTCACGTACCTCACTACCCTGCGGTCTCTCAAGCCAATGTGGACCTTGTGGTTTTTTGTATGTACAAGTGGTTGGCTTCCGCCTAGTTTTTTAAAGAGCCTCTGAGCGTGCTTGAGGAACTTCACCTTGAAAAATCAGTACTGCCACTGAAAGAGTATTGGGCCACGAGAATTTCTTGCTGTAGCAACGATGGTAGCAAGGGTTTCTCTGGCACGAAAAAAACTGGAGTAAATGACTGACAATTGACTGAGTGCACGGACTTTCCTCTTGTAACCTGGCACAGACAAGTTGACTCTGTTCTGCAAGGCTCTGTTGCTTGAAATCAACACCCGTACACCTTTGTTTTAATATGCAGCTGCAAGTGCTTTTGTGGGGAAACAAAGAAAGCCTATAACAGCGCTTTTCAGTATTGGGCACCGTTGACCGCTGATGACTACGAAATTATGCGTAAAGGATTGGGAGTTCAGCTTACGTTATCCTTCTGAAGGTGTCCCCAGAAATTTAAGTGAGAAGCTAACTCAATGGACGAAACTTAAGGACCATCAGGCATGTTTAACGGATATTTTTAGGGATTTGCTTGATGCTAGGTTCATCAAGGACCCCTTCATTGATTTGAATGAGAAAACAGTTCAATGGGTTGGAAAATGTGACTGGCAGTACAAAGGCTCTTTTTGGTTGAGTCCACATGGCCGCAGCGAAAAAGTAGAACTTACATTGCACGGAATTGACACCTTTGCAAGCGTATATGTTAACAATGTGAATTTACAGGAGACATCGAATATGTTTCAAAAGTACACTGTGGATGTGAGTGATGTTGTCCAGGTAGGTGAAAATGTTGTACGTATTGAGTTTTGCAGTCCATGGTTTGTTGGTAAGGGACTTGAAGCTCGTTACGGACAGCGTTATGTCTGGAACGGAGACGGGAGCAGGTGCTACGTGAGAAAGGCACAGTATCATTATGGCTGGGATTGGGGGCCAGAGTTACTTACCTGCGGAGTTTATAAGCCAATTGAAATCACCGTTTATCAAGATGCGTACCTTCAATGGGACGTAGAGACGGTGGAACAAAGGAAGCTAAAACTTCACTTCAAGCTGAGCGAACTCGATGAACTTTCCGATTGTGATCGTTATACGGTTGAAATGAAATTGAGCGAAAAAGATTCAGGCAAATTGGTCTTTGAGGATTCTTTGAAAGCTCGTAGTGGAGCTTTTACGTATATGACAGAACCATTGAACGACGTGAAACTATGGTGGCCACATAATTTGGGTGGCCAACCTCTCTACGATGTTGTGGTTAACCTGAAGGTTGAAGGCCGCCTCTGCAGTAGTGGAACCAGTACGGTTGGCTTCCGAGAGGTTGCACTTGTTAAACAGTCAATTGACGAAGGCGAATCTTTCTATTTCAAAGTCAATGGAGTACGCTGTTTTGCTTCGGGAGCTAATTGGATTCCCGCCCACTCGTTTCTACCTAAACTTTCTGATTCTGACTATAAAGAATGGATCAGCCTTGCTCGTAGCGGTAATTTGAATATGCTCAGAGTTTGGGGAGGTGGTATTTATGAGACGGATACATTTTATAGTACTTGTGACGAACAGGGAATACTAGTCTGGCAAGACTTTATGTTTGCATGTGGTCAATATCCTGCAGATGATGACTTTAGAAAATCAGTAGAAGTTGAAGCGGCACAGCAGGTTTCTCGCTTAAAAAGGCACCCTTGTATGAGTCTATTTTGTGGAAACAATGAGGACTACCAAATTGCTGAACAGTGTAACCTGGACTGGGATCGGAATGACGACTCCGGTGATTATTCACATGGCTCTTTTCCTGCAAGGGAAATATATGAGAGGTTATTGCCAAAAGTTATGAGTCAATGCAGTATCCCGTATCACCCTGGAAGTCCATGGTCTGGAAAAGAGCCCACCACCAGCTTAACTGTGGGTGATCTACACCAATGGAATATTTGGCATGGGAACCAGAGACCGTATCAAGATGCGCCAGAACTCAGAGGACGCTTCATCTCAGAATTTGGCATGGAAGCCTACTCTTGCATTGATACCATCAGGACTATTGTGACGGATAAGAATGACCTTGAGAAAGAGAGTAGTGTTATTAAAAGCCACAACAAAGCTGATGGTAATGTCGAGAGGCTATCGCACTACATCTATTCAAACTTGAACGTTTCTCGCTCAGACTTCGAGTCTTGGATATACTATTCGCAGCTAATGCAAACTGAATGTCTCGAAACGTGCTACTCGTTATGGAGGAGAGGATGGGATGAGAACGTAAATTATGGAGGTACGTTAGTGTGGCAATTAAATGATTGCTGGCCCTGTACCAGCTGGTCGGTGGCAGACTACTACAAAAGGCCCAAACTGGGATTCTACGCTGTCCAAAGACAAAGTGCCCCTGTAGTCTTGGGATCCATTTGCAAAAAAGGAGAGTTCTTTTGCTGGGTGTCATCCTCAATTCCGGAACCTGTCCATATTGTTGAGCTGAGTGTTTACAGTTACAATGTTTGTACCAGAGTATCGACTTTGATTTTGAAGAATGAAATCAATGAGTCAATTTGTAATACAACGAAGGAGCTGGCACGCAAAAAGTTAAAGAATTCTAAAAATGAGGTTATGTTTAGCAGAATCACCTACGCGAAAGGGGATTTTAAGCAGGACTTAGAGTGTAGCGATAGCTTTCTGTGGCCTCAACCTCTCAAAATTATTGAGCTTGCCGAAATCAATCCTTTAGTCAAGCTTGGTGAAGGATTCGTTGAAGTAAGTGTTGAATATCCAATTAAGGGACTTGAGTTATCTCTCAAAGATAACCCAGACTTCAAGTTCAGTGACAACGGATTTGACGTTTTCCCTGGATTCCCTAAAAAGTTGAATTTTAATGCTGAGGAAAAACTAAGGTATAGACATTACGCAAATCTAGAGTATCAGTATTTGTAACGATCTACATTATTATTTGAAGACATGTTGACTACTCAACTCGCGTATTTGTAAAGACTAAGTATATAATTAGGAATACTACTTATGGAGAATTAATTTAAGCATGCAGACTACCAAAAATGGTAGCGATACGAAAAGGATAATGTACTGCACTAGCACGTATAAAGCGAGGCAGTCCATTTGAGTCCTGTCCTTTGAATCTGGTCTCATGTTTGACGCTGTAATGTAAATTTGAACGGTAGCGCTAGGCAAACCAAATTCAAGGGCGCAGACAAATGCAATCATAGGCTCGTCTATCCAGCCGATTCTCATCAATTTCTGTACCCAAAAGACACCGATAATGGGAGAAACAGCAAGCCTGTAAACAGTATGAACAAGAATACATCTCCAGAACCCGTCAGGAATGACGTTGACCTCTAAGCGTGCAATCGTAGTTCCTAATAACAACAGACCAATGGGGACGCAGGGCATTCCCAAATAATTAGCATAGTTAAGAATGAAGGATAATGCAGGTTCCTGGTCTGGGGCATTCTTTAGAACAACAGGACCGGTGTTGACAAACAGAGCCTTGAGCCATGGGACTAGTGCAACTGTTAGTGCCACAATGATGGACACCGAACTGGGTTTTAGAAAGTTCTTGAAAACGAATACCAGCCTGTGGAGTTTATATTTCTTCACAAAAGGAATGTTCTCTCCCGACTTTTCGACGTCTTTTGAAGTCAAGTTTGTCTCCGTTGCTATGGCCAGAGTTGTTGGAATGTTTTGATTGTAAACTTCGTTACGAGAGTACTCTTTAATGAGAGCATCGGTAAATGTGTTAGTGGGTGCACCATCTTCATAGGAGTGAATTGACGAGTGGAGCGAGGACCTATCAGACCCAGACAAAACATGCCCAATTGTTGAAAGCGTGTTTCGTCTTCTAGCGGAATGGCGCAAAGAGCTGGGCCCAGCTGTCCCTGATGCGAGTGATGCGTTGTCTATAGATTCTTGTGTTGCAAGAGAAACAGAATGCGTTCTTGCTGACGGAATACGCGAGATGGAATGATGGCTAATCACCGGATGTACTCTCTGAGCACTGCTAATGCTGCCGTTTCGCCGACGAGTCTGGTTTGAATTTGAAACAAGTGGTTTGGGGAACATTTGCGACTGATTGGGAGCCTCGCTGTTGGAGGAGGATATGCTTGATTCGGAAATTGTCGACGTAGGCGAGAGTGGCTCACCATCATTGTCTGTAGTCTTCAATGTGTTGTGTGCGCTCGAAATTATGGGAGCGGCTAATGCTTCCGGCTCCACGGTGTGTTGTGAACGAGATGGGTTTCGCCTTAAGGACGACCTTCGTGAAGGTCTCGTGGACAATGAGACAGAATGTGATAATTGAGGCATCGCTGCTCCAGCAGTGGTACCATGATCTGGTAAAGACCGGAATTTCTCTGGATGTTCCTCAGCAAGCTGCTCGCCACTTGAAGTGTCATCCTTCTCATGAGTAGTGTCTTTCATCCCAAGCTCCTCATCAGCTTTCATCATATCTTTATCGTATCGCTTGAAGTCCCACTCCACCAGCTGGAACAGACCAAAATTGAACTGCACCAACACGTAACATGCCAGCCAGATAATAACATAGGCAACACCTTTGTCTCCTTCCGTGACGCTAAACACATACCCTGATGCTATGGTCTGTAGGTATGCGATGGGCAAGTCGCTGACGTTCTGTAGGACGCCTGCTAGAATTGCACCACCTTTCCAGTATCTCGGCACCGGGTTGAAAGCTATGTTGAGGCATGCCACGCAGCCGTTGATGCCGTAAAAAAGAAACGCACTCAAGAAAACAATGCCTATACCCTTGAGGTCATCTATGGAAATATTGGACACGACTTTATCAAAGATCAACGCTGGCATAAAACAAATGAGGACCAAGTCGCTAATGGCACGGGTGGTTTCCACGCTTAAAAAGCCCTTTCTGGCTAGAAAAAAGCCGGTACCCATCACTAGGTACATTCTAATGATAGGTTTGATGGCTGTCCATACCAACGACCCCACAGACACCATTGTGTGATAGCAAAATTAAAAGTGTATCTAAGTTCGCAGATTGGTTATTCTTGAAATTGTTTGAGCCTATGTATGGTAGGGCTCGGCGTTGATAAAATAACGCTAGTACTGGAAGTACTTCAACCACTTTTTTCAGCGGTCTCAAAACAGATAAGTGAGAGATTTCAACTTTAATTCCACTAACTGTCTTTCTCTGAAATGCTCAAGTCGCTCTGGGTATAAAAGGTTGGTCAAGTTGTTCAATCCCCTATAACGTGATGTGTTACTGGCTGACTACGTCATCAGAAAGACAAAATCAGCAGGTTATTGTGCTTATGCAAAAAATAAAATCCCACTTTTATCCGCCTGCATATTATCGGAGCAGGCATCCCGCACATAATAAAACGTCGGCATAGATCTTGGCAATAGATTCTCAAAAAAAATGCGATCTCTGAGGATTGAACTCAGGACCTCCAGATCTTCAGTCTGGCGCTCTCCCGACTGAGCTAAGCCCGCAACTTTGTGCCGTTTGTTGGCTCTTTACGCTTGGGTGCAGTACTCAAGCAGGTGGGAGTTTTTTATTCACAGTTTATTTGATGTGTTTAAATAGGGATGGTGAACAAATATTTGTTGACACAATTAGTTTACAAAGGTATTAAATAAAGGGGATTTTACAATTACTGAATGAAATTAAGCATATGCCAGTAAAACTTAATTTTGCGTTCTGTAAGACCAATGCTGAGCACAAGTGAACAAGGGTAAAACTGGCTGATACTGTGAAATCGTTGTGTTCCTAACCGTATCTTATCATTAAATACAAATAGTTAAAATCATTGTTGCCATGAGAAGAAGTTACTGATACAGTTTGCTTGATGACAGTTTAACATACGCACGGACCTTTTGAATCCACTAAAATCTATATCACAACTTTCAATGCTCTCATCATGAATTCAAATACCTATACGATGTCATTGCCTATCAGAATACGTACATGCGAACTCCATCACCACCTGTTGCCACCGTCACCGAATCCACCTGGTGGGCCGTTTGGGGGTCCTCCAAATCCCTGATTGCCATATCCGCCTTGGTCGTCCATATAGCCGCTCTGAGGGCCTCTGAACCCACCTGGAGGAGGTGCTTCTGGCCGCCCTCCAAAACCTCCCTGATTAGAGTAGCCTCCCTGATTACCGTAGCCTCCCTGGTTGCCATACCCTCCTTGGTTGCCGTAGCCGCCCTGGTTTCCATAGCCTTCAGGCCTACTAAATCCTCCTTGCTGGTGGTTCTCATATTTGTTCTCCAAATCCTCAACCTTGTGCTCGGCCTTGTTTGCTAAGAAAGCCCCGGCAATCGCACCGCCAATGCCTCCAAGTGTGGAATGATGACCGCTAATTTTAGACCCTCCGTATGCGCCAGCAGCACCACCAATAACACTGGACAAAAGGCCCCTTTCGCCCTCACCTTGTTGACCTTGGCCTTGTTGTCCAGGCTGGCCCTGCTGTTTCTGTGGAGCTCTATACTCGCCCTGCTCTCCGCTGGAGTAATAATCGTTAGCTGGCATAGCGTTTCTAGTACGCTAGATAGAATACTAGAGCTGGATCAGTTGAAACTGAAACACGAAATCAATTTATACGTATCTATTCTGGAATTCCGCTTAGAAACAATTTCATATGCAATGTAAGCAACTGTACGTTAATACGAATATAGTTACGGATAAACGAAAGAATAAAGGCTTATGTGGGCTGGAGATCACGTTTATGCACTAAAGCACATAGGTACGCAGGATGAGGTAATAGAGAAGGAAAATCACAAGTGGTGTATGGATGGCACAGAGGCTGTGGAGTCATGGGGGCCAAAGGTGGACCACAAATCACAAGATAAGTCCGTCTTTGTTGAGCCCCTAAGTTTGTCAATGCTGTTGTTAAATGTCTCCTCGTTTCATCTAGGGCTCTACTTCACGCGCCTTCATGCAGTTTCAAATTGATCTGAAATTCCGCGCGACACCCTAAGCTGCTTTCAGCTAGCTTCTAGAAACAGAATCCCATGCTCAATTCTGCTGCCTTTGTGAGGCACATGAAATGGCGACAGAATAATGGTTCGGTCTTCCTTATTTCTTTGATCATCTACATTGACTAGTTCACTTTCTTCATTTTACCTATCTTATCTCTTGCTTTTACACCCGTACATTTATGAGTGGGAACCTAAACTTTTTAATAATCCTTACACCGCTTCATTATCACAATAATTTTTCAGATATAGAAAGATTTTAGCACAAGTAGCACCTTGTTTGCATTAGCAGTACTTTAGTGCCCTACGAAGTCCACCACTATGAAGCTCGACACAACGCATATGCGCTATATGACTGCAGATGATTGGAAGGTATTAGCTGCAGTTGAAGCGGCCTCTAGAAACCACGAAGTTGTGCCTACAAAGATGATAGGACAGATGGCCAACCTCAAACAAGGGCCCTCTTCTGCAGGTAAAGCCATCGCTGACTTGGCGAAATTGGGCCTGATTTCTCGTTTGAGAAATGCTAAGTATGACGGTTACCGTTTGACTTACAACGGGTTTGACTATCTTGCCCTGAAGGCTATGCACAACCGTAAGACGCTCGACTGGCTAGGTACTACTATTGGTGTTGGTAAAGAATCGGACATTTTCTCTGCTGAGACCCCTGAGGGCATCACACGAGTGTTAAAGATTCACCGTCTGGGACGTGTGTCTTTTCGCACAGTGCGCAATAATCGTGACTACCTAAAACGTAACCAGGGGGGAAGCTGGATGTATTTATCAAGATTGGCAGCCGAAAAGGAGTACGAGTTTATGACGATACTGTACAACAACGGTTTTGCTGTTCCCACGCCGTATGATTACTCACGTCATTGTGTTTTGATGGAAAAGATTGACGGTTTTCCAATGCGCTCATTGGCCGAACACTACAACCCTCAACTGCTTTATTCAAACCTTATGAAGTTTATAGTGCAATTAGCCAACAGCGGCCTCATCCACTGTGACTTCAACGAGTACAACATCATGATTACTGAGAGTGATACGTCAGAGTCTGACCTTGGCTTTGTCGTCATTGACTTCCCTCAGTGTATCTCGATAGAGCATCCCGAAGCCGAATTTTACTTCAAACGAGACGTTGAGTGCATTAGGCGTTTTTTCCAGAGAAAGTTTCACTACGACCCTAAGAAAGACCCTGTTATTGTGGACACAGATGGTTTTGGCGAAGGCTACAAATATCCCTACCCCGTATTTAGTAGAGATGTTAAGAGAACAAACAATTTGGACGTGGAAGTGAAAGCGTCTGGGTATATGAAGAAAATAGGGCGCAGTGAGCTCGATAGAGCCGTGGCAGGCATGCGTGGAGCTGTCATTGGCGAGAGCGATGAAGAGGGAAGTGAAGAAGAACAAGATGAGGATGACGAAGAAGACTATCAAGACGAATATTACAGCGATTCTAGTGAGGTGGAAAGCTTAGAAGAGACGGAGAATGAGAATGAGAAAATAATAGAGGCTCTTTCCTCTGGTGTGGGTAATTTGAAAATGGACAAACTGGGCAATTACATCTTAGAAGATGATCAATGAGTGAGCCGTTTGCATAGTCACTGATTTTAATATAGCATACATAACAATCTGCAACATATTTGATTCGACCACCTTGTCGTGCGATGAGAAGCCTGAAAGCTACAGCTCAACCTACAATCCAAATAACACTCCAAACGAGATTTTTCTTTATTAACTACGTACACTTAGCAACATGCAATGACGCAACTAACGAGTGGCCATGGCCTTGGTAACGACTCTCTTAAGGGCAAGCTCAGCCTTTCTGAAGTCGTCGGCAGAAGAGTCTTCTATCTCAAGAGCAGCAAGGGCGTCAGAGAGGGAAGCCTCAACTCTGTCCTTAGCACCCTTCTTGATCTTAGCAGACAGCACAGGGTCAGTGATGGTGGCCTCAATGGACTGTACGTAAGACTCAAGTCTCTGCTTGGCCTCGTGCTTCTTGGAGAACTCCTCGTCAGACTTCTTGAACTTGTCAGCGTCGGAGATCATCTTCTCAATCTCGGAGGTAGACAGTCTACCGATGGAGTTAGAGATGGTGATGTTGGCAGACTTACCAGTGGACTTCTCGACGGCAGTAACCTTCAGGATACCGTTAGCGTCAACCTCAAAAATGGCCTCCAAAACTGGCTCACCAGCGGACATAGGAGGGATGTTCTTCAGGTCAAACTCACCGAGCAAAGTGTTCTCAGCACAGTTGACACGCTCACCCTGATACACGGGGAACTGAACTGTGGTCTGGTGGTCCTCAACAGTGGTGAAAGTTCTTCTCTTGATGGTTGGGACAGTGGTATTTCTAGGCACAACTGGGGCAAAAACGTTACCCTGCATGGCGACACCGAGAGACAGAGGAATGACATCCAACAACAGGAGGTCCTTAGTCTCATCAGAGGTGGACTGACCAGTCAGGATAGCACCCTGGACAGCAGCACCGTAAGCAACAGCCTCATCTGGGTTGATGGACTTCTCAAGCTGCTTACCGTCAAAGTAGTCAGAGAGCAACTTCTGGACCTTAGGGATTCTGGTAGAACCACCAACAAGGACAACCTCGTCAACCTGCGACTTGGACAGGCCAGAGTCCTTGAGAACCTTCTCAACTGGCTCTAAAGTGGACTTGAACAAAGCAGAGTTGATGTCCTCAAATCTGGCTCTGGTGATGTTGGCAGAGAAGTCCTCACCCTCAAACAGAGAGTCGACCTCAACGGTGGTCTGGGTAACAGAGGACAGGGTTCTCTTAGCACGCTCACAGGCAGTTCTCAGTCTTCTCAAAGCTCTAGAATCAGCGGAGATGTCAAGACCAGTCTTCTTCTGGAACTCCTTCTTGAAGTGCTCCAAGAGGTTTGTGTCGAAATCCTGACCACCCAAGTGAGTGTCACCAGCGGTAGCCTTGACGGTGAAAACACCACCAGCAATGTTCAGCAGGGAGACATCGAAAGTTCCTCCACCAAGGTCAAAGATCAAAATGTGTCTCTCCTTGTCGGACTTACCAGCACCTAAACCGTAGGCAATGGCGGCAGCGGTAGGCTCGTTGATGATTCTCAGAACGTTCAAACCAGCAATGGCACCGGCGTCCTTTGTGGCCTGTCTCTGGGCGTCGTTGAAGTAAGCTGGGACAGTGATGACAGCCTTGTCAACAGACTGGCCAATCTTAGCCTCAGCAATTTCCTTCATTTTTGTCAGAACCATGGAAGAGATCTCCTGAGGGGAGAAAGTCTTAGTCTCCTCAAGGTACTCAACCTCAATTCTTGGGTTACCATTATCGTCAATGACCTTGAATGGCCAGGTCTTGATATCCTTCTGGACAGAGTCCTCGCTGAAAGCTCTACCAATCAATCTCTTGGCATCAAAGACAGTGTTCTTTGGGTTCAAAGCAGCCTGGTTCTTAGCGGCGTCACCAATGAGTCTCTCCTCAGGGGTGAAAGCGACGAACGATGGGGTAACTCTGTTACCTTGCTCGTTGGCAATGATCTCAACGGCAGAATCGTAAGTAGCAACACATGAGTAGGTAGTACCTAAATCGATACCAATAGCACCTGGGAAAACACCGTCAGCCATATTTAGATTATTTTGTTCTTGATGGGGGTGATGAAAAGAGGAGTAAGAAGAGGTTAAGGTCTAAAATAAAATTTTCCATCGAATTTTTTTCCATAATTTTTTTAAAATTTTTCACTGCACACCAAAAAGGAAGAAAAAGTTCGGATTAGTACTTTTTGGCCGACTCTCCAAAATACCAGGTGCTAGGTGTTGCATAACTGTAACGGATTCGGAGAGTGACTATTGTGCTACAAGCTTTATTAGTGTAGACATTCAAAACTGGCTACCTGAACTGTGCGCTTGTCCCAGATAAGGGAACCTTTGGCAGTATTTGCCGCTTGGTATTTATGTGAGATTTGCAACTTGTTACACAGTCTGTAGGTTTCTCGTTGATTTCATTTTCTTCTTCTCCAAAAATAAACGGCCTCTGTTTGACTCTGCCTCCCGGGCTTTTTTTCGCTATAATGTAGCTAGATTGTTTTGGGAAAAGATTGAATATTATTGTCTGGAAATTGGTGTGTCTGCTATGGGCCTGTCGGGCTTCTAGCTCCAGTGTCATAGGTTTTTGTTACTTGGTCAGCGTATAGGCGACTGAAAGAAAATGTTTATGTCCGCAAATTGTTCTTTTGGCCTATCTAGTATTTCCGCAACCGCTTTGTTGTAATGTGGGTATCTAACCGGCCTTAACAAAGCCAATGAACTTTTTAAAAGTAGTGAAACAAGGGACTGACTCCACCGTCCCTCTTGCAAAGGTGAACATCAAGGAAAAAATTAGGTAGATAACATAGAGATCTTATCTTGGCACCCTGTCACCACGCTACCTAATTCCAGTCATCTGCAGGCTGGTTCTAACCACTGCAAACTTTTGTAATTGAGAGATCTCCTCTCTAGTTTGTGAATGGCCATATATTATCTAGCAGTAAAAGATTTGTATTTACAAGTGGGCAGTTGTAACTACGTATTGAGATAGCCGCTCAAAGTACAAATTTTCCAAAATCTAATAACCTCATCGAAGATCGAAAATGCATATAAAGATCTAGTGCCCATATAGTGGTACTCTCATTTGTGATGGTGCTATCTTTGCACCTTTCCATGTAATTATGTGAATTTTCCACTATTAAAAGGATGTAATACTACTCGTTTTCATCAGCATGACTACATTGTGTGACTTACCTGTAGAAGCATAATTACTTTGTGCGGGACAAGTGAACTAGTGATGTGCCTTGAGCACATAGCACCACCAAAGCTTACAGAAGCTCCAACCATGTTGTTCTTAATCCATCATTCTTTATCAGGCGGCACCCTACGCTTGCAAGGATAGTACGTCAAGTTTACTTTTGAAGAGTGGCTCTGAATATGGGACGAATCAATGTATAGTACGTGCCGGCAAAATTATGTAGTATATGGTTCTTCATCTTGTGAGCAGTAAAGGAATCCACAACACCGGTCTGCTCGAGGGTGAGCATTCAGATCTATTACTTTAATCCCCACAGATATTTTTCTACCCAAAATCACACTCAAAACATTCTGGTACCCTCTCACTCACCTCAGATAGAATGAATTTTTATATGCAATATATGGTATATAAGCGAACAAGTGCGCAGCTTTATTTTGGGTCTGTGCACCCTCATGATGGAGTTACAAGCACGTAGCAGAATGCTCGTTTTCAAAGACATGTTACTAGTGCCCACTACGCATGTCCTTCGTTTAGATAATGCTTAATGTAGTACTCCTTAATGCTCATGTATAGGAATAAGTACTGCTCAAAGCGCTGCACCATCATTACACGCTGTCTACGCAGCTGCATAATGATCTCCATGATGGGATCCTCGCAGTTGATATCCTCCCCGAGCGGGGTAGTGAGCTCACTACGTTTGTGCAGTTGGCTTTTGTTCTTGATTTCCTTGAGCGTATCGATTGCCATAGTGAAGAAGTAGTCAATTGTAATAAACGTGCCAGTGCGCCCAACACCTGCAGAGCAATGCACTATGATCGGATCTGTTGGATCTGATGATTGCCGGCGCAGGTTGTCGGCACATGCAGAAAGCCTTATCACAGGTTCTAATGAAGTTGGCGCAGAGAAATCTGCCCATGAATGGAAATAAAGATGAAAGCACCTCTTGCTAGGCAACGAAGCGTCCGATGGTGTGATTGAGAACTGCGTAAGTGTGAAATCGAGATGGTCTTCCTCTTTCACCTTGGCTATGTGCAGGTCATAGAGGAATCCTGCGTGATTCATCTCTAACTCACCTGTGGGCCAGTATTTGTAGCACTTCTCATGGTTCCGCTCAAACAACGGAGTCACCATAACGATTATGACATCGTCAGATCTCGTTTGTTGATAGCACATGTACCAAAACAGGTCAGTAGTGGCCTTGGTGGGACCCTGACTGGCTATGTAATGCTTCTGCTTTGCCGGGTCATTTGGGAACAAATTGACCTGTATGTGAGAAGCATTAATATAGTCAGAATGATTCTCCTGAACCTCGAGATGGACGCGAGTATGCTCATAGGGAACGACATCGTTATAACGATTGCGCTCTCTGTTGCTCATTCCTGAATATAGTGACCATTTGGACGACAAGTCCTGCATACCCTCGCGCACACGGGCCTGTTCATCCCTTTGCACTGCTCGGTACTTGTTGTTGATAGCTGAGCTTGTGTTAGTACAATGATGGGCGCTGTGCAAATGTGAGTTGCCGGGGAACAAAGTGGCAGGAATCCATTGCGTGGATTGTACAATTGAAGTTCAATTTGACATCGAGAAGAGTGCTCATCCAATAAGCACTCCCTCTGGACCCCCGCATATATATACTTACTATTCTCGCTCAGGTTGAAGAAGGTTGGCATTTCGGCATCGGCTTCGTTGGGGACGTCAACTTCACTAGAGATGTCAGCTGCGTTTGAATTCTCGCCTTTGTTGATACTGATTCTTTTGTCCTCCTGAGTCGTACCGTGCTGTGTATAAGGAGACGTAAAGGAAGCAGGAGCCTTGCCACTGGAAATAATCATTTTGGTCACACTCTTTTTTTCAGCTTGCGAGGTTGCCAAGGTGCGTAGAGTGCGAAGCGACAGTGCAGTAAGGATGCTCTGGTCTTTGCGAAGAGCGTTAGCGTAATGCGTAATATATATATACTTTGCCGTTCTATAAATAACAGTCATTTGTCCATGCACGAGAAAAGCAACAGCGTTGCGTGCGCATGGGATGTAAACTTGACGTGTTTTGAGGCGCCCTATCGTACACAGATCCTTCCAAAAAGAGCACTGTAAGCCGAAAGCCAAACAACAATCGCGTCTCAAATTTATGCGTGTTTATGCACAATTGTACGTCAGATGGGGGGAGCCGCGTCAGCACGTTACAGAATGAGACAACACAGCCTGTGTGATGAGCTAATTATAGATCTCGGAGTTAATACAACTGCAAAGGTGAGTAGGTGCAGTAATAACGACAGTAGACATATGATGGTGTTCTAATGGTACTAGGATGTGAGGGCAGAAGTCAAACTTGTCGAGAAAACGCTCTCTTGTGTTATATAAAAAATTATAGGAAATATTTGACACTGTTCATTAATGCATTTTACCAGCAGGCTATGATTGTGGATATCCTGCTTTTTAGATTTATTTTGGTTGAAAATAGTTCGCTATCGTGTCCAACCCATTTGAAGCTCTGTTACCGCAGTAAGCACCATTCTTTTCCCAAAGTATATATCTGAAAATGATCAGTAAACCTCATCTCTAGATGGCGACACTCCCAACAGGCCGTGAGTAATTTTAAAAGATGGGCTGCTCACACGCCACCTCAGCTTTGGCTCAAAATTCTAGACTTACTACGAATTTCGGACCATTCTGATTCAGACAATTTTGGCCGCATCAGTTCTCTCAGGCTTACGTTAAGACGCGTTATTTTCTCCCTTTCTGGTACCGCTTCAAACTGATACAGTCTCTTCTCCAATAGCAACGACGCAGCTATCACGTCGTACTTATACCGATCAGTACTTTCAGCCGCTATCTCTTGCAGTCTTTCGAGTAAAAATTGCAAAACATCCAAAGTTTGGATCAAAATTGCCGGAATGTGTACCATGAAAGGATTGAGAAGTACATCTAGGACGCTATAAACAAGCCGGTCGCCTACCACCAATAAATATTTGTCCAACTTTGGTACCAACTGCTCCTTTGTAAGGTCCAAAAATAGCTCTAGCAACTTTGGAATGTCACGTACCTTCACGAATGAGGGAACGATGTATTTATCCATCACTGTGGCCAAATTTTGGTAGAAACTTTCATAGTCAAGCGAGGTAAGCTCGTATAAATGAAGTAGTACCGGATAAGCACTACTAAGCATCACAAGTGACTTTTCCGCGGGAGTGTACTCGGGCAAACTCAGAAGCATCGGTGTTATCGATCTGGCAATCAAGTCTCCTACATCTGTTCGTATTAAGACATTTTTTTCATTCTTATTAAGTTCTAGCTGTTCATTCAAAGAGATTTTGCTGCTTAGTATGTTCAAAATATTACCCAAAGCCTGGCAGCCCAAAACCTTGACCATCCCTTCCGATTCGTCAATGGCTGAGAGCAGGAACGGTAAAAAGATCCCCCAATGTCTTTCAATATATTGGATCTTTTGATACTTATCTTGCTTCGATCGTTCCAGGTACCTAGTAACACAAACAAAGCTTGCAACACTACAGATACTGTTCAATTTCCAGGTGTCATAAGCATTAACAATTTTTGAGAATTGGTTGTTCAATAGTGGTGCTATACCTTTGAATCTTTCGAAATTAGAACCTCCGGTACGCTTGTACCCGGCACTTGTGACACTTTGTTCGCTAGCACTCTTCCCTTTTGTAAGCTCCGCTAATTGTGATTTGATATAGTCTTCAAGTATGGCATCTAGCTGGATGTCTCTGTCTTCAACGTCACTCAACAGTTGCTCTGCGAGTAGGCTGGTGGCTTCGTTACTCCATGGCGTGCCCTTCGGCACGTAAAAGCTTAATAGCAGAGCTATATCGTAATGACTTTCATCTGAAAGAGTTGTTGAAGTCAGTACCATTTGTAATAATTGTAACTTCCAGTAAACGGCTGCATTCCATCTCTGCTGCAAATGTTCAGCCGTCTCTACTTCGAACCACACCCAGTCAAGAGCGGGCACCTTCAAGGAATCATATGTGATTTCATAGCACTGTCGAGTTTCAACATGGTTCAGAAAGAGCTTTATTGCTAGCACAACTATCATCTCAATAGAATCGTTTCGCACCCCTTTCACTACTTCATCAGTCCTCAAACCATCTGAGATCTGGTTGAGATTTCTGTCTTTGTTAGTGCTTTCTCACTAGTATACAGTTGAAAAATTACTTACAGGCCGCTATTGTGCACTACTTCTTCTAAACTGTCCGTATTCTGTACACATTTTCGTATTCTAGTGAGCGCCTCTTGAGTCATTTAGAGAGACGCTGCAATTATACCAGCTCTTTAAATCGTGTGAACTGACTGGCCCACTAAACATGAATCCGGACTAGCATTTCATATCGGTGCATGGATGTTCTGGTTTTCTTCACCAAAACTTGAATAACGCCAAAAAAGCATCAACAAGACGGTACTTTTAAAGCAGATACTTCTCCTCCAGAACTACGGTTGGGTTGTCTGGCCTACTTATTGTTTACTGGTTTTTCTTTGGGACAAGATTCAAAGTGGGAGCAAGTCTATTATTTTCGAAGAACACCTGTCACATAACTAATATCCACACCAAGCTGGCATATGTTTACGAAGAAACGGTCACGAACTGAAACAGAGCTCGCAGAGCGCCAGTCTACGATTGCCAAGGTGTGTGGCTTCTTTGGCCTGCACAAGTCATTAGCAAGCCTCAATCACACCGAGGCGCAGGGCAACGTGCTTTCTAGCGGTACGAAAAGAGTGCAGATAGACAACCGGCCTGAGATCTCTATTATCAGCTCCAATGAGACGCCGAAGAACGATCGTATATCTACGCCAAACTCTGGAGCTCACTTTGTGGAGAAGCCTTCGTCTTCTGATAGTGCACTTCAAGTAATAACCCGATATTTGGAAAGAATTCAGGAACAGAACAACCAAATGATGAACGATTTACATACGCCTTTGTCTAGCAGATCTGTGATGTTGCAGGACCACAATGCTGCTGCAAAGCCACTGGATGCCAAAAAAATTGAACAGCCATTGCTTCCTGGAATCAATCAAGAAAATAATCTCGTCACCAACCCGAGGAACGCTGGTTATAGGGATGGGTCTGATGACGATGGTAGCAAAGAGAGCGGTCCCGTTAATGATTCCACCAGTCGGCCACCTAAGAAGTTGGCTCGTTCAACGGGTGCAAGCATGGCCATGTATGAACCTCGAAGCTCGACGGTGTTCATAGACCCATTGGAGCGGCATTTGCTTGTTAAGCTGAAGGAGAGGATGGAGATAGACGCATACTACAGACACAGACTCCAATACATGTCTTATTACACTCAGAATTTAAAGGAGAGCGTAGCTCTTACTGGTATTCCCGAACTTGGCTCTTCAAAGTTACGTAACCATAACAATGGTTTTGTCCAGAATGCGGCTGAGTCGAGTAATAAAGACGGCATCTTTGTGGCAGATTTTGCCTACGAGGCTTCAAAAGACGATAATAGGATTGATCCTAGTATCCCTTCTTTAAACACACAACCTGTCGCTGAAAAAGTGAAGTTTGGGACAAAGAAAGAGGCACATCTTGTTACCCAGCCCAAGCCGTCAAATATAGCTTGGGCGCTAAAGTCGGAGAAAGACGCATCAATAGATCCTTCAAAGGTAAAACAGAGTGTGAACCTTAGTTCACAGAACGAAAAAAGCGAGCCGCAGTCCAAAAAGAGATATTGTAACGCAGGCAGGGTGTCCACTGTGGAAGACGAAGACGTTGTCGAGCCATCTCCAGGCTTTTCTTTTGGAGGAAATACTGCGGGTATATCAGCGAAGACCGATGTAGAAAATAAGTCAGAGACAGCAAAGCCACAGTTCAATTTTGGCGGCAGTATAAAGGAGGATAAACCATTAAATTTTGGTTTCAGTGCTCATGATAAAACAGCTGAAGACCCAACGACTAAAAACACTGAAGCTTCGGTAAGGTCTTCAGAGTTAGCTTTCAACTTTGGCGACTTCGCCAAGTCAAAAACCGAAGCAAGTGTTTCTAATGATACCTCCGCTTCTGGAGCTTTGGGAAAACCAAAATTGTCACTAAATTTTATGGCACCATCATCTCCAAAGCAATTTAGCAAACGAAAAGTCGATGAAGATGACGAAAATGAAAATGAAACTGTGCTTGGAAAGGAACAGCCAAAGAAGACGGCGAACTTTGAATTTAGTAGTGGTAAGCCCGAGGGCAGCCAAAAGCCGTTTTCTTTCTCGCTCAGCAAACCTGAAGAAGGAGTTCAAAAGCCGGCCTTTTCGTTTGCAACTCCAAAAGAAAATGGAAAGCCTGCAGCATCGGAGATTAAGCCAACTGATGCGGCTAATACAGCATCTGATTTGAAGGAAAATAAAACAGCAAAGCCAGCTTTCAGTTTGGGTTCATTGACACAATCTTCCGAGGCTGACACTGGAAGCAAGGCAATTACTAAAGATGTCGATCAGATTGCTGAACCAGCGCCAAAGCTTTCGTTCAGCTCTGGCACGTCCACTGTCCCTACATTTAGCTTTGGAGCCTCTTCTGAGGGAAAAAAGTCAAGTGCTACCGCTGCTGCCCCAGGTTCTTCTGAATTCGGCTCAACAGCGAAGTCGGGCGGCTCCATGAGCTTCAACTTCTCGCAAAATGCCAATCCTTCGGGGGACGCCAATAAGACTACTACGGGCGGAGTGCCCTCTAAACCAATGTTTTCCTTTGGTAACACTAGCCTACCACAATTAGGATCATCAGAACCATCCAAGACTTCCTCGTCTGCCCCGGCAAATCTGGCAAAGCCAGCCTTTAGTTTTAGCACTGGCGGATTCGGTAGTGGTACATCATCTGCTTCAGGCACTCCTTCCAATACTCCAGCGTTCAACTTTGGCTCGACGCAGAAGCCGGTATTACCGTCGGCTCCAACCGCTCCCTCGGCTCATCCAACTTCCTCTGTCTTTGGAGCTCCCCCTATTGGAAGCAACAGTGCACCATCTGCGCTCTCTTTCAATTCAAACGCTACCGCCACGGAACCAAAGTCTGTGTTCGGTGCCTCGCGAAGTGCGTTCCGTCCTCTCTCTGCTCAGAACACCGGGACGCCATCAGTCTTTGGTGCAGTTGGCAACGCAGCAGGGACCACGAGCTTTGCTAACTCGAAAGAGAGTACACCTGGCTTCAGTGGACTTCCAAACAACGCCAACGGAATGTTTGGTTTCAACGCAAACGCTGGAGCAAACAATGCTTTATCTAACAACATGAGCAGATCTTCAACACCAGGTTTTGGGAGTTTCGGAGGATTTAATGGACAGCCTGCTCAAACATCTCAGACAAGTCAAGCACATACTCCTGTATTCAACGCCTCCGCTGCTCCAAACTTCAATTTTGCCGGTCAACAAAACGCTGATCCTTCGTCTGTATTTAGCAGTGGTGCTTCCATTGGCAGTGTGATTCCTGCGAACAATTTCAGCAACCAGCGTAAGATCGCTACATTGAGGAAGAAGACTATGGGTGGTCAGAGGAGATGATAAGTAGGTATGGCTGATGTATTGGGTCACTTGGGTGGCCAATGTGGATGTATAGCAGGAAATGTACATACGATGGTTGACATGCCAATGTAATATACACTTGTAATCAGAGCTGCCCTTTTTGCCAGTTATTTTCAATTCAAACTTCTCTCCGGGAGGTCCATTCTCAGCGGACGATACCATCAAAGATTCTATATCTCTTGGTTTTATCTGAATTATTACTATTATACATAATTAATGTAGTCATACCTACTGTCCGTCACTTTCTAAATCTTCTAATGCCCATTCGTATTCACAATACGCAAGTCGTTGACGGCAGGCGATTCGGGCGTATCGAATATTGCTTCTGTCTGTTGCACTTTGTGCACTTGCGTGCTGGCTAATTTGCAACCCTCTTCTGAAATGTCTTCAGCCTTGGTGCCCTGTTCACGCTTTAACACCTTCGCACTCGTCTCGGCCATCAGATCGATTGTTTTCTCAAGGTTCGCTTCGCCAAAGTTTACGCCAAACGAACCCTGTAGTTTCAAAGAGCCACGGATCCACATCTCAAGAATCTTTGCTCTCTGTTTCTCGCCTAAACGAGACAAGGGGAACGTGTTGGGCTGTGTGAACGAGACTATGTCAACCACTAGTCCGAACCTGTTTAGCACGGCACTCACAACTAAGGGAACCAAAGATGCCAGTCTTCCGACAGCATTTGCTGCGTCAGCCACTACGACAGTATAATCGCCAACGTGGAACGCGCATGCTACGCATATCTCAGGCACACTCTCCACAGTTGCCTCAATATCTACAGCAAAATAATGCAAGCCCATGACTTCAAACGTATCGGTTATTTTCCCAAGTACAAACAGCAGCTGCAACTCTACTGGAGCGTCCTGCTTACTGCCACCGTCTGCATTCAAAGAGCGCGTCACGGTATGAAGAAATCCCAAGTCGCCCGTGCGCATGTACGTGAGGTCACGGCTCCAACTTGCGGAACGACCTCTAATTTCTGGGCCATTATCTACACGGCCATTGCTGTCCGGCGTACCTCTAGCCACCCCCATCCGAGCATTAAAGCGAGCATCGTTGAACGCATCAGGCTTCCCGCTAAGCCCAGAGGAGTATCCACTAACGGTGGCTTCGGAACAGACCCATATTTCTCCAAACTCGCCAAGCCTACAGAATTCTAGTGTCTCTGGATTGACAATTGCTATCTGTGTGCAGACGGGCACTATGCCGGAGTCCTGAACATGCACAGCCAAGGGGCTATCCTTTGGGTTCACTAGGGAAACGTAACCCTGAGAAAGAGCCAATGGATCCAGCCACAAGTCTACTGGATCAAACGTCAGGTAGGAGCGCAACGCTACCATTGGGTTGTACTCGTTGCAATAAACACTGGCCACCGCATTTGAGCGCAAATTTAAGGGAGTAAAGGTGCGCTTGAATCGCTCCAGAAGTTCAGTGCGAGGTCTTCCCTCCCAGCCGATCATTAAATTTTTCAACCTGTCAAGGTCAATGCGCTTGGGTGAAAGGGAACTGTTTATACCACCAAAACTGCTACTACCCACAGCAGCAACACTGTGCTCAAGCATCTTCTCCGTTATAAACGTATTCTCGATCCCGTAGCGAGCGACAGCAAGAAAGAAGACACCGGGACTGAGCGCAAACTCTACAGGGGAAACGAGATACGTCGCTGTTCCCAAAAAGACGCCTAGCACGGCTGCTTGCAAAAAACCAAGTCCTGAAACGTGGCGCACACAAGCAAGCAACGGCTTCAAACTTGTCATCTGGCAAGTTTCCTTGAGGATCTTCGCCATGGAAATTAACGTTCGGTGATTTAACTTAACGGCGGCATAGTAATGGTCTGCGGTGTGGTGTGTCCAGATAACAGGTGAAATGCTCTCAGGCTTTTGGGAAAGCCTAGCCGCTGAACCGGGTGCACCTTTTTGAGACCTATATTGCTCCATTCTCTTATACATCAGCCCTACGCCAGCCGAGCTTGTGTGCTTCGCGCTTTTAGCGTGCTTCGATGTCAGTCTATACTTAGGCACAACAACGCGCTGCTGTGCGGCCTGCTGACGGATTCGGGCGTTGACAACTTTGGCCTTGAGGATTTGCTCGCACTCGGGTTGGGTGAAAATAGCTCCGACTTTGTACTCCTTAATGATACCGATAAAAGAAAGTACGTCTTCGCCTAGACGTTCAGTATCTGAGCTATCAATGGGCATCATAGGGATAGCAACATATCCGGCAAGGAAACACGCATACAAAGCCACAACAAAGTCCTCCCCCAAGGTATACATGAGAATTACATGAGAGCCAGCGTGCAGCTCCTTCTTCTCGAGGAAGTAGGTACACACGGCTAGCACACGGGCTTCAAATTTACGCCATGACAGGGACCTACTCTCCTTGACGCTTACTCCGCTACTGCCACCACCACCGCTGCTACCGCCGCTACTCTTTTCAAGGACGGCAAATGCCAACTCATCAGGCTGTTTCTGTGCTCTCAACCTCAATATTTCAACAAGACTACTAAATCCACTGAGTTCCAAACTAGTTCGCTCATCGACACAAACCTCTCGTAGGTCCAGGCCCGACAACTGAGGCTCGGCATATGCCAGAGCCTCACTACGCAGATATGATGAATATGGTGACCATACTCCTCCTCTGATATCTTCCGCACGAGCTAAAACGCTAACAGAGCTGGTGATGCTAAACTTGGTGTAGCTTGCAGCAAGTCTGCCCTCGCTGAACCGTCGCTTACACAACATGTTCGCCACCTCCTTCCGCCCTGAGCGCACAGTACGTGGTAGAACATCCGGAGCGGTGATAAGCACGCAAAAAAGCCGCACATTGTGCACGTCCTCAAGTATCCGCATAGCCTGTGAGGCAACTTCGTCAAGGAGCGTAAGTAAACTCGAGCTGGCACTATAGCTTGTGACGTAACTCGTAGATCCTATGGAGCCTCCTATCACCTTTGCCTCTGGCGATTCAATGATCGCCACGGGAACAAGCTCCTCGTTAATGCGAACATTAAAAAAAGAGCACTCGGACACCTGGGGCACGCTTCGCACAAGGGTACGCACTAGGTGACTTGCGTAGTGATAGCGGTATTCATAATTGCTGGAAAAATCAGTATAAACATTTCCATTAGCTGGTATAACAACACCGTCGGCTGAGTCACTAGTGCCACTAGAACCAAAGCTAAAAACTCCATTCACTTCAACAGTAGAGGCGGATCCTCTATTATTTTCCGTAGTGCCTTGCTCAGCTCTCTCCAACAACTTCAACCGCTTGTGCTCATCATACCACGTCACACGTTGGTTGATGCGGTCCTCATACAGACCCACTACGTATACTTTGCCGTTGTACACAAATCCAAGAATGTTCGTCCGCACAAACTTGAGGTTAAGCACACCTTCATAATCCCAACATTCCGCCTGAAACACACTTGCTGTGTCCTGAGGCAGCCCCCAAAATCCACCAGAGATGCAGTGGCTATCAACCCATATCTCACCCACTTCTAATGTGCGTGAGACCATCTTTGTGTCTGGATTTACTATAGCCAACGTAGCATCGGGCAGAGGATAACCAAAAGCACCTACGCGCACGTATTTCGCAGCCTCTGCACTGCTCACAGAGGTAGAAGGTGGAGGGGGTTTGTCGCTGATCACTTTCACTGTGTTTGTTGTGAGTGACGCTTTATCTATCAGTAGCTCAGAAAGACGATCAGACTTGGCATGTCCGTGCCGGCCCCCGCCAATATCCTGTTTATTTCCGTATCTGTCCAGAACCGCATCGGCTTCGGCCTCCCCATCTCCGTCTCCATCTGCGTCGCCATCACCGTCACCCGTGGCATGGTCAGTCAGGGCGCATCCTAAGTGTTCCTCCTTACCAACCCAGTCTCGCATGGCAATGACAGCTCCACCATGCTCACTCAACGAGAGCAATGGGGCGATGATACGATGAGCACGTGTATTCCCGAGGGGCCTAAACCACCTGCTTGCCAGCATCTCGTTGAACTCGCAGTCAACTACCGTCGCGTCAATGAGACACCACTGCACGCAGGAAAGATCTGGCTTCACCTTCTTGCTGAAATTACGTGTGAGCTGCGGAAATGACTGGTAGTTGTACGCAACGTGTTTCAAGCTCAGGTAATCTGACAACAAAAGAGAGACGCGGTGCTTTGAGATTATGTGTGCGTAAAGACCAGCGATCTCTGTCGATCTTTGAGGCGTCCACACCAAAGTATTGCCTGAGTAGACAGTAAAGAGTGCAGCAAATACAAGCCCAATCGACTCGCGTACGTCCAACGTGCTTAATAATTTATGTCTCGCCCTCGTGATACGAACGTCTGACCGTATTAATGACTTTGCGTCAATTCCAGGCATACTAGCTAGCATTTTCCCCAACGTTCGCATCTGGTGCATAATGGTTCTGTGCGAAAGCACAACACCACGGAGCTCTCCAATGGCACTCTTCGTGTACTCGACGTACGCTAGATCGCTGATCTTCAGCGCTGGCGGATCCTGACGCTTTGAGGACGGCTGGTAAGTTCCCGTCTCTGAGGTCTTCCATACAGCTACTCCCTTGGGCCAGCTATAGCTGGATCGCGAGCTCGAGCCACTACTGGCAGAAGATGATGCGGAGGTAGTTGAATGAGAGGCTCCACCTTTTGCTGCCACATCTTTTTCAAAGTGTTTGTACACAGAATCAGACATGAGACACAAATGGGCTTGCGTCTCTGTCATTACCTTGGAAATCTGTCGCACAGATAGAGAGCTGTTGAGCGGCACAGCCACTGTCCCGCTGAGAAAGCAGCCATACAGTGCCACAATGAAATCCACCACCTCCACGTTCTGGTAGATTAAACAGACCCTGTCGCCCGGGTACAAAGCAGCTTTCTGTGAGATCTGCTGAGCCACTTTCTCTGCCCGCAGGTATATCTTCTCCCATGCAGTGCTGACCTCCTTACCACGTGAGTCAATCAAAATAATGGCGGGCTCCTTTGCATGAAGGGTTCCCCTATGACGCAACATCGTTGGCAAGTTTTCAAACCCATCTTTTGTGAATTCCTCCACGTCCCTGGGTTCAAGGGGCTTCTGCAGTTCAAGAGGCACCTCGTGTAAATGACGGCGTGTTTTATGTGGGTGATGCAAGAGATAAGCGTCACCCTGCTCATAGGTATAATAATTTTCGCTGGCAGCGTGCGTGCTGGCATCGTTGCTAGTATAATTACTGCGGGAATTGTCGATGAAATTGCCCGCATTACTACCCGTGTAGTTGCTAGCAGTTTGGCTCATCTGTCCCGTACTATTACTTCCACTGTGGCTCGCCTGGCCCATGCCTTCGCTTATGTGGCCTATGCTATGGCCTATACTATGGCCTCTACTATGGCCCATGTCTTGACTATAAGTATCATCTGTGTAACTCGGACTCTGGTAGTCCTCATAATCCTGCTGAATCTGATCACTTTGGTATTGTCTATACCCCCGTGGCGGCGCATTTGACTCGCTGTTTGCCAACGCATTGATGATCTGCTCTCGCTTGCGAATGTACCCTTTGTCTGTGAGATAGCCTTCGTGGTAGTCCGCAACCAGCTGGCGCAGCTCCTCCTCGGCTTCAGCAGGATACCCTGGAGGAATACTAAGGTCCATTTGGTAGTATGGCCAAACTCTATAACTCAATCCAGCTCAAAATACAGATATTCTACAACTCACAGCATGAAATAGTTCAAGGCGCTAGCTTTTGGTACCGGCTTAAAATAGAATCGCGGTGTCTTTGCGCGCGTGAAACAACAGGAATATGCAAGGGACGGACATTCAGAGAAAAAAAAGACATCGAAAAAAAATCTCCCCACCCGGGATCGAACCGGGGACCCCAAGATATCTAATGATGCAATTACAGTCTTGTGCTCTTCCAGCTGAGCTATAGAGAGAAAACTTATGCCTTTTTTGATGTGGTTAACTTTAGCTAAGTTCTAGATGGATTTAATAGTGGGACTGGAATTTGTGTGAGACTAGGGGGAATATAAGGGTTGAGAAAGCTGGTTGTAATTATCAGTTAGTAGCCACGTTTATACTTAATGATAACTTGAATGTCATGATCTCTGATATCAGTACATGAGAAATTTAATTTAAAGTAAATTATTTCTAGATTCTTTTTAAATAGTGAACAAAATTGAAATTTACATATCGCATTGAAAAGTAGTTCAAGCAAGCAATATGATCATTTAAGCTACTGAAATAGGCGTCTACGACCAGACTTATCCCGCTAGCTACTTATTCAACCTTATTCCTGTCATATTAAGGAGACCAACAACACTTTCGAGTGTAGTAGTGGTGCAAAGGTGTTATTTTCACCAAATGAACTTGCAGGTTACATGAACTATGTCTTGATATTCTAACGTTAACTGCACTTCCCATCTCCTTCAGCACTCACAAATATCTCTATGATTGCTTTAGCTTTGGCTTGGCTGCTCTTACAATGCGCCGCAGCTAAGGTTCACACACACTACTACTCTGCAGAATGGGTTTGGGCTTCTCCTGATGGCGTCAAAGCAAGGCCCGTGATCTCGTTTAATGGGACATGGCCTTTGCCCGTTTTGGAGGCTGATAAGGGCGACGAAATGCATTTTTATCTCATCAACAACTTGCAAAACACTTCCACATCGCTGCATTTCCACGGATTATATCAAAATGGATCTTCCTGGATGGACGGACCCGAGAGTGTGGTGCAGTGCCCTGTACCTCCTGGTGAGACGTTTCTCTATAACTTCACGTTGGAGCAGGTTGGTACTTACTGGTACCACAGCCATAGTGGATCACAGTATAGTGATGGTTTGCGTGGGATGTTTATTATTCATGATAAAGAGCTCGAGAAAGAGGCAGGACTGGAATATGATGAAGAGTTGTTCCTCAGTGTGAGTGACTGGTACCATGCGCCAAGTTCAGAACTGGTGAAAATGCAGCTCACACGCTATAACCCTACCGGTTCGGAGCCTATTCCACAGAACATGCTGTTCAATGACTCGCGCAATGTGTCCGTTGCTGTTGAAGCGGGGAAGACTTATTTACTGCACATTGCCAACATAGGTATCATGGTGTCGCAGTACCTGTTCATAGAGGACCACACCTTTGAGATTGTTGAAGTTGACGGCTCTTTCACCAAGAAGCAGCCTGCTGACATGCTCTATCTGACTGTGGGACAGCGTTACAGTGTTCTCCTCAAGACGAAAGTTAATCCAGAGAAGAACTACTGCTTTGTGCAGTCTTTTGACGCTATGATGCTAGATACCATCCCAGCAGACCTGCAGCTCACAGCAGTGAACTACCTGCAGTATGATGGAAAGCTACCAAACTCTAGGCCAGATGCTACCTTCTATGATATCATGAGCTACAAACCCTTTAACGATTTTAACCTGGAGCCATTCAAAAACGCAGAATTGCTTCCAGAGCCTGACCACCGCATTGAGGTTACCATGACAATGGAAAACCTCGGCGATGGAATAAATTACGCTTTCTTTGATGGATATACTTATGTCGCTCCAAAAGTGCCTACATTATTCTCGGCAGCCTATAGCCCCGAGGAGTTTGCTAACAACGTGAAAATATACGGCTCCAACACCAACACGTACATCTTGAACCAGGGAGATATTATTGAGCTCGTTGTTAACAATGAGGACGATATGAATCACCCATTCCATCTCCACGGTCACCTGTTTCAAGTGCTCGCGTGCACGCCCGAGATGTTAGACGAACCTCTGCACTTTCCTGGAGCAGATAATCTGACGTACCCGGAGAGGCCACTTCAACGTGATACAGTGATGCTAAAGGGTAATGGGTATATGGTTTTGCGGTTCAAAGCCGACAATCCAGGTGTCTGGTTCTTTCATTGTCACTTGGACTTCCATCTTGAACAAGGGCTTGCTATCACGTTTGTGGAGGCTCCTCTGGCGTTGCAGGAACAGCTGAAGGAGCTTGGTGGACTACCCAAGGAACACGTCGACATGTGTAAGGCAGGTGGACTTCCATACACTGGTAATGCCGCGGCAAACACGCACAACTGGCTGGATCTTCACGGCGAGAACGTGCAACCCAAGCCACTACCGGAAGGGTTCACATTCAAGGGCTACGTAGGATTTGCACTGTGCAGTCTGGCTGCGATTTGGGGGCTCAAGAGTATTTATGCATACGGCATGGAGGACGTGCAGCAGAGTAATGGTGCTGCTGACGAGAAGACATTGTTACTCAGGGAGGCAGAAAGTTTAGCTCGGTTAGAAGACGCTTTGGAGAAAGAGCAGCAAACGATGGTTGACCAGACAGCGAGAGCAAATATAGGTGGGCTTATAAGCGAAGTTGAGGATTTGAGAAGGCGGGTGAGAGAGTTTGTTTGACGGACCATTCAAGGCATCGTTAAAGATGCACGGCGAGTCGTTAGTGGCCAGGTGCGTCGATCGACGTGCGAAGTCCACTTGTCTTGCCCTCCTGGCTTTCGCGCTGCGCACGCTCACTGCCCGCTTGCGGACAGAAAAATCTAGCATTTTGTCCTTCTCTATATAACCTCAGAGTATTTCCATACGTATAGTTGATACTGTATACCTTGCTGACATTGTCATTACTACTTATAAAAGAATCACAGAATGTCGAAATTTCCTGAAGGTAAGTCAATTGTGGAGGCGGTGTTAGTTTGATAGTGCAAAGTTTTCTTTGTATGGTGCTATACTGTGCTAGACTGTATTATATGGAGCAGCACTGTACTACCGCAGTAAAGATATTCACATAATTAAGAACCGCTCCACTATCAATCGCCAGTTGTAAGTTCCACTCAATCAGTATACTAACCCCTCAGTGTTATGGGCACAAAGATCAAGCGCTACAGATGCCGCCAGAAACTTGGTGTATCTTACTATCAATCTCAGCGACATTGAATCGCCTGCAATTGAGCTTACTAGCACCAACTTGAAGTTCAGTGCTACATCAAAAGGTGAGAAGTACGACCTAGACATTGAGTTTTTCAAGCCCATAGATGAGGCCAAGTCCAAGTACTCAATTAGCGGTAACAAGGTGTTTTTTGTGTTGATCAAGAAGGACCTGGGTGAGGAGTACTGGCCACGCCTGATCAAGGAAAAGCTGAAACTGCACTACATCAAGACAGATTTTGACAAGTGGGTTGATGAGGATGAGCAAGATGAGAAGGAAGAGGCTCCTGAAGAGGGATTGAACGGAATGGGCGATAACTTTGACCTCAGCCAGATGATGGCTGGCGGCGGTGCTGGCGGAATGGGTGGACTCGGTGGAGATGCAGGCCCCGGCGGTGCTGGAATGCCCGATTTCGCGAAACTGATGTCGCAAATGGGCAACATGGGAGACATGAGTGGTCTGGGTGACTTGGAAGGCGCTGGCGAGGCTGAGGGTGACAGCAGTGATGAGGCTGAGGAAAAAGTTGAAGAGGTAGAGCCAGAAAAGATCGAAGAGTAAATGGTAGCGCAGCGAGCTGTTTGTCGTTGAAGTTTCGGTAGTTGTAAGTGCTGGAGAACTACCAACGTAGGTATTTAGCTAGTTAAACTTACACTGCCCTTTGAGCTATCAGCTGCTAGCGACCACGCAACTTCGTTGGTACTTATGGCTGTGACAAGTTGCACAGCTTCAATTGATGAATTACTCTTGAGTATATTGCTAGGAAGGTACATAGCCAATTAATTAAAATTGTTAGTTCACAATCATCGTATGTCTTAGTGTACTGGCTCGTCGCTGGCTCTGCAGCAATCACTGAAGCTACGAGTAGCTGACGTGCTAGAAGTAATTAAAAGCTTATGGGTAAGTTGTACAGTCAGGCTATTCGTGCTATATCTACATATGTCGCCACATAAAGGACGTATAAAGTATGGTCTACACAGAACAAGACGGTCATTAATGAATAATTAACGAATCACACTAGTAAGTACACAATATGCTTTACTTCAAAATTGAAGTGTATGGACAATTAAAGCGCTCTCATATAATGTCTAAGTGGTGGTGCGGTTTAATACGGCAGAGGCCGCACTTTTTGATCGTCTCAATGGGAATGACGCGATAAGTTGAGTCCTCTCTCAACATGATGGGCTTCATTCCATCTGAGGTGCACAAACAGTTCAACGAAAGACACGATGAAGAGCAGGCAGGAGTACTCTTCCCAGTTTCCAAGCCTCCAGAGACTTTAGACGAGTTGGTCGAGTGCACAGAGGGTGCAGAGCTTAAGTTCACAGAAGTCTTTGGAGAGTCTGAATTGGCAGTGTAGCTACCGTTTCCGTTAGCTGCATCACCGTTCCCATTGATGCCGGTAGTGCTATTATTAGTGGAGGCTACACCATTGGAAGTGGGCTTGCCGAATGGCTCTAAAGAATCACTCTCGTCGGCGGATTCATACAATGGCTCTTCAGGCACAATGGGCAACACTTCGGAGCCGCTGAAGCTGGGAGGAGATTCCTTGAGATGATCATTCTGCTTCTCAGTGCGAGCAGAGTGGTTTAATGCAGATGTCTCACCGTCAGCATTCTCATCCACAGCCTCCACAATTTCGCCATTGTCGCACTCAGAGGACCTTATAGACGATATACCAGAGGCGACAGAGGTCGAAGAGGAAGCTCTGGCACGCGGCTTGAACGAGAGCACATCAGAGCTGGCGTCAGAATATTTGTTGTTCACGAGGTTTCCATTTCCTAATTGGCCCAATACCGAATTGTTATTCGTACAGCAGTCACCATTACTATTGGCCTGGTTCGCAACACCGCCCTGATCGTCCAAAAAGTTTAACATAGACTTTATTCTCTGAGGTTTATCGGAACCGTTACTGTGCGCGCTGTGTGTGCTGTGTGTGCTGCGAGTACTACGTGCGGAAAAGGTGGGATCATGCGCCACAGCTAGGGTACCCGCGGGGCTTCTTCTAAAGGAAGCCAGCGAGTTGTAGCTGGTTAGCCCATTCTGGCGGCTATTAGCAAGGGCCTCGTTATCGGAGCCATACTCAACTTTGCCTTTGAATTCCTCGTTTAAATGCTCGGCGTGATGGAAAAAGTTGCATTCGTACTCATTCTCGTCGACACATGTCTCTAACGTCTGAAAAGCTGGGTCGCTGAAAAGATCGTACATTGTGTAACGTGACGCGGGCTCACAGTCACACAAACGCCATGCCAAACGACCAATCGCAGAAGACGGAAACTCTTTAGCGAATTTGTATTCGTGTCCAGGCCCCTTGGAACAGTCATTTCTACGGAAACCTGCGTTAACATTGCAGTAGGAGCGGTATCCTGCTTCGTATTCTCTAAAAGAAGGATTCTGCTTTTTAGCTTCAAAGAATGGAGTGCCCTGATAGAATATGCAAAAAAGGATCATACCAAGAGCCCAGTGATCCATTTTGAAGGGGTCGTATGGAGTTCTGCGCTGCTGGGGTATACCTTCAAGTTGACACACTTCCGGCGGCGTGTAAGGTGGAGAGCCAACCAGCGTGATACACTTGTTGATTCCCGACTGGAAGTCACCAGGAATCATGTGACCATACTCGCTGACCCCAAAATCGGTGATTT
Source organism: Wenyingozyma naganishii (assembly GCA_003706235.2). Lineage (NCBI taxonomy): Eukaryota > Fungi > Ascomycota > Pichiomycetes > Pichiales > Pichiaceae > Wenyingozyma > Wenyingozyma naganishii. The sequence goes on along the minus strand of PPKS02000004.1, from coordinate 470,986 downwards.
TGACAACTCCGTTGGCAGCCAGCAGGATATTCTCTGGCTTGATATCGCGATGAACTACGTCGCACTCATGAATAAACTTAATGCCGTATGCGATCTGCTTAAATAAGCACAGCTTCTCCTGATGAGGGACAAATTTAAATGCGCTTTTCTGAATGAGTGAGAACAGATCAGTCTTGCACAGCTCAAGCACAAAGCCCCAGCCTCTGCTAAGGTTCTGTTTGTGCGGTATGCGAGTCAGCTCGTAGCACTTGACTACATGGTTTCCATACGAAAGATTTTTGTGAATAATGAACTCTTTAATGGCACGTTCGTAAAATTCTTGCGGCTTCTCGTTGGAAAACATCACAAACTTCTTAAGAGCGTATACTTCTTTCGCATGGTCCAGCCTGTGTATCTTGCGCACCGACGCCGAAGCCCCACTACCAATATTTCCGGCACCCTCTGCAAGAACATAAGCGTCAAATAAGTTCGTGCATTCTTGCTTGAACTCGCCAGGAAGCATGTCATTGGGATCTTCTAGCGGGAATGGTAGTACATTGGGTTCTTTCTCCTCTGTCTGGGCGTTGATGAATGTATTACGGTTATTGATACCATATGGGTTGTATTCAAGCTTGTTTGGATTCGCTTTTGGCCTGGGTACATCGTCAATTGAGGGCAATCCTATTCGTGGAGGAGGTATGTCTTTCCTTGGACGGTGCAATTGTATGTCTGTCGATGACCTCTGGATTCCTTTCGGGGCCCTATAAGCCAATGCAACGTTGTCTACCGAGTGCGAATTAGATGTCTTAAACACTGGTGTTGGAATGGCTGAGTGTGAGCTGGAGCTTGAACCATTTGAATGCAACTTGTGTGAGCTGTTGCTTCTTTCAGGATGTGCAATCTTACGGAAAATGCTCTTCTTCTTATCAATCGAGTCCGTCGACTCCTTTTTGGAAACAGTTGGTTGTCTTGAGTGACTGGCTGCCCTTGCTGCTTTACTAGCTTCATCTAGCTTCAATGTCTTTTTGAAGAAATGCTTGGTCTTGGACTCTTCTGTCTCGCCCATCATGGTAGCGGACTTTTTGAGCAGCGAAACCATCTTTTCACTAGGCCTGCACACTCAGGCTCGGGCACTTCGCACGCTTTCCTATAGTCCTAGTGGCTCAGAGTACTTCTATTGTTTGACCAGATGACCTTGTTAGTTCGGTATGACTTATGCTTGTCCATCGGTATGGAGAGAAGTATTCGGCCACATGGTCTGCTGCAACTCGGCTCAATTTTTATGTTCTGAAATTGTTGGTGCAGGGGCGAAACAAAGAAGAGAGCGTTTAAGACGGTAAATGCGCGAGCGCCTGCAGGCGCTATCATGACGTCACAGAGAGTCAAAGAGGGGAAACGGGATCTGGATTGAGTCGACTGGACGCGTATGTAGATGTGCGGGTAAAGTAATGTGCAATCAACTAGCTAGTGTTACTGAATAATCCTGTCGAGTGTATCTCAATGATACTCCAGTTCGCTCTTAATTCTTTATCGTTCACTCTTCGTCTCACGTCACCCTATCCACCGATTCACACCTTGCACCACTAGCAATCAGGGTCTTAGGTGTCCGCACCACTTCTCATATTTGCTATTTTATGGGGAGAGATGGTGTACTTCACATAAAAGTGCTCCCTGTGTGTTGCTTGCCTTTACATTACTCTTTTTTCTCCCTAATCTTTGTCCCAGATTCTACTAGCAACAAGATAATATCTAGAGATGCCTCACGGAAATGTGCTCATGGTGTCCAACAGGATTCCTGTGACGATCAAAAAGAGCGAAGATGGAAAGTTCGAGTACAGCATGTCATCAGGTGGTCTAGTTACTGCGCTCCAGGGGCTGAAAAACCCTTTCCAATGGTTTGGGTGGCCCGGCATGAGTGTAGAGGATGAAAAGGATAAGAAGACTATAGAGGACGACCTTCAGCGAAAGTTCAATTGCTACCCGGTATGGCTCAGTGACGAGATCTCGGATCTCCACTATAACGGCTTTTCCAATTCGATCCTTTGGCCCTTGTTCCACTACCACCCAGGTGAGATGAACTTCGACGAGCTTGCCTGGGCAGCATATATTGAGGCGAACAAGCATTTCTGCGATCTGATCTTTGCTAAGATCAAGGACGGCGATATTGTCTGGGTCCACGACTATCACCTGATGTTGCTTCCCTCTATGCTGAGGGATAGACTTGAGGAGAATAAGGGAAAGTACGACAATGTGAAGATAGGGTTCTTCTTGCACACGCCGTTTCCTTCAAGTGAAATTTACCGCATACTTCCGGTGAGGCAAGAGATCCTTGAAGGTGTGCTGAAATGTGATCTCATTGGTTTCCACACTTATGACTATGTACGTCACTTCCTCAGCAGTGTTGAAAAGATTTTGGGAATCTCAATCACGCCGCAGGGTGTTCGCTACAACAACCGCAATGTCATCGTTTCTGCCTACCCGATCGGTATTGACGTTGACAAGTTCACTGATGGCTTGAAGGAACCCAAGGTGCAACAGCGTATCCACCAGCTCGAGAGCAAGTTTGGCAGTGATGTCCAGTTGATTATTGGGGTTGATCGACTCGACTACATAAAGGGTGTTCCACAGAAATTACACGCCTTTGAGATCTTCCTGGAAAAGCATCCCGAGTTTATCGGCAAGGTGGTACTGATTCAGGTGGCTGTTCCCTCGCGTGGAGATGTCGAGGAATACCAATTTCTCAGAGCCACGGTCAACGAACTGGTGGGACGCATTAATGGCCGTTTTGGAACCGTTGAATTTGTGCCCATTCATTTCATGCACAAGTCGGTTCCCTTTGATGAGCTTATTTCCGTTTATGCGGCCAGCGATATCTGCCTCGTATCGTCCACAAGAGACGGAATGAACCTTGTGAGCTACGAATACATTGCATGCCAGGGCGAGACGCACGGGTCCTTAATTTTGAGTGAGTTTGCTGGTGCCGCTCAGTCGCTAAACGGTGCTCTCATTGTGAATCCATGGAACACAGAGGAGCTGAGTGACGCCATTTACGAAGGGCTCACGATGTCGAGCGAGAAGAGAAAGGGAAACTTTGATAAGATGTTTGGATACATCAGCAAGTTCACAGCATCTTACTGGGGTGAGAATTTTGTTAAGGAACTGAGTAAGTTGTAGGAGGACCTATCAAGAGCCACTGACACAGAGAGCAGTGAACTCGGGGGTTGAAACCGTTTACAATATGGAGAGGGTCTAATATATCTTTGCTATAGACAGATAATAGTAGCCTGTGGCTTTTGACCAATTGGCTGTGATTCAACTTTGTCTCAATAGTATAGAGTGCTACATAGTAAATAGCGTATTTTATACACATACCAAAACCAGGCATATCATTATTAGTATGGCTCATACACGCAGCGACGGACGTATGCAGCCTCCATGCATTTCCCGTTCTGCGTGTCAGACTGAACGCTGATAGACGGACCCCGGTTCGGTTAGTGATTTTTTTTTTGACTTGGGACAGAATTCGCGGTAGCACACCGCAGTCCGCGGTAGCAAGCTTGCTTGCCGCGTCAATTTGTTTTGTCTGCTTCATTCGCTGTTTGTATCTTTTTCTTTCGCGCTCGATAGCACCGCCAAATTTGTAGAAGATATGCACCAGCAGATACGCATGGCACATAAGGGGGTAGCTACGACCATCCGCCAGACCAGTCCACGTCACCAATCATGGGCCAGCTAGTGTCACAGCCAATTACGGAGAAAAATATTGTGCACAAGGAGCTCACTGATGTGTCGTACTGCGTGGGTGAGATGCAGGGCTACCGCTTCTCAATGGAGGACGCCTATTGCGATAGGGTGTACGTTTATGAAAGGGAATTGTCAGAGAGTGCAAGTACACATGCGCGAGAGAGCGTCGTAAGTGACTCTCGCAGCGGTGATCATATGGGGCACACTGCTAGTCGTGGAATCGAGTCCATTGAACTAGGAGAAGGGACCCCTGAAGGTAGTGAGCAATCGGTGGAAACCGTATCACACCACAGAGAAACAGGAGGAAAGAACTTCGAAGCAGATCAGTCACAACAAACACGACAGTCGCAGCCCATACAAATAGAGGAGACACAGCCCAGGAAGCAGACAGAACTGGTACCCGATAATGATGGGTCCGATCATTCTCGCCCCAAAGTTTCAGATGGCTCACTGCAGAGCGAGAGGAGCCCTTACCATGGAGGTGGATCTATAACACACAACCTTGACAACCATCGTCACCCGATACGTCACCCGTCTCATCTTGAAACTGTATATGGTGTGAATCCTCATCGCAAAACGCTTTTCAAGGGCATCATCCTTAAAATATTTGCCGTTTTTGATGGCCATGGCGGCTCCACTGCGTCGGAGTTCCTCAAAACGGGACTCCCTGAAATCATTCGCACACACTTTTGGCGCGAGTTTGACAAACTTGACGTCCACACACTTCACGAAATCGAACACAACAGGTGTAAAGACATTCTGAGCCACTTGAACGTGGTATCTATTCTTCGCAACAGCTTCATGTGCGGTGACCATGAGTATTTCAGGACATTTGAGAACGGCAGCGGCTCTACGGCAATAGTCAGCGTACAGCTACAAGATTTGGTGATAGTCGCCAACGTTGGTGACTCACGATGTATACTGAGTACAGGAGGCAATACTAAGGCGCTGAGTTTCGATCACAAGCCCAAGAATGCTGGAGAGCTCATGCGCATTCACAGCGATAACGGCTATGTAAAAAATAACAGGGTCAACGGAGTGCTGGCGCTAAGCCGTGCGTTTGGCGACTTTGATTTCAAAACAAACTCCCCCGGGTACAGACTCAAGATGGTTAATAGGCGAAAAGACCACCGTTTTACGTTGACTCCACCTGAGGAGTACCAAGTCACTGCAGATCCTGACGTCTTGATACATAGATTGAACGCAGACGACGAATTTATGGTGCTAGCCTGCGATGGTATATGGGACTGCTACAAGTCCCAGGACTTGGTCTCTCTGATCAGGCTGCAGCTGTCTTTGGGGAAGAGATTGCCAGAAATTATCGAGATTGTACTGAACAACTGCATCAACATGGCGAATACAATCACAGGGATTGGTTTTGATAACATGACGATACTCATCATTGCGCTGCATAGAGGGTCGAGCGTTGGACAGTGGTATGGGTATATGAAGAACAAGGTGTTAGACGAAAAGTTCGGGAGATTAGGACACTGACAAAAACGGACTTGGCTCAATGAGAGCCTAGTTATAGCCGGTGACGGTGTATTACATATTATTATTTGTAGCGCTCTTGTAGGTATAGCTTGCTAGAAAGCTGATGCGGGAAACTTTATGGTTTTTTTTTTTTGCGCGGTATCTCGCTGCTTCCCAAATTTGTCACTCCGGTGCAAGCGCTCGTAGGCTCGCCCGCATTAAAATCAGTCCACCAAGCACAAAACTCATTTCTCCTGTCTATCGTCTTCCCTCTCCACCATGGCAGAGGTGCAAAAGTACCATGACCCACTTATTCAGCTGCTCAAGGACCCGGAGCTCAATAAGGAGCAGGCGAAAACACAGGAGCTCGTCAACATTATCAACAGCATCTCGGACGATGAAGTGAAGACCTTCTGCATTGAAGGTTTTGAGGTGCTGCGCGATCTGGAGAATATCGAGATGAAGATGAATAACTGGGAGTTCAATACCCTCAATTTCCAGATAAGCAAGAGCATCATCCTCAACGAGCAGGATGTCAAGAACCGCAACTTCAATTTTGACCTAGCGAAGAAGGTTTTGAGAGACACACTCGAGTTGTACCGTTTACTGGTGGAGTTAGCATTGGAGATCGACGAGCTCAACGAATTCAATATGACTTTAACGCCAATGCAGAGGATCTCCGATCCGGGAACAATCCTTACCGAGCTTTGTCTGCGTATCATACGGCTAAAAAACAGACTCAATGACGATCTGTCGATTATGTACTCCAAGGCCCGTTTGGTCAATATTGGTATTGATCTGGAGGACTTGATCTACGAGGAGGAGATGGAGAATCTGAGCGAACGGGGGAACGAATATGAAGACGAGTTTGAAAGCAACGATGAAAAACGTCAAGGGTCAAATCAACACCAACACAAACGCCAGTCCCACGGGAAAGTCAACGCTGAGACTATGGCTGCCTACAAAGTGTTTATCAACAACCTCCTGCAGCAGCTCAACGACAGCGTCAGCAGCAAAGACATAATTGGCACTATGGAGTGCATAGCTGTAGTGAATGACGTCGAGAAAATGTTTGAAGCTATGAAACGCAGCAGGCTGCAGAGACACAAGGAGAGACGCAAGCTCGTAGCGATGGAAGACTCAATTTACATGGAGGAGGAGAGTGATACCGAGGGAGAGAGTGAAATTGATAGCGATGACGAAAATGTGCTCAACAGTGCAAAGTACCCTTACAGCAACATAGCAAAGAGAAGATTGCGGCGCAAGCAGTCAGACTACAAGCTTACGCTGGACGACATGCCCTCAATGCAGGCTAAACATAGCATTACTGATTATATCCCCTACCTTCTTAACGCATTCGATGCTGAGGATGACTTGACGCTTATTGGCTCCATGCCTGGCTCACCTGCATCTATGGAGTCGTCCCGAACAGCGCCTTCTCCCCAGCCTATGCACTACTTACAGTCTCCTCGCATCCCACGCCACCTCAAGTATACCGATGTTCACGACATCCAGCTGGAGCCTAAGAGACTAAACTCTGTGAAGGTTGGCGAGGGCAGAGTAAAGCACACAGTGAAGGAGATCGAGACACAACTGCACCCGGAAGCCACGGCTGCTACAGGCCACGGCTCGACACTACTGCATGCCACAGGAATCCCCAAATTCCTTGCGGCCTTGAATCACGAGCACATAGACATCGACAGTATCGACTAGTAAAAGGTACATAGATATATACAGGAGACGTTTTCATAAATAGGTAGCGTGACCGTATGATAGAAGCTACGGACATTGAAAGAGACGGCGTAGAAAAGCTGAGTACCTCATTGCTCAGCGTTATCCAACTGAGATGGTTGAGTTGACCCAGTGAACGGAAATTATGCTGAACTAGTCACATTACTCTTCAATTTCTGAGTATCTTGCAATAAGGGATAGCTCGTCAGTCTGAAGATTTGCTAATATTGTAACGAACGCTGAACATCATCACTTTCCAACTTAACCACGGAAACCGGAATTTTGCACGGATCTAAGAGCGTTTGTGATGGAAGAGCCGACGTTCAGATTCTTAGAGTCGTCGTTCTTGGTAGCAAATGACTTTATCACACGGGGGTCCTGCTTCAGAGAACGTTGGATCTCCCTGTTAACAGCGATGGAGCTGTCGTACACCATGAGGAAGTGAGAACCCTGGAAGTGCGACTCACCAGCCTTACGCTCAATCTTAGGGAACTGACGTACACCTAGAGACACCACTTCTCTCACGACTCCTCTATTTTTGATGATTAGTTTTCCTATGGTAGACGCAATTCTGGTGGTTAGTATATGGGCAGTGAGAGAGAGCTTGGAAGCCCAAGCATGTCGAGGTTGTACTTACTCTTTTGCTTCGGCATGCGCTGCCGCTTGGTCCAGCACACGAGCTACTGCAACAAGCTCGTACAACATGGTGATATTAAGGGTGTATATTGGGTTGGGAAAGAATATAGGAGGACGTTAGGAGCTGAGAGGATGAAAGAAGTAAGAGCTAAATGTATCGCGGCTGCCCAAATTTTTCATTTTTCAAAATGTTGTACTTCACGACAAGAATATTGTAGCTAATCTATTGAGGTAGCACTAGTGCAATTGGCCGATTAAGTTGAAAATTGGTTTGACATGATACGATATGAAATCGTATATACTCTAAAGGGCTTTTGACTATGAGTCCGAGTTCGACTTTGATTTCCCGGTTTAGCATAATCCCATAATCGTCTAGTCATCCCTGCTGTCAAATGTTAGCTTTCACCTCTGCACCAACGGATACAGAAAAAGGAGCTTTACAACACAGCCCTTGCTACGTTAGAGGTACAATACGGCTTATCATTTTACATCTCTGCACACACATCCACATGTTTGAGTGGATGTTTGGCAAGAGGCTAACGCCCCAGGAGCAGATGCGTAAAGTAAGTTGATCATTAAGCTATTTTGGCATGTTCAAACTAGTTATAACGTAGTTCGAAATTACTAACATCCACAGAACCAAAGACAGCTCGAGAGGACACAGAGAGAGCTTGAGAGAGAGCGGATGAAATTGGCTAACCAGGAGAAGAAGCTTATCAACGATATCAAGAAGTCTGCAAAGGAGAATCAGATAAAGACTGTCAAGATCCAAGCTAAGGACCTTATCAGAGTAAAGAAGCAGCAGGAGAAGTTCCAAAAAATAGAGGTGCAACTACAGGCCATTGTCCTCAGACTACAGACATTCAAGTCAACTCAACAGATAACCACGTCTATGTCCCAGGCTTCACGCCTTCTCAACGGGCTTAACAGATCGATGAACATATCCTCGCTGCAGAAGATCACGATGGAATTCAACAAGTCGAACGATATCATGCAGCAGAAGCAAGAGGTGATCGACGACTCGCTGGACGATCTTATGGATGACGAGCTTGACGAAGAGGATGAAGAAAACATCAACGAGGTGGTGAGCAAAGTGCTGGACGAGATTGGAGTGGATTTGAACGACAAACTGCGTGATACGCCGGCGACCACCTTGGCTGAGCCAGCCAAGGAGCAGAGACAGCTTGTTTCAGAAGGAGGTGTGGACGACGATTTGCAGGCCAGGTTGAACAGTTTGAAGAGGTAAGGTGTTCTGTGGAGTCGAATGCTCTGGCCATTCATCAAGCTATCTGTCCCCACAATCTTTAATATGCCGATATATAACATCTGTACACCTTATTAACTCAACCCATTCGAGAAATAGAAGTAAGACTATACGTTCTGTGAGCTGGTCTTGTCTCCGTGTCCCCAGCTTGATCTCACTCAATTACCTGCCATGTCTGTCGAATCAATTGTGAGATCCCTTATATATGATGCCCCACCGGGAAACAACGTCAAATTCATCAAGGACTTGAAAGAATTACTGGAGAATAAATCGAATCAGCTGGTTTCCTCTCTCTTTAAAGAGTACTATCTTGAAGAGGACTTCAAGATTGTCAATTTGCCAGGCGGAAAGTTTGGTCTGCTCAGCAAGCATAATAAGAATGGTATTAAATTTGTTGACTATGACGAGGGCATTAAGTTTGACTACAATTTCCTCGATAACAAGGTGATTGACGTTGAGCAGTTAGATGATGCCGAAGTAGAGACCGATAGACAATTGTCAGAGTCTTTGGCGGAGTATGTTTCCCTGTACTACTCCAACATATACAAGTCTTTTGTTGCATCTGACGACACTTATTCCTACCTTGTCATTGTAGACGAGAATCTGAATGATGGAAACTTCTACAATGGAAGGTGGCAGTCTGTGTATCGCTACGAAAAGACTACAAGCAAGCTGAGCGGTGAGATCAAAGTCAAGGTCCACTACTATGAGGATGGCAATGTTGTCTTGAATGTCAAGAAGGAAGAATCATTAGGTACAGCCGAACCATCGCAGATAGTGGAGAAGATAGCAGAATTTGAGAGACGCCAGGAGATAGCCATCCTGACAAAATTCAGCAGGCTGAACGAGGACCTCTTCAAGAATCTACGCAGGATGCTGCCTGTCAACAAGTCAAAGATACAGTGGGGAAAAGCCATTGGAAACTACAAGCTCGGAAAGGATATTGCGAACTAGATGGGCAGGAGTCTGGCTGCGCTAGCTAGATGACAGCTATGCCTACTGTACGTCATAGATTTATAGTATAGTTCAAAACCGGCTAGTTCGATTTCATGAATTGCTTATGGGTCATACATAATTAGCTATAGGTACACTATTAGATCAAACATCGATAACTTCGTTAGTCGGGCTCGCTTAGCTGACTGGTTCAGCTGCTAATTGGTCGGGAACCAAGCTCATATATACTTGAATAAAGTGTACAGGATGAAGAATGCAACAACTCCTAGAGCCACAACTCTTGTCACGGAGGGATTGGCGTTGATCATCTTGGCCAGCCTTGATGAAGTCTTTTTCACGCCATGAGCCAACTGAGTTAACTGCCCATTCAGGCTGTCAATCACAGATTGGTCTTCCTGAGACGCAGTATGAATCTCACTGGCTACATTTCTGAATGTGGACAGTTTATTTGCAAGCGCATGAAACTGTGAGTCGTTTTCTGACTCCAACTGCGCTGAACGAGACATGCTGTGTGCGTTTAGCAATGAGCGTTCGATATCATGTGGAGGCAGGCGATTGTAAATATAGACAGTTATTATATCGGTGCAAGGATGTTTAGGTAGCTTATTGCCCGCGGTCTACACCTTGATGAGGAGGTGATATTGATGTGGAAAAAACAAGAGGGTAATGTACGGTTACCAAGGCAGACGGTGCACCTAACGCATCCAACTACCAGATGATTAGAATGTGTTCAGTATGTTACCCTCGCGCAGAAATAACTATATACAACTCTTTAAACGAACATTCTCAGAAAGTTAAGTGTTTGCATGTCATGTGAGGCCCCTTAATGAGCAATAGGCGTTAGCTCAGAGCCACACTGCTCAAACGCAAATTATATCATCACTGAATGTTGTAGTGCTGTCAAGTGCTACACCTGTGGCACGAAACTGCATCAGTAAGAGAGGATACTAGCATTGAAGAGAGTCGTAGCGAGGAAGCTGAAAAGTTGAATGTACCTGCCACTGGCGATAGGGGAAGATGGCATAACACCCCTACACCATTTTATGTTTAAATCTATTGGCCACGTGACGTTTTTTATTTTCACAAACCCTCGCGTAGAACCCTCTTCTACCCTGCTCGTGATCCCAGCTAGCGGGAAAGTCTGAAAAGTTTTTTTAATTATTTTATATAGAGAGTTGACAGTTATCAGTGTAGATAGAGTCCTCAATACCCTTAGAGTAAAGCCAAAAGACATGTCCAGTGAAACCTCCGTCAAAGCATCCAAGTGGAGATTAGTCCAGGTTGGTAGAGTCGTCCTTATCAACAACAGCCAATTAGCTACCATTGTTGAGATCATTGACCAGAAGAGAGTCTTGATTGACGGCCCAGCCATCAACAGACAGGCCATCAGCTTGGGTAAGGTCGTTTTGACCCCTATCGTGTTGGAGACCCTCACAAGAGGTGCCAGAACTGCCACTGTCACTAAGAAGTGGGCTGCTGCTGACATTGACGCCAAGTGGGCTAAGACCTCTTGGGCTAAGAAGATCGCTTCCAGAACCACCAGAGCCAACCTCAACGATTTCGACAGATTCAAAGTTATTGTGTTGAAGAAACAGAGAAACTACGCCGTGAAGAAGGCCGTTGCAAAGGCTTAGAGAAGGGGCTCACAAAAGCTCAAAATTCATACATAATCACCTTTAGCTCTATCCTAATGTATTTCGGTTAACCATCACCATTTCATTACCATTACACTTATTAACTATATTTGGATGTGCCTACGTCAGGCCCTTCAGCAGGTCGTTCAGCTCATTGTTGCTGGTGAAGGTCAAGTTTTTCTTCACCACCATGAGTATGTACACCTGGTCTTCGCCTTGCGTATCGTAGTCTAACGTCTCCTTAATGATCTTGTTTTTGTTGTCTTTATCCGTAATCAAGTAGCTATCCTTGACGTAGTCGGGCTTGCCTCCGATCACACCGTACTTTCCTCTTTTATGAAAATAGTTCCATAACTTAACGAAGAGCATCTTGAACTCCTCGTTTTCTAAGTCGCTGATGTCTGCATATCGCTTGTACTTCACTTCAAAGAGGAACAGATCTCTCGAACCAGTAATCTTGCTCAAGTAAGGGTCGGCCTTGTTCACATCTAGTCGGCCTTCGATGATCATTTGTTCCTGATCAGATCCGTCTGGTCCTCCGGCCCCAGCCTCCAAGCTGAACCCTTCAAAAATTCTTTTGCCCTTTTCTGCCAGCTCCATGCTGTCACCTTTAACACTACTTCGGACGTATTCAACTACTACGGGCACTTCTACTACACCAGGAAAACATAATTGCCCAGACCACACTTCCTTGCTCAGGTTCTCGCCAGGATCGTACCCATCGTCGCCATCTTCATAATCACCAAACCCTTCTGTAGACTCCTCCTTTTCCTTGCCAATGATGCCATCTAAGAACCCATCGTCTATCTCGTTGTGCGTCTCATCCTCCTCTTCATAGCGATTGTAGTTCCCAGTGATCAGATTGTTGATTTCAATATCATCGGCCGGCGTCGACTCATGTGATCCATTTTGTGAATTGTGCCCATTGTGCCTTTCATGCTCGCCCTGACCGGCTTTCGTAGCCTCACCATGCTGTCCATGCTCACCATTCACACCTGAGAGATTTTCATCATCGCTTTCTTCTTTCTTTTCCTGAACAATCTCGAATTGCTCCTCGTTTTCATCTTCCACCACTTCCTCGCCTCTGTGCGTTCTCTTGATCTTTGGCTTGGTGAAATCCTCTGTGTTTAACACAATCTGTGAGATCACCTGCTTCTGGACATCTTTTGCCAGCTGCTTGTTTTCGTCACTCATCATATCCTCAGGCCTCAATTTGACTAAATCTTTCACATCGAGGCTTTTGTTCAATATGCGTTCCATCAAATTAGTTTTGACATCGTTAATGTTAAATAGCAGCGTCCGTGTCTTGCTCAGATAGTCAGACGACACATCTTTGTTCTTCTCAAAATTGGGGAATGCGTCCCAAATGCTCTGTTCCACTTCTCGTGCCCACTCGTTGATCAGCTGTTCACGCTGCTGGCTCTGCTCGCAGTAGTCTGTGGGCACTTTACCCTGAAACCTTTTGATGAACTGGTTGACAACGCTGCTGCGGGTTTTGTTTAAGGCGCTATTCTTCGCTGGGTCTGATAGCTTGTTGATTTTACGCCTCTTCGGCTCGCTGGGCTTTGATTCTGCGTCTGAGAGCTCTTTTTCGTCAACTGAGTCGTCGTTGACATCGTCTTTGTCACTAGTCTCGCTTTTAACTTCGTCCGCTTCTTCGACCGCATAGTCCTTGTCATCATGCTCAGCCTTGAGCTTCTCATACTCTTCACGACTCACCTTCGTTTTTAGGTCAGGAAAATCTTCAGGTTTACACATATTGCACTCGTACGTATCGGGTAGCTTAGTCTCGTCCTGCGTTTTAAATAAGCACTCAGCATGCTGCCATGTCTCACATCCATCACATTGCGTCATCAGCCCGCCCTTATCTTTGGCCTCATCATAATTCCAGTCAAAAGTTCCACAAGGAAGACACTTTACAGTTTCAGATGACTCCTTTACCACCTTGCCTTTGCCATTGCCTTTGCTTTCACTCTCTGGCTTACTCTTGTTCACCCTGCGCCGATTCTTCTGGGCAAGTTCCTGCTCAAACTCCAACTCTCGTATCAATCGCTGATTAGTACCTTTCGTACTACGTGACGAGCGCCGTACTTCTTCCATAGTTTGAACCTCAAGATGGTACTAGTTGTTATTTTACAAACTAAAGCCAGTACCCTAAATATTGAGCGGTCAAGTCAGTTTACTTATTCTTTATTTATACACCCGTACACCACATATAAGACATACACTAGTAAATCAAAAGAGTAGTACAAATCATTCCTTCTGAACGATGTCTATCAAATCTTCGAGCTTTATGAGCCCGTCAAGCTCCTGCATATGCTTATAAGCATCAGGATTTAATTTCTGAAGTCTTTTGAACAAGTCATCTTTGGAACCGTTGAAATTTGTACTTGAAGCGGAAGCTTCCTCATCCTCTATCTCTTCGTCCTCGTCTCCATCATCATCATCATCTTCCTCGTCTCCTTCATCGCCGAAATTGTTATTTTTTATCTCAGTGGCTGGGAAATTCGACTTTGTAACAATCTCTGCAATCTTCTCTACATCAACCTGCTTTCCCTTGTTAATACAGTCAATCTTGTACTTCATTATCAGCCTGATCTTCACAAGTAAAGTAGTATCAAGCCATCCTGACTGTATCGAGCAAGAGGCCTCTTTGGGCCCTTGCAAAAGTGCTTCTATATCTCGATCCATTAGGTCACCTATTTGATAAGAAACAATATTGCTTACGTTATGTCCATCAAACAGAAGGTACCGGGGAATTTTTAATATACCTAGCCTGTTAACCTCGCTCTCTTGGTCCTCAAACTCGCTCTCGAAAGATTTGAGAGACTTTGGTACCACCAGATCGTTTTCGCTGTTCACCATCTTCAATATTTCAATGTCTGTAGCTGTTCTAATTGATGTCCTGAATGATTCCACCTGGTAAAGATACGCATTTGGTTCAGTCTTCGGGTCATAGCCCAGCCTGATGAAAGACTGTCTCCAGGGGCCTTTGCGCATTGTGTACGCAACAAAGGGCAAAGCATACCGCAGATTACCCCTAAATTTTGGCGGTATCATCCAATAAATGTGCCTGCGCAGCCAAACTGGTTTCATTGAGAAGAGCTTTTTCAGTAGTTTGATGGTTTCCAGTAAAATGTAGCCTTGGGTCTTTGGTATAAGACCATCAAGCCCGTTTTCTTTAAGCTTTTGCACCTCTAGTTTCGCCTGCTCCAGTGAGTGTTCTAGCCTCTTGTCAAATCCTATAGGCGTCTTCTCGTTCCAATCCCTGAATATCGTGTATAGCTTCACGTCCTTTGTTTTGTAGTTCACCTTCAACTCTCCTTCCTCGTAGTGGCCCTGCAACTGATTACCCGTGAACTGGTACAGGTACGGAATGTTAACCCGGGTATAGCGTGATAAAGGAGGAATATCAAGCTGCTTCTCGTCGAATCTGATCTGCTGATCTGCTTCGTTTAGAATGACATCACTAAACTGCTTGATCCTGGAAAGATCCCCCTTGTAGACAGATGACTCAAAGAAGTTGACAAAGTCTGAGTTCTTCGTAACACTTTGGAAGTCAGCAAGCTGTCGAAACTTATAATTTCTGCTAAGCAGCCCTTCTGGGGTGACCTTAACTTTGATATTTTGCTGCCTGCACTCTTGCAGAGCTTTTTGAAGATCTCCATTGTACTTCTGTAGCACCTTCTTCGGCACCTTCACCTTCAGTAGCACGTTCTCATTGGTGATAAGACTTGCTTGTATAGGATGGCAGTACGGATCACTAGGCCTTAGTTTTAGCCCTAGCTTGTGCCCGCTGTCTATGAAGCTGCTTGCGATCTCGTCACTTCCTCCTACCATCTCGACAGCCTTGTCAATGTTCTCTACCCTCAGAGGAAATTCAATTGAGGTGTAATTCGGCAAATCCAGGGCATGTTGATCGGCAAACTGCTGGTCGGCCATTTTTTGTAAAATTAGGGAGTCACACAGACCTGCTCGTATGGGTGATCGCCAGTGCTATAAAGCCTTGTTGTTTCTAAGCTACCTGTTAAGGATTCACATAGATTTGAATTTTCGTCGATCGACCTGTGAAACAATGTGTGCATGTGCCATGAAACGCGTCGCGACGTTGCTGCAATTTTTTTTTTCTGCCCATGTCGGGCCAAAATACTCTCGGTGAAATTTGAGAGATAAGACAAAAACAAATAGCCTTTTCTCTGTGATAGGTAAGGTTTACTCCTGGTAGAATATCTTCCGACCCTTAGTTTTTCCACCATTTAAGACAGCCATAGTAACGCAGTATGTCGCAGAAACCTCAAACAAGTTTTCAGCAGCAGCAGCGTCGCAAGTCTTCGGTCGGTAAGATAGATCTTGGTGATACTTCGGCCCCTGGTTTTGCTACTATGGGCACTGCTAAAGACGTGCTCAAGACAAAGGCAAACTACAAGAAGGAGTTCAACGTCACGAGTGAGGAGGTTAGCGATTTTGACATTGTCAAAAAACTCTGGGTCTCAGTCAAGATACTCAGTTACAAGCACACTTGGCTCCCATTTTTGGCGATTATCTTGTTCACGAGATTGTGCTACCTGCTCTCGAACAACTACACAAGCACAAACCCGCTGTTCAAGTTCTTGGAGCTGTCTTATGAGATTCCAGGGACCGAGCCCCGCATGTACGGTAAGGGCCGGAACGATTATTTTTACATTGCCTACCAGACCATTTACTTTACCTTCCTCAGGGAGTTTGTCTTGCAGGTGGTGTTGAGGCCAATTGCGATCAAAGGAGGCGTCAAGAAAGAAGGAAAGATTAGAAGGTTCATGGAGCAAGGATATGCGGTTTTTTACTACTCGTTCTCTGGTCCTCTGGGTTTTTACATCATGTACCACTCGCCCATGTGGTTCTTCAACACGACCGCTCTCTACGAAGATTATCCGCACTACTACCACACCTACCTTTTCAAATTGTACTATTTGAACCAAGCTGCTTTTTGGTGCCAGCAGGCTATTGTACTTCTTTTGAGACTGGAGAAACCCAGAAAGGACTACTATGAGCTTGTGTTTCACCACATTGTTACAATTTTGCTCATTGGATTGTCCTACAGATTCCATTTCACCTGGATGGGGCTCCAGATCTACATTACTATGGATGTCTCTGATTGGTTCCTTGCACTGTCCAAATCACTCAATTATCTCGATTCTCCTCTTGCCGTGGCACTGTTTCCCTTCTTCGTCGCTGTATGGGTTTACTTGAGACACTGGACGAACTTAAGGATTTTGTGGTCCATTTTGACGGAGTTCAAAACTGTAGGTCCTTATAAGCTCGACTTTAGCATACAGCAGTACAAGTGCTGGATCTCACAGCCCATCGTGTTTGTTCTTATCTTTGCTCTGCAATTGGTGAACCTGTACTGGCTGTACTGCATTATTAGACTAGCGTACAGACTAGTCGTGAACAATGATAGAAGAGACGACAGGTCTGACACCGAGGAGGAAGAAGAGGTGGATGACAAGCAGAAGAAGAAGAACTAATGCATGTGAGCAAAGAGGTTGAAGTTGAGGACGAATAGAAGTGACACAAATTGTGTAACAGATTGACAGACTATACCCTTTTCAAGGGTTGCAATATCATTGTCCAATTGACGACGCATGTTCACTTGATAGCACACGTTACATACGGAAACGCCGCTGACTACTCAATTTACCGACTCATTCCTTGAGTCGCATATGTGCAACAAATGTATTTAATGACCCACGTATATAACAGCATGTCTAATTTCTATGTACAAAACCCCAAGGCTCACATGTCTATTCTGCGCGCAGAATCTCAGATCACAGGATATTCTCACCGAGGTGACTAGTCAGTGTCTTATCAACACCTTCCAGCTGTCTGCTCTGATCAGCTCTCTTACTTAACTACAGTAGCGGCTTGCTTAGACCGTTTTCCCCAAAACCGAGCTGATATGCGAATCACTCAGCTCTGGTTCATTATCGGCCTCGAAGTGAACATCATCGCTCTGGTTCTGTGCATTTCCACCAATGATTATAGGGAACTCAGACAACAATCCTAGCTTCTTTTTGTATCCGCCCACCTCCTGGAGCCTCTTTTGGTAACCGGTTTCAGCAGATCTTGCCAAAACTCCACATATGACATTAGTGGCACGCACAGAGTCGTCATTTCCAGGGATGGGGTATGTCACACATGCAGGGTCGACGTTAGTGTCAACTATACCTATAGTGGGTACTCTGTTTGAGTTGGCTTCCTTCAGGGCGACGTGGTTCTCAATAGGGTTCAGCACCACAAGGAGATCGGGCTTGATCATCTGCTTCAAGTCTTCTTCGCCCAGTTCTCTGTCGGTCTTTATATCGGCCATATCAATCTCATGTCTGGGCGAAGTGGTCAAACTCTTGTTTCTGATGAAATTTGAAATGGTACCAGAAAACCATTTTGAGTTGACGTAGTAGCCATTGCAACGTCTGGCAGCCTCCCTAATCGACTTGTACTGGCCCTCCCTCGAGCCAATGAACACAATGATACCTCCATTCTGAGCCACTCCTTCGATCACCTTCGCGGCCCTCTTCAAATGCACAATCGTCTTTTCCAAGTCAATTATGTGGATATCTTTGTACTTGCCGAATACAAACGACTGTGCCTTATCGTTGAAAAGCTTGGTCGAGTGACCAAGATGCACACCGGCGGCCATCAGCTTTTCAAGAGTGACGTCATTCGGCCTGGGAGGATTGCTTATGTCCTGGTAAGGGTGGTACACGTCTTTAAGGTTCGATCCAAGTTCACCCATTGTCTTCAAGTGGTGCATCTTTCTAAGGTGCAGCTCTTCCTTAGAGTAAGACATGGAATCAGGTGTGATCACAAGGTTTGGATACTTAGACAAGAGAGAAGAAGACCCTTGAAACTCTTTCCTGCTGCTTTGAGACTCCTCAAACGTTTGCAGCAAAGACTCAAACTGTGACTTCAGAAGTTCGTCTCTGTTCTGTGTGGGCTTAGGCGTGTTCTTGAGTAAGTCGTCCACGTCTTTGTACGACATTTTTGTGAGGTCTCTAAGGAAGTCGGAGGGTGCTGCAGAGTTGTTCGACTGGTGCCTTATGTGACAACCAATAGGGCTCAGCTTGGAGCCCCTAATTATGGTAGAAACTCCTCTGAAAGACCCACTCATGCTGTGATTGCCTGGACTGATGCTTCCGGCTCAAACTAGTCCCTCTATCAGCCAAAGTGAGCTCGAAATTTAGGGTCAAAAAAACTCGTGAAAAATTACTCCCGCCAGCGTTCGCTAAGAGGCCCAAGGCGTCGATCGACTCTAGAGATCCGAGACGCATACTTTGGTGTTTCGTTGCACATGGCGGAAAGTACTACATGCTTTTTGTTTCCGCTATTGTTATCGTTACTGTACTTAACACTATTTATGAAAAGAAAGTCGCTCGAAGATGTGCAGCTGGTGAAATATATTCTCAAGTGGCTCGATTCTCACTCAAACACAAAACAGGCTGTCGTGATCGACATATGCGGGTCCCTCAAGTCCAACGAGCTCAGCGGATTCAACGAGTTGAAGAGCATTCACAACGTGACCATGCTGGCCAAGGTAGAGGTAGTCAATCTTGAAATGGAGCGAGACGGATTATTGGTGCTGTTTGCGTATCTCAGTGAGCTGCAGACGCGCGTAGAGAAGGATGCACTGGTTGTAATCCATGGACTCATAGAGAATTATGCAGGCACCTTCAGCCAGCTGATAGAACACTATGACGCCGACGAGCGCTACTACTCCATCCAGTTCTTAGAGGGCATTCTATACTTGCTGGAAAGCTTCAAATGCCATGTACTTCTAAACGAGAAACGCGAAATTGCAAGTAGATTGGGACTTATCTACGTGCCGATGGGTACATTTATAGTTGCCGACCTGCAATCTGAAATTCAAAGCGGGCAGCTCGTAAATTACGTTTCTGTCGAAAATGTGTTCAAGACTCACGGGTTGTAGTTCATAGGAGGTTGATTCAGTGACAGGTTCTGCATCTGAGGCTGCAGCTGGTACGGAAGCTGGTATGGCTGCTGCGGGTCGGACCCATTTGGCGCATTGCGAAATAGGGGGTTTGGAGGCAATCCACCAGAGTTAGGGCCAGTGTTAGCACTCAAATTTTGCGTGGACCTCCCGTCCATCTGTAGCCGTAGCTTGTTATACGTTTCAACGCTCGCAGTGATAGTCTCGTTCATGTTCTCCAATTCTTGCAACCGCAAGCGGGACAGCTCAATCAGCTTCCGTAAGTTTTCACGCATAGGTTCCACTTGGTTCAATTCGTCTGGGATGTTCAGCTCTCTCAACAGATGGTCAAAGTCTGTATAGGAAATACTTGGGTTATTGGAGACCTCCTGCTTTAGGCGTAGCAACTTTGTAAACAGAGTTTCGACACTGAATGAGTCACTAATAGTCTGTTTTAAATTCGTTATCTCCTTAGAGTCTACTGCGGGGATTTTCTCAACGTAGTTTGCAGGAACAATACCAATGTGTCCTCTCAGACACCCTCTATACCAATCAGCGTTCACGGATTCGATCACCGTGATAATGTCACCTGCATTGAACGAAAGTGTATCTTCTTCATTGGCTTGCAGACTATATAATGCTTTCACTTTCAATGGAGCGGGGGCATTGCTTTGCAGCGCCTCGTTAATTTGAGAAGGCTGCGAAGGTTGTGTATATGGTGTATGCGAAAATTGTTGCTGCTGCTGATCTCTGTCTGCTTGCGCTGGCTGCGTCTCCGTGCGATCGCCGTAGCCACTTGCTGTCCCTGTCTCCTTCAGCGAGGCTTCAATTGCACGTTTCAGCATCTCGTCCTCATCTTCTGGTGCCACTACCGAACTTTTCTTGCCGTTTCCACTGATCTCATCCACAGCCTGCTGGCAAAGGTATAAGTAGGACTTCTTCAGGTCGCGAAACGTATCGCTCATAATCTTGAGACTATCATCACCCTTGAATGTCTGGCTCAGCTTATATATCTCTTTAATAATCGCATACTTTACACTGGTGTGCATCTTACTGTCCTCAACAATTTTGACCAAGTAGTTTTTCACAAAAGACTTTTTAGCTATCTCTCCACGCATCATAGCCCCACAGTTCTCCGCTAGGAAATCAATCAAAGACACAGTGCGTAGGATTACGTTTGCATCGTTAGACTCCAGTTTCTGGCGGATATCGCTGATTGCCTCAGAGATATGCGAGTCTGGGTCCTGCTTCACTGTGTCAACAACATCTAGAAGTAGTCCAAAGTCATCTTCAACAAGATCGGGACTTGTGGCTTTGTCTACAAAACATGTGTTAGTATCAGCTTATGTTTTGAATGTGTTGTGATCTCAGGGTTCGCCTATGACCGTGCTCTATCACCCTTCCAGATCATGTACCGATATTGATACCGTGTGGCTAAAGCTACTTACCAATCACCTCCTTCAATTCACGTCTGCTCATTTTGTTTCCCTTGATATGTTTAGTCAACAACCAACGTACTGATGAGTCCTAAGTATTTCAACTGAGCCCTCATTAATTGCAGGCACTGCTATCGTCACGCCCCAAAAGCGAGCGCGAGGTGCATGGAAGCCAAATTGTATGCGCAGCAGGCCCATGCATTACGACGCGTCGATGAAGTCGCCGAACTGTCAATTAGTTAGTGAGTAGCGCCAAAGGAAGTAACCGGGCCATGTTTTCAATCTTGATGACACCACGAGATGAGACATCATTCATGTCATTATAAAGCACTTTGAAAGAGCTATTTTTATTATAAGAAATAAGTCATAATTTAGTTAAGGAAATTCCCCCAAATTATTGATTGCAAGCATTTGAACGTCCTTAACAAAGTGATTGACTATTGCAACAAGCGGAGCATTAGCATTACGTTTTTCCCTCTTTATTACTTTCATACAGCCTACCACAAACTAATAGTGTTCGTGCTATTGTAAGGTTGTGCTAATGTGCAACACCAGCCGTCCTGCACCGCTTGCAGTAAATAATGCAGAATCTTCTGAAATAGACTACCCTTATCTTGCAAAAAATGACGTAAACCCAACTAATTCTTGGGAGAAGGAAGCTGTTCCAAGTCAGCCTTTACGAGCTACTTCTATATCTATAAATGTCAATGCCTGTCTAGCCATTAATGTTCAATAAACAAGAGTGTTAATCAACTAAACATCCCAGATAGTTTAATGGTTAGAATTCTCGCTTGTCACGCGGGCGATCGGGGTTCGATTCCCCGTCCGGGAGTTTATTTTTTCGCATAAACTCAAATGCCTTACTACCATTTGCAACTTGAACGACAGCTTAATTATTTGCAGCGCTCTGCGTAATGCGATTGTTGTATTCGCTATATAGGTACATGATCATTCTGGAGGCGGCTTTCTTTTTAATTGCGATGCAGATGAAGATATGTCATTGGCAGAGTTCCTAGCAGAGAGAACAGCATTGGTATTCCTATTCATCACCGTCGGTGTAATAGGCGTAGCACTTCCACTTCTTGTCGATTTCTGAGAAGACATAGTTGACGCTCTTTCTGGCAAATGCGTCTGAGATGGCATCTGTAAGCTTGTTAGCGGCTTCTCTCTATTTTTCCTCCTGTTTCTCCTGAATAAGGTATCCAGCATTTTAGGAGAATCAATCAACTCCAATAGTAAAGTCCGTCTAGCATTGGCTTTTATCTTAAAACTTTCCAGAAAATTGACTATGAGTTTCAGTATCACCGGCTCGTTGCTGAATAGGCTCGGAAACCTCGCCTTCAATTTGTTTAATGTATTGTAAGCTTTACTAGGGTTGACTAGCATCAGGACCAGGTTAGAGTTGATCTCCATTATCACCGCATAGTCTTGTGACACTATCTCACTAGAACTCTCCACAAAAGGAAAGTATCCGTACTCCATTATTCGCTGAAACATTTCAGACTCTGTCTCTAACGGAATCTTCATACTGGAGGTTTCGATAAATATCTCCTTCTTGGTGGGAAAAAAGAGATCCAGTTCCTTTGGCACACACAGAGGCAACGGACTTCCCATCGCTGAAAACATGACTTCCCACCCTGCATCATCAACAATTTCAAGCCCTTGTTCTGTTTGGGATATCAATCCCAACGCATAGAAACATGACCCCTTGAGAGACCAATTGAGCGAGTTTTGACAGAGGTACAGTAGTCTGTCAGCTATTCCGGATACCTCTAAAAGGGAAATACCATAGTCCGACGACCCAATGTGACCCATGGCCCAAATCACCGATTTCAGTTCCAATACGGTCTCTTCCTGTTCTCTGTCGCTGCCGTTCATGTATAAGCTGAACTCGTCGTCGTTTTCCATAATCGACACATAAGAGTTAATAATGCTGGCAAAAGACGAAAATGTTTCTGTCGACTCCAACAGCTGGATTCCTTCAACTGTTTTGACCAGGGCGCCGAAGAAGTGATGAGGTGGTTGTATGGTAGAAATGGTATCTGTAGTCGACTTTTTTCTGGAGAGCGAGTACATAAGGAAATCTTCCATTTCCTTCACGTAAGTTTTGTTTTTGTTGTCAACCCATAATTCCATTTCTGCCTCTACAAAATTAAAGTCTTGCAAAAACTGAAAACCGGAGGTGGTGGAAAGAATTGCTAGAATAAGTGGGATCCCCATATTGCCCAGATAGTGTACGGCTGGTTTGCATCGTATGATCCTCAGTATCTTTTGGTCGTCCTTGGCATAGGCGGTCAGCAACCGAACAACGAGTTCACCAATTTTTGGACTTGGGTCGCTTAAAAGATAGACCAAGTTCTGCACTGCGTATTCCTCGCACTCTTCATCCGACAAAAGATTGCCCAGACAATTGGTGGCAAAAATTCGAAGTTGGTTGTTAGCCGTGGCTGCTACTCTACCCAAAAGTATTCGCATATGTGTATCAGGCAACTTAAAATCCATTTCTGTTATAATCAACTTGACCAAGTCATCTCTCCCACACTGACTGCTCGTGATGTGGTAAAACATATCAAAGATCCACCACTTCTCCAGCATACGGACGCCATTGGGGTCAGCAGAAAGCACCCCTAAAAACGAAAAGTACCCATAGCTAAGCGTATTTTGGAGCTTGCTCTGGGAGAAGAGAGGGTCGCTCGCAGTGATACCACTCATAGGATCCACCTGGGCCAGGCACTCGGCTATCTGAGGCAGAGCTTTGTTCTCAGTCAAATACTTTACTCCCTCAGCGTGCGAAAGAAAGCACTTGAACAACTCACATCCAACTCGCACATACACAAGGTTTTGTTTAGCCCTACGGCAAGTGGAAAACCGATATTTAAATGGTCTGTAGAAGGACATCAGCCTCTTGAAAAACTTGGTGGTTTTTGCAACGTCTTCGAACTTCCTAGCTTCACGCAAAGGACCTTGGCACAGCTCTGAGATAAGTCTCCAGTCCCATTTTGAGAACTCCTTAATCGTTAAAACGTTAGTCTCAACAAGCAAATTCTTAAGCTCGGTGTCATCAGTGTTGTAAAACTTTTTCATCTTGCTCTTCGCATGCCTCTGTGGTGGAGTCATGCCCATATGCTGATTTGAATGATACTTGCGCAGATCCTTTTCCATGAGGGCATTCAGTTCGAAAGAAGGGTTGATCTTTGGGACGAGCATCGGAGGAACCAAGACAAACTGAAGATACGATATCTCGGAAAGAAGCACTGCCACTTTGCGCATAGGCTTGTCGCTGGCGTCATATATGTCCTTGAGCTTTTCGGTGAGCCCACAATGTAGCGATACCTGAATTAACAGTGATGTCAGGTGGTTAACAACAGAACTTTCATGCTCTGGTTTTGAACGAGAAAGAGCATGGCTCTTTCCTATATTGGAGATGTTCAGCTTTGAGTCTGAGAGTGAGTACGATGCAATATCGCTGTAGCTCGGAGCCTGCACCCAGGGCAACGACATTATGCGGAACACATCAAGAAAAATATGTACTATAGTGCTTCTTACTGCGCTGCTCTCAAAGGAGAGACATGAGATCAGCTGCTTGAGGGGGGAAAATTCGTCCTGGCTGAATGCCAAAATACCTGGCCAAGTTTTCAGTAGCAAACAGATGATAAAGGCCATCATCTGCAGTTTCTCGGTTCGAACATGCGGTGTCTCCATAAAAGGTACTACCAGCTGCTGTATAAAATTTTCCTCCAACACATAAGCCCTTGTCGTTGGAAGGCCTAGCAATTTAATCACTGGGGCCACGGTGAGGAAAGAGACTGCTGAGGGTGCCTCCGACAGGGCGGTAAGGTAGGTACGCAGGGCATTTGTGCGAAAGGCAAGATGTGGTCGGCGCAATGAAACTTCGACTATTGTCTCCAGGGCAGCAATGCGTAAGGTGTCGTCTATATTCTCGGCGACAGCCACAAGCGCTCGTACATATCCTACTCGCGTATCACCACGAGCAATGTCCATACTTCTCCGCATTAGCTTTAGTGCCTGTTCACGCTCCACCAAGTGAGTCATGGGCTCTTTTGACAACGAGGTGATGATACACTCCTCCACTCCTAAAGAAAGCAAAACCGCTAGAGAGTCGTCGTCGCTTATAAGATAACGCAGGATACGGTAGCCACATGCAATTACCTCTGATGAAGCGCTAGAGAGCAGTACCTGAATGCGATGGCCAATACTTGAAAGAGAAAGGTCTTCCTTCAGAGAATCATTGTCTCTCAAAAGGGCGACTAGGTCGTTCGCCTTGGCCACCAGCTGTTCGGTATCCACATCCTTGTTACCAAGGACCTGTAAAATGTCTGCCATCTCCCATGCCGGACTTGCGTTGGCCTTTTGCTTGACGCTCTTCTCCGTTAGCTCCGAGTCTTTCTTTTCTCCGTCATTGAGAGAGGAGCTGTAGAACGAGTTGTGTGATGTGTATGAGTTGAATGAGTCAAATGTGGTTAGTGTGTTGCTCCTGTTACGCGTACTCTCAAATTCAGGGAACATGGAACTCGCCCTGTTATGAGGGATAAAGAATTCGTTGCCAGCAACGGATTCGCTGTTGCCATTGGTTGCATTCATAGCATTGATAGTGTTTATTGAGTTAAGTGTCTTGCTGTTTCTAAGCGAGACTGTAGCGGAAGCATCGCCCCTGTCATCTCTATCTGCGAAGCTCAACGACCGGTTCCTAATGATTCGAGGTATTTCAGAGGGGCTGGTAAGAGAAGGCTGCTGTTGTTGCCCGGGTAAAGACTGCAGCACCTGAGATGAGAGTGACAGCGAGTTATGCCGCACCGAAGACGGCAGATCAGGCATTTATCTCTTCCTGCTTCGCTGGCTGTTATCGTCACCAACTCAGCAATGCTAGCGAGGGAGAAGTCAATGCAAAATTGAGCCCTGGCAAGATAGTTGTCACTTGCTGCAAAGGGTACCGCTACTTAAATGGCTCCAGTATATCCTCCCTGTCTCAAACTAGTCGAATACATGCAAGTACTATGTATCTTCTATAATTCGATACTGGTGTTCGGATGTTATCTATTAGCTATGTTCGCTATATGCTATGCCTGTTTCTGAACCTGATGGCTTATATAGTGTAAGAAAGTTATGAATGTTCTAGGTCATCATTATGGTCCACCATCACGACGGCAAACAATCGTGTCACTGAGTATTGCTTGTGCCATCGCCACTCTCGCTGGTTTCACGATCTCTAGAATCTTGAGTATCTTAAATATCGTTATGCTCTGGGTCCCTTGGTCTATCATCGGAACTGGAGCTGTGTTCGCTGCTTCTATTCTCATTGTCTTGATTACCACGCACATTTTCATTAATACTTGGTTCTCTTGTTGTGCTCGATATATCGTCGCCCCTTTCGTGACCAATCTGACGAGTTACTACACCATTGGGTGTCCTATGACTTTCGACTCCAATGGGGAACATCGGATCTCTATTTACCAGTCGTACCGCCCTACTCGCTGAATTTGATCGTGGAGCCCCTCTGAATACAGCAATTGGTCTTCTGGCGCCGGACGCCAAGGGTATAACACTGATGTGCGGACGTCCTGCCCTAGTCCTGTTAGTTGGAGGAGGAGACCGAGGAGGAGGAGGAGGAGCGGCAGCATCACTATCGGCTCCGTCAGCCGTTGACTGCGAATTTGTAGCTCTCACTATAGGCATTCTCTGTGATGTATCTCTTCCCAATGTGCTATCGTTGTCTGCTCTTGTGCGGTTTCTCAATCGTCCCTGCGAGATGTTCTGGAAAATTTCTCTCACTATGTCCAAGCTATTGTTGAACATCCTCCATTGGTTGCCTGCCGCTCCCCCTGCGTTGTTGTTATTGTTGTCGGCTCTATTATTATCTGCATCGTTGCTGGTGCTGTTGTTGTTCCGTTCGGTGGGCATTCCAATCTCCGGCAAGGGAGCTCCGCCCTGCGGAATTATAAAGGGGGTATTGAAGTCTTCTGCATGGTCTTCGTGAACGCCTTGGTCATTAAGAGATACTAGAGTCAGGGTTCTCGAATTAAAGTCCGGAATGCTATTTCTGCCCTCGTTGATAACTCTGGCCAAGTTTGGCAACGTAATTGTGGTCTCGTTTGAACCATTACCTAAATTACTATCTCCGGGCTGATTAAATCCTTCTTTGGCTTTGATGTTGTCTCTGCAAACAGGACACGTACTATGCGATTTCAGCCACTCATAAAGGCACGACCTGCCAAATACGTGACCACATGGTAGCTTTACCGGTACATGCGAGTACTTGTTCTTGCCCTTCGCTTCATGAGTCTCCTTGGAGCTTTTCACTTTAACAGCCTCGCTGCTGTTCGTTTTGCGCGCTTTGTCTGCACTGTCTACTTTGTCCTCGCCATCTAGTTTACGTTTACCCGATTCAGTCTCCACGTCATCGCTCTTCTCAAATTCCTCGTAGCAGATTGGGCACGTTCTGTTGTCGCCCAGTGATTCCAGGTCCTGGATAGGAAGCTTGTCAAACGCATTCTGCGACACACCGCTGTAGTTCTTAAAGTTGTTGGAAATGGCACGCAGAGCAATCGTCGTTGCCAGTCTAAACAATATCTGCAAGGATTCATCACTGTTGCCACTGATATTGGGCACATTCATCACGAGAGAGCCAGTCATATTGTTGTTTGTTGTGTTGGCGTTGTTCATGTTCGCCGCGTCATTCTGCCCGTAGATGTAGTTAACTGTAAGCACAATGTTCCTGGGGTTCTCGTTCAAAGGAGAGCTACTAGGGAGAGGTAAAGGTTCGCTCATCCTATCAAGCCTGGAAGCAGCGTTTGATGGCTCATTATAAACGCCCTCTCTCGAAACGTCAAAAGCTGGGAAGTCAACACCTCTCACAGGTCCCCTGGAAGCGGCACTAGTATCGCCACCAGTTGTTTCCGATTGGGCTTGCTCGGTAGCGGCAGCGGCACCTTGTGTTCTTGACCTGTTTTGAGCTGCGAGCACTGCTTCTCGTATTAACTCAGCGGTGGTTGTGGCAGCAGTGTTTGACGATCCGGTACTGTCTGCTGTAGTCTCTGTATTTGCTGAGCTATTGGTGGCGGAAGTACTAGCTCGGCTGTTTGCCTCATCACCCCGCGCGGTTGAGTTAGCACTGGCGGCCCCAGTGGAAGGTGTGACCCCACTGTTCGTGCCTAACGCCCCCAGGTTGTCGTTAAATACACGTGCAATCTGAGAACGAATTTGATCTTCGACAGCAGCGCCGAACACTAGAGGTGAGTTGTATCGAGGGCCCACCTCTATTACTAAGCTTTGGCTGGTACCGTTCGAATACTCTACCAACACTCTGGGAAGCCTCAGCCTTCCGTTGGGACCTGTGGTTATTCCGTTGCCATACATAGTTCCACCGTCATTTCTGTTGCCGTTTGGATCGTTTGGATCGTTGTTAGACCCGTTTAAATTGGATCCTCCTGTATTATTAAGCCCGCTATCAACTGTCGGCTCGCCCGTTAAGCGGCCAACCGAACTCATCTTTAAACAGGGAGAAAAAGCAGTCTGCTAGAGTCTAGGTGTCCAATAGAGATCTGCCAGCCCCTGAAAGGCTATGTAAGCGTATTTGGTTTAACTATCTAAAAGCCTTAACCTGTGGCAACACCTTATGTAAACTGCGCACTGATAGTTATCAATTTAGTGAGAGGCCCGTTGAAAGCAGCTTCCCAAATTTGGTCGCACAAAGAGCGGTGCACGGGTGTAAATGGTTTGCTTCACGGGAGCAGCTTAGTGGGATACGGCTAGCGTTCAAATCTTTCAGGTATATCGTCCCCCGTCTTACTTCTAGAATATACTGCCTCATACTGGTTGATTTGATACCAGTGTTACGAATTTCCCCTACGGCTTGACCGCCATAGTCGCACAGGACAACCCTCAGGCGGCTACATGCTGTTCCAAAAAGGGCAATTTTTTAAGGTAAGAGAATTAAGCGATTTTTCATATCACCTTCGTAGTAACCAAAACACTATGTTGTATCCCATATAAAGGGGAACGAAAGACTCTCACAATCCCAAAATGCACCCAATGACACTGAGCCTCTGTGAGATGTTCCCTGACGTTCCCGTTGTTGTGGTGTCGCAAACGCTCAATGACACCAATGGGGACGTGGAGCTCGCTACTGAGCAATTGTTAAGCTATGACGAACTGTCACTTCATTCCTCTACAGAAAGGGTCACGGCTGCAAGTAGCTCCATGGAAAATATCTCAAAAGCGCAACATCCCACCCATTCTGAGGAAGGGCAACATAAGGACGGAATCAAAGACTATGTAGCCCGCTTAGATGCTGTCGATAGTTTGAGAGAACTTTTGCATATTGGGCATGACGTACAAGACGAGGACCTGTTGCGTTGCTACGAGAATAACGGAAGGAACATCCAGCGCACGATAATTCATATGGTGAAAACCTTGCCACCACGTAGGCGATGGGAACATGAAGATTTCAGCGGAAAGTCTTTTGTTGAAACCTCAAAACTCTCCGTGCGCAACAAAGTACAAGGGACTTTCCAAAAGACAACACCATCTTTAATTACTTCTCCAGCTCCAAATCCTCCTTTGGTGGAGACTCCATTGAGTTATTCCAATATTGCCAAGATGAGCAGTTCGACCCGGTCTTCGGTGGATACACTGAACGATGAACAGCGATCTAGACTCCATGAAATCAGGACGATCACGAGAGAGAATGCCGCCATGAAAGGCTTGAGCGTTGGCTTTTGCGTCACATTACTAAAGTATTTTGACTTTGAGGTGGCACCATGCATACCAATTCTGTTCAAATTAATAGAGGATCCCAGTGCATTGAAGAAGGAGTCTGTCGAGCGCTTCGAACCTGAACTGATGTTTGTCAAAAGAGACGAAAAGCAGGGCTTTTCGTGGGTAAATGTGGTGAGGAGCAGTCAGTCTTCCTCTGGCGGGAGAGACAGCTCGTACGAGGACATTACGGCAGAGGTCAACAAGCTTCGAATGAAGGCCCGAGAATCTAAAGAACCTCAAACTAGATCAGTTTATAATTCTATGGCCACTGAGTTAGGTCTGGTTGCTAAGAACAAGTACTGGGAAGTGCAAAACAATATGGCGCAGTCAAGAAAGGAACAGAACAACAATCGTGTGGATTTGCATGGGCTTCTGGTTCCACAGGCTTTGGCTCTTTGTAGACAATGTCTACAAGAATGGTGGGCACGTGAGCGAGAAGCGAGATTAAATAGCACCACACTAGTGAAAGCCACACGAGCTCTGCATAGTGAACCTTTTACAATAGTGACTGGTCGAGGACTACATAGTGTAGGAGGACACTCAAGAATACGGTCCAGTGTCCTCCAGCTATTAAACTCAGAAAACTGGCAATTTGAAGCATTTAGTGCTGGATTTAACGTCACGGGTAAGAAGTACCGTTCGTAGCTGGGTCTTGTTTTTTTCATCTCTATGTACAAAAGCGCTGGATTTAAAGTGCTATTTAGATTACCTCTTTCCTCTTTCTTTCTCTTTGTGATGTATTCTACCCTTTAGCTTAGGGTCAACATAGCTGGAACCCAAGATTTCAAGGAAGGGATCGCTCTCGTCGGATACCCTTATCGCCTCTTCCTTCTCTTTCGCCTCCTTAGCAAGTTTTTCATTAATTTCTTCCTCAGACATTCCTGATTGGTCAAAGGAAGCGAACCTAGCCTTGAATTTGTTCACCTTACCCAGAAGCTCAGAGTCTACCATCATATTAGGCTTGCTTTCGTTCCATAGAGGACTGTTTCTCTGATCAGTAATCATTTTTATCTCATCTTTGGGATACTGTGATCTACGATGCACTACGGAACCGTCCGAAAGCTCCACGTGCGTGTTAAATTTATAGTAGATAGCTGGTCTGGCCTTTCCCACGCGAATTCTTTTCAGTGGTCTTTTGGGGATGTTCGACGATGCCATAGGCGGCTTGCCGGCATAAAGCCTTACCTGGTCACCAACACGTCTTGCCTGCTGTTTCACCGTCGCAAACAACATGCTGATATTGACTTATTTTAAAATGAGACTCTTTCCGCCAGTGTCATTAAGACTCTCAGATGCACTGAGCTCAAAACTTTTCACGCCGAGGTATCCAAAAATTGAAAAACCAAGCGCGACAATTTACTGTAGTGAAAAATGTTGTGTTTACAAGGATGGTTTGCTTGTCGTATACGCTAGTTTCTTTCTTAGTAGTCCCAAAAGTGTGATCCTACAAAACCAAGGCATCCCTGAAATTAAGTCTGCTTTGCAGAAGTACTCCTGGTTTGCTTGACAGGTTTTCAACTTGTTTAACTTTTTTTGCTGAGGACTTACAGTAGAAACTTACGCTTTGAGTCTTCTACAAAAAGGGCTTACTGAAAGAGACAACAAACCGCACAATCCTTTTAATTCTAACGCCCTTCTCATAGTTTCTGAAACAAGTGAAAATCCTTTGAAGTGCCCAGGTTCCTCACATAGAAACACATTCAGCCTTGTACAGTTTTGAAAAAGTGAACATTTGAGGATTACTACTTTTTGAGAAAATATTCGGAGAAGGACGCTCCTGAAGCACATGTCATCGTATATCGACATTTCTTCTGACCCCGAAGTATCAGAAGAACGGGTACTACTGGACAAGATATCTCTGCCATTAATAGAGCGCGATGATGGTGTATTTGTTAAACCTACGGCCAAATGGATAAGCACAAGAAGCGCTAAAGACTTGTCATTGGCCTCCACCGTAGTTGCAAGTTCTAACTACAGCAGTAGTAGCAGCGGCATGTCAGAAGGCTCCTTACGAAATGATGCACAAGTAGAAGCTGAGTTCAACGCTCTGCCGAAGGCAAAACTGGCCGTCCTGAACGATGTCACAGATGAGGTTGTTAATCTCAATAACACCGTTAAAAGCAAAGTACAAAGAGGTGGTACGAGATTCAATTTTATTAACGGCGTAGTGAATGGACTGACAAAGGATTCAGATAGACTATTCAAAAAGGATGCACTCAACACAGAAGAAGAACTACGACAATTTTCCGAAGAACCGAAAATGGCATTGATAGAAGCTGAGAACAAGGAGCTAAAAGCTGAGGTAAAGCGTCAGACAGAGGATAGCCATCGTCTGCGGGCTGAGCTTGCCGAATCATTGAAGTACAAAGATGAAATGAAACGATCACTGCATAACTTGACGTCTAAGTATATTGAGGAGAGAAGAATACGTGAGGCGTGCGCTTCGAAGTTAGTTGAACAAAGTGAGGAGGTAGACAAACGTTTTGCTGATGTAGCGGCTAAACTTAAAGAGGAGGCAGAAGTAAACAAGGCCAAATGTAGTATGATTTACAAGAAATATCAGGAAACATTAAACGAGAACGCTCAGCAAGCTGAACAACTCCAGGGCTATATGACTGCAAATGAAAAGCTAGCTAAAGAAGTCGAGCTTTTATCTGACGTTAAAGCGAAACTGGAGAGCCGTATAGATACCGTAGTGCAGGAGCTAAAGCACAAGCAGGAAGAGCTATCAATAGTTAAAGCTAGAGGCCAATTACGCATAGAAGAGCTCAACTTGGCCCAAACACGCCTAGAACAACTTCAACTATTGCACGCTGAGGCCAAGGACGAACAGAAAGAGGCCCAGCTGCGGACAGAGATAAATATCTACAGGAAACAGATACACGAGCTAAGGAATGCCTATCACGAACTGGCATACAACCACTACTTCTCATTCCTACACAGCTTAAGAAGATGCAGCGGAATGCAAGAAACGCTGGATACTCTTATTAGTGAGCGGTTTGAGTTTACCAAACAAGATTTGAAACAAGGCGACACCAGCATCCTGAAAACGATCAACGCAAGTGTCAGGCGTGGATTACATGGCATTCTATATCAGCTAAATAATAAAAGTAAATGATTGGTGCAGAATATCATATAAATGAGGTCATATTTATATTCTTGAACTCTTCGCGGGAGCTGGCTTTTCGCACGTGAACAAGTTGATCTTGGAAGTAAGTGTCCGCCCAAGCTCGCATTTGTGCAGTTGTGAATGGACCGTATATCTCGTCATCTGCATCCCAATGATACTCCCATAGCTCCTCCCCTTCGTTCTCGGCATCCATGTGCTTTGAATTCTCCTCGGACTCTTTTTCTTCATCTTCTAATTTTCTTTTCGACTTCTTCGCCTCAAAGGGTATCCCGCTTTGTCGCTCGTATTCTCGTATCATTCTTTCCTTCTCAGTATCATATATCTCTGTGTACTTGCGGCTAAGTAATAACTCAGCAACCTCCGTTATTCTACTGATCTGAGATCGCACAATTTCGATATCTTGGTTGTTATGTGAGCGCTTCATCTTCTTCACCTGAGTGTTAAGTCTCTGCAATGCCTCCATTGGGGTCTCCACTGGCTCTAAACGTTCAATGAGATCATGGAGTAAATCTGACGTGCTAAATTTCTCGTTTTCTGTTCTCTCTTTCTGGGCAGACATTCGTGCCAACCTTCTCCTTTCCTCTTCTGCTTCTTTGGCCTTCGTTATCTCCTTCTTCTTAACTCCCTCAAGCCATGCATCCTGTGTATTTACCTGTTTGCTCTCATCTTCGTCTTCCGAGCTGCCACTACTGAGGCCTTCTCGCCTAATATAATTGCCGTTCTCATCAAAGGCACCTTGCTCTTCTTCCTTTTTCAAATTGAAGGCCTCTATCTTAGGTCCTTTACTCTTAAATTTCGCTCGGTCTGAGCTGCTCAATTCAGCCGTCAAGTCGGCTTCTGGGTTCTTGTAGTAGGCGTTAACTCTACTTTTAGAAATGTTCGTATCTTCATCCTCTTCATCATTTGTGTTCACATAATCTTGTTTCAATGTTTGATCCGCATCGGTCTTTTCGTCTTCCAACTCACGGTGCACCTCAGACCAATCAAGCACTTTCACTCCATTTATCTTGCGAGACTTTTCACGATCTTTGGGTTGCTCTTGGTCCTCCGCATCTGACATAAACATGTCGCTGTCATTCTCTTTCACTTCACTATTGTCATGAAGGGCCTCCTCGTCTTCAGACTCGCTCTCAGAATCCGACTGATATCCATCGAGCTTTACCTCTCGGTGTCCACGGTTCCTCTTGCGGTTTCCCGCATCTTGGAGCAAGAGGTCTTCTTCTGTCTCGCTTGCCATTGCAATTTCAGGGCAAGCAATTACCTCTTGACGTACAATACTGATTGCCACGCCTGTGTTGTTACTCCAGCTTCTTAGGCCGTCTACGTGGTAGAATGTCAAATCTGAGTTTTTGATAAGCGTCTTACAGAAATATTTTTTTTTTGACATTTTATTCTACGAACCTCAAGACTCTTCCCTCAAGTCTTCAATGATAACTATGCCAACGCAAACCAGAAACACACGAAATGATACCAGCATGGAACTGGAATTTGACTCAGTTCTGAACTTAGAACAGCAATACTACGACGAGGGCTTTGTTGAGGGACAAATCGCCGGTGCTAAACAGCAGTACAAGGAAGGCAAGGAGCTAGGCATTCAGACTGGGTTCCAAAAGTTTCTTGTAATTGGCCAGTTTCAGGAGCTGGTACATGTCTGGGGTGAGAAGATCGACAGAAACATAGAGAACAATTCAAAAATGGATAGCAAGGGGAAAGAGCGTGACTGGGGCAAAGTGAAGAAGCAGTTAGACGAGATACGAAGGTTAATAGATTCACTTTTTGTCAATGGCGAGCTGTGTATCACCAACAGTGACTCGGACGTCATCAAACTCGACAATATACTGAAGAAGAGTAAGGCAAAACTTCGAACTTTGAGCTCAATAATGGGTGACGTCGCTTTCTACAAAGAGATTGATGCAATCTGTCAAGAAATAGGAGGGTCGATTCCTGCTGCCATATCCAACGAGGAAGACATGTGGTAAAAAAAGCTGTTGGGCTGTGTTTACGAGTTCATGCTTTTATGATGAGTTATTTATGGTCTATGTGGGTGTCCAGTGCTGTTTTTGGCTCACGTACTGGCCGCAGCTAGTCTTCGTCTAGATAGTTATCTATCTCGAACCCGACGTCCTCACTGAACTGCTTGATGATGCTCCAGTTCACATTACACTTCCATTTGGTTGTACCTCCAATAGTATCACCTACTGTAAGTTTCATGAGCAACTTGAGCGACGTAAGTGTTGCTATTTCCGTGAGCATACTGGTATTAGTGGGTAGGTTGACATTTTCGTTCTGCTCGTAGATGGCTTTCAAAATGGCCAGCAGTCTTTCGATGGTGAAACTTTGTGGGAGCAGCAACTTTGGACTGAGCTGACCCCTTGTATATTTTTTGTAGTTTTTAGATACCCTGAACTTACGATGAGATCTCAGCTCTTTCTCTCTGGCGAAGTACAAAATGTCGTGCTTCTGCTGGTTGTGTGACGCCAAAAAGGAGGAAATAAGGACATACTTTGTCAGCTTGGATAAATGAAGTGGATTTTCTGTCATTGCGTCTTGGTATAAGTAAACATCAGAAGCAATTCCTAGCTCCGTCTTGAGCAACTCTCGGTTGTCCTTAAACACCTGTAATATATTTACCCCGGGCTTGAGCTTATCTTCGAAATAGGGCCACAACTTGGCTAGTGCCGGTCTTATCATTTGGATATCGCAGCCAAAAAAAGACCCGTAGGTGTCAATCACTATGTTGATGAACTGGACTTTGAAGTTGTCGGCTTCAGAGCATATACTGGAAAGGATGCTCTTCACCTGATCCACAGAGTATTGGGAAAAGATCACACACGGCAGTGACAGTGTAACGCAGTCTAGCAGATCCCAGCGATACGCAATGAAGATGAAGCTGATATTAAGGTTAGGGATCTGCTGCTCATGTAGTCTAGCCAAGGAGAAAATGAAATCCTGCAACGAATCACTGTATGAATACTGGATTCTGTCTATCTTGTCAAGGACAATAACAATCGGTGTTGACGCTATGGGTAGAGAATTGGGATCATTTGCATCTGATGGGGTATAGAATACAGAGTCTTGAGTCTGTTGGAGTTTGCTCACTTGCCTTAAAATTTCTACAAAAGTGGACACGCTTTCGCAGCTCGATATCATTTCCATTAAGCCAGTAAGCTCATTGTTGCTATCAATCAAATTTCCACTCTCATCTGATGCAACCCAAACAGCTATCAATTTCTTCAGACATCGCTGTAGAATCATCCTATAGAAAAGGCAAAGCTCGCAATTGATCTCTATGAATTGAAGTTTATTTTCCTCCAGAGTCTCTCGTACTACTAGAGACTTTCCGGAAGACGGAGGGCCTTCTACCACAACAGCAGGTGCAATCGCTTCTAGCTGGAGATACGATCGCAGAAGAGCCTTTTCCTTTTCTCTATACATCATGCTATGCTGTGTAGTACTTTTTGAATACGTGGCGGTTGAGGAAATTCGTTTGCTACTTTCGAGATCAAACAATGCTGCTGCTCATTGAACCAGCACCACACACCCTATCACTACGTCGTTTCACTGTACTATAATTCACTACTCAGATACATTTAAGATTTCCTAATTATTTTCACTGATCTCGCTCGCGCGAATTATTTACTATGTAGCTTTCTCTCCTGCAAGTTTCTTTCCTCAAACTCAAGCTCTTCGTCTGGTAATGTCTCTAGCACGATCTTCCTAGGCTGGTGCTTCGAGGTGATGGGATCCTTGGGCACGGTGATTTGCAGTAGGCCGTTCTTGAACTTGGCTTTGATTTCTTCATCCTTTATTGGCTGAGAAGGCAGCTTAATTTTACGCTCAAACGAGCCGAACCTCAGCTCGCTGATCTTGATCACAGGGTCGTCCGCGTTGTCGCCGTCCTCTGTCAAGAAGTGACTCTTGATATGGCCCTTTACAACCAACTCAGATGTCGTTGGGTGGAAATCAACATCAAACGAAGAGGAGTCAGCACCTGGAAGTGAGATAATGATCTCATACCTATCCTTATACTCATAGATATTGAGAGGAGGAGAGAATGGCAAACTTTGTTTGAGCTGCGGAGCTGATACCTTTACTGGTAGTTCCTTCTTGCTTCTGTCTGGAGCGTCTTTGTGGATATTGAGCGATGATTTACGAGCAAATCCACTGGGTTTTTGTTTCTGGAATATGGAGCTTGCATCACCCTCACTACCCTCCGATTGCGCAGTAGGAGGTGCGACAGCACTAGGAGTCACTGACTCACGTCTGTTGTCCGATTGATCTACTTTTTCGTTTCTTTCGGCCTGCTCAACTGGTCCTTCACCCGCCAATTCGCTCTGCGTACCCTGGTCGGCTTCCTGCTGTCTGTTCACGGCCTGCAACAATAAGTTCTTGATGGCGTCCTGGTACTCAGTCGCTGCCTCGGCCTCTGACTGGCCCTGGCCAACTTGCCCTACTTGAGCTGCCAACGCTCTTTGCACTTTTTGAGCCTGATCTGCCTGGTTACCACTTGCCTGCCCAAAAAGGTAATCTAGGAGGTCGTCGACCGAGGTTGCATTTTGGCCACTTGCTTGAGTCTCATTGTCAGCTTCCCCCGCATCGTCCTCGTCTTCTTCTTCATCCTCGTCCTCATAATCATAGTAGTCAGGTCTGATATAGTAGCGGTTTCCTCCACGTCCAAAAGACCCACTGAAGGGCGACACAGTGCGGTACTCAGGGGTGTACCCATAGTACTGTGGCCTCTTAGGAACAGGCCGCTGTAGCCTCTGCAATGGCGCACGCATGTAACCGCGGCTAGAAGGAACAGATGGCACCGAAGACACCGTGGGGAATACAAAGTCCAAGGGACTGCTTCCGGGCGCAACGGCACTAGCCCCAGGAACATACCGAGGCTGCCCGTAGACAGAATCAACATATGACGCATTGGCCCTGCCGTTTCTCCTGCCAACGTACTGGCCGAGTAATTGATTGAGGTAGTCCTGACTTAATTGGTCCATGGTAAGAACAGGGGGGAAATACACTGAGTATAATCAGAATAATGGAGAAGCGTACCCTTGGTTTTTTAATGCTTGCCCGGATTTGGAGCACTTTATAAGTCATTTTTCTACGACGCTACGAA
Source organism: Wenyingozyma naganishii (assembly GCA_003706235.2). NCBI lineage: Eukaryota > Fungi > Ascomycota > Pichiomycetes > Pichiales > Pichiaceae > Wenyingozyma > Wenyingozyma naganishii. The sequence continues at coordinate 433,148 of PPKS02000004.1, read as the reverse complement.
TTCTCGTGTGGTTTTCATGCATATCTTCAATTATCGCGCGGGTTGCAACTTCGTCCTGCTGGAGACTTCGCGAATGTTCTTAACCCTTATCGAAGCTTTGCAAAGAATATAGACACTGACTGATTCTGCATTGGCGCAAGTATCTGCAGATTTCCCATGCCTATGCATAAGTATTGTACCTACAAGATTCTTCACTACATGCGTATACTAAAAGAACGCTAACGCGTACCAACTAATTGAAACTTCTATCACGTTATCTATTACTCTATAAACAGATACATCAGGCTCAGCCAGAGTCAACATAAGTCACATCGTTTAATCGACCTCCTCGACGGTTGGGCCAGATGGCTCTGGAGCAGCACCTGGGAAACCACCTGGAGCAGCACCGGCGCCAGGAACACCACCAGCTGGAGCACCGCCAGCCTGGTAGAACTTGGTCATGATAGGGTTAGCAACCTGCTCAAGCTCCTTCTGCTTGGCCTCAAACTCCTCAGTAGTAGCAGTCTGGTTCTCGTCTAACCAAGCAATGGTCTCTTCAGCAGCCTTGGTCAGCTCCTCCTTCTCAGAAGCGTCAACCTTCTCCTCGAAAGCCTTATCAGACACAGTGGACTTCAGTGAGTAAGCGTAAGACTCCAATCCGTTCTTGGCAGCAATTCTAGCAGCCTCCTTCTCGTCCTCCTCCTTGAACTTCTCAGCCTCGGAAACCATTCTCTCAATGTCCTCCTTGGATAATCTACCCTTGTCGTTGGTGATGGTGATCTGCTGGGTCTTACCAGTACCCTTCTCAACAGCAGAGACGTTCAAAATACCATTGGCATCAATGTCAAAGGTAACCTCAATCTGAGGAACACCTCTTGGAGCTGGTGGGATACCGGACAGCTCGAACTTACCGAGTAAGTTGTTGTCCTTAGTTCTGGCTCTCTCACCCTCAAAAACCTGGATCAGCACACCCGGCTGGTTGTCAGCGTAGGTGGAGAAAGTCTCAGACTTCTTGGTTGGGATGGTGGAGTTTCTTGGGATCAACTTGGTCATAACACCACCAGCGGTCTCAATTCCGAGAGACAGAGGCGCAACATCCAACAGCAGCAGATCCTGGGTCTTGGAAGAAGTGTCACCAGTCAATATGGCAGCCTGCACAGCAGCACCGTAAGCAACAGCCTCATCTGGGTTGATAGACTTGTTTGGCTCCTTACCGTTGAAGAAGTCGGAAACCAACTTCTGCACCTTGGGGATTCTGGTAGAACCACCAACCAGGACGATCTCATTGACCTGAGATTTGTCTATCTTGGAGTCCTTCAAAACCTTCTCGACTGGGTCAATAGTAGATCTGAACAGGTCCTGACACAGCTCCTCGAATCTAGCTCTGGTAATGGAGGTGTAGAAGTCAATACCCTCAAACAAAGAGTCAATCTCAATGGAGGTCTGAGCAGAAGAAGAAAGAGTTCTCTTAGCACGCTCACAAGCGGTTCTCAGTCTTCTCAAAGCTCTCTGGTTGTTGGACAAGTCCTTCTTGTTCTTCCTCTTGAACTCGTTGATGAAGTGAGTGACTAATCTGTTGTCGAAGTCCTCGCCACCCAAATGGGTGTCACCGGCAGTGGCCTTGACCTCGAAGATACCATCCTCAATGGTCAACAGAGAAACATCGAAAGTTCCTCCACCAAGGTCGAAAATCAAAACGTTCTTCTCACCCTCGTCCTTCTTGTCGAGACCGTAAGCAATGGCAGCAGCGGTAGGCTCGTTGATGATTCTTCTGACGTTAAGACCAGCAATCAGACCAGCATCCTTAGTGGCCTGTCTCTGGGAATCGTTGAAGTAAGCTGGGACGGTAATGACAGCGTCAGTGACCTTGGTTCCAAGGTAGGCCTCAGCAGTCTCCTTCATCTTAGTCAAAATCATGGAGGAGATCTCTTCAGGAGTGAAGACCTTAGTCTCACCCTTGAACTCAACCTGAATCTGGGGCTTTCCAGCCTTGTCAACGACCTTGAAAGGAAAGTGCTTGATGTCACCCTGTACCTCAGCGTCGTCGAACTTTCTACCAATAAGTCTCTTAGCGTCAAAAACGGTGTTGGCTGGGTTCATAGCAGCCTGGTTCTTAGCGGCGTCACCAATCAGTCTCTCAGAGTCGGTGAAAGCGACGAAAGATGGGGTAGTTCTGTTACCCTGGTCATTAGCGATGATGTCTACTCTATCGTTAGAGAAGTGAGCGACACATGAGTAGGTGGTACCCAAGTCAATTCCAACGGCTTTGCTCATTTTGAATTTCTTTTATAGTATATAAGAAGAGCGTTGTCAAAAAGAGGAATTTTTGAAATGAAATATTTTGCATGGTATTTAAAGTGACCAGCATTTCGACACATGAGCCTTTCCTCTACTTTTATGGCAATTTTTCTTTCTAGAATATTCCATGATGAAGAGAGAAAAAAAGTCAATTGAAATCATTAAGTGGTGTATAGATGTTTAGGATAAGGTTGATGTGGGTGGAATAACCATTGATAAGGTGGTTAATGCCAGCTAGATCAGATAAAACAGGAGCTACAATTCAAAGAAAAAAAAATAATAAAAGCACCATCCATTCGAGTATTAGTAGATTATCTCAAATGTTAGTTCACTCTGTGAATAGCTTTGTGTTAAATGCTTGTACGACAGAAAATACATGGTGTAGAGATGTTATAGACAAGGTGTGTCATCTAGTGTACAAGACGATCTTAGCAATTGCCAAGGGTAGATAAAGTCACACTTCAATTAAACAGATACATACAACTGCACTACTCGGTCTTCTTTGCCTCCAAAACCGAAAACTGGTTAATCTTCCTCAAAACTCCTTTAAAGTTCAGCCAGTACGTCTTGACTGCAACTGGTAGACTAGGATGAGACGTCAGACCGTCGAGCCTCACCTCCCAAATCTTGATAGCGTTCTTGGTGAATATGGACTTCTCGTATCTCACTTTTATGAACGCACCGTATACAACGAAAGCTATCCAGAAACCTTTGGCGAAAAAGAGTGCCTTGACCACAATGTAGAGGAAAGTGATAAGCTCCAAGTTAGCGGCATAGAACATGGAAACATCATTGTAATTTTTAACAAAGCTGGTTAGCCTTGAATCAATGGCCCCCTTGCATGAATACCTTATTAATGGCAATAAACTTGTTTTTGTGTAGGTAAGCGAATGGAAAGTGGAAAATAGCAAAAAGGGCAACAGGGACAGTGAAATCACCGGCAGCAAAAGGAGCAGGGACAATGCCACAAGAAAGTACTGCACTGTGTCGTCATTTAATATTGTTATGTTGATTTTGGTTCTTGTCTTATAGTAACTCTCGTAAAGTATGATACCAAACGAGTAAACGACGTTCGCCAAGGCAAACTTGTACACAAAGGAGTTTGATCCAGAGCGATAAGTGACAAAGTAAAATGTTCCCGAAATCAATGTCAAAAGGTGCCCCAGAAACCATTGAAATTGCGACGTCTTGATAATTGGCACAATTGCTTGGGCAGAGGGTTGAGTCTGTTTGGGTTCGTTAGCTGGCTGTGCTGTAGGTTCAGACATGTTAATTATACTCTGATGTGATATTACTTCCAGGCTGAATTAAGGATATTCAGCAATCAAAGTTAAGCAAATTTATAGAACTACGCAGAGGAAAAAATCGAGGTGCGAGGTGGTGAGGATCGTGCATGTGGCGGACTGCCCATACACTGGTTGCAGTTGCGGGAGTAATTACACGAAGGGGAGGACTAAGTGGTTTTGCGAGTAGAGATGCATGCTAGGGGCAAATTGTGCAATGGAAGGCTAAGCCGCTCCTTGGTAAAGTTGTAATAATGTTTCCTGCCCTATTATCAAGTAAATTACTGCGAAAGCATAAATTTGATAGCAGATAAGCTCTCATTTTAAACGCAGATATGAACTGGAGCGCTCTGCAGTGTGCTGCTGTTCAACTGCAAGACTGTAACTAACACCTACTTCGCGCCTTGGCGTTTCTCACTAGCTTGATGCTAGCGCCCTCACACTCGTTCTCGTTTTTGCGTTTGCAATTGCATTTGCATGCTTTGCTCGCCCTGCTCGCTCCTTGTCCAGACGCGCATAGCGCATGCTCACGACGGAGAAAAAGTCGAGGTTGAAAACTGACAAATTAGCAGACTCGTTGCCCCCTTGGAACAGCTCTATAAACAGCACTCTTCACTGGATAAACGGACTAGCGGACGACACGATCGATCATGACTGAGTCCAAACTTCTTGAATCGCTCAGCACCTTCCCGCAGGGAAGCAAGACGGAGAGTAAGTAGATCCGGCGAGAAGCTAATCATTGAGACAGTAGTCAAAATTGCCAGACTGCTTTCGTTGCCTCATTAACTCTTATGGGCTCATACTAACACCTATATAGCCCATGCGCTGAAGCAAAAATGTAGAGAACTGCAGGCATCGATCAAAGCGATGGAGACGAAAAACGAAGCCACCACATTGGCAATTACCAGGTCCAAAAAACTTGTCCAGAGATTGCGCTACGAGTACCTTCTCTTACTGCAAATGCTTGAATCCAAAAGCTCGGTATCGCCTTCCATACTTCAAGTTCCTGGGCTTTCCACTCTTCTTTCAAACGAGGGTTTCGATGAAGAGGCGAACAACCTTGACTTGGCTGACGTGAATGCCATTTTAACTCCTCTCAACAAAGCAAAACTGAAGCAGCAGGAGACCCAGCTTGTCAGCGAACAACCTCCAGCGAAAAGAAAGAGAAACACAGGATCTAACGTAAAAAAGCTGCGTGCCAGAGACCCCAGTCTACCCAAAAGGCCCACCAACGCGTACCTGATCTTCTGCGACTATACGAAGGAAAAAGTGAAACAGGAAATTGAAAATGGCACCTACCAAGGACCAACCGATCTGTCCAAGGCCATGACAGAGGCTTGGAAAGCACTGGATGACGAAGCCAGAAAGCCATACTACGAACTTTATGAGCAAGATAGGTTGAGATACCAAAGGGAAATACAGGAATACAATCTGAAGCAAAAAAGAGAAGAGGAGCAGGCCGAACTCCGTGAACAGCAGGAGCAGCAAGACCAACAGGAGCAGGACGACCAGGTTGATGCGGTAGAACCTGATCGGATTGAACAAATCCAAACAACTCACTCAGACGACCAAGACGTACAGGATGTGCAAGATATTAAACAGGAGCCCCAAGGGCCTCAAGAGCCTCAAGAAGCCCCAAAGACATCAGAAGCTTTTGAACCCAAAGAGACAACTCATGAATCCCAACAACCGGCCGGGCACGACACTGAGCTCGAAGAGCCTCAAGTGAAACAGCAAAAATTAGAATCTAACTAAGTCGTTTCTATCTATATACACAGTAACTAGACCCTCTTTTTCTTCTTGCGATAAAACCCGTTCTCGTCTTTCTCGTGCTTCCTCTTCTCTCTTGACCTTTCATGCTTCTTGATTTTTCTCTTAGCAGCATATTCAGGCGCATTCAAACTCAATTGTGCTCTCTTAGTCTTCCTCTCCTGCCTCTTCATGTTAATCTCTTTCCTAGCGGCAGAAAAAAGGAAATTGTACTCTGATACACCCAACTTTTCGCTCATGATATTCATACACTGCGAAGCAAGCATCTTTAAGCCATCCTCTTCCTCTTCAGTATCTTGCTCGCTAATGTTGATCAGAGGCACTAACAACCCACCTTTAATCAGCTCAGGCAACCTTGAGGCACTAACAAACTGAGAGACTACGGCAATGTATTGGACCATGGCCTTTTTTACCACAAGTGAATCCTTGGCTGCCCTATTCTCGTTCTTTAGTGTGGCAATCACCCTGTTGATCACCCAGTCAATAGCGAACTCAAATTTCACGTCTCTTCCTTCCTCATTTATGTACAATGTGTTTTCCTCGTTCCATGCCTTGGTTATAATAACCAAATTTTCAACGCATAAGCGACACAGCGTCTCTGTTATATCGGGCGCTCCTAACTGTCTAAATAATCTGTACGCAAGTGTCTGCATCTGTAGCTTTGTCAAAACTTTTCTGTGCTCCAACAGGTCTCCGACCAGTCTGCAACTTAATGTCCTAACCCAAGAGTGAGGGTACAATAAACAGTTGATGACATTTTCCCAGATCGCCTTGTATTTACCATCATACAAATCAGTCAACTTATTCAGCTTACCAATCACTGACAAACTGGAGTACACTAGCTCCCACGACACCGTCGAGCCTTCATTCTTGGCCAAGTCCAGTGTTTGTGAAACCCTGCTAATGGCTATTTCATTCAGCTGACTGTCCAATCCAATGGAATCCAAGTACAACTTGTACATGCTCAAACCACATCTGATCAACAATTCATTTTTGTCTTGTTTAATCCATGTGCCTATCAGTTTGACAACAAAAGCTAAATCGCCGTCAAATTTGTGCAGTTTTTTCAGTATCTTCCCAATAACTACGCTTGCCATTTCTCTACAAGTTGGAGAATTGTCTGTGGTAGCAACATTAGCCAAAGCAATAAAAAAAGAAGATGCCAACTTTTGTAGTAAGTCTTTGCCAGCCTTCTCCATGATGAGATTAATCAGCTCCATAACTGAAGTTCTACCGTCCTGGGCAGGGTACGAAAGATTGCTAACTAGCATTTTAAACTGCTTTTCAAGTCTACCTCGGCTTTGATCATACTCCATCAAGAAAATAAAGAAAGTGCTTCTGGCAACTTCCCTTATTTCATTTGATGTCGAAGTGATCATGATTTTCGAAACTTTTTCCATTGTATCGTAAATTTCGGGAAGCATAAGATGCTGCGACAGAATACTCTTTAAAAGACTAAAAGCAACACCTTGCCTCATTGGCTCGTCTAGGTCAGGTTCAACTCTCTTCAAAATGTAACTCAGAGCGGTCTCTTTCAGTTGCAAGTCGGGCTTGTTCCTTATGACAGCGGCTAAGAATTTGAAACATCCCTGGCAGAGTTCGTTGTTCGTACTAGGACTATCCTTTATCAGCTTCATTGTCGCTCTAGCACAAGCAGTGAACCGACTATCAACCTCTTCCGGAAACCTCAACCTCACCAGGAGCGTCAGTATCTTGAGCGCAGAAACTATACCACCCTCGTCTTCAGATTGTAGAGAATCTTCCAAAACCGGAACAAATGGCGCTAGATTAGCCGCGCTGAACAATTTCTGGTGCTTGACAATGGCGACTCTCAATAATTCAAAGGAAAACTTTTGCAGCGTGCGAACATAGAGCGTAAAGTCGGTAATCGTCCTGGTTGGCTTAGCATCCAACTGTACCAAGAAATGTTCTTCTTGGGCACTGGCTTCTTTAGGTGCTTTCTTTTCCTTTCCAGTAACAAAAGTTTTAGACTGGTCAAAGATCTCGTGAGAAAGATGTAGTATGTCCACGGAATTTGACTCGTCGTTACTGTGCAGGCCCAAGGAATATCTGCGCAACAACTCATCTAGTTTGTTCTGAGTCTTAGTAGCCAATTTTTCTTGGAGCAAATACTGGATCGGATTCAACAAAACCCCAAACTCGCTAAGATGAATTTTTTTGGCAACAATCTCTCCGGTATCAAAACTTTTATTATGCTTGATTTCTTTCATTTTGTTGTTATATCCGTCGGCCTCCTTCTCCTGTCCTGCCGTACCAAAAATGTCGTTCATAATGATCTCGACTATCATCGCGGCCGAGTCACCCAAGTCTCCGTGTTTCAAATGTTCGTCTAGGGCGACGAGAAGATAATGGACAGTAAAACTCAGAATGTGAACTTGCGATCCTCTTGCTAAAGCCGTTTTTAGCTCTTTGATGATGAATTGAAAATATGAGGGGCCCAGAGAAACAGCTATTCTACCAAGATGTTTTCGGATAGTGTCTCTTAAAGACTCTGACTTGGACCTCAAAATATGAGAAATGCTGGTGAGAATGCCAGGTAATTCACTGGTAATCATGTCATCAGAACAGCACATGACCAAGGATGTCAATGCCTCAGACAATGGAGCACGAGCAATAACGGTGTTATCATCTCTAGTCACCAAAATCTTTTTCATTGGAGGCAACACTTCAAAGATGATATACTTGTCAAGTTTTTCCTTTGATTTGAAAAAATCAGGCGGAGGAGTTGCTTCTCCACTGCAAAGTTTCTGCAAAGAACCGCTAACTGAAACAATAAGATTGACTGAATCTCTCAGCCTCTCTGCTTTGTCCTTCACTTCGTTGTCCTTCTTGCTGATATTGACCATGTTTGAGGTATATCTCGTAAATATAGCCTTAAACTGATTCCAGCTCAAATGTAATACCAGCTGGGCAATACTTGTGACTGTCTCATTACTGACGTTTCTAAGCCTATCCTCGTCGACGTAACTAACATAGTGCTCAATCATGGGCAGAATGTAGTGAGCAATACTAGTATTATTTAACTGGCCTCCAAGGTCAGCCAACCTTTTTATTGCTCTTTGACGTCTGTACATTTGCAGGTGATTGATATTTTTGAATATGTTGGCCTCCTCATCACCATTCAATGAAAGAACTTTCATGTCATTTAACCCTTCGTACCACTTTGCTGTCTCAACAATGTGGGACAAAAGATTAATATACTCACCTCTTACTAGCTCATTCTTTTTCCTTAACCCTGATCTAAGCACAGGGAGAATGTCAGTCTCCAGGAACACTATGTACTCGTCCGCATCTTCTTTTGTTTCCTTTGAGGACATACAATCAACAAATCGAATCAATGTATAACCTGCTGATGATCTCATGGATTGGTCTTGTTCATCATTGATAAAAAAGAGAGATGTGTAGATTATTGGCATCCATTCGAGCAAAGAAAGGTTCAAATATTCTCCCTCATTCACCAAACTAAATGCATTGAGTCGTCTTTCGAAATCAGCTTCTCTTAGCCTCTTAGCGGAGTATGAATTCATGTCCACGGCGATCTTTCCACTTTTCTCGAACTCTCCATGACGTTCATAGATGCTCACAACTACTTGAGAGACTGCAACGCGCATTTCCTTTTCCTGATAAACTTGGTACAATTTAACCAAGCTGGTATAGAGAGGGATAATGTCAGACAAAGAGCAGTTGTACTCCGCGATCAAGGCACCAAGCATTGTCACAATGTCTGTCTTGGTCTTGAGCTCAACCTGAGAAGGGGGTTTATCGAGTGCAGAACTGAGTGAACTTATAAGTGCCGATCTTGATTCATTATCAGTGATGAACCCTCTTTCAACGAATTTCAGAAGGATTTTCACTGATTCGGTGCTAACAGGCTTGCTCGACGCTTGGCTGAGCAAAAAAAGCAAAGGCTCCAAAGACTCCGAGACAATTATTCCCATGACGTTGATGTAATCTTCAGAGCTCGTGGAGTTATCTAAGAGCTGGGTGATGAAGTGCAGAACTGAAAGTATGACTCCCTCTTTTGCGTGAGGGTGAGGAAGAATGGAAATAAGAGCCTTGACAATAGCATAGTCCTGGAAACACAAAAAGAAGTGAAAGTTACTTTCGCACCAAAGAGTAGTGATGAGTTTCATAAGGGATGAAGCTTGTTGCAAATTTTCATTAGCAAAATTTTTCAGCTTTGGAGCTACAAAATTAAAATGAATTAGCTGCCCATATTGTTTCCAGTCAAAGCTGGAACCAAGATATTCTGTGACTTCGAGGAGAACTCTGTAACCCAAGGATCGGTTATTACGGGCAACTTTCTCAACAACTTCGTCCTTTAGTTGCTCAGAATTGGCCACAATATATTCAGAGACGCAAAGTGTGTAGAGTAATGGCTCTACAATGACCTTCAAACAATCAAAATGATTCTTTCCTAAAGTGGGAATAGTCTCTGCGTTGAGATTTAAGAATCCGTTCATAGCTCTGACGAGTCTATAACTAATAGTCTCAGCTTCAATGGTTCCCGACTTGATGAAATGTTCGTAGGGAAGGGTATCGAATGAGATTGAAAGAAACTCAGAAATGTGTTCGTCTTTCAAATTTGTCAGAATCTTGATAGCTGCAACCTTTCTTCCTGTCTTTGTTCCACTGGTTTTCGTCGTTTGGGCTCTTCCAAAAAGAATTCTAAGAACCACTGGCATTAAAGTATCAACGTCCTTTACCTCTATAGAGTTTTCATCATCATTTTGCAAAAACTTCATGACCTCGTCTCGGAACAAGGTGTCATCAAGCAAGTTCTTGAGGTTGTCTTGGTATCTGTTCAAAACAGGATTCTTAAAATTTAGAAGGCAGTCAAGTGCAAGCTTCTGCAAGATTGTGCTTTTATTAGTGAGAAGCTTCAGCAAAAAACTGAACAACTCATTTGAGCCATGCACCTTATTCAGTTTTTTGAAATAGGTTAGCAACTTGATGAGCAGTTGACGATCAACAGCAGTCCAGCCCTCAAGATAATGAGTGCTTTCAGTCTCTTCTTCATCAAAGTCGCCAGCATCACTACTGGAATTGATGATATATGGCAGCAACAGCTGAAAGTGAGATTCGGCCACTTCAGGGACTTTGGTAAGTAATTTTATAGCTTGTCCTCTGCTGAAACTGGAGACAATCAAGTCGGCTCTTGCGGACTCTGCAAGAGTCACCAAAGATTGCTCAATTAACTTATAGTTCATGCAAATTGCTTCACATGCGGTAGAATTGCCCTGCAGCCTTACATCATAAGAAAACCATTCCTCCCTACTAGGGACGTCAATGTCAAGCAAGTCTTCGTTGTGATATCTACCTGTAGTTTCTTCCATTTCATGGTATTTTGTGGCTATCGATTTGTAGGCCAATTCCCAAATTAGATCAAATATTTTGTTAACTACTTGTGGAATTATAGCCAAAACACCTTCCCATGATGGTGCAAACTTGTTCGACAATTGACCGAAAAAGAAATTGGCAATCATTGTATTCACGAGGGGGCTAGGAGAGCTGCTGGCATAGTCGTTACCAAAAGTTCTAAATCTAAACTGTATGTCGCGAGCTGTGGACAGATTCAATGGGATCTGTTCAATTACTCTGAGCTGGTAAATTAGGTCATCAACTTTCTCACCAATAGCCTCATGCAAAGATATGGTAAGATTCAGCGATTCCTCACGAGCATCATGAGAAGGAGTGCTTAAATTTTCACACAACTTGTCGACTATTATGGTAAAGTTTGCTCTCAAAACGTCCAGAGTTTTCTTTTTTCCCTTTCCCAAAGCTTTAATGAAAACATTGAAGCCCTTGATAAACGGAGTGCTTGTTCTTCCGCTGTCTAGCTTGATCAATACTGACTCAACGACTTTTTCAGACTCGCCGTCCGGTAGTTCCTGTTGAGATAGGACACTTAAAAAAGAGCCACAGATATCCACTGCAAAAGGACTGTTGGAAAAACTATTCAGATCAAATTTCACAAAAAGCTTAACCAAATTCGACGTGGAAACGGTCACTGATGTGAAGTCTAAGACAAGAAACCTCCAATAAAGATCAATCAGAGAGATCTGGAGCGCCTTTAATGCCTCTGTAAAGCCATGTGTAACAAATTCCGAGAATTCTTTGGGAATCGTAATCACTAAACTGTTGTTCGACGCTGCCTTCAAGTCAATCAAGCCTTTCGTGTTCATTTTGTTGAGAAAGTATGCTATTTCCAGATGGCGTGCTCTCCATGAGCTGTTGATGAACTTCGTAACGTATGGTTTGCAAAATGACAATGTGATATCTCTTGCCAGATCTGTAGCGGCGTCAATAAATGGAAGAAAATGTTTTCCGTCGTTGAGGTCCATTACGACGCTGAAGATCTCAACATGCTTCTTCGATAACTCAGTGAAGTCGGCGTTTCTGAATAGCAAGGCAATCAGCTGTACTACTGCATCTCCGAACAGGTCTAAAGACTCGGTCTTCTTGGACACTGCGTGCAACCTAGGTATAAACTCCAGTAGCTCGTTCCAGTTCTTGACCTTCTTACCAGACTCTGTGAATACTAAAGCAATCAGCAGTTCGGTTACAGAGACGAGACCCTGAACATCGCATGCGCAATCAAGGGTCTCCGAGAGCACCTGAAGGACGCAGTCATACAGTGGCTTTGCCTTCTCTGCAGATTCAGCATGGATGGCAACGGTCATAATCACATCCGACATGACAGAGACAGCCTGGGCGCGGTGCAAGGATTCTCTGGTGAAGATCTTTATTATCGTCGCTATTTTGGAGTGCAATGTGCCAGAAGAGTTCTTGACAGCATCAGAAATAATGATGCCTAAAGATAGGTGGTATGAGTCTATAGGATTCACAATAAGCTCCTCCGCAGAGAAAACTTTTGCAGCAAATAATGCTAATGCAGTGGGGCTAGCCTTTTTGATAAGAAAAGAAATGGCTTGAGATGCAAATTTGGAAATGTAGTCCTTCTTCCTGACAGTGAGCAGAGGCGTGAGTAGATCAAATGTCGGTATCAAATCAGTTGCTAGTTCTCTGGCCAGATATTTGAACAGGTAAGCCAGGGTGTTGAATATCCATTCTAGTGGGTCGGGCTCAGTCTGAAGCAAGGCCAATTCACGCAGTGCCACCAATGCCCGGTCGTAGTACGGCAAAAAATCAGGACCTAGATCGTGTGCAAATTGTGAGACCAGTTCCAAGCATGGCTCTAGTGAAAGTCTGTCGTTTAATCTTAAAGTAGATTCTAAAGCTTCGAAAATTTCCTTTTGGTGAAATAGCAGCTGCGGAAGAGATAGACAAAGAGGTTCTATACGCTCACCAAGCTCAGTAAAGTTCTTTGACAAATTGACCTCTTTCCAATGTTCGTATGTCGATAGGAAATGGGAGACCTCCGCATCGTGGAACACCTTCTTAGCAAGATGCAGGTTTGGCCCAATCTTTATGGAGTCCACGCGGTCTCTGAAACTAGTGAAGGCAAATCGCCTGCTAGACTCGGATCCGCTCTTCTTTACCATAATGGACGTTTAAAAAGGGGAATGTAAAGAGAAGGTATATGGCGCTCCAATATATTTAATATATTTCAAACCTAGTGTCAATTTGTATAGATGTAAAAAAAAATTATATAGATAAAAGAAAAAAAAAATATTTGGAGCACTGCAGCACTTACATAATCAGTAGCAGTTTTTCTGTGCTTGTTGAGTGAGAGAGCACGACGGTCTAGTAGAGGGAGGTAAGTCAGCACATCTTTCAGCAAGGCAGCAGCAAGTGCAATCAAGTGCTTAACATCAGCTAATGTCCAACGAACGAACAAAACTGTTGAGCGAAAATCCGTACGCAGGGAATGACTTGGCGAAAGCAGGGGAAGCGATGAGCGTAGATGCCGCTGCTAGCGGGAATAGTAGGGCGACGGGTAAAAGTGTTAAACCCATGAAGACCGGTAACATCAGCCATCTCAGTCACGGAGATGAACAGCAGATTGCAAAGGAGCTTGGCCCCAATATTGCCCCCCAAAGAGCGAGCCGTACTATGCAAAAGCTGAAGCTATTGCCAGATTCTCTGGACTACACACCCTCGATAGATGATTCACTAGACAGGCCGAATGCCTATTCGCTGCAAAAGATTACCGACCGACCCGCGAGGAAGGATGCCGAAAGACTGGGAAAGAAGCACAGGAGTCTCTTGCCACGAGTAACGGCGTATTGCACAGCAGGATCGTACAAGATGCGGGACCTGATAAGATGGTTGAAGGATAAAAAGCGCATTCATTCGACATCTCCAAAGTTGTTTGACGAGTGTATATACACCCCCTTCACATATAAAGACTGGAGGCACAACAGTAGTGGATCTGGAAAAAGGCCGAGCCTGCAGAGTTTACAGGAGTTGAAGAGGAAAGGCAGCAGTGAACTGATTAGATTGGACGATGAGGGAGGAGAGATTGACGTTGGTAAGAGGAGCACAGACGTATTTATTTTTGAGTACGGAGTGGTCGTGCTTTGGGGTTTCTCTCTAAAGGAGGAAGAGGCTTTTCTGCTGGATCTTGCTCGGTTTGAGAGCGAGAAGTTGGCTGATGAAGACGTCCAGCGAGAGGAATTCAACTACTACATTACGCAGAGTTACCAGCCCAGAATCTACAATGATTTCATTACGCTGAGAGATGATAGCAATTACATGTTGAAGCTTAGTATCTCGTATGCGATTTCACAGTCGGTGAAGATCTCGTTGTTCGAGGAGCTGCTCGACAATACAATCGAAGACACGCAAGACATCCCGCAACAAATCGCACAAACCGGTAAAGTTGAAATGACGAGAGAAGAGATCATGAAGAGCATAGGTGAGCTCTTCATCCTGCGCATAAATATTAATTTGCATGGTTCGGTTTTGGACTCACCCGAACTGATGTGGACAGAGCCTCAGCTTGAACCAATCTACCAGGCTACGAGAGGTTACTTGGAAATTGAACAACGCGTCGCTTTGCTGAATCAAAGACTTGAGGTAATTTCAGACCTATTGCAGATGCTGAAGGAGCAGCTTGGGCACTCGAACGACGAGTATCTTGAGTTTGTTGTGGTGATTCTTATAGCCGCAGAAGTCGTGGTGTCAATCATTAACATCATAGTGGATTTAATGGCGAAGTAATGGGTGATGAAATAGCATAATGAAGTAGAATGTATGACGAGCTCGACGAGGGCTATTTCTGTCTGAGTGTCTAAACCTATGGGACTGGAAAGAAACCAGGAAACCTCACACGTGAACTCTGGCTGACACATAGAAATCTACTTCACAAACTAAATTGGCTTGCGTCATACGCTAATTATCGTATTATAACTAATATACACTACTTAAAATATAAACCCCCAAAGCAAAGAAAGAGCTTTTGCATACTGCTTTCTTATAATTCTTGAGAGGCCTTGGCCTTGGCTGACTTCTTTGGCAGCAAGTTCTGGTGAATGTTTGGCAAAACACCACCCTGGGCAATGGTAACATCACCGAGCAGCTTGTTCAGCTCCTCATCGTTTCTGATGGCCAGCTGCAAGTGTCTTGGGATAATTCTGGTCTTCTTGTTGTCTCTAGCAGCGTTACCGGCTAACTCAAGGATTTCAGCAGCCAGGTACTCAAGGACAGCAGTCAAGTAGACTGGGGCACCAGAACCAACTCTCTGGGCGTAGTTACCCTTTCTCAAGAGTCTGTGAACTCTACCGACTGGGAAAGCCAAACCAGCTTTAGCAGATCTCGAAGTTGAAGCTTTTTCGGACGAACCGGCTTTACCACCTTTACCACCAGACATTGTTATGATAAGATCTGTGTTGAAGAGGGAGAAGAAGAAGAAAACAGGAAAGGAAGGTAGTCAGAAATCCATCAAAGAATTGCCTTCTATTTATACTGGGACACAGCCAGAGAAGCCGAATCAGTAAACAAAGCAATCACGTAAACAAGAGCTATTTGTTCTACTGCATGCTCACATTAACCCATGACAGTTTGAACGGCCTATGCATACATTTCCCAGCATAACGCGTAGCTTGCAGTAGCGCGTGCGAAAAACAGGTCTCATATTTACACACCAATCGCGTAAAACTTGGTACTAGTATTAATCGACCAGGTCACGTGACAAGTCTACCAAAAACACCGCACACCGCAGATTCTGATATTTGCGCGGTAGAAGCGAATATCTCAGAACAAAAACATTAGTGCGTAAGCGTGCTGTAAGACGCGTGTTTCATTACATCAAATAAAGCGCCTGTGTTGTCTTCTGATAATCAACAAGCGTATATAAACCAAACAATTCGCATTGCGCTGCAACACAGAAGTTTCACCTCGCCTTTTTTCCCTTTATATCCACACATCTATCTTATAAAAAATGGCCCCTAAAGCAGAGAAGAAGCCCGCCTCTAAGGCCCCAGCTGAGAAGAAGCCTGCCGGAAAGAAGACCGCTGCTTCCTCCGAGCCAAAGAAGAGAACTAAGGCTAGAAAGGAGACTTACTCCTCTTACATCTACAAGGTGCTGAAACAGACCCACCCAGATACCGGTATCTCCCAGAAGGCTATGTCCATCATGAACTCTTTCGTGAACGACATCTTTGAGAGAATTGCTTCCGAGGCCTCCAAGTTGGCTGCTTACAACAAGAAGTCCACCATCTCCGCTAGAGAGATCCAGACTGCCGTCAGACTGATCCTCCCTGGTGAGTTGGCCAAGCACGCTGTCTCCGAAGGTACCAGAGCTGTCACTAAGTACACCTCTACTGCCTCTGCTTGATTTAGCTTGTGTTTTTTATTATTAAATAATTGTATATTAGGAACGAATACGGTTTTACTGCTTGCTGAGTTTCTGCTCAACAATGTCAACTTTATCAGCAGCTGTCTGCTTCTTATCGATCCTAGTACCAACACGAATGTCACTCTGCACTCGCAGCACACCAAGCTCATGACATCTCTCGTGCAATTGCCCAATCAGGTCCATCACCTCGCTCCATTCACCTTCAATAGTAGTACCGGCACTGTGTAGAGATGATTTTAATCCGCTTTCACGAATCTTCCTCTCCACTTCAACAATGTAATCAGAAACAGAAGGTGTGCCAGTCCCAATTGGGATCAAACAGACGTCAGCTAAGCAGTGTAACTTGACCATTGGTAATGATGTGAATTAAGTAACAACCTAAGGATCTACTGTAGCCTAACCAAAAAGCTCGAAAAAGTTGGGGTACCTATTTTTTAGAGGGTCCTAAAATTGATTATATAATATGGATGGCTGGTTTCCGCTTTGATATCTCGATTAGGCCATTTCTTACTTGATGGGAATATAGTGGCTCTTGAGAGTGGCCCACGACGTATGAGGGGATGTGACAGAATCACTACTACTGAAAGAGATATCATCAATTAAGAGGTGAATAGTATTTAATGGTTGCCTTACTGCCAAGTTGTGGACATAGCATTACGCGGAGCGAACAATGAATCTAATGAAGGTTGTGGAAACAAATGAAGTGCCTGAAGATCAAAGACAATGGCAGAAGGTCTTCATGGGCTTCACTTCAACTATTACCTATGATCATATCACAAACGGACGAGAGCTCGAATTTATATCCAGCTAGTAAAATATATCTGTTTTGAGGGTGCCATTCTTTTTATAACGGTCCGCTTTCAATCTATCGGCGTCGCCAAACTTAGTTGTAAGTCCCAAACATTGCTCTCAGTTCTTTGTTATATGTTTATTTCAAAAAAAATCAGGTTAGTCTTTTGACAGATTCGCAGTTTTGTCTTAATTCATCAACAAGCCAAGTATTCCCGACGCTAATGCAACTGCCTCATATTTATAGCCTTGCAGGTGAGAAAACTACATCCGGTTCTTTAGAAATTCAACAAGCCTGGCTAGCTCAATCGGTAGAGCGTGTGACTCTTAAGGAGAACAGCTCTAAAGTTATCACAAGGTTGGGGGTTCGAGCCCCCCGTCGGGCTTATTTTTTTAAATTTTTTTTAGTAATATTTGTGATATGATGCTGCTCCTAGTGTCTTTTCTGCGTTTTTGAAGTTCTTAGTATGAGAGGCGAGTAAAAGGAAGTGGTGCTCCTAAGAAACCTTTTCGGATGCAAACTCAATGAAATTTCTGCTGTTTTCTATAATGGAGCCATAGTGGAACATGCCCTTGCAAAAAATATACTACAACATGCAAAAGGTTGTAGCTGTTGTATTCAATACACACTAAACTTTGAAAGTTAATTTTGTAATTTAGATTAAAAGAGAGAAGTGAGTACTTAAATTTTTACAACTTTACAATTGTTGTACTCCTAGCCTATTCTGCTGAAAGCTTTACTCCTTGAACTGCCTCCTAGTCAGGTTTTCCGGTCTAGTGCTTTCTAAAGTTTTACACAGATACGTACGCTCGATTAAAAAGACAATAAGTCAACGACTTCACCCGACGCTGGTTTCTGCTGCGAGGAAACTGGAGCGGGAGCTGCTGCCGGGGCAGGGGCTGGCGAAGATGTCGTTTGCGTGGGTTCAAAGTCTCCAAGTAACTCTTTATTTGCACTGGTAGAAGCAGTGGAAGAAATACCTGGCTGCGAAGGCTTGGGCGACGAGGTTGTCTTGGTTCTAGCTGAAGCGAACAAAGAGCCAAAGACATCATCCTTTTTAGGTTGCGAGACTGCTGGGGTAATTGCTGGTGCAGATGCTGCAGAAGGGGCTGAATGAGTAGCTGGCTGCTGGTAGAAGGAACCAAAAGAGGGCTGCTGAGTTGGCGTTTGCTGGATCTGAGGTTGCGAGTATGAGGAAGTAAGAAGTGAGGCCAAATTGTTTGACTGTTGCGCTTGAGGAGCTGCCTGCGGAGTAGGCGTGGGCTCAGCACTCTGAAAGTCGTCAAATTCGTCGTCGTCGTCTTTACCTGCAGGCTGCGAATTGCCAAAATCAAAGAGATCGACAGGCTGCGTGGTGCTGGCCGAAGCATTTACTTGCGAAACGGAAACGCTCGCGTTGCCAGCATTACCATTGCGAGCCCTACTGGCACTTGGCCTAGTATGCTCCTCAACGTCATACTCCTCAAAGGTGTTGCTTGCGCCGGTCTGCCTCTGCTCTTCAAAACGCTGGCCGAACACTCCACCGTCACCAAACACACGACCACCGTAGCCGACATCGTCTTCAGCATCATCGTAACCATACGAGGCCGCTCTCCTACCACCACCAGTGCCAGAAGCACCTCTACCCGAATAATGGTAAGCGCTGCTGCTATTCGAGGACACAGCACCAAACTTCTTGGCGTTTTCCTTTGCCTTTCTTCTCTCGTCTCTAATCTTCACTTCGTCGTTAAGCAGAAGAGTCAACTCCTTGGCCCTGTTACGGACGTTGATACCTTGGTCAACGCCTTTGGAGTCTGTGTAGTGAAACGACTTCAGCATTGACACGAGGTTCACATTGGCACGGGCATCGTCAACAAAACGTTCAGAACCGTTCTTAACCAGATACTCCATCAGCTGGAGTGACTTATAGATCTGACGCCACTCATGGGCTGACTTCTCCGTGAACCGCCTGAAAATCATAGTGCAGATCTCCTCCCTGTCGCGGTAATTGAAAGTGCCTCTGGCAATCTCAGCCATCAGCGTGCTAGAGGTACCCCAAGGCTCATTGTTGGTAGCCTCGCGTACCTTGGACTCAATCTCGCTGAGATTCAGCACGGCATTCTGCGCCTTGCGCACATAGGCCTTAACCTCGTAAAGAGACAGGTTGTTCAAAGTCTTACCGAGACCGTCCATGGTTCGTATTAGTGTAGTAGAAGATGTAGTTGTGACCTGTTAAAATAGTGACACCTGAATTAGCCGGACGAATTGTTAGGGACGGAGAGGTAATCGGAATGCTGATCCTTCACCAGTAAAATCAATCAACTGATAAATACAGGGGCTGAATGAAAGTGCTGATAGCTGTCAAGTGTTGTAAAAGAACTATCAAAGACACACACAACTGGTAGTTAGCAATCCAACAAAATAATACAGAGTAGCAAAATGTATCGGTCTGATGTGACCTTGGTGCGGATGGACAAAGTTGGGATGCTTAATGTGGTTTATGCACTACGTAGGTGGCCCACAGAGTAACCTGAATTCGTCAGAAAATTCCATCAAATGGAATGCGAGAGATCTGGAGAGCAAAAAAAAAGAAAGACTGCGATGGAAGGAGACCAGCGAGGCAGCGGGAGAGGGAGACATGCATCGGCTGCGTCGGGTTGGTCGGCGGTTTCGCGGTAGCTCAATTTTTATGCTGGATTACACTGCGATGTATCGCGCGGTAGCTGCAGTAGCGTTGATGGCTACCGCGCGGAACAAGTACTGAGCGGGAAGCAGGCTAGCTGCCCGTAGCGGGCACCTACAGTTACATCCAATAAACATTCTACTGTAATCGCTTCATCTAATGTTGTCATGGAATTTCCATATATAACTATGTACTGAGTCCTAAACGAGCTTCACAAATTTACTCCTTAACCTCGCCCGACTCGACGATGGTGACCTCCTGCTTAGGCTGGCCGCTGGGCGAACCGTTGCTTTCAATGGCCTTGATGGTGTCATATCCCTCAACCACCTCACCGAAAACAACATGGTTGCCGTCGAGCCATGGAGTCTTGACGGTGGTGATGAAGAACTGCGACCCGTTGGTGTTGGGTCCGGAGTTAGCCATGGACAGTAAACCGATCCTGTCGTGCTTCAGCTTGAAGTTCTCATCGGGGAACTTGTTGCCATAGATGGACTTACCACCGTAGCCATTGAAGTGAGTGATATCTCCACCCTGAATCATGAAGTTGGGAATGATTCTGTGGAAAATGGAGTCCTTGAAGCCAAATCCCTTCTCACCAGTGCATAGTGCTCTAAAGTTCTCGGCCGTCTTGGGCACGACGTCTTCAAACAGATTGAAGACCACACGGGGTTGCTTCTCGCCTCCAATGGCGGTGTCAAAGTACACCTTCACTCCAAAAGAGCGTGCACTGCTAGAAAAACTGCGGATTCCTCTAAACATTATGTATCAATCAGTATAAACGGCTAATAGGAGAAGCAAATGAGTTCGCTCCGCCTTATATGATGGTTTTGAATTTTTTTGTATTATGTAGCATTTTTCGCTACGCTTCTCCGTCTTTCACGCGCCATTATATTTTCAATCCCGCAGTGTTTAACTTATGCTACCGCGGCCTGCTTTTATCTCTAATACAATCTCGCTGTGTTAAACCCCTTACCTTCTCAACTATCACTCCACTCTCCCTGTCGCCTCACGTACGGCAGATGCCACCACTGTAAGCCATTTTGCTGTTCTTTGATACTCCATATCACGTAGTGCCTCGTGTAATCCCGGCAGCACGTCGCCTGTGTACCCCAATTCTCTATCGGGAGCAAAAACCACGTGCTTCATCCAGCTCCTTCCGTCAAGTCCTTCGTCGAAAAGGAAAGACCGATCGAGTAGCTTCAGTCTTCTATTCGCCAGCTTCACTTTGGCAATCAGGAGAATCTTTTTGTGATATTTGAACCAGGGATAGTCCCGAACAATGTCCTGCTGCAGTTGCCTAACATACTCATCATAAGCCTGTGCTGCGGTGAGGAAAGAGTGAATCCTATACTCTACTTCTCTAACCAGGTCGCCGAACCTTACTTTCTCAGGCTCACTTTCTCCTTCCCTTTGCTTCTCTTGTTGTATCTCCTTTACCACCTTCTTGTACAACGAGGGCATATCCTTGTCGTCAACATCTGGAACTAGCCTGTCCTTCCAATAGGGTGGAATCTCCGTTTTTTGCTCGTTGAAATAGCTATGCACTTTTTGCGCGTAACTTAGTGTGCCTAGTTGCAATATCTCTGGCTCGGACAGCTGAATCAGCAGCGTGCCAATAAACTGTGCCATAGTGGAGTGCAAAGAAAAGTCCGCATCCACTAGCGTTTCTAGCCAGTGGAACGAGTCATAATTCGAGTGATAGTGGTACACTGCGTCTGTTTCCTGGTCGTTTGTAAAGCCGAGGTCAATCGAAGGAATGCCCAGATGGTCCTGAAACACGGTATAGTCTGAACCGCCGCCCACGCTCTTGATGGAAGCGTTGCTTTTTGCCATCCATTCATCGTATAGCGACGTTCTGTAACTATTTTTGAACCCAACTTCCTTGGCTACCCGATGTAGTACCTCCTCAAAGAGTGGGTTCGCTGCTGCGTAAAATAGACTCCCCGTAACAGCAACATCTAGGTTCACGTAGCCAACACACTTACGTTGCAAACTGCCAGCATAGTATTCCCCAAATTCAGTTGACCCAACCATCGCGTACTCTTCAGCATCCCATGAAGCAAACCTGATAGTCCTGAGAGGTTTCCAGCCGGCCTCAAGAAGTGTCGAAAACCCTCGAGCAATCTCAAGCAGTACTGCAGACCCGCTGTTGGGGTCTCCGGCACCTCCAAAGACCCATGCATCTCTATGGTTTCCAAAAACAATCTGCTCATCATCCATGACTCCTTTGATTTCACCCATTACGTTACGAATTGGCCTGGTATCGTATTTCTGTTCGTTGTATAAATTTAACTGGTATGAGACACTTGGTCCTGGTGAGTAATCGAAAGATTTTAAGTTTCCTTTCCAGTCAAGTTTGGGGCCCAAGCCGTTTAATTTTGCTAGTATCGGCTCTATGCTGCGATGGCTGACGGGTATTGACGGAATCTTCGGTATTACCTTTGGATCTACACGCTTAGCAAAACGAGTACTTGCCCATCCAGGCGTAGTAGGGTCACCAGGCATGTCAGTGAAATAATCAACGGAACCCCTTTGTAGAGAGGACGGATTGCGCGCTGGTCCTTTCGGATAGGCAGCATACCCATTTTTAACTGTAACTATCCCGTCATCTTCAGGATCAGAATATAATATAGCTCCGATACATCCATATAGTTCAGAATTTTTCACTTTGTAACCTCTAAGAATGTGGTCGTATCTCATGATGGCTATAGTACCGTTTACCTCTACACCATTGCTGAGGAGCAGCTCAAAGTCATCTTTCGTACCATAATTAGCGTACACGTATTTGGCTGTCACATTACCGCTGGCAGAGTACCCATGGAATGCAGGAATGCTATAATTTGACAAAGTTGTAGGGTCCTCAATCAGCCTGTCCTCTTCCAGACTGACGTTAAGAAGTGGGGTAAAATAGTTAACCTCTTTCTCCGCATCATTAGATCTCTCTACCTTATTTCCCTCACCCAGCAAAAGCAATTGGCTTTTTACAGGTGTGTTCATGTACACGTAATACTCCTCTACCGAAGTTTTCAGGCCAGCCGCACGGAAGTGTTCTGCTGTGTAGTCTACAAGCTCTTTGCCGTCCCCCGCGAGATGGGGGTACACCGTGGTGTAGTTCGCAAGATAGCCACGAATATGGCTGCTGTCACTTACGAGCTCTTTGAGATATTTGCGTTTGAGCTCATCAAGTGGAATAACGTCTCTCCTGAGTCTCCGGAGATCTCTGTCCAAAGATGTTCTGGGTAGGAAAATTAGGTCTATAAGAAACAACCCAAACAACCCGAGAACAACGAGACTGAAAAACCTTCTCCGTTGAATCTGCCTCCAGGTCTCCTTGGATAGCCTCTCAACCTGCTGAATAGTTGACTCTGTCAGCCTGCGTGCCCTATTCCCTGCTGTCTCGATGAGCGACTCGGTTGCCCTCCTCGTTCTAGTCAGCAAAGGAGCATTTTCTTCCTCAAGGGACAAGGAAGACCTGTCGTTAGCCTCAAGGTACCCGGTGAGCATAGATTTGCTGCGTTTCATCTGTGTATTTGTTTCATTGTCATCGCTTGATCCGAAGCTGGAATTGAAGGACGAGTAGGTTCCTTTCGAGACGGTAGTTTCGGAGTTATACTGCCGACCACTGCTGCCGCGGGAACCACTATTTGGTCTCTGTAAGGAACTCCGTGAGCCAGAATGTGCTTCCGGATCAGGAAATGGGTCTAGTGGCATTTTTGATATGGCTTCCTCCAACTGCGCATAGAGGAGCACTGAGGTCCCACGGATAAATGTACTGGTGCTCCTTTGGACTATTTGGAGATATAAGAGTTGAGTGGTGTACAGATGTTCTGTCATTGACGCAAGTCATATACCGTATTCGGAGACCGTTGCTAGGACCGAAGTGAACCGAGGCAGGATGGTACCACAAAAAACGATTTATAGGCGCTACAGAACATGATTTCTCGAAGGTAGTCATATCATTTATCCGGACTTTCGTAATGATAAAGAGGTACGCTCTCAACAGGTATTGTTGTGCAGTAGTTTATATGCATGAAAGTCAGGCAGTGCATGGTTACTGCGGTAGATTCTCCGGATGTCGTAAAGACGATGGTTTGAAAGACGCTGCAGAGGTCTTGAGGAAGGGCGCTTATTAACTGCACATTATAATTTACGGTAAATAGCCAGAGTCACAACTCTAGTGTGTATTGAAGTTTTTGGGTTCTAGTTGGATATGCTTCCCAAAATCCTGTCAGTTTGGCATTTACTACAACCTGCATTAAGATGTGCAAATACTATTTGCCCAATAAAGTCTCGACTGGGAGTATAAATATCTTCTCAGATATCTAATCAAAGTCTCTAATTGGTCTATATTTGCATTTATTTACTAAATACCCCATATACTGTATTATTGTGATTTGAGCTCTTAGCTTTGAGCGTCCACACCAGCTCCAAGCTCCGCTCCAACTAAACAAAGATGAACATCGGCGACATCATGCTCCAGACTTCTTCTGCAGGTAAGCCACCATGTTGACACGAGATTGCTCACTCGACTCTGAGTCCCTAATGTGGCCTCTATCATCAAGATCAATGGAACCACCGGTCTCAAAAACGGAAACCTCGCCCAAAAGTAAACCAATACTGTCCAGCACCTGGTTCGTATCTGAAAGATAGGCCTTTGCTACAGTCTCCTTGCTTGCAGGCCCAACTGTGACTGGGTACACTCCATAACCGTCGAACTTGTTCTTCTCTCTGTTAGATTCGGTCCAACTGGCCTCAATGCCATTCAAAGCCGTGAACATATCTTCGTCTGTTGTGTCGTCACCAACACAAAATACAAAATCGGGCAACTTCTGAGGCAAACGCTTCTCTTTCGTAACAGGGTTGGCGTAAAGAACAAGCCTTTTCACAATCTCACCTTTGTTCACAAAGGAAGGACGCACCTCAAGGTTCGCCTTGCCCGACATTACGTCCACTTCATAACGCGTAGCAACCGTGTTAATTAGCTCCTCCTTGCATTGGGCAGCCTGGAAGCTCCCTAACTCAGGGTCTGCCTTACGGTAATGCCATGTCACAGCCACCTTCTTTTTTTCAATAAATGTTCCAGGAGTTCTTTCCGTGTACCGTGCAAATACTGCCTCCACCTCTTGCTGCCATGCCATGTCAAACCTCTCCGCCAGGTTTATCCAGCTCTTCTCTCCCACTCGCTTCATGAAGCACCCATGCTCGGCCGATAGTCCAATCTCAGGATACTTTGAGCCAATCCAGCGTTCTAGAAAATCTTGGTCACGACCGGACACAATCCACACCTCGTTCTTTGGGTCTGCCACTAATTTCTTGAGCAGATCTCTGAGCCTGGCAGAAGGAATCGCAGCACTGGGATCTCTAACTATCGGAGTTAAGGTACCATCGTAATCAAACAAAAATAGCCTGTGCTTTGCTGCTTTGTAGTTAGCTAGCAGTACAGGTCTATTTAGATAAGGAGTGCCACTCTTAGCTTCATCACTAACGATCAATTCCAGCAGCGATGACAAAATCGTCCTACACCAATCTTGGATAGTGTTCTTTGTCACGAATTTGTACAATTTTGACTCCAGTTCCCTCTTTGTAACATCCTCTAGCGACAAAACATTGTTAATCGTGTTCGCCACTCCTACGCTGTCCCATGGGTTGATCTGAATCGCATCGGGCACCGCAGTTGTGGTTCCACTAAATTCAGACAGAACAAGTGGAGAGCATGACTGTTTTTGGCACACAATGTACTCCAAAGCAGTGGTGTTCATGCCGTCTCTCACTGGAGTAAGCAGACACAAATCGGCCACCCTCAGCAGAGCAAGATACTCCTCCTTAGCAACACGCATCTGATAGTACTGCACAGGAGAAAACTCTAGCGAACCGTACTTTCCGTTTATAGCTGCAATAAGCTCCGCCACCTTTTTCTCTAGTCGGGCACTGTGGTAGTGGCTTTTGAAAGTCACCTGCACCATGACAACCTTGTCACGCCAGTCAGGGTACATGTCTAAAAACGTCTCAAAAGCCTGTAGTTTCTGAACGACACCACGCACAGTGTCAAGCCTGTCTCTACCTACAATGATCTTCTTGCCAGCGTAAATTTGCTTCAAAGAGGCGACCTTTGCCTCAACACCTGGAGTAAATGCATCGTGCTCAATCTTCGCACAGTCAATGCCAATTGGAGCTGCCAAGATATGTACGCGTTTCGAATGCACATCAACGGCATTGGGCGTCACCTCGTACCCCATGAGTCTTGCACAGCACGAAATGAAATGCCTAGAAAAGGAGAAGGATTGAAAGCACAGCTGGCTTGCACCAAGCATACCGTCTAACAGGTACTTGCGTTTGGACAAACACCGGAAGTACTCCGAACTAGGGAAAGGCACATGCAAATAGTGGACAATATGAGCGTCAGGGAGCTCCATGCGTAAAATCTGAGGCAACAGTAACAGGTAGTAATCGTGCACCCAGATGATATCGCCAGGCTTGTAGATAGATTTGATCTTGTTGGCATAGGACTCGTTAAACTTGACGTAGTCGTGCCACCACTGGGTCTCCTCTCTGCCGTCAGAGGGCTGAATCTGCATGTAGTGGAAGATGGGCCAAATCACGTTCTCTGCATACTTGCGCCAGCGGTCCTGGTCTCTGCGCAAGAGCCAAACTGGGTGAATGTCGAGTGACCCGTTTGCTTTGCAAATCTTCGCAGTCACATCTGCTTTGTCAGAATCACTCAAATACAGAGGGTCGGACTCTATCGACTGACCCGAGGGGATCGGACGGGGCAGGCTAAGAGAGTCACCGTTCTGGTCCTGGCTCGAATAGAGTTCACCCGTCCAGGCTACAACGTGGTTCTCCCACTCGGTGTGTTGATCAAGGAAATAGGATGATGAGAAGAGTGCAGAGTTACCTCTCAGATGCCTAACGTCCCACTGGTCATTTTCATTTTTGTAGATCTGGTTGGGCAACTGCGTCATACAGTTGATGATCCTTCCGGATACCGGGAAATCCGCATAGGCACTGGGCTTCAAAAAAGGTGATGCCGCAGGGAAACTATGCACCTCATCTTCGGGAGCTGCTGATTTCGTCATGGTTGGACGGAGTTGTCAATTAAGACTTGATAGCAATGTATAATTTCGGGTGAAAATAGTGTGAATGAGTGAAAGCAATCAAACAAAACGAAGGTCAGAATAATAAAAATAATGCAAACACAATCTAACACTCTTCACAAGCTTAAAACAGACCCGGATTCAGCTAAGCAGAAGACAATACCTCTATAAAACCGGCTGATGTTCAAACCACGTGAAAAAAGTGTCTGTTTCCGTCAGAACATACGTCCATATTTATATTACGTATTCGTACATTTTATCTTCACCTGTCTGGCAGAGATTGCAGCGAAAGCGCAGGCGTGCAGCAGGCGGGCGTGGAAATCTCACTTGCGCTTGTCACGGCCCGCAGAGGTGTGGGGTTTTCTTTTTCATGCCAATGGGCTAGAGGTGCAGGGGTGTCGGGTATCTACCGGGCAGCCTATGAATTGCAACGATGCCACGAGGTGTAGGCAGCTGGTAAGGTAGCTAGCCAGCAGTGCTATTCTATTAGGTCGATGATGCATTATTCAGCACTTTCAAACTCATCCGGAAGAAACAGGTGGAATTATCGTCACTGTCATGCCATTCTCTAAGGCCAGCTGATCTAGGACGTTTTCTGCGTGGGGAGTGCTCTGTCTGTGTTGTATTTCACTTCCCTCTGCCATCTCTTGCAAAGCCTTCTGCCTGTCAAACTCCAAATATTCACATTCCACAGCGATCCCGCACGTCTTCAGAATATACTCACAGAACTCGCGGCCGTACTTTGCTGATGTACACATAAGGACTGCGTGCAGCGTGAGATTTTCCGCTGCTAAGTTCCACTCGTCTGTTTCCGCCCCACCTGTGTATGTTTTTGCACGGCCAAAGTACTCAACCTTGACAGAGCTTACGGCTGGCCGAGTACTGTGAGCGACTTTAGTATCGCTCATGTTGGCTGGGCTGGTCTATGACTGAACATGAGCTGCTAGGAAGTACTTCACAGTAACTCCGTCGCGGATATTTACAAACTATGGCGCGCCCGAAAGTAAATCGCTCAGCTTCTCGAGGTCGCGTTTTCACTGCACGCGGCGCGGTGTGTACATCTCCAGTGTATTGTTCATCCTCACCTTGATTCAGCCTTATTAATCAGTCGCTAATGGAACCCATAATTGACAAAAAGACAATAGATACCAAAGGTGCAGATTATATTCGGTTTGTCACCTTCAACGTGAACGGACTAAAAACGCTCAAAAATTATCACCCTTGGAATGACATCAAGTCTCTAGATGCATACTTTGACTATATGCAAGCCGATGTCATCTCCCTGCAAGAACTGAAACTGCAAGCGGGCGATATTTCTGCTAATTACGAAAGGATAGCAGACCTCAAAAAATATAGAAGTTTCATTTCGGTGCCCACCTCGAAAAGAGGATACTCAGGCGTGGGCCTGTTTGTCAGAGTGCCCAATGAAAACGACTGCGAACGTGTACGTAAGGGCCTGGTCGTAGTGAAAGCGGAGCAAGGGATCACTGGGTTGTCGAAAATGCCAAAGATGAAGGGCCAATCGTACAAGCAGGTCAATAAAGAGAGCCCAGAACTATGCATTGGTGGATACCCTGACTTGGACATGGATGAGACGCTTATCCTCAACTTGGACTCGGAAGGAAGGACAGTGGTCGTAGAGCTCGCGTGTGGTATTATTGTTTTCTCTGTGTACTGTCCTGCAAACTCGATGGCTACAGAAGACGGCGAACTGTTCCGCTTGAATTTCCTGACAGCTCTGTTTGAAAGAGCACGAAATCTTATTTCTCTAGGCAAAAAAGTTCTGATTATGGGCGACATCAATGTGGCTATCAATCTCATTGACCACGACGACTATGTGAGGCAAACTTCACGACCTGGTGCCCCAAAAAATGATTTTGAAAAGAGATACGAGACTGCAGTGCTCCGATATAAGAGCAGCACCGCTCCAAGGAGGCTGCTTAATGACGTCGTTTACGACACAACAGGCATGGAGGAAGATAATAAAAAGCGCCAGTTTCTGCATGACTGCCATCGTATATCTCAGGGAAGAGAACTGAAACTATACACCGTGTGGAATATGTATAAAAACCACCGTCCAATGAACATTGGCTCTAGAATCGACCTCATACTAGTTAGTGATTCTTTGAAAGAGAATTTAAGGCTCTCAAAGCACTGGCCACATCTACATGGGAGTGATCACTGCCCTGTGTTTGCCGATTTTGAACTTACAGAGGACTTTAAAACAGACAACTCTGCTCTTCCTCTGGCTTTTGAAGCTAAAACATTTTACAAGGTACACACTGGAAGAGAAATTGCGTCTTTTTTCAGCAATAAACCTAAGGTCTTACCAGTTGGTGGTGAGAAAAGGAAGGCGGAGCAAAGCGAAGGTATAATTAATAGATTGAAGAAACCAAAAGAACAGCCCAGAATCAGCGAGTTCTTTTGCAATGGCTCTGCGCCTTCTAAGTTGAATGAACTTGACACCAAATAGAAGCTTAGAGTGCGACTATAATTCTTCCTTTGTCTTGAACTATTGCTTTCTAAGAACACAACGGCTAAGGACTCTTACCGTGGCATTAAAAAGAAATTTTTACAGATTTTAACAGCGTCCGGTCGATTATAACGAAGGAATTAAGAACCAATTTTGCTGACTGCAAGTAGCGAACAAGGGTTTATCGAAGACAAGCACCGTGCGAATATGACGATAATCCTTAAGTTGTGACAATCTCAGCTTACTCTGGGGTATTAGTGTTACCTTCTTATGGTGCAAGGATGTTAAATGATAAGCGTTTAATTTTTTCTATTTGATTTTTGAAATCTGTGGTAGGAGAGACTTTACCAGAGCTAGCATAATAACAAGTCAGAATGAGTACAGAAGTGACAGAAGCACAGACCGTCCTTGACAAAGGATCCCGTGTTAGCGGTAAGAACTGGAAGGTTGAAAAAAAGGCATTCAGAGTAAAGGCATTAGGGACTAAATCGTCCTGGGCGAAAAAAGAGGAGCTTCGCAAGAAGGAAGAATCCATCAAGGCCAAACTGAAAGAGCTGAAGGACGAGAAAGAGAACGAAAAGAAGCAGAAGATTGAAGCTTTAAAGAAGAGAAGAGAGATTAAGGAAGAGAAAGAGAGGTTGGAGAGACTTGCAGCGAAGATGAGTGCGAAGAAGATTGAGAGGTTGCGTAGGAAGGAGAAGAGGAACAAATTATTGAAGGAACGTTGATGGTAGCATTCGCGTCTAAAGAGCTGAGCAAGAGAGGTTTCCTCTAATGGGAAGACTGTGAAACCCTGCTAGCCCGGCGCTGGTTCTGTATATTTATTGGTATAAAAATAGCATAATTATTGAGAGGTATTGTCGGTCATTGATTCAGTAGGTGCCTGAAATCGTGTTAAGCGGAATGTTTAGCAGAATTTGAATGTGACGAGAATTTTTTGCGTGAGCCAGAAGAGCCACCACCAACTTTTGCTGGCCCTCTAGACAGATCTGTATCCTCTATGTGTTGAGAGCAGTGAAGAAGTCAACCCAGTCAATCCATAATATTACATCCCTGCACCGCTTTAATTTCAAGACGCGTCTTGAAATTCACTTTCCTTCGCGCTGGCTTGGCTTCTGTTATTTTTTTGATGCGTATTGAGATTTAACAAAGGATCCATAGAGCCAAACAAGCATACCGTAAAGCGTTTCGAACACCGAATCGGGGCGCTTT
Source organism: Wenyingozyma naganishii (assembly GCA_003706235.2). Classification (NCBI taxonomy): domain Eukaryota; kingdom Fungi; phylum Ascomycota; class Pichiomycetes; order Pichiales; family Pichiaceae; genus Wenyingozyma; species Wenyingozyma naganishii. The sequence goes on along the minus strand of PPKS02000004.1, from coordinate 402,804 downwards.
ATATACTGGCCGGGCCTGTTTTGTTCTTCCTTTTTGATATGTCTCTCATAAAAAGAGCGCCAGTGGCGACTACCAGCGACCGTGTGCTAGGTTACGACCTATCTAACAAAGAGGCACTTAGGGAGCAGCTGGAGTGGCAGCTCCAGGATGACCAGCATAGGATTTTATCGAGACAGGAGCGAGATTTCACAGTGCAGGGAACAGAAGAAAACATTCAGCTAAACCCAATAGAGACATCTATACCGCTTCACGCGGAATTGCAGCGACTTGTACGGGGAGAATCGCAGCTAAACAACAAGATCACTTTGTCTCCTAGCTTACAAACCAACTATGGCAGCCACGTGAACATCAACGTGCTGATAGAGCAAACGGTGGCACAAGCATATGATGGACTGGAGCATCTCACTCTTTTGTCATATGATGAGCTTTCGGCGCTGAAAGAGCACATCTCTCAATTACAAGAGTTAAAGTCTAAGCTTCGCACCGAATTGTCCGGTGATTCGGCTCTGCTTCAAAAGTTTTTTGAAGCGGATAAAGAGCTTTCTACGGCCACAGAAGCCTTGCATGCGCATTATTTTGTTTGCTCGCAGCTGGCAGGGGTGGGAGAGCCCTTGTATCAAGCGTTGAAGGGAAGTGGTTTCAGCACTCCTAGGTATGCAAACAATCTTCCCTCAGTTAATTCTAGCTCTCCCAGCGAGGCCGAGCGAGATATCAATGTAGCAAAGTCATTGGATCAACTTGTTTCAAAGATAATGAGCTTCTCAGTTCAGAACAATGTGCTGCTGCCGCAGCCTGACGTTCAGATTATGCAGAGTCTCGACAGCAAGATCATGTGGGTCTCGAGCTGCATTGAGTCGTTATTACAAGGAGTAGGCGAATCATATACGTCCGGTAGCGTAGATCACTTGAACTCTCAGCTGTCTCCTTCAGATCGTGACGACAAGTCTACCGAGGAGCTGCGCACTGCTCTACAGGATTTGCAATTTGCCCACAATTACCTGACCAGACAGTTTGAAGATGAGCGCTCGCAGTACAACAGGACGCTAAATCAGTTTCGGTCGAAATTGCAAGACTCCCAGGATGCTTTGCTTAAGAGCAACAGTGACCTTACCAAGCATACAAATGCTTTGCTCAAACAAGAATCGAAGATGCTAGAGCTCGAGAACGAGATCAACAGCAAAAACCAGGAGATCACTAACCTTACCAGGGAAATAAACCTTCTTAGGGTTGACCAGTTGGGCCAGCTTGGCCACGCTGACATTTCTCCTCGTACATCACCCGGAAGTTCCCCCCGAGCGTCACGTGATAATAAACGCCAAAGAGATTCCCGTGAGTCGCAAGCGTCACACGGAATCAAACATCTCTCGCATGAGCTAACACCGCCTATTTCTGGTGGTGACTCTGCCGAAGGTGACAAAAATTTTTCTAACTCTCCGTTGCTGTCGACATCAACTTCAAACGGGAAAAACCTTAGCGTGACGATACTCCGCATGGAATTCAAGAAGCTCGTATCGAAAATCTCCGAGAAGCACGAAGCTCAGCTTGAGGCTGAACGTATAGAGCGCAAGCGTCTTGAGAGCTTGCTGAAAATGTATGAGAATGGGAAGTAAAAGACTTTGTGGTACGTACAAATACAATGGAACTTAATTAATATGAACTGTATATTATTTATAACGTCGGAGTTAGCATCGTGGAATCATTCGTAATGTCATAAACATGAAAAAAATGACAGAAGTGTATCAGTTGCCATAGCTTGCAATTTGATTGAATGCTCACTGTCTCAATCTGCTGTTTCTTACACCACCACCTCCTGTTGCACCTGTGGCAACAGAGACATTTGTGTGTAGCCTCATCAGCCCCTCGGCTGAGCTAATGCCTATTTCACGGCTGGTACGGATTTGCTGGAATGACGAGCGCGCAGACACTTCACCAGTAAGCACCATATTCTGCCTTAGGGCCTCTAAGGATGTTTCTTCTTTAGGGGTACTACTATCCTTAAATGGATTCAAAATCAACCCCACCCTTCTTAATGTTCCTCTACGAGGTCTAATTAAGTGATGAGCGTCTTCAGCATCTTGAGACAGAGTAGTTTTCTCGGCAGACGCCTCTCCGAATCCGGTCACCGCCTTCTCTGTGGACAAAGCCGCTGCCTTAGCTTCAATGTCCTCTACTTCTCTAGCCTCCAAAAGCTTACGATGGCCTGCTACATCTTCGAGGCTCGTAGGATCGTAATCTGGAGGATAGTCTTTGTAAACGCCCAGTTGTACCTGTTCCCGGATGATGTCAATATCACGAGGAGCGTAAAGTTTCTTGAGCACCTCATAACAGAAGCGTGGCATCAAACAACTCAAAACACCAATGAAGAGCACGACCCAGAAGGCTAAGGTACCGTAAACCTCAGCAGCAACCTTGTAAAACTCAGTAGAACCAGTCGAAGACGACCATATCCCGGTCCAAAAAAAGATCACGAGGTTGGAAAATGCGTAGATAATCAATGAGAGCCAGTCCCACCGCTTTTGCTGCAGCATGACGTAAAAGTTGCAAGATATAACCGAGATGTGTGCAACAAAAACACCCATCCAGAACCGATGGTCCAGAGGTAAACCTTTCTCATTAACATACTGGCCTGAGCGATACACAAGCCAGGGAAAGAAAAAAGAAATCACAGACTGATACAGTCCGTCAGCCATGTAGACAATGAATTTCCACCGTGACCACTCCAGGCCCAAAATTCCCGTTCTGTAAAGCCCTGGGTTGAGCAGCGAAACAACATCGCTCACATCTTGGTCTAGAATACCAAGAAATATCACAGGAAGAGAGGTAAAAGCAAGGTTGAAGAACATCAGGTAAGTGTACTCAAATAAGTACGAGCCCTCGAAGTTTGTGAAAATACCGAACCAAAACAAAGTAAACACAAAAGTGACATTCTTATAGAAGAAACAAGGTATCATCTCAGACAAACGCTTGTAGGACCAGCGACCATGAACCACAAGCAGTCGCACCAGAAACCGGAATTGACCAAAAGCATAGTCTGAAGACATAGCAGCCTGCCTTCCCTCCTCTCCAGCAATACCAACCCCCACGTTCGCAGCCTGGATCATAGCCACATCATTCGCACCATCTCCTATGGCCAACGTCATAACATTGAGGGTCTCCTTCACCATCCGAACAACTAAAGCCTTCTGGGCAGGTGACACACGGCAGCAAAGGACCGAGCGACAGTTTTTGCACAGTAAAAGGAATTTTAGCTTCAGTTGATCAATTTCAAAAATCTCTTTCAAGGAGGCTCCGTCAATAATCAAAGCATAGTTGCCTTCGGGTGGAGCATGTTCGGTACGAGCCTGCTTCAAGTCTTCTTCAGTTCCCTCAATATGAAATCTGCTCGTGAGATATTCTGTCACAGAATCCTCTACGCTCGACATTCGCTCAGCATCAGAGTTCTCATCCTTTTGGATAACTAGCAGTTCCATCTCATTGTTCAGCAGGTTACATGAGAATCCTATGTTAATAGCAGTCTCCACTTTGTCACCAGTCAACACCCAGAGCTTGATACCAGCTTTAGCCAGCAAGGCTATAGAGTCCGGTACACCATCCTGAAGTCTATCTTCAATAGCGGTACCTCCCAACAAATTCATGTCCGTCTCGATCTCATCAGCTACTAACTCCAGCTTCTCCTCACGATCGTCCTCTATAGAGTTGCTCGCCTCGAGGTACCTTGCGTGCCATTTTTGAAAGACATCATTAGGAATTATTCTGCTGGCAACACATAGTGTTCTGAGGCCCTCTTTGGCAAACTCGCCAAGATGAATAGCAGTCTTTTGTAACATCTCAGCGTCCCCGAGAGATGAAAGTCTTTGATAAATCACATTATCCGCTCCTTTGGACAGTAGCAATATAGTCCCAGCCTTGTAATAAGGGTCATTTTCGGGGATTCTTACAATGATTGTCATTCTCTTTCTCGTGGAATTGAATGGAATCTTCTCTAAAATCTCATACTCCAATGTCTCTCCCGTGTCGTATCTATAAACGACTTGTCCCTTTCTAGTCCTTTCTCGGAATACTACGCCTAGATCCTTCGCAAAGCTGACAAGAGCAGATTCATCAGGACTCTCAGCCTTGTACTCTAGTGCACCATTCTCGTGCTTCTCTGTGACCACAGTATGACACAAGGCAAGGGCTGTGACGAAACGGCCATTTGCTTCTAAACGCTCAGCATCTGCACTGGGTAACAAATCCTTTACTATCTCCGAGGAAACAAAATTCATATCATCCATGCTAACGTCAGAGCCAAATAACTCCCTTAGGTGGTTGGTCATCTCTATCTTGTCCTTCTCCATGATTGCAGACATTTTCTCAGCCTCACGCACCACGTCAATACCAGCCCTTTTGTCCATTCCCTGTTGTGCTTTGGTGTAGGCCAAACCGTAGCTCTTTCCGGATATAGTACACTTTCTAAACTCCATCACGTTTTGAGTCAAAGTACCAGTCTTGTCACTAAATATGTACTCAATCTGACCCAAATCGTCTGAAATATTCCAGGTTTTTGGCGTGCAAGGGAAGTCGATTTTGGAGTAATACATTTTTGTGTCGGCATAGATGAAATAGGCTTGTACAGTCTTGATAATCTCAATAGAGATGTACAATGAAATAGGCACCAAAGTTTGGTATAGAATCAACGCGACAAAGAAGGAGAGTGTTCCGTTAGCAGCAGACGTAGGTGCATAAGGCTTGAAGTCGAAGTACGACCTAGAGGTGTTTTTTTTGTCATAATACAGACCGTTCACTAGACCGGACACAAAACACATGATCGCCAGGATGCCGAAGTTGATGACAACCAACACATTTAACTCCTTTGAGATCTTTGATTTTTTCGTAGGGGTGATGCCTGAATTCATCACGACCTTCGTTTCAAAACCTGTGGCAGCCACTATGCACAAAGCCCACTTTGTGTTCCTCAGCGTGCTGCCCCTTAAGAGAATGTTATCATATGTTACAGGCTCTTGGGCATTCTCACCCTGAAGATCAACTTCGCTTTCGAACGACTTATATCCAACAACACCCCTGAATTTATAAAGATCTAGATTGGGTGCTTCTGTTTCGAGTGTTAACTGTACTCTTTCAAAGTCAGACGCGTGTTTCAGACCCATACCACAATGCAGTGCCGTTTTCGTCTTCAAATTTGTTTCACCGTCAAGGTTCTTCGTCTCTACATAACAATTACCCTCGGGGTCTGATGTAGACAGAATGACAGAGTCCGCGGGAACCTCCTCATTGTTACGAACTCTGATGATATCACCCACAGAAATATTTTTCCAGTAACCATTCTGAAATCTAAAAGTCATTTCCGGCTTTATGTGTGGGTTTGCTACAGTATGTGGCACAAAAGGCGACAACTTCGCACCAATGCGAGACTCAGCCGCCAGCGAAGTTGATCGCCTATGCAAGCTCTCAGAGTTAAGCGTAGTGTAAGACATTGACCTTCGTAAGTCCAATTCCTCCACATAGTCCTCGTCAAAAGCTTTCGATTTTGTGAACAGCGACACAACACCCTTTGCAATTCTCCTATTGCTACGGGTGCACCATTTCTTGAACCTTCTCCAAGGCCCAACGTTATCTATACACACATTTGGGTTCACGAGGCCCTGGAGCACGTGGACCTTCGAGTTGTTTAGCTCGGAGTCTGAAACAGCTCTACGGTAATCTTCAAAGGCATCTTTGATCGCTGTAAGACAGACAATAACTATAAGGGGCACTGCTTGCAATCCAGGGTTCGGAACACCAAAAATTTGGAAAGCCCCAAGTATGATAATAAACAAAAAGTAAATGTTGGCAATATTTGAGAACTGGAAGAGTAGGTTCTTTGGTATGAAACTGAGAGGAGTGTACTTTGTCGATCTGATTTTGTTTCTAGGATAACTTGTCACTGGGAGGTGAGTCTTAGGGTCCAACATGGTATCGGGCAAATGCAAGTTGACAAAGATCTTCCTCATTTCATCGCTGACTTCGGGCTGGTAGTTACCTCGAATGTATTCCCATGTTCTCTTCCATGATGGTTTTTTAGTCTTCTTCTTCACCACCGGAGATAGCCCCGGATTACCATTAGAGTCAACTACCGACCCTTTCTCGTTGATCTCTGCACTCTTATCACTCATTTTTACGGGTTTTCGGCCTCACCACTTTTAATCCCGAAACCTTTTCTTTGAATAATTGCGAAATGCAAGGGGACGCAACGTGCTTGGGCTAATTACAGAATGTCACGCTAAAACGACAGACACTTGCACAAATAGCAGCCTAAGCGGGGAAGCAAAGTAGAGTGCAAATAACTGATGAAGTAGATGGAAGAACCCGTTCAAAGATTCGGTATAAATATACCAATAGTGCTTAGTTGCAGCAACGGCTTGTTATTGTTCTCTGTTTTGGCTCTGCTTGAAATCTAAGCTGGCCGAAAATAATTTATAGCGACCCATAACAGCCTTGAAACTTGCGTCGATTTTTTTTGTCACATCGCGGAAACGTTACGATCATGGTTCCGGGGGAAAGAAGTCAATAAGTGAGCACGTTCTTGTGAAAAAGTAGACAGTGCGGAAGCGGCTCAGAACTCACGTACATTGACGGCGCTTATGTAAAAATGAGATGCCATATATCTTTCTAGATCCCGCGTTTGAAGATGCTTAACTGTTTCTTGACCCTCTATACGGCGACTGGTAGAATATCTTAATCAGAGAAATTTCCGTTTTTGGAAAGTCCGCCCTCCGATCAGAGATTCGCTCATTGCATGAAAGCAGATAACGCTTAGCGTGAATTGAAAGCGATCTTCGACACAAAGCAAATCTTTTGGCTACCCTTTTTTATATATCACGCTGTTCATTCCTTTGACGTTCAAACTGAGTTTATAACAACAGCAGCACCAGACCATGAGCAACAACCCACTTACTGTAGTAGACATTTCGGGCGAGACCAGCACAACTGCCAAAGATCTTTTCGACGCGGCTACTTCCCAGGGATTTTTGTTTGTTGATGGTCACGATTTTACAGATGAAGAGGCCTCAAGGCTGTTTGCTTTGTCTCAAAACTTCTTCAAGCTTCCAATGAAAGAGAAGCAAAAGTTCCCTATTGATACCGACGACTGCGGCTATACCGTATTTCATCAAGAGATGCTGGACCCTGATACCCAGACGAAAGGGGACCCCAAAGAGGCATTTAATTTTGGCAGGTACGATTTTACCACTGGGAAATGCCATAATAATGGGCTACCGTCAATGTTCACCATGAAGGAGAACGAATGTTTCATAGCAGAGATGTCTAAAAAATTTTACAATCTTGCAATGAGAGTCCTGGAGCTTCTAGCTGTCGGTCTAGAGATTGACGAAACACAAGAGGGCTCAAAATGGTTTATCAACCGTCATAGGCCGTCAGAGAAATCGATCTCAGCTTTGAGATTCTTGCATTATCCGTCTAACACGCAGCTGGACAAAACGGACGAGATAAGAGCTGGTGCGCATACCGACTTTGGCTCCATCACTTTACTGCTCCAACAAAAGGGCCAAGAAGGCTTGGAATTGCTAACTCCACAATTTGGGACGTGGAAAATGGTTCCCTATATTGAATCTCCTAATGCAGAATATCGTAAAGAAGGAAGAGCCGCTCCGCTCATTGTTAACATTGCAGACCAGATCAGCTACTGGACTTCTGGGTTACTTAGGTCAACTCCGCACAGAGTAAAACTGCCAAATGAAGACAAGTCTAGGTACTCGATTGTCTTTTTTTTGAACGCAGAAGATGACACGCCAATTGTGCCTATCCCTTCAAAATTAATAGCTGATTCGAGCACTTTACTTGATAGACCAATGACTACAAGAGAGTATCTCGACCAGAGATTTGGTGCAACTTATTTGACCGGTCACTAATTCCAAAAATTACCGTTCCCTTAAATATATACAATACGAATAGTATAAGACCCCCTTGTACAAATTTACGCGGCTCCAGCAGTTGTACTATGCACTTTACTGAACGTTACCTGTTCTCCGCTGCGGACTATCCTGTTACCCGCGAGGTCGTTGTCAATAGGCACGCTCTTGTTTTCCATTCGCTGCTGTTTCCAAAACAGCTTCTCCGACCCCCCTAGGACACCAACTCTCATGGTAGCTAACAAGTTTCTTGCAGCGTTGGAATGCAAGTAAACAGCACCGTTGAAGGCAGTGGTGGCATCCTTGCCATGCGAGGACTTGATAAGAGGTAACCCTCCAGGGTGGTCAGCGGCAAAGGGTGTCACATCGTGAATGATGCCGCTAACAACGACCAGGTAGCGATCGTTGCGTGATTCGGCAAGTCTTTTGAAGTGGCTAGGCGAAATTACCGGTAGCTTATCAATAGGAATACCCCAGTTGAGCTGACTTCTTCTGCTGTCTATCAGCTTTTGTTGCTGCTGTATTAACGACTTGTCGATCATCGAATTGTTAGCTCTTTTCACTCCCGTCACGATACCACCCCACTGCAACATATTTATAGCCCATTTGCTAGGGTCAAAGTTATAAAACTCAGGCCCGCCACGGTAATCAAATGGGAACTCATGGTGAAAGTTTTGATTGCCCTCGCCAAATGTCAATAGGGATAACAAAACGTTGTTTTTTGGCGATTTTTTGTCACCAAAAGGTGAGGTACCGAAAACATGGCCAACAGAGTTCAAAAAAAAATTACTTTGCTGAACCAACACCATTTTCAAGAACCCAGCATAGACGAGCGACCCGTAGAAGTCATCCAATAAAACATAGCCCACGACCGTTGGTATCACCAAACCAGAGAGCAAGAACTGCATGAAGTAGTTACTTTTCTGCCACACTGCCACAGATTCATGGGGGAACTGATCCAATTTCGACTCTCGGATGACATTTGATACTTTGGAATTGAACACCAAGATCATCCAGCCTACATGACTGAACACAAGCCCGCGACGAATATTATGAGGATCTTTGTCTGTATCGCAATATCTGTGGTGCGCTCTGTGAGCAGAACACCAATTTTTGGCAGAAGTGAGACCTGCACCTGCACTTATGAATGCAAGCAGCCTGACTACATCGTTATTCTTGATCGTTATAGCTTGGTGAGACCAACACTTATGGTACAACAGATTCACGGCTAGCCCGGTTATGATATAATTAGTAAAGGCAAAGTATGCCAAAGGTTTATTCCACTCCGGCTGTTTGTATATGTACAGAGCCAATCCAATCAAAGGCATCAAAACCACATAGAAACTATTCTTCCAATGTATATGGCGGTAGAAGTTCCTCAGTGTCCATGACGATTCAGAGATATGGCGTCGGAGTTGAGAAGCCGGTTGAACTTTGTGTTTTGTAATCCCCGCATCTTTACTTTTTCTCTTGATCTTAATCACTTGCGGTTCGTCCTCTGTCTTTTCACTCTGGCTCCTTATCGAGTATTTCAGGAGCTCACCCTTAGGGTACTCTGCTTCGGGCACGTTGCTCATGATATAATTATGCAAAAACTGGAAATAAAAACCGGAGACAGACTGTCAAATAATCAAAAACTTCTTCCCTGATAAAGTGGACAGCTGGTCCGGGTTGAACAGAGTAGGACGGAAGATAAATCATATTCAACCCAGGCGCATAAGGTATTCTTATTAACTTACAATTAAATCCTGTATATTACATCCTAGCACCACTTTTTCAGATTGGGTAGTACGACAGGAGTGGGAACAGTCTCTTATCACTACTCTAGAAGCTGTTGCTGAGATTGGCCTGACGAGTGTATAAGTAGTTCTGGTCCTGTACCGTTTTGCTGTTTTGCATCGCCGTAGTATGTCTTCGCTCTTAAAAAACCAAATGAGAAGTTGAAAGCGTAAACAAAGACAGCGATAAGTCCCACGAGCATGAGCGGCTTGAAGCCTATGGGCTCAATAAGAGAATTGCAAATAATCCCTATAGTCTCTGCACTAATTTTTGCATGCCCATTGCTGAAATACGGGTCTTTGTGCATACACTTTTCCCACTGTGCACACTGAGCCTCTAAAGCCGGTACGACCATTTCAGGGCCACAATGGTTTTCAAAGTAGTTTCTTCTGCACACGGCTGACTCTATCATTGACTCCTGAGCGTACGTCTCTATTCGCGTTTCGATGTCAGATCGCACTACTTGTACTCCGTTGTATACCAGTTTCATAAGATAGATGGACGCTAATATGTTTATCAGCATTTGGAAGTAAGACGTTAACAGGTAGGGTATTTTACTGATAGGGATTGAGTTGGTTTTCCAGGGAGAGGGTAAGTAAGGTGTGTCGGTATGCTTGGTGTTTAATTGGCGTTCATCTGCGTCTGCGCTGTAATAATGGTTGTGTATGTTGACCTGGTACAAATTTGGCTGATTCGTTCGGGAAATAGTAGCGTCAGATGGGTAAGAGGGGGAATCTTGAACATTTCGGCGATGGTGTAAGTTAACTGCATCAAAGTCTTTTCCTGTAGCGGCACCAGAAGTTCCCGTATAGTCACTCAAGTTATAGTTTATGTATTCATCAGATTCAGATTTGGTATCACAATCATTGACAGCATTAACAGTATTGGCCGTGTTGACATCCTTCGTGGCTATCTTTGCTCCAAGAGTAGTCGGACTTAGCAGATCAGAGACTAAAATGAGCGACTGGTTGTGCTCTTCGCTGTCCTCTTCACTAGCTGGTTTATTCTCAGTGGTGGGTGGACTTTCGAGATAGTTTGGTGGAGAGGCTCGACTGTGACCTTCACCTTCTTGTACCTTCTTGTACGACGAATCAGAGACCATCAAATAAGGCACATCTTCCATCTCGGCATCGTCTATGGCCTCAACTGGATTTTCATCTCCCAAAGGGTCAGCATCAGCCATAGAAACATCCTCTATGCTCGCAGAGCTCGGCCAGTCATGTGTCTCCTTCAGTGTCAGCGTGGCAAGCACCAAGTCATCCTCATCCGCATCGTTATCTCTTATCGTCAGTCGATCCAAAAGGTCCATTATAATTGAGCTGTTCGATCCACCGCTAACGCTGGATCGATATTGTATAATGCTTTACAAAAAGGTGTAGATCTGTGTTTCCTCAAATTCTCGCATACTGCAGGAAATTTTATATTTCATTTTGTCTCTCTAAATTTATTTATCTTCAGCTCTTCATACTCTACAAATCTATTATCGACACGCTTCAATCCAGAATGGGATCTAAAAAGAAGAAGCAAGAGAAAGCCAAGGATTTTACCAAAACCAAGTTTAAGGTCGGTAAAACCGCACCTAAGGCTAATAATCACACCGATACATCGTTCAAAGCTAAGTCTATATCACTACGACAAAAAATTTCAGTGAAAGGAAGCAGTAGCACAGAGGCCGAACTACAACATTTGTTTTCTCTGCTGAAGCATCACTCTGCGATTTCCAGAAAAGAAGTGGTAATACAACTAAATGAGAGACTAATAAAACAAAACTCTAATGTGTTCCCCTATGAAGAGCTTATAACCAAGATAAAGCCTCTAATATTAGATAATACCCCCAGCGTGCGAGAGGCAGTGGCCGAACTGCTACAGACTGTAGCTAAGACTCAACCGTCGATACTAAATTTGCATCAGGGCTCGCTAATTTTGTTTATCTTGTCGGCTATGTCTCACATCGACAGCTCTATCAGAGGCGACAGCGTAAAATTTTTCAACATCCTGATGTCATGCTCTGACGAGGTTAAAGATTCTATAGTTCGATCAAGTTGGGCAAAGCTGCTCAAGGCGTTTGTGCAGCTAATGAGTTGGAACATCGATGGTAAGGTGAAGGGCTCCAAGTCGGTTTCTTTCTCAGTCACCACTGGCAGCTCAGTTCTTGCTAGCGGAGGTAAACGAGGTAACGAAAGAAAGTTGTTACACTTAACGAGTTTTCACCGTCTGGTAGTTGCTGGATGCCTAGCAGAGAAAAGGTTATTAGAGAAATCGATGAATGATGAGATCCAAGTTACTCCCCAGGTGCACGCGTTAACTCAGGCATACATGCCAGGCAACAAAATAAATCCATATGGTCATTTGAAGCTTTATATGAGATTTGAAATGCCCACTAATGGAATCCAAAAGAACCAACTGAGCTTATCCAAGGACTCCAATCCACTGATAGACGTGAATGGTCTCTCATCAGAGGATGTCACTAGCAGAAGGAAAATCCTGATTGAGATTTTCGGACCGGGAATCCAAAATGGACTTGAGGAATTGGTGAAAGATGAAGAAAACGATTTGAAGAAGGTGGTTGTTCAGTTTTTAGCGGACTTGGAAGAGATCAAGTCAGATTACGAGAATGACTTATTGAAATGAGTATATTATGTCTATGCTACGTGTATATTATAGATTAATGCTAACGTTACAGTTCGTAATCGAGGATTTTTCACGCACTGGGTAGGGCAGACTCCTCTTCGGGAGCTTCATCAGATAAGTTAGAGCCCGAATCGGAGCTAGAGTCGGAGTCGGAGTCTGAATCTGAGTCTGAGTCTGAATCTGAATCTGAGTCAGAGCTAGAGCTTGAATCAGAATCACTGTCACTATCAGAATCGGAAACTAAAGTCTTCTTGACTTTGTGGTTTTTCAGCTCGCTTCTCAAAGAGACGTATATTGTCGGGTATTCTATGAATGTCTTGCCCTTCAGAACTTCGCTTAAAGGATCACCTGCTGGAATTTCTACAAGCTGGCGTTTTAACCGAGTCTCCTCAGGTAAAATATAATAATGTAATTTATTCTTGACGTCGTCTATAATTTGCTTCAGGACATTATCTTCAGATTCATGTATTCTAGAGGTATTATCTGCTTGGCTTTTAGTCTGGTCGTCACATAAAATCTTGCTTTGTGTGTGATTGTCATTTTCGTCTTGCTTGTGATTTTGAGCTTGCAAATCAATCTGATCATTAGCTTGATTAGACGCTTGGTCGCTAGGTTGCTCGTCAATCTGGCTTCCCGTTGGATTTGCAACTTTTCCGTCAGTTGGACAGGGAGCCGGATCCGGATCCTCTGCATTCAACTCAATGTTTTTCCTACGCTCAACTTCATCCTGAATGTTGCTAATCAAGCCCTTCCCCTCGAGAACAGACGAAAATCGTTTGAATGGGATTGCACTGTTCACAATGGATTCCTCAGCCACTTTGAACATAATGAACTTTGTCAGTGGCTTGGCCAAGTCGTCGTCCACCAAAACCCATTCAACCGTCCACATGAATTTGTGCTTCTTATTGTCGAATCCTGTTTTGTTTTGCAATTTTCTTGTCATTCCAACAGGGAGAAGTCTGACGTTAACGCCTCTCTTTGTGATTAAAGATGGCTGGTGGTGATCGCCAAATCGCTGTCGCTTCAAGTGCTTGATCACTTTATTCGACTTTAAGTCGTCCTTCGTCACATCCAGCTTCCTCCCCACGCGCATCAAAAAATTGTAGTCCCTTTGTACGTCTGCTGGCTGAATCTCTTTCTTTGTCAGAAAACTTGTTCTATTGGCACTAGTATCTGATTTCCCCGAGCACGAAAATCGCACTTTGTGGAGATTGAAACATGCAAGTGAGCTCGTATACCTGCCGCATTCTGGACATCTGTACTTAGCTCCTTCTGTTTGGCATATGCAACAGATAGCCATACCACAACCACAGTCTTTTCCCTCGCCGTTAGAGCAAAGGCTGTCATAGCTATACATAATAAATAAAAAAATTTAATGCACCTCAGGTGCACTGCCATATTTTACTCCTGCCGCACCCGTCGCGTCGCTAGCCTCGCGGAGACAACCCCAAGCTCAAGATTCCCTGCTCCTTTTTCTGGTAAGAGTGATTGTGTTCTAATAAGCAGTATCTAGGGTTTGAGGATAGCATTAGCATTCCCTAATAAGCCATTAATCACTCTCATATATCAATATGGTACGTCTATACTACAAATTTCACAGTCAATTGCCATCAAATACTAACACAGCCCCTCACTTCAGTCTGGAATTCAAAGTCTATTAAAAGTAAGTCATTGTGATAAACATGTTCCCCAACTCATACTAACCAATCAAGACTGAAAAAGAAGCACAGGAAATTGTGGCAGAGGCCAGAAGCTGTAAGTAGACGCATTGAATTTTGATGACGGCTAATGATGTCTGATACTAACATGTTCTAGACCGTGCCCAGAAGCTGAAGGCTGCTAAGACTGACGCTGCAGCTGAAATTACTGCTTATAAGGCAAAGAAGGAGTCAGAACTGAAGAAATTTGAGGAAGAGGTGAGTAATTGTTTAAAGCACAGTGTGTTTCATTGCTGTTGCTTTGCAGGATGGTGCACTGGTTGTGGGATAGCATACTAACGTAAACAGTTTTCCGGTAACAACAAGAAGCTGGAGGACGAGGCCGAGGCCAGCGTGGCGCAGGAGCTTGAGAATATCAAAAAGACTGCTGAGGAGAAGAAGGCTGACGTCGTAAAGCTGCTTATTGACGCTGTCATCACGCCTGTCCCAGAGCTACACATTAACGCTAAATAAGGATATAGATCTACAGTCGCTTTTTCTTATAGGTTCTAGGCGAGGATGAATTTAGGATGCAAAGACGAAGTGTATCCTATGTTCATGAATACTTAAAAAGTCACCGTGGTGTAGACTCTTTTCGTCAATGCTGGCCAGTTGCAGGCTGTATACAATATCCAACCTTGTAATCGGCCTCCAGATCTAGCTCTGGTGGAGCGCACCGCGCCATGTGCTTCTACCGCGGACAATTTACGCTCGTGCAATTTGCGCACGGGTCCAATTTCTCATGTGAACGTTTGCTCTTGCGCTCAACACGCGCACGCGCACCCAGCCATTTTTGAACACCCCAACTTTTTTCATCTTCTGTTCGCAGTAGCCCTTGAGTCCAGAAAAGTGGTCAGAGCCAATCTCTAGATACTAAGCCACACCCCAGCTTCTTGCCTCAGCGCGTTGAAGTCACACCCAAGACAATTGGGCCATCACTGTATCTGCATTGGGCAACCAGCGTGCCTCGATCAATAGCATGGCGGCGAATCTCTCTGCACTCACGAGTTCACAGAACTCGAGCTTCCAAAATATGAGTCTCGGAGACTGGGGACAGTACCTGAGTGCTCAATTGCCGCGCAACTACCTCACTGGTTTGAGCAGCAGCCAGATAGTTCCGGTGCAACTGAGTCTATCATTGGTTCTTGCGGTTGCCATTCCTCTCTCGTTTATCGTACGCAAGTCGCGCAAGAGGATTGAAAAGCCCACTAAGTTTGAGCTCCCCGAACCGGAAGAAGCAAGACCAAACTGGAAGGGGAAGAGGCTGAATCCTCCATCTATTTTCCAGGAAGAGGATCCAGCGAACATATACTGCTACTGTCCAGCCACTGCGCAGTTTCTGGGCAAGTTCAAGGCCTCTACCAAAGAGGACATTGACACTGCCATTGCATCGGCAAGGTCTGCTCAGCAAAACTTTTACAGCGACCCAGCGCACAAACTGAAGAGTCGTAAGGTGTTGCGCACTCTGAGTGAGTTTATCATCAAGAACCAGGCATCTATTGCAAGAATAGCCTGCCGTGACTCAGGCAAGACCATGGTTGATGCGTCGATGGGCGAGATCATGGTAACCTTGGAGAAAATCAACTGGATTCTGGCAAATGGCGATGCGGCCTTGTCTCCATCAAAGCGCCCAGGACCAAGCAATGTCTTCATGAAGTATAAAAAAGCCGAGATTAGATATGAGCCACTGGGTGTAGTTGCTGCCATTGTGTCTTGGAATTATCCGTTCCACAATCTCCTGGGTCCCATAGTTGCTTCTATTTTCACCGGAAATGCCATTGTCGTCAAGTGCAGTGAGCGTGTGAGGTGGTCTTCTGAGTACTACGTCAATCTTGTCAAGAGTGTGCTGCGCATATGTGACGTTGATGATAACCTTGTCCAGCTCGTGTGCTGTTGGGGTGAAGACGGAGACCTCTTTTCTGGTCACCCCGGGTTGGATCATATCACTTTTATTGGGTCTCAGCCCATTGCTAAAAAAGTGCTGAAGAAGGCTTCTGAGGTCCTCACTCCCGTGGTGGTGGAACTGGGAGGTAAGGATGCAGTGATAATATGCGATGACTATCTCAAGAAGAGAGGCATTGACTCTATTTCATCGATCCTCATGAGAGGTACTTTCCAGAGCTCAGGACAGAACTGCATTGGCATAGAAAGAATCATTATATCTGGGGACAACGAGAATTACGAAAAGCTTGTTACTTTGCTTCAGGAAAGAGTCAGTAAGCTCAGAATAGGTTCTGATATTGACCAGAGTGAAGAGATTGACATGGGGGCTATCATTTTGGGGCAGCCTAAGTTTGAAGAGCTAGAGGCTTTAGTTAAGGATGCTGTGGAGAAGGGGGCTCGACTTCTACATGGAGGTGCCCGCTACCCTCATCCTAATTACCCACAGGGCCATTACTTCACTCCCACTCTGCTCGTAGATGTTACGCCTGACATGAAAATAGCCCAGACAGAGGCTTTTGGTCCAATAATGACTGTGATGCACGCAGAATCGGATGATGCTGCCGTTGTAATTGCCAACTCGACCGAATTTGGACTGGGCTCCTCTGTATTTTCGACAGACTTCAAAAAGGCTAGCAGACTTTCTGATCAGATACGGGTGGGCAATGTGGCCATCAACGACTTTGCCACTTTCTACGTGTGCCAGCTTCCATTTGGGGGAACCAAAGGATCTGGGTATGGTAAGTTCGGAGGTGAAGAAGGCTTGCGTGGCTTATGTCTGGAGAAGTCCGTTTGTTATGACAAAGTAAGCTTTATGAAAACTTCCATTCCTTTGGTCATCGACTATCCTATCAACAATGGTAAAAAAGCTTGGAAGTTTGTTTCTGCTTTGAACGTGGGTGGATATGACTACAGTCTATGGGAAAAGACCAAGGCGGTATGGACCTTGGCAACGAACTCGAAATGATAGATGTAATTTTTTTATAAACTTATATACAGTAAAATGCGCTTTTTACTTCATTTTGCACTAATTAAGAGAATCTTCCGCAGCCTTACGAATTTTGTTCAGCTCTTCAGAGTACTGCTTGAACAGCTTGTCAACGTCAGTGCTGAGCTTCTTTACCACGTCTTTAGCGCCTTTCACATTCTTTAGGTCTTTCATAACAATGGACCTTTGATGTGTAAGAGAGTGCTTATTCCTTGCACTTGCTTTATATTCATCCATGGCACTTTTCAGTTTCTTGATCGTTTCTGCCTTAACGCTAGCAGTCTTTGTGGGTAACGCAATCTTCAGCAATTGTGGGTTCTTTGGGTCTTCCTGCGGAGTCAAATTCAAGTCCGAGGCTAAAATGGCAGATATTATGCGTTTGGAATGGTGCGGATCAAAAACAGTAACATTTATCAGTTGCTGGTTCTTTACTATGGTCTGTGCCAAGTCGGTAAAAGCAAATTCGCCGTCTTCAATGCTGACTTTCAATTTGTCAAAGATAGTTGGATCAGCTTTGCCAGTCTTGATACTCTTGACCTCTTGATCAAAGAGCTTCACCGTCTGGGCAAAGCCCTGTTCGAGATCCTTCAAAATGTGCTTTGGATTTATCTCAATCACCTCTTCCTCCTCTTCTACAGGGGTCTCATTTTTGCTGCCTTTGTCGTTACTACCCTTTTTCTTCTTCGCCAGGGTAATTGGCGAGGTTGAAAAGCATTGAACAGCAGGAAAAATAATCTTTCCCGGCCTAATGACACTCAATGTGCCGGGTCTCCTGGAAATCCTTGTCACATTAGCCACACTTCTGAACATGTCGAATATCACTGTCTATTTGGATAGGCCAGACCCAGCTTGAGCGAGCTCATCGAAACTCATAATTGAAAAATATGCACGTTAGATTTGTGCTTCCGAGAAACATTACATTAGGTGCATGATAAAGCAGAACTCTGCATCAACTTGAGAGAATCAGCGGTCGTAACTTGCCCAGTTTGCGGCATTCAGGACATCGTATGGGGGAACAGAAATTGTGCTCCCAGCATAAACCGAATTTTTGAATGATATACAAATCCCGCACGAAAAAGACTCTCAAATGTGAGACGTCACAAATGCACGTTTGTTTAAGCTTCAAGATGGGTATACCTTTTTGTGCATAAATAGTCTTCAACTGCACACCAAGATTTTGTAAAAATATACCCCTAAAGATGCCTTGTGTTTTACAATGGAGACAAAATTACCAAAAAGATTTAGTGATTTTGCTGAATCGCCCATGACACAAAGTCCGATTACCTTGGCTTACTCAGACTATGAAATCGACCTTGTTTCTGCACCAGACACTCCGTCTGTTACACGCTTGAGCCCTAAAACAGCCTATAGCGAGGGTACGGAGTCTCCCCTTGACCTGAAATCATTGCAGCTACAACCTTCGGCATTGAGCCCAACGCCCAATGTCAAGATTCAATACGCTTTTTCCGTTCAAAAGCTACTCAAAGAGCTGGTCGACACAGAAGACGGGTATATAAAATCACTTGAGAATTTACAAAAATTATATCTCAGTGGCCCCGTCGACAGTGACAACGAGCCCGATTTTGTGAGAGATTACAAGAGATGTTTGACAGAATTGATACAGAAACACAAGCAGTTCTATCGCGAGCTTCGGGAGTGCTATAAGCAGTGGAAGGAGTTACTTGGAAACAGCGGAAGCACGTATAATGAAGACCGCTCCCCAACTTGTAGTGAGTTTTTGGAAACAAGGACAGATTTCGATAACTTCAACTATGTTGTTGTGCTTTCCGATATAGTGGTGGCAAAAGCCATTGATGTCGATCTTTACACAAGGTACTGCTCATTGTATAAAAAAATCACCGAATATTCTAAAAAGTTCAACTATGCCTCTGTGGTACCTCACATGAATGCCATTCCAGGGAGCATTATAAGCGAACAAATAATGATACCGACAGCAGATGAGAAGTTCGTGAGAAAAGGATTTGACTTGTCTTTCAATTCCTTGGCACAAAAGCCCACGATACGCTTTGTGAAATACAAGATAATTCTACAGGAGCTTGTGAAGTTGCTGGACAAGCTGCAGTCTACTGACCTAGCCAGAGACGTTTCTGTTAATCTCCACATAGTAGAAGTGCAATGCGACAAGATCAATGAAAATATGAGATTGCACGAAAGCAAGGAAGCGGTGAAGCAAAATGTTCTCGCGTTCCTGATGCCGGCACTGGCCAGTCACTATAGAGAAAACACAAGTATGTGGGCCGAAAACCTGGGCCATCTGAGACTTGTCGGTGCAATGTCTTTGGTCTGGAAAACCAGAGCATTGAAGTTTGCTCAGTTAGGAACTGTCCTATTTCAAAACCACTTAATATTCTTCAACATTTGGGCTTTTGAGAAGGTCTCAATCAAATTCATAGTGCCAATGCGATCCATAGTCGCCTTGATTCACGGTCTGGATGATGTCCTTTCTTCTCAAGGAATTGTCACAGACTATAAGCACTGCTTCAAAGTCAGGTTCCGTTGGACCAACAAAGTGTATGAACTTCTTTGCATTTCACCTTCTGGTCAAGAGAGCCAAACATGGTTTGACAACATCAGCCACGAGGCTGCTGTCAACAGCAGTATGCCCATGAAGTATCGGTTCTTCAATTCGGGCTTTCCCGTCCATTTCCCCGAAGACATGGCAAGCATACAGAGGGACGAAAGCGTCTGCTATCTACACATCAACCATTACGGGAACGTAGAAAGCCAAACCAAAGCAGGCGATAAAGTCTGCACGATAGATGTTCCTGTACTCCAGAGAATTAAGCTCGAAAAATTGTTGTGGAAAGTGTGGTCCAAGTCAGAGCTACCAACCTTCTTCTGCAGCTCAAATATACCTCGACGCCATTCTCTGTCCCGGTCGTCATCACTCAGAGATTTGACAGAGGCACTAACGAGATCGTACAGCCACCTGAAGCTGTTCATTGAGCCGTCAGAAGCTCACAGCCCTAGCTTGTCACATTCTCAATCGCTACTATCGTTGAGGTCTAATAATAATAAGGAAGGTGACGAAAATAGTTCGATCAAATCGCGTTCCTCCAAAATGAAGACGCCCTCGCTGCGAAACATAGCAACGTACTTTCGCAAAATTCAGACATAGTTCAATTTTATTTTACTTAGTATAGCTACATACTGGGTCATTAGTTACCAGTGTTACCGGCACCTTTGGAGTCGTTAGTGCTATCATGTCCTCTATTTATTGACACGTTAGATCTCACATCGCCATTGTTCAAAATCGTCTTGATAATAGAATCCTCGTCTGTGGAATCAAACTCGCTGCTCAATTCGACCTTGGAGGCCGTCTCCAAAACTCCCTCGTTACCGGATCCACTGATGTTCTTGTAGATAGTGAACTTGGAAACCACATCAACCAATGGTACGGACTTATCCTTTTTCCAGTTTTCCAATGCCTCCGTAGAGTCAATGAATACTATGAAATCCTGATGGGTACCCTTATAAAATACTTTTTGTGGCATGCTTTTTTTTTCTTGATGAACAATTGATAGATTTATTCCTCAACTTCATCACATAGGGGAATCAATGCCTATTTATATACACATATTGTACATGACGTAATCGTAAGACAACAGCAACTGTCAGCGCGAGCCGCACGCATAAAGCTTATTTGCTCCTGCACACTAAATGCGGTGTTCGGGTGAGCGTTGCAATGGCCTACAGTGGATAGTACCCACCTGCTATGTACCTGATCATATACTCGTCAATGTGCCCAACGTCGTCATCGTCATCGTCATCGTCATCGTCATCGTCATCGTCATCATCGTCGTCGTAGTCGTAGTCTTGTTCTTCGCCCTCGGCCTGCTCACCAGTATCACCGTTTGGCATTTGCTCATTTTGCGCGTCTTTGTCAGCTTTCGATTTGCTTTCTTCGATGCGCTTAATCATCTCGTACTCAGACTCCTCCTTCACTGGTATTATACTAGAGGCCACCGGTGTTTGGGCAGGTGTTGGCGTAGCAGTGTCTCTATCATATGTAGGGCCGGCTGAAGGTCCAGGTGTTCCGCCTGGAGTAGCACCTTTAGAATTATTGGCAGCATCATCAAAGTCCTGGTCATCAAGTTCCACTTCTTTTAACGCTGCCTTAGCCGCAGTAGCATCGTCTTCATCCTCAGCCTGAGCCAGTGCAGCATTGAAGCTCTTGTCATTTGTATTAACTGCAAAAAGTCTCTCCGAGTCATCACCATCATCTTGATCGCCTTCTCCAAGCAAATCTTTGTACGATAATTTACCAAAGTAGTCAGTAGTGAAGTCACCTTCTTGAATAACCACATTGTCCAGTTGTCTTTTCTGATTAGCCTTCTTCAAGATGTTTGACTCTATAGTGTATTCTGACACAAAACGGTAAATATGGACGTCTCTCGTCTGTCCAATTCTGTGACATCTATCCTGACACTGCTTGTCCATGGCAGGGTTCCAGTCGGAATCGTAGAAAATGACCGTATCAGCACCCGTCAAATTGATACCAAGACCTCCTGATCTCGTCGACAGAATGAAGACAGAAATACGAGAATCCTTATTAAATTTCTCAGTCAAAAGCTGACGGTCTTCAATTTTTGTAGCACCATCTAGTCTCATGTACCTATAACCATGATAGTTCAAGAACAGTTCTAAGACGTCCAACACCTTTGTCATTTGTGTGAAGATCAGTGCCCTGTGACCTTTTGAGGTTAGTTCTTGCAGCAAGCCAGCCAGTTTCTGTAACTTTCCACAGTCATATTGTAGCAAACTTTTATCTGGGAAGGCTATCGATAGCTTTACTTGAGCGTGATGAAAGGGCGCGTTCGTGTATGGAGACTGCACGATCCTGTGCCTGATGTCTTCAGGAAATACGTTCTCTACCATATCCTGAGTAACCACATTAGGTGTAACACATGAAAACTTTTCAATCGCATTGTACATTAGTTTGGATCTTTTATCAACAGAATTCACCATTCCTAGTTCAAACAGCTGCGCTGCCTTTGCTTTCTCCGGCTTGAACGTCAATAGCTTGCGCAGATTTGAGTAAATTAAAGGCTTTTTCGTACAAACCAGTTCATTAACATAAGCTTTTTGCTGGAAAAACTCCCGTGTTTCCTTTTGTTCCCGATATTCAAGGTATTTATAGTACCTTTCTAGCGTGCTGGAGTCAGGATCCACCGGCTCGAGCTTAGACAACTCTTGAACCTGCTTTTCAAAAACACCAGTAGCGCTAAGCTTACGACTGCTTTCCGCTTGGAAACTTGTCATTGGTGCAGTAGAGCCAGGGTTCAAATTTACGAAATTCAAATCTACCTTGTCTTTTGTGTGCTCCCTTAAGTTCCTTTTCACAATGAGTTCTTTTAACTGAAAATCTGATACAACGGACTTTTCCATGGCAAAACTAGTCATGATTGGCCTTACTTCAAACAAATCAGGGTGATTACAGACTTTCCTTAATTGCATGAGACAGTTAATAATGCTTAGAAAATTTCCTGAAGCCAAAGTTTCTTTGGTCTGTGCTCTGGACATGAAGTCGTCGTACAAAAGCCTCTGACGCTTACTCAGTCGACAGTAAACAATGTGTTCATACTTTGCAGGCATCTGCTTCTCCACATCTGCCTTCAAACGACGCAACAAATAGGGACGCAACACTTGGTGTAGCTTATTCACTGTTTTTTTGGTCTCGTCGTCTTCCTGGAAGTCGGACAGCCCCCCACCAGCTTGAATAATTTTGTCAACAGGTCTACCAAACCATTGTTGGAAGTCCATTAGATTGGCAAATCCGTCGGGCATGGTCTGTTCATTGTTAGCCTTAGATGTAGGCATAAGAAAATAAAGCAGGGACCACAACTCCATAATATTATTCTGCAGAGGAGTTCCCGTCAATAACAATCTATTTTCGGTATTGAAATTGAGCAACGCTTTCCAGCGTTGGGACCTGAAGTTCTTTATATTATGAGCCTCATCAAGGATCATGTACCGCCACTTTTTTCTTTTGAATATTTGCTGGTCCTGAACAACCAGTTGATAGGATGTGATACAAACGTGGAATGTATCTGGTGTGTTCCACCCTTTTCTTTTTTCTTTACGTTGCTGCGGCGACCCATAATAGGTCAAAACTTTGAAACCAGGGGCGAACCTTCTAAATTCCATTTCCCAGTTGAGCATAACCGATGTTGGAACCACAATCAAATGAGGACCCCATATGTTTTTCTCACATGCTAGATAACATATCAATGAAATAGTCTGAATTGTCTTACCAAGACCCATTTCATCTGCAAGAATTCCGTTTGTGCCATTGTTATACAAAGAAGCTAACCAGTTCAAACCTTGCTTTTGATACTCACGTAGGGTACCACGTAGCAAAATTGGAGTTGGCACGTCAACAATTGCTGACTCATCGTCCTCTTTTTTATAGCTTTCAGGAGAGGAGTTTGGAGTCTCCTTATTTCCATTCTCACTGTAAACTGAATCATCGTCCGATTGCTCCTTCTCAAAAAGCGCAGCAAGTTCAGACTTCGGTTTCTCGCGTGCCGTCTCAACTCCTGATCCACTCACTTCTGATTCAGTATCTGATCGGGATTCAAAGGATTCAGAGGCGGAGCTCAAATCAACATCAGACTCGTCATCACTGTCCGCGGAGTCGTCAGAATCAAGCACGGAATCTTTGGTATCGTTCTCAGCCAAAAGCTTTGCTCTTTCCTCTTCCGTAAGCTGATCAACCAGGCTTGTTTTTTCTACAGTTACGGGAGCCTCTGAGCCATATAGTCCAGCTAAACCGGGGCCTATATCAGCATCGCTCTCCGATTCAGAATCAAGAGAAGCTTGCCCATCATCAGCTTCCGTCATTGTCACATCTAAATCCTTGTACTTTTCTCGTAGTTGTTCTACAGTGAGTTTACTGTCATCATCAGTTTCAATATCAACCGCTTCTGATTCAGGCTTCTCTTCGTTTGCACTTTCTTCACTGGAAAGTTCATCTGAAGAGGAACTCATGAGGTCATCATCAACGTCTTCATCGTCGTCGCTTTCATCTTCAAGATCATTCGCTTCGGTATATTCTGTTTCCAGCTCCACAGATTTTGACCTTCGCGTCAATTGGGCGCCTAAAACTTTAGTACTGTGATCTAAGATTTTTGAGAGCTGTTCCTTGCTCTTTTCAATCCGCTGTTTTTCTTTCTCTTTCTCTTCTAAAATTCTGTATGCTTTAACAGCAACTAGCCACTTCTTCTTAACCTCCCTCGCTGTATCTTTCGCCAGCTTTATTCTCTTCCTTTCATTTTCCCTTGCTGTCCTTTCACTTTCTTGCGACAGCCTCTTGAAATGAACCTCGATCATCTGCGTGACTTTTCTGACTCTCTGTGACTTCTGGCTCCTAATATGGCGTCTTAAGTTTACTAAATGGGCTGCCTGGGCCAGCAAATGATCATGATGCGTAAACTCATTCTTGCCATATACACGAAACGGCTCTTGCGGTGGCTTTGTCATTTGGTGATGGTATCCCACGTCTTTTTTGACAATAGTTGGCGCGCTAACACCTTGCGGCACGTTTCTAAAAACGTTTTCATTGAAGTCTAGCTTCAACAATCTATTATCAAGCGCAACCTGAACCTTGTTCAATAACTCCACCTGATTTTTAAGGTATTCAGCGTACTCTTCAAAATTTAAATCTTTGCTTGGTTCATCCCATGAAGTAATATAAGAGTTCAAATAATCATCGAGATTTCCGAATTTCGGTTCCGTAACATGTACGGGGTGTGTTACCACCTGAGGTTTCACGTTGAATGTCAACTTTAGTGACTTTGGAAGCTTTCCAGTGTACTCAGCTTCACTTTCAGAACTCTGTTCATTTTCCATGGAGTCCACTGTTAAAGTGCCCTCTTTTGCTGAAGAAGGCAATTTCACGGCCTCTCTAGCCTTGCTGCTTTGCCTTGAATTTGGTGTTTTCATAGATGTGTCCTGTGTTGTGTGCCTGCTGGGTCTGCTTGTTTCTTGCTTGATTGACTTTGTTGCTGTCCTTGTCGCCTCATGTCTGGGTTTCGTTACTTCGTTGTGTCTTGATGCCGCTGGTAATATTTCTGTTTTTATCCTCTCTGTCGTCGACTCCACCTTCGATTTGGCTTTGGCACTGGCTTTCGGTGTAATCTTTCCTTCAGCCTTAGCCTCTATTTCTGCCGCCATCTTCATCAACTCAGCTCTTAACTCGTCAGGTGACTCAGATTTGGCTGCTCTACGCGAAGCCCTGCGCGAACTCTTGTTGTCGTCTTCCCATAACTGATATTGTTGCCTGAACTCATAAAAATGGTCAGAAGATTCTCTCTTATCTTCTGGATCAAAGTATACGAGATTCGTAAAGTTCAATAAATGGTACAGCTCTAAGACCTTCTGGTCGTAATCCAGCATTAGCTTAGCTAATCTGTGCTTTGGTGTCACTGAGGGCTCCTCTGGTCGCAGCGAAGCATTGTATATGGACGGCACTTTATTGTCAAATGTGATTGTATTCGACACAACATTTGAGTTCACACGTTTCATCTCTCGCCTTTCCGAGTAATTAGGCGTTTGCTTGATCCTGCTGCTTGATCTGCGTGCTCGTTTCGATTCTAGCTCAGTAGCGGAGTCGAGCTCACGCTTGTGGCCAAGATCGTTACCAGACCGAGTCTGCACGTGTTGCGCCCTGCTCATCAACGCTGCTCAACCAGTAAGAGTTTGGGCAAAATAATGTACAAAGCAAAAAAAGAGAGCAATGAAGTAAAACAATTGAAGAGTGTGAGCGGACACAGCAAAATAATTGGTAGGCTGGCAGATGGTAGGTAATGTTTCACGATAAGTGGACTTGTTTCTGTGAGGTACAAGAAAAAAACAGCGGCGCTACTACGTAGGAGATCGCTCGGTAGCCCGAGAATTTTTTGGGGTCTTGAGTTTTATTGAAAAAACACCAGTACACCAATAAATTTCAACGCTCGATTTTCCATATCCTAAGTTATACATTGAGGGGAAGAAAAGGAAAACCGGAGGCTGGAGATAGAAGAAATCCTGTGTTCATAAGCATTGGTGGGGAAAGACACGTGGATTTTTATAGTATAAATTGAGTCATGCTGGTAAACGGCATTCACACTTGCAAAAGAGGATTGAGCTTGCCTCACCCGGCACTTACCAAAGTATCCCCGCTTTTCGTTAGATATAGAACAGCAGGAGCTCCTATACCAAAGTTCATCCCTGAAAGTGACTTTCCAGGCTACAAGACGCCAGACAATTACTTCCCACAAAAAAGAGATCCATATCAAAAATACGACGACCAGCAAAATAGAAGAAATTTCAATGAACAAGTCCATCCATACCACGACTTGCTAGACGTATGGGCACCTGATTACATCAACACTGTGGACGATTACTATGCGTTCAAGTGTTTCGTCAGTTTTTTTGCCGGTCTTGGTTTGTTTGGCTTTGCAATTTCCTATTTCCATGTGAACCCCGAGAGACCGGCTGTTCCTAGGACATACCCATACGAAGGGTTAGCCAAAGATCTTGGATCACGCTTTCCTGAGGAGGACTATCTCTACCGTGCCAGGATCGACAAGGAATGACAGTTGAGTAAAATCAGCCAAGATGTATTTATTATATAGTCAGATTATTTATTCTTATTTATCCGGAAATGAACGATTTATTATACATTATAGATACCAGATTTTATGTCCAAATTATCAAGATTGCCCTCTTTTGCAGCTAATAATAGGTCATTGAGTCTTTGTTCATCTTCCGTTACAAAGAAGTTCGATGTATTTGGCGATGCCGATGTGTCATAAACGTCATTCATGGGATTGAAATTATTGGGAATAGTCGCAACGTTGTAATAGTTGAGCTGAGGTTGTGTAAACTGTGGGTCTTGCTGTAGAGGTTGAGGAAACTGGTTGATCTGTGGCTGATTCAATGGGTTAAACTGGCCGAGCTGCTGCTCCTGCTGCTCTTGTTGCAGCTTCATCTTTAGCTGGTTGATCAAATTTCTTTGGGCTGCCTTAGCGCCCCAGCTAATTCTCAGCCTGCTGCCATCACCAATATCAAATCCTTGCATCTCCGTCAACGCAGTTTCTGCATCCTTGCGGTACTTAAACTCAACAAACCCACAGTTTCTGACCTTCTTGATTCCGTTGGCGTCGTTCGAACTGTTTGGGATCTTCACGTAGTTGATCTCGCCAAATTTCATGAACAATTCAAACAGGCCCAGTTCGTCAATCCGCTCAACATTCAAGTTGCCTATAAATATTGTAGTATTTGTGGGATCGTTATAGAATTGCAAGGGCAGCGTTGACTGCGTTGGAGGTACGGCAAACCTGTAGACGTTTTGCTGCTGGAATGAATTAGTGGCACCGATGTTGGCAGTGTTGTGATTGGACACACTGTTTTGAGGTTTCGCTGCCGTAGAAACTCTTATTGGGCGCCCATTTACGACAAAGCCTTGCATCTCAATAAGCGCCCGCTTTTGATCGTTCTCATCTAAAAACCTTACAAACCCGTATCCTTTCGACAGACCGGTGTTGTGATCTAACATAATCTTCACAGTGGAGACAGAAGAATACTTTTCCTGAAACACTTGCTTAAGCAGTTGTTCCGTGATGGTGTTGGCTAGGTCGCCAACAAATATCGAATATTCTATTTGGTTTCCGTAGTTTTGCTGAGATGACTGCTGGCTTCCGGATGCCCAGTTCAACTTGAAAAATTTTCCGGTGTTATGAATTGGCTTTCCGTTGAATGAACCCAGTATCTTGGTAGCATCGTCATAGCTATAAAACCTAAGAAAACAATAGCCGCTCTTGTTGGAAAAAGACGCGTTGTTGCGCATCACTTTTACCGAATGAATGGCGACACCCACCGCGTTAAACAGCCCTTGCAGTAGCTGCTTGATCAGCACTTCGTCCCAAGCCGGGTCTATGTCTCCCATCCATAACTGAGGCTGGGCATGAGCCGGGTTACCAGGTGCGTTGAAAGCATTACCCGAGCTCATATTTGTGCTGAAATTGTCAGCGTAGCCGCCGGCTTGGGGTGCTGGATTGGTATTATCATGTAGACCATAACCTGTTCCCGGGTTGTTGTTTATATTAGCGTTCTTACTCGTCGAGTATCCGGACTGAAATGGCTTGTACATGAGGGCGAGTAGTGATAGACTAGCTGTTGAAGCACCCAAACACACTTGGTCGATGGAAAAATGCAAAAATAGTTATGATAAAATCGCAAAAGTAATACAAAAATGATAGGTGGGACGGAATTCAGTTATTGCGACTTGAAAACCTGTTAACTCTTGTTCAAGATGATCTGGAGGATGAAGGTGAAATGCAAAATAAAAAACACAAGACAAATGCGAATTGGCGATTGATCAAATTGACATGAAACTTTTGCTAGTGCAGAGCTTAAAGGACAGAGAGCCGAAGGTTTGGACAACAACAAATAAAATACTAAGGCCTTGATCTTCCAGGTCTTTTTTTTGATCGCTGATCCGGATGAGTAAAGAGACGGAAACAGGAACAAAACACTCACTTGAGACAAGACTTGATCGACCTATAACACAATGCTGTACCAGATGAGACGTCCAGTTGTATCTGTTTAGCTCTACTAGGCTAGTGAAACAGCGGAATATATCGGAATGTACTTGTGCTGGAAAAAAAAACGTATTTGTCTCGTTAAAACAAAAAGACGACAGAAAGATTTTCAAGTTTACAAAAAGGGCAGAGAAAAAAACTATGGGTAAAATTACCAGAAAGGAAATGCATATACAATGAAAGGAGAGACGAATCTCAAAAAACACAATGCTAAAGGGACAATTTATTTGTGGATGATCGAGCCCAATTATTAGATAACCCTAACTTCCTTGATAGAGATGGGTTTCTACTTTTGAATGGCCACACATGGTTGTTTCAATATACTTTTCTGCACCGATGTGGTTACAAACATATGACAATGGACCAATTGAAATTTGACCATTCTGAAAGGGATGTCAGCTTTTACCTGTACAGCCAAAGATCGAGCATCCAGAGTTAGAGATGACTACGGGACCACTTGGACAGGGACTTGCCAATGTGGTTAATATGACTCTAGCTGCAAAGTATCATGTGAGAACCTATCGTCCTCCTGGAGGTGACGCGATAAACAGTGTATGTTGCATTGGTTGGAGATGCTTACTTACAAGCAAGAGTAGCTTGAGGTCATCTCATTGGCTGGAAATTTCAATCTGATCAATCTGATCAATCTGATTGTCTTTTAAGACTATAATCAAATAACCTGTGATAAAATAGTGGAACAGGAATTTGGAAAAATATAATTGAAAGGTTCACTGCTTGCGGATGGAACGTGATCGAAGTTGGCTATGGATGTTTTGATGTGGAATGTATCATTGCTGTGATAAATTCTGCTGAAAGCTAATCAAATGAGTCAACAATTTGAATGTTTATAATGTGATTGGAGTGGAATCGTTTGGTATGGGGATAGCTTCTGCGGGTGGAGCTGCCTTCGGGATGGATGACACGAGGGAACGGCAAGAAATGAATGATTTCAATGTTTCCAAGGAAGCTTCAAAGCAAAAAAGAATGTAGTCATGCCCTCAAGGAACATAAACTACCTTTTCCCGAACTTACGGATGATTTGAAGACCGGGATTCATTATACTGCGAAACTGCATTAAATATCTCTTATGGACAAGTAGGACATCATTGAACGAGTTAGAAGCAGAAAATAATCCGGTGATGATATTATCAATGTGCCAAGTATAGTAACCAGCTCGTTGCGAGAAGGGAAGATGCGACTTCTTCAGTGAAGTTGCATGGGAAAGGAAAAATGGATTTCCTGTCGCCACATGAGCATCCACTGTGTATATGAAAACGATAGCCCCTAAATTGCAACTGGCCCGTACCTCCCATCGCAATCTCCACCTTCATAGTCTGAACGAGAAGAATCGAGACATTTTTAATAATGCGAGGAAAGAGTCAAGTGCATTCTTCCATTATACATTTTGATTCAGGATACCCCAGGGACTCTTTGAATGATATTGTTTTTGATCCACTTAAGAGCTATGTATTTTACTTAAGACTACTCTGACGAGGCTATAAAACAGTAAATGCAGTTATTGCCGTTGCATATATGTATCAAACTACTCAATTTGAAAAGGCACGTGGCACTCCAAAGCTTCAAGATCAATTGGATCGATGACGGATTATATACGCTAGTGCTATTCCGGTTATTTCTGAGAATCTACCCAATCGGTCATTGTTTCAAATACACTATCCCTTTTGCCTTTTAGATCCTTATTGGTGATCTGAATGACAATTCTTTTATAAGTTACCAAACTGAGTATCCCATTATTACGGGCTTCAAGAACTATATGAAGATTTTGTCCCCTAGCGAGAGCCTCACCACTGAGAAAGTCAATTGACACTTTTTCAGGTGGTGGCAGTTTTATTGAAACCTTGCCATCACCGACGTTGACGATATCAAGATCAGGAATCTGCAAGGGAATAAGTTGCATAGGCGAAGTTGATTCAGTTGGTTCTCTATACTGATACCACTTGAACGACAGACCAGTTTCATCAGGATCATAGCTTCTACTTGCATCAAGAATAAGTTCCGATCCTGCTTCGACGTCAATGACCAACGGTTCTGTGCCATAACTTCCATTAATTTGTACTACTGGGGCGTGACTAACCTCAGTAAACTTGTCAGTCAACGACCATTGCATACGTGCTGCGAAGTCTGTCTGGTAGGCATCTCTCCATCGCCATATGGTTGCTTTGTTACTAGAGTATGTAGCACCGTCATGGCCAACTACCTTGTCAGAGGCATCGGCATAGTGAAGAGCTGCACGACCGGGGTCGACCAGAAGATACCTTCCACCCCAGCTACCCCATTCAGGATGTTCTGGAGACCCAAGACCATTTTGAATAAGATAAAGAAAAGTTGGCGTATCACCTTCCATAATAAACTTGTAATCAGGGTACTCTCTGCCTAAAGGCCCAATCTGAATATGCTCTTTCAACCACGATTTTGTCACCTTGGTAATATCGGGACCACCTCCGTCAACCTTATTGAGAACATCCCCTGAAATGCCTGTCCAGGCAGCTTGACTATATTGGTTCCAGCCATGGAGTGAACAGATATAGAACACATCAGGGTATGTTACTCGAATCCATGCTCCGGTGTCATCTTGATCCGAGATCGTATATACCCGTAGTTTTGATCTCAGCTCAGCGGCAACGCTTCTTGGCTTTGTCTCATGTATATGCTTGAGAGCTTGTGCAAGTACATTTGCACCACCCCAAGACAACACCCAGAAAGGCCCCTTGGAAAGTGTCAATTGATCAACTAGAAGTGATGCTCCTTCGCTCAACGGGTACCCCTCCTCCAGGGCTAATTTGCCGTATACAGCCGGGCCACTTTTAATCACCCCCAATAGGTATTCTTCAGTGGGAAATGGGTTTTCAGGGTGTACATGGGCATTCAGATTTGACACAACTTCACCATATGCTCGAACAATTTTCTCAATTGCCTCTGGGTGAACGCTTTTTTTCATCCATACTGAAGTACATGCTACTAAACCTTTAACGTCAAACTGATTGGAGTACAGTAGGAACCGAACTAAAGATTCTGCATCATCAGGTTCGTTTGATATATCGGTGACAACGAACACTTGTGGTTTTGACTTGAAGTAGAGTGCTTTCTCAGACATTATTTTGGCGTTTTGAACGAGGGCCTCAAGTGAAATATGTGTTATAGGTGGTCTTTTATAGCCACTCAAAACAACATTGCGTCGTTGTTCTCCCTTTTGGCGGCAACGCTGGAATAATACTGCGGTTATTTTGGCCAATGAGAAAGATTGGCGAGGTTTTCATCTCTGCGAGCCGAAAGTGATTTAATTTTACCCCGCATAGTGATCTTCTGTTCTGCTGCGAACCCATATAGTGTGTGCTACATTACGGTAGCGTCTTTTGAGCTGTTGAGCCGAGAACATGCACTTAGAGTTTTCTCCCCCTTGCTTTCTGCCCCCATACGGACCAACATTATCTCGGAGGAACAATACGCGTGGGGAACGCGCCTATTGCAAAGCATCTGTGACGCAAATTGACATAGTTATTTGATGAGCTGCAGGATGCAAGATGACTGAAAATTGGACAGTTAGCCGCAACATGCATGGAGAAAGGCCGAGGAGTAAATATGTGCGTTTAACCGCGATAGGTTGGGTTGTTGGGACTCGTGGATTTGGGGAGAGGGAGCGGCCACCAATACCATTGAAGGTTCAAGAACATTGAGATGACCTGAAAGCTGTAACCTAAATTGAGACACTATCTTCAATACTTCTCACCTAAGCTTCCTCTGTAGCCGAGTTTCTACTAATCATTAACACAATGTTTTGCGTAAGTACAGCGAGCTTTCGCCGTGATTAGGCAATCTTGACTGTGGGCTCGCAGTTAATGATCTCCAACAGCCATTAATGCAAACGTATATATTGCATTGTCAAAAAACTGGTAAAATGTCGCTCAGCTGAAATTCCTTCTTGAGTAAATCCATTGATCTTTCACTTTCACTCAGTATGAAAAAATGGCCAACGGGCTATCAATCAACATCCCTTTAAGCAATCGCCAAGGCCGACATTGGGCTTTGGAAATCGCAAGTCAAAAGACTGTTGAGACCCTCTACAATGCTACGGAGGTTGGGTACCAAGCATTCGATGGCGCCTAAGACCGTCAGAATGACATCAAGGCGAGCTGCGATAACAGAAAGGCCATTGCCGATGGCTTCGTTACTAGGGAGCAATGTTCATCATAACTACGCCATGGATCAACTATCACTTAAAGGGAAGGCCTTGCAGTTCGACAAGTTGCACAACGACCAACGAGAACTGAAATACATTGACTTGTATCTGATTTACTTTCCTACTGTCTCTAAAAATACATTCAACCAGCTGGCATTAAATTCCTAACTTGGTGCAAGAACAAAGGAATTACTTCACTGTCTGAAAACGGCATTATTGTCAGCGTTGCCAAATACACAGCAAGATGTCAGCACAAGTGCTACTGAAATGGGCTACCCAGAGTGGTGCCATTTTCATTCCCAAGTCCAACAAATGCTTTAGACGAGTAGTCGGACTTGGGCACACTAACTTCGATGTGACCGGGGCCGAGATCAAGGCCATCAGCAAGTCGGACGAGAATCTAAAATCCAAAGATCCAGGTTTTACTCGTCTCACTAACCTTTACGTAATTGTTTTATTTCTGTACTGTATATGATTGATACGAGAAAAGATGACTTCAAGTTTTACCTAAGAGACTGAGCGCTTTTTGTACCGGATATTCATTTAGGTTCCGGATCATCCAAGTCAAAGGAAAATTTAGCTCAATAAAAGATGGGTTACACGTGGTGATCATGGTGGGCATAAGAACGTGTAATACTCTTGAAGTAGTATCTGGCACGGCTAGTCATGTTTTTAATTAAACAGGACGTTATCATCTGGAACCGACCATAACTACAGGTACAAGAGTCTTTGCAAAACCAGACATTTGGCCATCCGACCACCAGATAATGGAGTAGCCATACGAACCTTAACAATTGTGAAAGTTACGCATCTGCTTCTCTGCACTTAATTGTGGGGAGAGGATTGGCATTCCTATAGATAATGAACTGAAGCATTATTGGGCATAGTAAAGTCACGACAACCCCGCAAATAATAGTGAGTCCGACCTAAAAGAGTCATGATTAATAAGACATAGTCACCTGATTGCGCCAGTAATTCAAGAAATTAATGTAAATACATTATATTTTCAAATGTAACCGTCGGCGCTTACGCCAAGCAAAACTTCAAAGTTTGTGTTCTTTCCAAAAGCCTTCTGTTCAGTATGCCACGAAGGGGTAATGTAAAGAATAGCTCAGAATAGGTTGGCTTCCTATACGCGCACATCTGGGTGGTGGTGGATAGGTAACCATGCCCTATTCAGTAACATCTCTAGTAACAAAATTATTACCCGTTGGAAAACGCAGGAACTGGAAGTTACATAAACGCTTCGGCTAAGGAAATGCGTGTCATAGGCGCCAAGGATGCCAATTTGTGTTAAGAAAACAAATGTACTTTTTTCCCGCTTTGAATCAATGCTATTGCCGCAGTGGAATGCCGAATCAAGTAATCAAAAAGCCGGTCTCATCTTTTTACCGCTTCCTGCACCCCACATTTCCCCAGATATGTCAAGTTGTTCTCGCAGTAGCATAAATAGGCCCAATTAGTTCCCTTTTGCAATTCCTGAAAATTTAATCACGCACTTGACCTTTAACAAATATGGAGAAACTTGACGATCCGGTACACGAGGAGTTTGTCGCTGAAGAGACCCTGGGCCACCTGGCCAACCAAGAGGATCATGAAATTGGAAGATTTGGATCTTTCAAAAAGTATCCTTGGGCGTGCTTTTGGTGTTGTTACGCTATTTGGACTATCATTTTAGTGAGTTTTGAAGGCCAAGCGGGCAGTGCATCGCTGGGGATTAACCAATTCAGGAAGGATTTTGGATATGAGTTTAATGGAAGTTATGTTTTGTATGCTAAATGGCAATCTGCATTCAATGCTGCACCCTATATTACTGCTGTTGTCGGTGGGATTGGTTCAGCACAGATGGCAGACTGGATTGGTCGTAAACCGGTTCTTATTGCCTCTTTACTTATTTCGTTTGCAGGAATCTCTCTTGAATTTGTGGCCACTACTAATGCCCAATTCTTTGGAGGCAAGCTAGTCAATGGCTTGGCTATAGGAAACATTCAAACTATTATGATGACGTATATTGGTGAAATCGCTCCAATGGCACTTAGAGGTGTGTTCACCACCTGTGTGGGTGTTGGATATGGTATTGGCCCATTGGTAGCTTTCATTATTGTTAACTATACTGGCACAAAGGACAACAGGTGGGCTTACAGAGCTGTTTTTTGCTCACAATACGGGTTTGCTGCAGTTTCGGCTGCATTGGTTTGGTTCATGCCAGAATCTCCTTGGTGGCTAGCAAGCAAAGGCAGAGACGAAGCAGCGCTGAGGAGCCTCACGTCGTTAGGAGAAAAAGATGAAGATGGACGGAAGAAGCTTGCTCTAATTCAACTGACATTGGAGGAAGTTAAACATGAAACCAGCGGTGCAACATATTTAGAATGCTTCCGCAAGTCGAACCTCCGCCGTACCATTATCGCAATTATGCCAGATATTATTCAAGTTCTATCTGGAATAACATTTGTGGCATCTTATTTCACTTATTATCTTGAGCTAGCTGGATACACTGATCAAGCAAGTTTCCGTATCCAGATTGCTCAGCCTGTCCTTTCAATTGTTGGCAATCTCATGGCAGCATACCTGATGGACCACGTAGGTCGTCGATCTCTTACGTTTTGGGGCCTTCTTTCCATGGTAGTTGTTTTGTTTATTTGTGGTGGATTAGGTACATTAAAAACGGAGCCAGCGCTGAAAGGCACCGTCTCAATGATTCTCATCTATAGTTGGCTATACAATCTGAGCATTGGGTCGACAGCTTTCACAATCCTAATTGAAACTGCTTCATCAAGACTAAGAGTGAAAACAATTGCTATTGGTCTAGTTGTTCAAAATTGCATAAACATAATGTGGCAGTTTGTCTTGCCATACTTGTTTAATCCGGACAAAGCAAACTTGGGTGCAAAGCTGGCGTTTATCTTTGGAGGACTGAGTTTGATTTGTCAAGTGTATTTGTACTTTTATCAACCCGAGACTGGTGGTCGCACTTATGAAGAACTAGATGAAATGTTTATCAAAAGAGTACCAGCAAGGAAGTTCAAGAGCTTCAAGACTGACGCTGAAGCAAAGGGGGTAGCTATAAAGCAAAGTCTCATTGAATCAGGCACATTAAAGGATGCAGACGATGTAACAGAACTGGAAGTCTAGCCAAGTGATGTTTAGTAATATGTTAGTGTTATATACTCTGACCCGTTGATCGGTTTCTATGTGCCTGTAGGTAACTATTAACATATAGATTAATAATAACTTTCATGGACTTCAACATTAAATAATGTATGCAACACCTTCATACAACGTCTACATAGTTCAGTGAATACAAAAAAAAAGTAAATGTAGATAGAGCGGATACTCTAAGCTAGTTGAGAAGCATGAGCAATACTGAGTTACTGAGTTTTCAGTAGCATCTTTAACTATTTTTCATGGAACCAAGATAAACAATCTTTTCATATTCATTTACTTTGTCATGACTAGACCAGAATTAATTATTATTCTACACAGCTAGTACGCAATGTTTTGGTACCTCGCAATTGAGAGTAGATCCTAGGGAGCGGTGAACAAGCTCAACTAGGCATTCGTTGTTTAATTACACTATTGAACGTAATGCTCTCTACCGCTATTTTGTTTGGGCCGCAAAATTTCATAAATAGAATGCTTACTGTTTGAAATTCCGCTGCTGCCGAGCTTAACTAAATTGTGCCAACTCAAGTGCAGGAAAAAATATTATGAGTTACTGCAGGGTATAAGAAGAGCATAAGATAGAAAGACCATTTTTTTGAATGCACTTCACTAAGATACATATAGGAGAGGCTAGGCAGAAAAACCATAATAATATTTCTTCGTGGGTTTCTGGCCAGCACGTATAAAACAACACAGTTTGCCATACTCCTCGGTTTCACGAACCTGTAATTCATGTTCGCACTGTAAACGGGTAGGGCTTATCGACTCGCACTTTAGGCGGTAATTTTCAAAATGCCCGCCCAGAAACGTTCCTTTTTCGGCGACGTATTTTTCAGGATTATATAAAGGTGCGCGGACAGAGAGATGAATAGCTTAAATAATCTGACAAGTATGGCTTATGCGAGACCGTACGAAAGATATGGACTCAGCACCAGCTGTACTGAGCCAAGGTGAAGAACAAACAATGATTCGTGAAGGTACAAATAAACTGATTTTTTGTTGTCGGATTGTACTCTAAATTCTACATTATGGACTCTAGGTTGATAATTTATTCTTTCAAAGGCTATTGATGAAACCACATTATTAATACCCTACTACAATTCACTTCATCTCAAGGTACCTTCTTTATATCTAAACGAATACTATTAAAAATTTTCAGTGTGTCCAGATATATGTGGACGAAGTCATAGGCAGAAAAAGCACGATCCTCATACATCTGACTATGGTTGGATAATTTAGTGATTTCACTTTTAACAATCAGCCTCTTCACTATTCTTCGATATCAAAGACTTCGCAATTATGAGCTTGTCAAAAAGGTTCTCTTGAGTTGGGGCAGAATTCGGGCCAGGATGATTATCCGTGCCATGCGCAGTATTCTGAAGACTTTGCGGCACCTGATTGGCTAGAGGGGAAGTAAGAGGTAGGACCGCAGATGCAGCTGCCGGGCCTATACTCGCAACCAAAGGTGTTGTCACAGGAGGGACTGGCTTCATATTTTGCTGGGAAATGGAGTCTTGGGACTGAACGTTTTTGACACGTTGCTGCAAGGCAGCGTCGCTTGCCTCTTCAGTATAATGCTTTT
Organism: Wenyingozyma naganishii; assembly: GCA_003706235.2. Lineage (NCBI taxonomy): Eukaryota > Fungi > Ascomycota > Pichiomycetes > Pichiales > Pichiaceae > Wenyingozyma > Wenyingozyma naganishii. The sequence continues at coordinate 365,313 of PPKS02000004.1, read as the reverse complement.
CGTGACTTTGCTGATGCTGCTGATGCTGCTGATGCTGATGCTGATTGCCCACCGAAAAATTAGCGATCGAAGGGATGGAGCTCAGCGGAGGCTGCTCGGGTAACGACGATGCCTGGTTTGCATTATGAGCAGCGTTGATTGCCGAGTTCTTCAAACTGCTGCTCTCTAGCTTGATAGTGAGTTCCTTTGTCGCTCTAGTCAGGTTCGAAAGTGCACCCCTGACCTCGTTCAGCTGCGGCATATCAACAATGGCCATCTTTGTTGCGGCCAAAATGCCTATGATCGATTTAAGGAATGCATTCGTCTCCTCATAGAGCTTCTTTTGCTGGTCCTCATCAGGATCAGTCGTGCTTCTGACCATACTCAGGATTGCCTTGGTCCTCTTGGTCTGCTCCATAGACCCCACGGAGTGTGTAGTAAGGTCTTTTATTTTGTGAGCAACGCTTGCAAGTTCACCATTAGTTTCTGCTGTTGCGGCTTCACTACGGTCGTTACGGTCCGTACGGTCTGAATGCGCACCTTCCTCCATACTGGCAGTGGAGCTCTGTGCCGTGGCTACTGCGCTCTTTGAAATAGCACTGTTTAACTGTCCAAACACCACCTGAGCCGCCTGCGCGGTGTAATCTATGAGATCAAACAACTTTTCCTCCTCGGAGCTGTCACCACCCAAGTGATAGACAGCCGTACCCAAAAGGGGCGTGTCCAAATTTGACTCCTGCCTGTTCAAAGCAACGTTTGTGTCGATTTTCAAAGCCGTCGGCTGTCTCGACAAATTTGTAGTTGAAGTCGATCTTGCCATGGCAGCATCGTGAGTGGGAAGAGCAGCAGATAATGGCCCATTGCTGCCGTTACTACCATTACTGCCACCAGAACCTGTGCCAGGGGCAGCAGAGCTGGGCAGTCGTTGCTGCGATATACTTTGAGGAACAGCCTGAGGCGAAGGAGCAGGCGTTCTTTTGATTTTCAGCAGCTGCGAGTGCGTCTTAGGCGGGATAAACGCAGATGTTGCGCCCTGAGAATTGTTTAGTTGAAGCCCACTTTTCGACGTCGTCAACTGTTGACTTTGTAATTTGCCACTTTTCACTGCATAAGGAGCCTTAGGGTCAACCACTTTGCAAACATCAACCAGCTCCACCAATAGGGAAAGGAGTGACATGTAAGTCAGCCGTAAGTACGTCGTGGAAATGGAGAACAAGCTAATCTCTCTGATACTCGCTTCCATGGTTCGCCTAAGGCTGCTGATGAAATCAACGATAGACTGCGAGAAGTCGAGTGTCCTCGGCTGGTCAGTAGATACAAACTTCTCTAGAATATCCACTGACGGTCCTGTCAGTGAAGTTACCACTGCATTCCCGCCTGCGTGCTTCAGTATACGCGCAAACTCTGCATAGACAAACTTGAGTCTGTTTGAGATCTCCACCATTTTCTGCGAAGAGATGGGCTCATTGCGGTCCGGCCGATCGGCAAGTTTGTCCTGGCTTCGAGTCTGAGTCTGGATTTCAACATCTTCAGTATCGGGAGAAGATGCCTCTTCTAAGGGAGGCAACTTCGACGAGTCTATATTCCTCAGGGGGGATGCCGCGGTCTGTTTCGAAGCAAAAACCATAGGCGACGGAGACGCCTGGTTCGAGAGAGAAAAGGCCGCCAGCGGTTGGTGAGAACTTTCTGGCGTCATTTCGAACGAAAGAGGCGACGTCATAGCCGACGTAGAGGCCGAGGCCGACTTACCAAAGGGGTTAGCAGGCCCCATTATCGTAGCTGAACGTGCCTTCACCGACTTTGTATGTCTAAGTGAGTCGTCTGATTCTAAACTCTTTGCCTTCGTATGCACTGTCTGTTCTTGTTTGGGTGTGATAGTTTGTAAAGTAGAAGTAGTAGAAACAGACGCAGTAGAGTTTGAGGCCGGCGTTTGTGGACATGCAGATGTTACTGACATAGCGGATGCGGAACCCAACGATGTGGCACTCCCGTTCTGCTTGAATAAACGACCCATTCGTTTCTCTGCCCTGGATGACTTGAATAACTCACTGTTACTTCGTGAACGTGAGGCAGGCCCTGCTGGTGTTGTGCTATTGGAAGCAGGTAAGGGTGGTTCCGAATGTTCAGGTTGAGAGGCACCCACTGTACTAGGCTGAACACTGTGAGTATGAAATGAGTGTACGCTGCCTGTTCCAGAATTATGCTGCTGTTGCACTTGCAATGGCTGAGAAACTTCTTCTACGCCTGAATTCAATTTTTGCATGGTGATGACAGGAGGCGGCTTGCTAAATCAGCCTATGAGTTCACAAACTATGCTTTTCTTTTTGCTGATTTGATCTGCTAACTTACGCTATGCAAGCAAGACTTTTGTAGCCAGTTAAAGGCTCAGCTCGTTCTGGACGAGGTGCTATGCCAAATAAAGAGTGTTATCGCAACGACACGCTTTCTTGCAACCTGTAGTCTCGCCTCCCCCTTCTGCAACACAGCTGCAACAAGCCTTTGATGTGCGCATTTAGTCCCCCAACTGAAGGTAGGTGCGCCAATTTTCCTGCAAGACCGCGAAGACCAACGCGGTGTACGGAGGCGTTTATTATAAAAATTGCTGTGATCGTATGTGAAATATGCAAGTTATGTAGACTAGTTCCTATTACGACCCCTAATTTTTTGCTTCTTGTTCTCCTCTGTAGTCTTTCCGGCGGGCTCTGGCTTGCGTTTATTATTCACTGACCCAAATTTCGGTGCGGCATCTCCAATGTCGGGAAACTTTTCCTGCTCTTGGGTTTTGATCAGTCTCTTCCAATCACCTAGTTTTCTAGAGAACAGTTCCATAGACCAATTTTTCCACACTTGCTTACCATAGACACTGTTTTTAACCTTGTCCCTGTCATCAAACAGCAACCTAGCTATTCTATCTTTGTACACGTTCAATTTGGTAGTAAAGTCCCACAACTTATCTACGATGTGCGACCCCTGAGCATTGCAGGAGAGCGGCACTACGTCGTCTATCAGGACATTTAATATCCTCTTACGCTCTATGATTCCCACTCTCTCAACTTCCAAGACGCTTTCTACCACATGTGAAAAAACACCATGGTAACACATCTGTATCAGTCTTTCTCTGGGAAGGTCTAAAAGCCCTTGTATGCAAAGACCCAAAACCTTCTCGTCGTAACTTATAAGTTTCTCTAAAAACAGAGCACGCCTTCTTTCCTCGGCCGTGGGCCAATCATCACGCGTGTTCCCCAAGGTAGAGGTTGACAACTTGAGTACATTTTCAAGGATCTGCGAAGACCCATCAGTCTCCGGTTCTTCTCCGTCTACGGACTTGTTGAAAAATTCTAAAAACTTATCAATGATCTCCTCTTTCTTGTAATTGTCACGCTCTGTCGAAACGTCTACCACAGTTTGTCCCATTTCAAGGTTATTCACTATTAGTTCGTTCAGGCTGGGAATGAGAGCATCCAGGATGAATATCTGATCACTGGCCCTCAATTTCTTCATCACCAACTGAACAATGTAGGCGCCAGTAGTGTCTCTTCTGGCCAGTTTCAAAATTCTGTCTTTCATGTACAAGTTGTACAGCCTCGTGACATTCTTGATACGCTGCGTAGATAAGGCCGTCTCAAAGAAGTGAGATCCAACTGGGTCCGATAATAAGTACTCAACGAAAGCTGCTTCCTTTGGATCCTGCTCAACCTCGTACTCGTTAAATACAAGGCACCAGAAGGTCCTTTTCTTGTCAACAATACCTTCTATCTGGATCAGCAACTGCAGAACGGGTGACGCAATCTTGTGAATGGCAAGTTCCCGCAAGGATTCTACAGTCTCATCTTTTCGTATTGCCTGTAGCACATCGACCAGCTCGTCTTTGAATGAAGAAGGTGTCTGGAAGCTACGTTTGTAGTCTTCATTGTCCTTGATTTCGATCATCTTTCTAGCAATTTTCGACTTTTTGGAGCGCAGGATCGAGTGAGACTCCACAGAAGAGGGCAGATCTTTGCCAGCTAGTACGAGAATGATTACACGAAGCACATGCGAAGCATAGGGATGCGACATCATATTCTTGAGGTGAGGCATGAGCTCAGCAACAATGAACAAAAATAGGTTCTCTATTGTGACGTAACCGCCATTTTCGTCTTCGTCGTCTTCCTCTTCATTTTCCATCTCATCATTATCTGATTGCAGGAGCTCTTTTTCTATCACAGAAGCGCTTCTTACCAAAAACGTCTCCATGCAATGCGAGGAGTACTTCTGGTTACACAGCGAAAGGGCATGGCCACTGAATGCACGAAACAGCTGTTTTATCTGTTTCTTATTAGCGCTCAAAATAAGTCTTTCAACCAGCTTTGAGCAAATTTGGTTTGTCACAAGCTTCAACTCCTTGCCTTTTGCTTCTTCAAACACACTGGCTATAAACCCGAGTCTCTCCTCTGGCGTCTCAAAGGCATTAACATTCAGAGTAGATTCAGCCTGCTTGAAATATTCAAGCTCAATCGAATTCACAAGGCCAAAGAACGGTGTGACATTGGCTGGCTTCTCAGAGTCATGTTGTTCAGAGGGAGCGGACTTGTTAGTATTACTGAAATCCAATGAAATATAATTCTCATTAACGGCTAGTGCATCTTCGCTGTGCTCTTTCTTTTTCTCAGCTCTTCTTCCTCTAGCCTTCTTTTCCTTTGCCATCGTAGATATACTAAAATCAGTCTGAAGCTGTCGAGTAATGTTTTAGTATGTCTACCTATGATGAACCAAAATGTCCTCTATCTATTGAATTTTTTTTTTACATAATTTTTTTATATTCCTATTTTTTTTCAATTATTTTTTGGCATATATAATAAAGCGCAAATAAGTGAGACCTGCTAAGCAATCAGTAACCTCTTTTTATTTTGTGCCTCCCACCCTTGCTCTTTCTTATAACTGTACAAATAAGAGCATGGATGAGCTGTCAGATGACGAGGACTTTGTTGCCGACTCGCTGTCACCGTCTGTGGGGCTGAGCCCAGCCGTTGCTGATGGCTCAGAGATTGGAGGAGTCTCAAATCGTACGCGAACCAAAGTGGACATTTCCCAAGATGCTATCAAGGGGGCAAATGGTGGCTATTCATGGGAGGACGAATACCGAAGGTCGTGGGATATTGTGCAGGAGGATGAGTCTGGTAGTCTGGAGGGCATTGTGTCTGGGCTAGTCGAGGCGAACAAGAGGAGGTACATGAAAAATGTGACACCTTTCCAAAGAGGAATTATACGGACGATGCTACTCGTTCTTGATTTCTCCTCGGCAATGTCCGAAAAGGACTTGCGGCCAAATAGGGCATCAATGATGGTGTCGTACAGTATCGACTTTGTCAACGAGTTCTTTGACCAGAATCCCATTTCCCAGCTGGGTATAGTCGTGCTAAGAAACGGCTTGGCACAGCTGGTGTCCGAGATGAGCGGAAACCCCCACGATCACATTGAAATTTTGAAGTCTCTTAGGAGACTGGACCCTCAAGGCGATCCTTCGTTGCAAAATGCGCTTGAGATGTCGAGGGGGTTGTTACTGAATGTCGCCTCACACTGCACGAGAGAGGTACTGATAGTTTTTGGAGCTCTGTTCACCTCCGATCCAGGAGATATACACAAGACGATCAAAGAGCTAGCCAAGGAGAAGATCACAGTGCGAGTGATCGGGCTCTCGGCAAGAGTCGCCGTCTGCTCAGAACTATGCAAGCAGACCAACTACGGCGACGAGAAGAACTCGTATAAGGTCGTGCTCAATGAAACACATTTCAGAGAAGTGTACATGGATGCGGTAACACCACTTGCAGTTGCCAAGTCGCAGTCGCAAGAGTCTAAGGGGTTCCCTCTTGTAAAGATGGGATTTCCCTCTCGTGTCAGCGAAACCAAACCCAGCTTCAGCTCCAGCAACTCGCAAATGGTGTACGGGGGTTACGTCTGTCCCAATTGCAAGGCCCGTGTGTATTTGCTGCCTTCAATCTGTCCCTGCTGCGACTTGATGCTGATTCTTTCTACACACTTGGCCCGGTCGTATCACCACCTGTTCCCACTCAAGCCTTTCGAAGAAGTGCCTGTGAGTGAGGAGTATGAATCAACGCACTGCTTCGGGTGCCAAATTGAGTTCCCCAAGGGAACGAAAAATAGCGAGAATGGGGAAACGGGTGTGGTTAACGGTAGGAAGCGGAAGAACGAGCTGGTCTCCAGTGGGCGGTACCGCTGCCCAAATTGCAAAAAAGACTTTTGCATCGATTGCGACGTGTTGATTCATGAGGTCCTGCACAGCTGCATTGGGTGTGAATCTATGGCCGCTCGTATATAGCCATGGTAGTGAATGTATAATTGATGTAAGGATGTATTATAGCCGGTGTCATGCCAAAAGTTTGTGCTCGCCGCCGCGCAGGAGGCTGAAAAGATAAAAAGAATGCGGTTGAAATTTGGAGGTTGTCCGCTTTTGAGGAGGAAGACAGGGACGTAGATAGTGAACTTCAAAGCGGACAAGCGAGTTCCACCAGGTAATAGAGTAGCAAGAACACTGTAAAGGCAAGCGACTGACAATATTGAAGACCAAATTTTGATAGATTTGCGATCAATTAGCGATACAGTACAGCCGTCATCGAGAAGCAGCAACTGCCGTTACACAAGAATAGCGATAGTATCAGTAGCTGGTCAACACATACGAGTCAAATCGGTGTTGTATTTAGTTGAACGGAAATCAAAGTTCCTTAGCTAACCACTTCTAGTATACCGTCCACATATCATCATGTCAACGACCAAAGCTCTTATCAGAAACATCAAGAATGTCACCAACGGATACTCGTCCGTGCAGGTGATGGTTAGAAACGCCACCAGCAATGACGCCTCTGGTCCCACGGTGCCAGAGATGGCCGACATTGCGAACCACACATTCGATCACGCAGAATTTTTAGAGGTGATGGAGATCATTGACCGTAGGCTGAACGATAAGGGCAAGAACTGGCGCCACATTTTCAAATGTCTTACGCTAGTGGATTATTTAGTCCGTTTTGGCTCTGACGATGTGGTCGTCTGGGCAAAGGAAAATCTGTACATCATTCAAACGCTGAAGGAGTTCCAGTCTTCTGATTTTTCGAGCAGCGACCAAGGGGCCATGGTGAGGGTCAAGGCGAAGGAGTTGACTGCCCTGCTCAAGGACGACGAGAGACTGAATCAAGAGAGAGAACTCGCCAGAAGTAACAGACGCAGGCAGCCTCGCCGCCGCCATACTTCGCCATCAGATGACGAAGATGAGGCTGACGAAGACCGTGCTTTGCGCAGAGCTCTAGAGGAGAGCAGAAGGTCTGCAGAGGAAGACGAACGCAGACGTAGAAATGCCGACCCCGCAGACGAGAGTTTGGAAAGAGCTATCAAACTCAGTCTCGAGGAGGAAGAGATGCGCAAACGGAACCAGAACTTGTTGGATCTGGATAGTCAGCCTCAGCCTTCCGTTGCTGCCGCTCAGATCATCGGCTACGATGTGTTTGGCAATCCGATTTACGCTAATCAGCCCATGGATACGGGCTACTTGCAAAACGCTTACCAGGACGCTCTTTTACAACAGCAACAACAGGAGGCTCTTTTGCAACAGCAACAGCAGCAAGAGCAGTTGTTGCAGCAGCAGTACTACGAGCAGCTCGCGGCTCAGCAGACTCAGGCGCAGCACCAGGCACAACTTCAACAATACTACCTCCAGCAGCAACAGCTTGCGCAGCAGCAGATGGCACAGCAGCAGGCTCTTTTGTACCAGCAACAGCAGGCGCAGAGCCAGGCTGCTGCGTCTAACAACCCGTTCGCATTTGGGGCCCCGCAGATAGACGAGCGTCCTCAGTCCGATAATGCGCAGCCTGCTTCTGCCCCTGAGCTTCCTCCTGCTCCTTCTTCGAATCAGCAACCTCTGAGCCAGACGCTTACAGGAAAGCAGCGCATGAACGAACAGTACTCGCAGCTGAACACACTGCTTGCTAGTGGTACGGGTATCGACACTTTCGGAAATACTGGAGAGACGAGAATTCCGCACCAGTACACTAAGACAGGCACGTTTATCAATTCTTCCGGTACGGGCTACAAGCAGGTTGATAACCAGAAAACAGGCAATCCCTTTTTTGGCAACCAATTCACCGGTGTACCCGGTGCTAACGGTATGCCTTCAAGCCAAGGTAACCAGGGCATTGTGCCTGCGATGACTGGATATGGGTTTGGCAACCAGCAGCCTAAGTCGAGACAGAACGGTGAGTCTCTTATCGATTTGTGAGTTTGAAATCCAACAGAATCGTGTTGGCTACAGTAGTTGACTGCCATCTATATTTGGCTTTGATATAAAGAAACACCGCTAGAATTTAAAGACTAAAGACCGTAAGATGGTTGCATAAATGTCCGCCCTATAAATCAACTATTGTTGTATAACACATGTATTAGATAAAATCGCCATGGAACGAATTTGGAAACTGACGTACGCGTGGTGCTCTTGAATTACTGAATATTATTTCGAAAAATATAGTCGAATTGCTGCCATTGTAACTTCACGTATAATGAACTTGGGCAATGAGAGTTTCAATAACGAAGGACTCTGCCATCGGACTGGACTTGGCCCTCTGAGCCCTGCGCAAATTAGGAAAACTATATTCAAAAATATAGTCTCCCCACCCGGGATCGAACCGGGGACCCCAAGATATCTAATGATACAATTACAGTCTTGTGCTCTTCCAGCTGAGCTATAGAGAGGATTTATTGACGACTTTGGAAAAGGTACCTATGATAATGCGCTTCCATGCAGTTTTGGATTCTGCGGTGGGCGATGGCAGCTGTCGGTTGGACAGCATTAGAGTTATAAGGGTGGTGGATGATGCCTTCAAGTGATAGAGTCTCTAAACTAAAAACTTCAACTGTTAAATTTTTTCTTAGTCCGTGGCCAGTCACGATGGAACAAAATAAGGGGCTTAAGTTCAAAAAGATTCACAATAGTGCTTTGCTTCGTGTGTCGCTACCTAAGTGGAAGGGTTCTTTACAAATTAGCAAAACGTAAAAAGCATCAGGGTAAAAAAAATTACGGTGGCAAGAAGTTGCAAGTATTCATCCACTATGACTGAAGATTGCAGACAGCCAGCTTGATGTTCTCGTTGTTGAAATCAACTCAGTAGAAGAGCTTGGTCCAACAGGTCGACCACGTGAACAAGTTCCTCAAGGAAAAAACCAAACTTTTGAGGGAAATGAGACCGCATCCTTACTAAATTAATTTATCTACAATAATTATTTGCAGCCCTAGTCAGCTAAATGCCAATGTTTCCTGTATTGTTTACCCGTTACCCAATGCTTTCAATTCTTAGGCGTCCAAAATGCTCCCAGAAAATGGTGCACTAACCATGTCCTCTCACTTATTCCTTCGACTTCCGTGTAACACATCCGTGCACCATGAACGCGTCGTCGAATTTTTTTCCACGCCAGTTACGAGACTGGTTTATTATGCGTTACTTAACTATAACCCAACTTAGCATACCAACTTTAACGCCAATACCAACTAGGACACCATTACAATGCAGGCTCCAGTTGTTTATATGAGTAAGTCTCCACAGCTTTTGATACCATGGCTCCTTTTTTTCCATTGGCTGCCAATTACCACTTAACAACTTACTAACCTCACAGGCACATCCACCCAGAGGCAATCGGGACGGGAGGCCCAGATCCAAAACATCACCGCCGCAAAAGCTGTGGCCGACATTATTCGCACATGTCTGGGACCCAAGGCAATGCTGAAGATGCTGTTGGACCCAATGGGTGGCATCGTTTTGACCAATGATGGCCACGCTATCCTCAGAGAGATCGACGTAGCTCACCCTGCTGCCAAGTCGATGATCGAGCTGAGCAGAACACAGGACGAAGAGGTCGGAGATGGTACCACCTCGGTTATCATTTTAGCTGGAGAAATCTTGGCTCAGGCCTTTCCTTATATCGAGAAGAACATCCACCCTGTGGTGATTATCCAGGCTTTGAAGCAGGCCTTGGCAGACGCACTAGACATTGTACACTCAGTGTCGAAGCCAATTGACCTGGACAACGAAGAAGCAATGGTAGAGCTTATCTCTGCCTCTATTGGTACAAAGTATGTGGCTCAGTGGTCTGACTTGATGTGCAAGCTGGCACTCACTGCAGTAAAGACCGTGACGGTGCAAGAAGGAGACAACAAGGAGATTGACATCAAGCGTTATGCCCGTGTAGAGAAGATCCCTGGTGGAGAAGTGAGCGACGCAACTGTTTTGGATGGAATTCTGCTCAATAAGGACGTTGTGCATCCAAAGATGAAGCGGTACATCAAGGACCCAAAGATTGTGCTACTGGACTGTCCGCTAGAGTACAAGAAGGGGGAGTCGCAGACCAACATTGAGATCACGAAAGAGGAGGAATGGACACGTTTATTAGAGATTGAGGAGGAGCAGGTGAAGCTGATGTGCGAGCAGATTTTGCAATTCCAGCCGGGCCTGGTTATCACAGAGAAAGGTGTTTCTGACCTAGCGCAACACTACCTGCTGAAGGGAGGCTGCTCTGTGCTCAGGAGAGTCAAGAAGTCCGACAACAACAGACTTGCTAGAGCGACTGGTGCGACAATTGTCAACCGTGTTGAGGACCTGAAAGAGTCTGACATTGGTACCAAATGTGGTGAATTCAAAGTGGAACTTATAGGTGACGAGTACTTTACGTACATTGCCAAGTGCAAGGAGCCACGTGCGTGTACCATCATTCTCAGGGGCCCTTCCAAGGATATACTGAATGAGGTTGAGCGTAATCTACAGGACGCTATGTCAGTTGCAAGAAATGTCTTCTTCGAGCCTAGTCTGGCTCCAGGGGGAGGTGCTACAGAAATGGCTGTCAGTGTTGGACTGGCCGAGAGGGCCAAGAGTATAGAAGGCGTGCAGCAGTGGCCTTATCAGGCTGTAGCCGATGCTTTCGAAGTGATTCCCAGAACTTTAGTGCAAAACTGCGGTGGTAACCCAATCAGGGTTCTCTCTCAGCTTAGAGCCAAGCATGCCAACGGTGAGCATACCTGGGGTATTGATGGAGAGACAGGAAAGATAGTCGATATGGCGAATCACGGCATATGGGAGCCCGAGGTGATCAAGCAACAGAGTGCAAAGACAGCAATTGAGAGTGCGTGCATGCTGTTGAGGGTCGACGATATCGTGAGTGGAGTTAGGCACAGTAACTAAAGTAATATTGGAAAGTAGAAGAGTGCAACAAGATAAAAATTGGATTACGCATAGTGGCTACCTTAGTGGTATGGTCAATGTTCGTGACCTTTAAGCTGTTTTCTACGTAGTAGCTCATCCTACATAGTATAATATAATCTTGCGGTACCTTTCGATGGAACCATTTGTAATTCTAGACCACAGGGCTTGGGGAAAAGTTTAGGGCAACACTCAGTCGCGCGTAAAAACAGAAGGGCATGTGCATGCGCGTTTCAGATTTGTTTCAAAATGCCAAACTTGTTTCAGATTCGACACCTGAAACAGATCGTGCAGCGCGCTGTTTTAAAATTTCGTGCTTCCCCGTATTTATCTTTCTTGCCTCAACATTCCTGCTCCATCAAACAGAGTCCGACAACTTTGCGACCTGCCTGCTACGCACAAGGGACTTCTTAAGATTGGTGTTCAAATAGTTATTATACAGTTCCCAAACTGAAGCAAGCAGCTGCTCTGACTCAATTGCTGCTCGCATAGTTAGCAAGCCCCACCCTATACATTCTTTGTTCAGATCTGCTACATAGCTTATCACGATAGCAAAACAACAGCTTTGCAATTGTCACTCCAATTGCCTCACATTTGGATACGTCACACTAGTGGCTATCTTGGTATTATACAGCATTACAAACTGAGCTGATTCCTGCGATCATGCTACCCGGAGAAAGCAACACAGACACTGTCAAACGCATCCCTGCAAAGGCCGAAGAAGGTCTTAGGCTGATAGAAGACTTGAAGTTCTTTCTGGCTACTGCCCCGGCCAACTGGCAAGAAAACCAGATCATTAGACGCTACTTCCTGAACAAGGATGAGGGCTTTGTTTCATGTGTCTACTGGAACAGTCTCTACTTTGTCACAGGCACAGATATTGTACGTTGTATAGCGTACAAGATTCACCATTTTGGCAGACGAATTGTTGACCGTAAAAAGTTTGAAGAGGGCATTTTCAGTGACTTGCGTGCACTTAAGTGTGGAACTCATGCCGTACTGGAAACCCCACGCTCAGAGTTTCTCAAATTTCTTCACAAGAACCAGTGTTTGCGCACCAAGAAGAAGCAAAAAGTGTTTTTTTGGTTCAGTGTTCCGCACGATAAGTTGTTTTACGATGCACTTGAACGTGATCTGAAGCGTGAGCATTTGAAGCAACCATCAACTACAGAGCCGGTAGCAGAGCCCTCGCTTAGCTTCGCGTACGATAACACCAAGGAACTCAGTTCCCAGCTGACAGAGTATCTGCGGAGCCTGGGTCTCGACTTCCTCGATGAGCCACACTCTGAAGGAGCCTCTGTAGAGAGAAAGCCGGCTCCAGACACGAAACAGAGTAACACTGACCACAAGACAAAGGCTGACACCGATCATACAAGGAGTGACTCTGCTGTTGCCGAGCATGCAAACACAGTAGAGACAACCGACAGTGAAAAGTTCCCACTCGATTACGTGCATAAGGGACCCGTTTACAACACCACATTCAACGCCAATGTACCGGAGTCACTTGAGTATTCAGACGGCGCATCGCTTGTGGACAGCTACTTGTCTTATGGTCCCTATGGCAATTCCCTGTACATGGATCCTTCAGTATATATAGCAACTTCCCCTTCGTTGGGAGGCCCGTGCATGGGTCCTGCAGACACCTATTTGATGGACCAAGCCACGCCGTTAGTGCCCGTAATGTTCCGCCAACAGCAGCAGCAGTACTTGCAGCTGCAACAGCACAATTTCCAGCTCCAACTGCAACAACAGTTTGCAAGTTTCCATCCGATGGAATCTCCTTTGTATAGTGGGGCAGGGACTGGATTTAGGTATATGAAAACCCCCACCAGCACAATTCGTGGATTCACGCCTGCCGGATCTACAACTGTAGCTCCATCTGCTACGCTAGACCTGGAAAACGCTAAGATCAAAAAAGAGGGAGAAAAACAGAGCAAGGGCGATGCTGAAACGCCGGAAAATAAAGCAAATGAGACGGACGAGCCAGAGGAAACGAAAGAGACGCAGGAGGAAAACGAGGTCCTCGTTAAGGAGGAGAAAGAAATACCAGATAGCAAAGGTAAAGACAAAGACAGCGAAAATGCCCAATCAAAGGGTAATATTGTGCCCCAGATCCTCTACTACGATGCATATTGTAATCAGCAGGATCGTACGCCTTTTGATCCACAAGCGGCACCACTCCCATCAGGACAGTATGGCATCAGCATGTTCGCACGCTCGCCGTTTGACGCGTACGGTAACTATGTGTTCCCCGGGGTGGATGTGTCCAACGCTGTTAATGCTGTTAGCGCTGCGAATGCTATGAATGGCAATGGACTTTCCAGTGGCCTGCCGAACACGCTGAATGGCCTTTCTACCGTACTAAATGGCCTGCCCAGCGGCCTACCCACTGGACTTCCCTCGGGGTTTGGGAATTTTGGCTCGCTGGGACCCTCGGCTTTTTCACCTGTAGTGTCCTTTTCGCCCACGGCGTTTATGAACCAGCCTCTCTCGGGTACGGCAAAGTCATTTCAACATAATATGCCACTTTCAGGTATGCCTGGTGATAAGAAACACACGCATTCGAAGAAAACACCGACTACAGCCTCGACGGTCACACCGAAGAGCATTTTAGTTAACGGTAACGCAGGAAAGAAAAAAGAAACCGTTCTGGGCAAGCCAAAGGTTACCAAATATGTGAAGGTGAGAGGCAAGCAGAAACTACTCAACCCTTCGCTGCAACATATACATCTAGACAGCCTCTACGACTCAAATGGAGACCTTTACAGCGATGTAGGCACGCCAGAGGCAACGTCATACAACGAAAAATGGTAGTGCAGGCACTACCTGATGGTGTTGTGATCCTTAGTTTGTGTAAATCTGTACCAATACCACTAACTCAAGGTCTAGAGGGGGTACTTTAGGTACGCCCACCAGTACACCACTAACCGTTTAACAAAGTTGCGTTACCCCAGATCATATGCACCTTTACACCTGGTTGTACGAGCATGTAACCCAACAGGACAAGGGGTAAGAGATTGCGGGCTGTCTTGGTGTAATTGGCCGAAATACGATGTTGTGACAGATTAAGCATGGGGTCACAATACCTGGATAACTACTGTACCTTCTACTTGCCCCAAAAAACTCACACAATACTCACAGTTTGTAAAACTCAGTAAATTACCGCCGAATTCTGACAGTGCCGAATTCGGCATAATACAAATCGCATAATTTGCATAAACTCACAGAAGCTCATGGAATCACAAGGTGTTCCTCTTTGTAGACTAAATATCCATTTTACAATTTACACTGCTAGCTAACTACGATCGTGTGAAAAGAGAGAAGCCTACGTTTTTCAGTCAGGGTCCATTGTCAAACTTATTCCACACAGCTTGTGAGTGCCGAGTGGTAGAGTTCTGGCACATATTGAACAACAACAGGGTGGCTACAGTGCTTCACCGTCAAATACTCTGTCCCTTTGTTATCACATAACAATTGGCTTTGTCTTTCAAAGCATTCGTGTTCCACTTTGGGTGTTTGAAATACAGCGTAGTTGGTCTGGTGACTAGACTCAGTGAAGGCTGCAACCGCCACCACTATCATTCTACTACTTTCTGGGTTTATTAAAGGGTCACTGATTGGGTAATTCATTCATTATATCATTTTTTTTTGTTCTATCACTTTGATCACATTGCTCGTTGATCAGCGGCAAGGCTTCACAGGTTCAGGTTGCTCTTTATGATTTGCACTTTTTTTGTTTAACGCTCTATCGCATTTACATTTCTCCAACGCGGTTCATCACCACTAGGTTAGCGCATTGGCATACGGTATTTGAGGATTCCGTGATCGTTCCAGTATCGAAACTCAAGGGGCATATTCTCAATATTTTCACCACAGACACAAAACAGCATAATATAGCATAACGCAATTAACACAGATACACACACTGCCATGTCACTCGGCTACAAGAATTATAACGAGGGCGGATTGCTCAATGACAGGTACCTCAAGGTCCAGGATATCAGCGAAGGCTCTTTTGGAATTGTCTCGCTTGCAAAGGACGTCAAGCAAGACAATAGGCTCGTTGCTGTTAAGTATATTACTCAGCTAGCAGACGATCTGAGGTACGACCATGAGCTGAACGAGCGTGAAAGAGAGGCTTCTAAGGCTGAAGTTGGCTACGCTAGTAGGTCTGTCGCTGTGCGTGAAGCACGGCAGGAAATTTGCATCCTCCAGAAATTGGGGAATCATCCGAACATTACTCAGCTGTATGATCATTTTGATACCTACATACTGCTGGAGTATTGCTCGAGAGGCGATCTGTACGACGCCATCCGTATTGGTATGGCTCCTTCCGCGACAAAAGACGTCGTTGACGTCTTCAGCCAAATAATTGATGCTGTTGAATACGCCCATAATTTAGGCATTTACCACAGGGATATCAAGCCAGAGAATATCCTGATTACGGACAACTGGTGCATCAAGCTCACTGACTGGGGGCTTGCCTCCGATACTGAAATATGCACAGACTTTGATGTTGGCAGTGAACGTTACATGGCACCCGAGCTGCTTGACCACGCGAATATTGACTCGTACAGTGCGGAGAAGGTCGACATTTGGTCACTAGGTGTATGTCTGCTGAACGTCGTGTTTGGTAAGAATCCCTTTCACACAGCATCTTACAAAGACAAGACGTTTCTGATGTTTGCTGCCAATCGTGAGACGCTGTTTGACATTTTTCCCACGATGAGCTACGAACTGTTTGCCGTGCTTCGTTATGGTCTGACAATCGATCCGGACAACAGGGATTTGACAATGATGAAACGGCAGCTGATGAAGCTAGAGCATGTGACGTTGGACCACGAGTTTGAAGAAATCGGCGATTCAGACACTGTTAGCCAGGATGTAATGAAGCTTGACGAGTCTATCGCTGTAGACTCTCCAATCACTGAGGAGGAAGAGGAAGAGGATGACGGCTTGGTTTCGTATCCAATGAAACTAAAGGAACGGTCAATGTCGATTCCCAACCTGAGCGCTGCAAGAAAGACCTCGTTCACGAAGCAGCCTCCGAAGGCGCGGTTTTTGGGTGCGAATAATGCACAAGGTCCCGAAGGGTTGTCCAGACCCAAATTTGTGTTCACGAAAGACAACAACAGGCTGAACCGTGGTAACAGAAAGCCGCTGGGTACCCCTAGTGGAAAATTTATTTTCAATAATGAAAGGAACAAGTCTCATAATGGTGGGCGGGCCATCATCAAGACGAAAAATACGTTCCCATACAATAACAACTCTACAGATCCCTTCAAGAGACAAGATTTTTTTACTCCAAAGTCTGTTTTTACCCACTATATGGACAAGGCATATCAGAATAAATTGCAGCGCCAGACAAACGAGGGGATGGACAGAACTGACAGAAGTGAGCTTCGCAGCAGTAACAACTACAATCAAAACCGTAGACGTGGTTGGAGAAGAAACTTTCAGCACAGAAACAGTGTCAGTACTGGCAACAACAACGAGCATAAACTTAAGTCACGAAACAGCATGCACACAAAGAGCACTAATTGTAGCAGGCCAGACTCGTATAAGGGATCTTCTGCTTTCAGTGGTCCCAGGTCTTCAGGGGGATCTGCTCAGCTAGCAGATGTTGCGTTGAATGCCACAGAGGGCCAAAAGGTGAGAGTTCCCGGATCTTTGGGAACCCCTGGGAAGTATATTCCACCAAACCTGCGTGCAACTAGGTCCCCCTTATACAAGCCGATTGAGTTCGACGAAAGTGCTTTGGAATCCGGAAGTGAAGGAGAGGATGGCGATGACGGGGACGACGGCCTCTTTGTATTGGATGATGACAGAAAGCGTGAGCCTGCTGAAAGCCGGGGCAGTCATGGCAGTCATCGTCACAGCAGTAAGCCAATCGGTAATCGTCTTTCTACGAAGGCAGCATTCACCACACCTAATCAGCCCCCAGCGTTGTACCAGTCATTACTAGGTGAACCCATAAAACTGGGAGAAAAGTCTGACATACTGAAAGATAACGGACAAAATGGGTCTAGCCATAGTTTCAAAGCGCCTGAAAAGACTGGCGTCCCGTCTGCAAGCAAAGGTGGGTCATATAAAAAATACGTCCCTCCTCACCAAAGAAGAAATTCGCATTCTTCCGCTGCCGCAGGGTCTCATCTTAGTGGTATTCTTAAAAGACGGAAGGAAAACTTTACGAAATTTGAAAAATCACCAGACAAGGATGAAAACTGGCACTCTGGAAACTTCACAGACAGAAGCAAGTTGTTTCAGAGGAGTGGGATCTCTGATTCTTCTCAGCTGATGTCCAGTTCTGTTCCGCTGGATATTTCTGACTGGTTATCTTCTGGTGCCAGAGACGCCAAAGAATCTGATTTAGACTGGTCTGCTTTTGACGATGAACTCAGCTTCTCTGACGAGAGTAATGTATTTGAGGACAAGGACAACAAGAACGCCGGTCAGGTGCACTTGCGAGTGACCAACAGCAGCAGCACTGATGATGATGCTGTCGAAAAGCTTGAAAGTAGAATTGCCGTTCTTTCCGTTGACGCTTTACCAAGTAAGCCCTTTGAAATAGCGCAATAGGGCTACACGTACTTCATGAGCTCGCTTGCGGAAAGGTGAGCAATTTTACTTATTTGTTGATTGGACCTGTCACGAAGGTACGCATATTAAAGAGTTCGTCTATAGAATTAAATAGCAGCATACAAAATAAGTACAAGCTAAGCTGTCAGGCTATCCGCTCATTTCGCGCGCTTCATCATAGAACGAGCACCCATAGCAACTGTTGGGCTGTAATGTTTTTCTAACAGAACGTTTTCCCACAAAACTGCAACGTCCGGGTTGGCTCTTTCGACCTCATCGACTTCTGCATTGTAGGCGCCGTTTGCAACTCTATCTTCTGTCGAGTAGAGCCCTGCTATATCTGGGTAGCGTGCTATTAGCTTGTTCATGAATTTTAATAAGGCGATCGTCGATTTCTCAGGCAGGTGGACCAGCGAGAGGTATATTCTTTTGGTGAACGCATTTGCTTTCAGTTTTGACCCTGATTTTGAATGGAAAAAAAGAGAATCAAGTGCTTTCAAAAGAAGCTCTGCTTTCGTGGATACATTAACAGCTGGCTTGACAAACCGAGACGAATTGGAGTGCGGATCCAGTAACCTAAGAGTCTTATGGGAAAATTCGATTTCAGCATCAAAAGCTAGTAGTGGTAACAGAGTGTAAAGATGGTTCGTGAATTTTGATAAGTCGACGTTAAGTTTCCTTGTGGGTAGGTTCGCAATCAGTGCAAATGCAGTAACAATACAAAGCAGAACTTGTCTGCATTGCGAAGAGGTAATGGAAGTCTTGTTGACGGATTCTGAAATTATGTCACCTGAAATTTCCCTGAGAACCTCAAGGAAGTCACCCAAAAGGTCAAGGTTCACCATATGGCCATACTTCGAAAGCCCTTCAAGTACAGGAGCCATAAGCTGGTCCGGTTTCAAGCGAAGGATATCAAGATAAAGCATAAGCAGCATTTTGAGCACTTGGGCCTGGAAACGCTCTCTTTCCTCTGCAGTCACGGCCTGCTCAGCTCTCCGGAGCTCCTCGTCAATCTTTTTTCTCTCTTTTCTTTGCTTTCTTTCCTTTTTACTCAAGTGTACCCTGTCCTTTTTACGCAATTTATCCTCCTTTTGCTGCTCAGAGGCATTGGGATCATAATCGGATAAAAGTGATAACGAGAGAAACACATTGATGACGCTTTCGTCAACTTTGTATTCCCGGGCTCTCAGAGACTTAGTCATCACTCTGGTGACGTCAAATGTGATGTCTCCTGAGGAAAAGTCGTCTATGAGCAGCTCCTCAAGTGTCTTTATGCACTTCTCAAACACTTTGAACTCATCATCTGTCTGAGGCTTACGCATGGCCCTTCTCACCACCAATTGAATTAGATCGTCTCTGAAGTTGAAAAATCGCAGCGCAGTACACAGTTCACAAGCTGCTTTCGTAGCTATCAGCCCGACCTGGATGTCAAATGCAGTTGCACGGGGACTGTGTGAAAAAACCTTAGATTTTGCTATCAGAAAATCCACATACTGTTTGTAGTTCACCACCAAACTTTCCTCAAAGTAACGCAGTTTGGCAACGTCCTTAGACACCTTCTCCCTTTTCTCGGAGTCCGTCAGTGCTCTGATTCGGTATGCTGGTGCTATACTCTTGAACACAGGTACAAGCGACAAAAGGGCAAGTTTAGAAGTAGTTTCATTGCGAGACTTTGCCATCTTTCGCAGCCTTGTTAATGCAGCAATATTCTCCTCTGGGTCCTCAATAAGCTGTTCAGCAAGAGCAGCAATGTCTTCCTTTGTCTTAACTATTTTTTGGTAAGGTGTCAGCCCCTCGTCTTCAGAATCCCCTTCACTGTCATCACTTCTAGAATTCTGGTCACCCTCCTTGTCGTCTTCTGATTCAACATCGCTATCTTCTTCTTCCTCGGGCTTGGAGCTGTTTGAATGGCTAGTATTGCGCATAACACGTTTCATAGTACCGTCTAGATTACGAATTGGTAAACCTTCAACGACATCGCCACTAACTCCTTCGAACTTACGGGGTCTGGACTCATAGTCTTGTTCCTCATCGTCCCAGTTCTTGTCTTCCCCATCGCTAGCTTCTTCACTAAATTCTACATCTGACTGGTCGCCATCAACTTTGCTGAAAAGGCCCTGAGATAACTTAGCATCTTCAGCTTTTCTTCTCTTAGCAATTCTGTCCTCTACAGCTCGTTTAGCGCCTCGTTTTCCCATTTGAAGTCGTGTTCTAGTAAGTAAAGCAGCGATCTATATTCTTAAAATATTACAGAAACCTCTTCTACACTTGCATGTAAGACCCAAATTTTTCATTTTTTTTAGTCAACTTTTTGGCGTCGATCGACTCATTAATCTGTGCGGCTGTTGTCCATCTCTTTCTACAGCCGATCGTCGCAATGGGACGCTCCCAGCGAGTTCCGAGACTCTCGCCAAAAAGATGTCACGGGCATATTAGGCCCGTGGCCCGATTCTTAGCATATAAGAATTCTATCTTGTTTCCTAACCTATTGAAATAGAAAGACTAGCCAATCACTTTAAAATGTTGCGTGCTTCCCAAATTGTGGCAAGATGCGCAAGGAACACGGCGCCAAGTCTCATAAAAACTAGAGGTAAGTAGCCTTCTGATTTTCCGCCCGAGTGTATGGTCCCATTTTTCAAGTTCCTATCAAACTAACCATCTCTATTTCGCAGCCTTCCAGACTTCTGTTCTAAGACTAGAGGCTTCCGTGTTTGGCATGCCTGCCATGTCCCCTACAATGGAGGAGGGCGGCATTGTTTCCTGGAAGGTGAAGGAAGGTGCTTCTTTTGCTTCTGGTGATGTCCTGCTAGAGGTGGAGACCGATAAGGCCACCATAGACGTTGAAGCTCAAGATGATGGTATCCTTGCCAAGATTCTCAAACACGATGGTGATAAGGAGATCAAAGTGGGCGCTCCCATTGCATTTTTAGCCGAGCCTGGTGACAACATTGCTGAGCTGAAGTACCCAGATGTTGAGGAACCAGCAAAGGAGACAAAGCAATCCAAGCCTGCTGAAAAGGAGGTAGTAAAGGAGAAAAAACAGGAGCCAGCTGGTGCAGCTGATACGGGCAAGCAAACTTCAGCTCCATCGGGAGGCAAGGCAGACCCTAACCAGAAACTGTTCCCTTCTGTTGAGTTCTTGCTCCATGAACACCATATCAGCACTGAGGATGCCTTTTCCAAGATCCCAGCTTCAGGACCACATGGCCGCATAACTAAGGGTGATGTACTCGCATACTTGGGAGACATACCTGCAGATGCCAACTCGAAAATTGCCTCATTTATAAAATCTAGATCTCACTTGGATCTGTCTAACATTGAGATAAAGCCTGCTGCTTCAGTTGAAAAGGATGCCAAGGGCAGCGAGAAGGCGGCCGAGCCAGCTAAACCAGCCAAGCCTGAGCCTACCAAGATTGTGAAGACTTTTGCTCTGTCTAAGCTTATCCCAGAGGACGTGCTGAACAAGATTGTGAAGAAGGCCTCGCACAAGGCTGAGGTATTTGCCTACGGCGCCCCTCTATACGCTCCATCCGATTTAATAGACCCACTTTTTGAAGACATTGTTGCTCCTCCAAGAAATGCTGATAGATTTACCGTTAAAGTAAATGTCAGCTCTGTGCAGCCAGTGAAGAAAGAGACTGATTTCTTTGACGAATTTGACTTTGAGCCTTACGAGAGCACGCCTGCCCAGGCTGCCCAGATTCTGCCCACCGTTGAGATTGAGCTAACCCTAAATGACTCTGTCCCTGACTCCAAGGAGAGAGCCACCAAGTTTGTTGACCAATTTGAGCGCTATCTGTCTAAAAAAGAGACTGCTTATGAGTTGAAGTGATGAAAACTAAAATTAATAAAGTGTACTGATACGTAAACTCAAGTTATTTATTCACATGCATAATACTGCAACACTTAGAATAATGGATCATTGAAGAATAGTGATATTGTGTAAATCGTTTGTCAAGGGCGCCAAGGGAGTCAGTCATTCTGAACCCAGTGGGGCTTGCTCGGTCAACCTTGTCATGCGAATTATATGGATTTGATATTTAGATCTAGAAATAAACTCCCACTACGTGACTGAAAATATTGTTCACAATCTCAATTATGGGTTTCTCAATAAAGTATCCTTTATAGGGGATGCACATTAGTGAAACCTTAAACAATTTCAGAAAGTTTTTACATTATTTGAGGCGAGAATGAATATATATATGCACACCATCCCTGATTTTGTTTCGAGCTTGACACAGTTACAGAGACAAGTACTAAGTCTTTTTGTTCATGCGAACGTTGACTCATCAACGAATTCTCGTAGACATAGAATGATGGCAGCTGCAGAATATAAAAAAAACCTAGCTTGAAACGAGTCCTCTTCTATCTGGAAAAAACAGTGAAAAAGCAGATTTTCCCTAAAAAATAAAATATGTTACGAGCGAGAGAATGAAAAAGAAGAGTGTGGCGGCGGCATATTCTCGTTTCCGTGGGTCCCCTAATAAACGAAATGATAACAGATTTGGGGTAGTACTTCTCTGTCAGGTCCGCTAAAATAACACTATTTGATATATTCGAATAAGCCCAAGAAAAGCCCCCATAACAATACAACGTTTTTGAGTAAGTACCAGATTAGGACTGGAAAAGGCACCTTTTGCTTATTTATTTTATCTCATTTTCTCAAAACTTTTGCGAGGGAGGAGACACAGGAAAACCAAAATGATAGAAGATTTAACTTAGATGGAACTGAATACGAAGTTTACGCCCTTCAACTGGTTAAATGATAACGCTCAAGTCAATTATTACAGCAAACGCCGAAACTTCCAAGTGAAATTCTCAGGAGAAAAGACTCAAGAAAAAGTCCCATCATTTTCCAGACATGTTGGCCTATTGTCTGTTTGTCACTCTAGCAGAGTTGAGATAATTGAAAGTAGAAAAAGAAGGACAAAAAGTTGTTAGTAGAAAAGCTGTGAGAAGATATCTATGTGGTGACCACGGAGCTATTCAGCTGCGATTAAGGGACAATACATTCAATGTAGGAAAATTGTTGAACACTATCGAGGCGTACTTAAAACTTGGTAGAGAATGCTGTTGAATATGCGCGTGGGAGTTAAATGCGCTGCTGTACGACTGTATTTCGTTCTGTGTAGAATGATCTGAAGTCCTGATTGACATTCAAGGAGCGAGATATGCGTAGAATTATGAAAATGTCTACTAATGCAAGAGAAAGTTTGCACTAAAATTTATATTTGATAACGAAAAAGGTAATAGGCTAGATAAACCAGTGGGTGAAACAACCTTTATACAAGAGCTGGCGATTGCTACTAGCTGGGAGTATTGATGAACAGTGTACCTCATGGTACGCGATATCTGCACTCACATTTCATGAAAACATCCCGACGACAGGGAACATCCACTGGTGCTGTTAGATATGACTAACCGCGCACTCAGCTATCTGCACTAAACTCACTATACAGTAGTAATTGAAAAAGGTTGGGCTCAACTCTTCTCTAGTTCACACAAGATCGTTGTGATCATCTAGACGCGATTAAAATCAGATATTCCCAGAAGAGTAGTCTGCGTTGCAGGTTTACACAGTACAGTTTGCTTGCTGATCTATAGATCCATACACTACCAATCAATCTATCCCCAGTAGCGGCTTGCACAAAATAGGAATAACCCGTCAAATCTGATATCGCTTATCGGATTTGGTGATTTTTCACTTTCGCGCAAAAAACAAGAGTCACTTTCGGCTAGATTAGTCGGAGCAAAATGAGTCTCCGTAACTGATAAGGGAATAAGAGAAACTTCGTTGGCTGTTTCTGCAGCTAAAGGTATTTATTAGAGTAACTAGGGGGAAAAGCCATAGGATATAGCCTGTATCCCTTGCTCCGTTTCATAGACAACACTTTTAGAAACGCTCATTATGACGGTGACAACACAGACAAAGAAAGTTCTCTCCGTACAATCGCATGTCGTACACGGCTATGTGGGCAACAAGGCTGCCACTTTCCCACTCCAGATGCTTGGATGGGACGTTGACGTTATCAACACTGTCAACTATTCTAACC
Organism: Wenyingozyma naganishii; assembly: GCA_003706235.2. Classification (NCBI taxonomy): domain Eukaryota; kingdom Fungi; phylum Ascomycota; class Pichiomycetes; order Pichiales; family Pichiaceae; genus Wenyingozyma; species Wenyingozyma naganishii. Next base: position 341,474 of record PPKS02000004.1, on the reverse strand, counting down.
ACACTGGCTACGGCTCGGTCACAGGGACAGAAACCAGTGCTGACGAGATAAAAACGCTCTTCTCCGGACTTACGAAGCTTGGGCTTGACTATTCGGCTGTCCTCACCGGGTATATACATGGACACAATACAGTAGAGGCCGTCGGGGAGTTATGTATAGAGATGAAAAGACGTCAGCCCGATATTTTCTGGCTCTTGGACCCTGTTATGGGGGATGAAGGCCAGTTGTACGTAAGCAGAGACGTGGTGCCTGTTTATCAAAGCATATTGCGTAAAAAGCTGGTGGATGTAATAACGCCAAACCACTTTGAGCTGGAATTGCTTCTAGACATGAAAATCAAAAGCGGAAATGATCTCAAACACGCATTAAAAAGAGCTCACGCGGAGTTTGGGGTGAAGCATGTGGTTGTGTCATCTATCACGCTTTCGCCTAGCGAGCTTGGCCTCCCCGTAGGGTCAAACAATGTACATGAGCATGATGACGGGACTATAACCAACACCCAAGAGGACGATCGCTCTACCATATTTTGTGCGGTCTCATCTGACGACTCTGATGTGCATATCTTTGGATTCCCTGAACTGAAATCCTATTTTACAGGAGTTGGAGATCTCTTCTCGGCATTGCTGCTGGACAGACTGTGCAATGATGATGCTGCGAGCAGCGCTCACATCTCTGTGTCCTCTGCCAGGCTGATGAACGCCACAAATGAAGTGCTCTCTGTCATGTCTCATGTGCTGCGGCGCACACAGAAACTGTGCTATCAAGGTCTTGGGACCCTTGTACTTGGCAAGATCGGAGATGCCAACTCCATGAAGAATTGCGAGCTAAAAATCATAGAATGCAGGGACTTGTACGGGCAGAGAGAGCGACTTTTTCGGGCCATGACTCTTTAATTGTATAGCTAGAATGATTTTGTACGACTAATCAACTGATTCATTTTACACCAAAGGTCGGTGCCCAGACGCTGTCACTTATTGTAGTTCACTGCCTCTATATCTTCCCTGTCAAGCACTCTCATCCTTTTCAAAGCCCATGATGTATTTTTCATGGCAGTGCGCGTCGCGAATTACTGTTTGTCACGTGAAATGTTGTTCAGACAGAGTGAAAAATCCTGACCTAATATAGTAGTACTTTGGAGCATAGTATAAAAGCATTGAAGAATCTGATCTGAAATATGGATGACTCTTTCAGAAATGTTTGTTAGGTCTAATTTTGTTAGCGAGATTTAGTTAAGTTGGCAAATTTAATTATATCTGCAACGCTTCTATAGCTCCACGGTCACTACACCTCGAAATTACGATATGCTACCACCCCACGGAGGAGAACTGAAGGACCTTGTTGCGAGAGATGCTCTCATCAAGGAGCAGCTGCTGCAGGAAGTTGCATCGCTCAAGTCGATCGTTCTGACTGACCGTCAGATCTGCGACCTGGAACTTATCTTGAACGGAGGTTTCTCTCCCCTGGATGGCTTTCTTACTGAGAAGGCCTACAACTCCGTCGTTGAGAACCTGAGACTTGCTAACGGACTTGTCTGGTCGATGCCCATCACTTTGGACTTATCAAAGTCCGAGGCTTCTAAATTTTCTCCCGGAGAGAGAGTCGTGCTCAGAGATCCTAGAGACGACGATGCCTTGGCTGTTCTGACCATCGCTGATATCTACACACCAGACAAACAGAATGAGGCAAAGAAGGTGTTTAGAGGAGACCCCGAGCATCCTGCTATCAAGTATTTGTTTGAAACAGCTGGAGACGTGTACGTGGGAGGATCTTTGCAGGCTATAAAGCTGCCCACTCACTACGACTACACTGCCTTAAGAAAGACTCCATCTCAGTTGAGAGCTGAATTCCAGAACAGAAACTGGGCCAAGGTTGTTGCTTTCCAGACAAGAAACCCTATGCACAGAGCTCATAGAGAGCTTACCGTGAGAGCTGCACGTGAACATCTTGCTAACGTGTTGGTTCACCCTGTTGTTGGATTGACGAAGCCAGGAGACATTGACCACCACACAAGAGTCAAGGTGTACCAGGAGATAATCAAAAAGTACCCCAACGGAATGGCCCAGCTTTCCTTGCTGCCACTGGCCATGAGAATGGGAGGTGATAGAGAGGCTGTATGGCATGCAATCATCCGTAAGAATTTTGGTGCCTCGCATTTCATTGTTGGTCGTGACCATGCTGGACCCGGTTCTAACTCGCAGGGAGTTGACTTTTACGGGCCATACGATGCCCAGGAGCTTGTTGAAAAATACAAAGCTGATCTCGGCATTGAAGTTGTCCCTTTCAGAATGGTGACCTACCTGCCCGATGAGGACAGATACGCACCTATTGACACCGTGAAAGAGGGCACCAAGACCCTCAACATTTCGGGAACCGAGTTGAGAAAGAGGCTTAGGGACGGTACACACATTCCTGAGTGGTTCTCATACCCTGAGGTTGTGAAGATTCTGAGAGAGTCTCACCCCCCAAGGGCCTCTCAAGGCTTTGCCCTTTACGTTACTGGACTGCCCAACTCCGGTGTTGATGCTTTAGGGTCCGCTTTGCAAGCTACTTTTAACCAATTCTCTGGTCTGAGACACAACTCTTTACTTGACGGCAAGAACGTAGTTCCTCAGGATGTTCCCTTTGTTGCGCACGAACTTGTAAGGTCTGGTTCTGCTGTGATTATCGCGGACCCTCATCGCGCGGCTTCTCCAGAGGAGATCGCTGCCGCGAAGAAGACCATTTCCAAGGCTGGTTCCTTTGTCACTGTTTCTATTGAGACCCATCTCGATGTATGTACTCAGAAGGATAGAAGAGGTTACTACGCTTCGCACAGATCAGACGTCGAGCACTACAAGTTTCCCGAGGACGCTGAGATCAAGGTAGATCTGCACGAGGAGGGTGTTTCCGTTGCGATCCAAAAGGTCGTACTGTATTTAGAGGAGCAGGGATTTTTCAAATTTTGATAGATAGATAGATAGGTAGAGATAGAGTATTCATGTTAATTTAGATTGTGCTTGTACTAACATTCCAGTAATGGTTTGGGAAATGATCTTAACACTGGGGGAAGCCAGAGCGTGGTTGCATATGGTGCACAGATGTCACCCCCGCACCTCATCAAAAAATAATCAAAGGGTCAACGAAAAATGAATTAAATAACCTTGTCGCCACTGAAACCTGGCTGAACTTCATCACGTTCTTCACCTTTCATCGAATCAGCTAGTTATAGTCAATCAAAGCTTGAAGCATAATTGGCTCTCTTTGAAATTTTCCATTCTGCGAAATCGAGATTAGCTTATCGAGGATTTTGATAATTTCGTGATTCCAAATTGAGATCCTTAGTGCCAGCTTGCGCGAAACTGAAGTGTGCGAGCGAGTAATTAGTGTGAGGGAAAGAGAACGAGAGTGAGAGCATAAGAGTGCAGAGTGCAAGACGAGGGTGATCCATAAGTCTTGTATCAACTTTGCAGTACAGAACAAGAAGTTGCAAGCAACTACACCCATCCCTAACTTGAGCCAAAGGTGCGCTTAATCTTGGCCAAACTCCTCAGAGTAAACAAATATACATTTATCGTAACAAGGCCTGGTCCATACAACCACTGGCATTGTCGTATTCACTAGCGAGAGCACTAGTGCAAACCTACTTATAAACAATTCCAATAAAAATTGTCACACATGATGAGCGCGGAAACAGAGAAAGATATTGTGTTCGAGCCAGGCACAGATAAGCCGCGCGTTTGTCGCCGTTGTAAGAAGAAGCGGTACTGGACTGAGGACCCAGAGTACCTCAAGTACAAGACCTGTCACCCTTGCAGACTGTTGGAGAGGTCGCAAAAGAGAAAGACAGACCCTATCAAAAAACCTTCAGCCTTAAGGAACTCAAGACAGGCTATTGCACGCCAAGCCTTCAACTTGGATGGTACAGGCGGTAAACTCCGTGATGATTTTACTGCGCAGAAACTACAGGCCACTGCCGAGATGATTCTACGTGATGGGTTTGGAATGTCCCTGGGTGATGGTCTACGCGATGCTACCGGAGGTGACCAGTTCTCGCGGCGACTAGCCGCAGAGGCATTCTTTGATCAGAATGAGCGGTCCGATGCCATTCTGGGCAACCACATGTCAAATGTAGCTCACGATCTAGCAGATTTAGATGATAGTAGCTACGGTGCTGCGGCATCTAGCACCTTGATTGCGAGCAATTTTGATGAGTTTGTTTACTTGTTGCTGACCAAACGTACTGAGCACGCAAACTGCGAAGTGGTGTTTAAGACCAAGTTTCCAGCTCACGATCTCGAGGTGGTGTCTCCTTTTACCAAATTTCGCAAATTTAGCGTAGTTTCAGAGCGATTATTTGCCACATATGTGCAGCCTGCGATGAACTCGTGCAACGTCTTGTTCTCAATAACCTCGTCAAACATGGATGAGCTGAACCCAGAGAAGAACGAGAAATTGCGGGCCGAATATAACAACGGCACTTTTTACGTGAACACTCCTCCTAACTACCTCAGAGAAACTTATACGTACACGGAGATAATACAGAACAACAGCACCAGTCTGAGCGAAATTGACCCAGAACTTTTGGGAGAATTGGCCGGCGCATTGACGGGAGAGGCTCTGAGTGAAACTACTAGTGAGAGCGCAAATGGAAGTGCTGGTGGAACGGCTGTAAAGCTCGAGCACAATATAATGCAAAACGAGAATGGCATCAAGATTGAAACTAACGGCGATGCTATCAAAGCCGAACTAGACAATGGTTTTCTTGATGGTGCTAATAAGGCTCCAGCTGATATTGCTGACGGTGGTCCGGAACTGATTGCGAATGAAAATGGCACAATTCAGGTGACCCAACTGGACCGGTTAAGCCAGCCACCCATGCCAATGCAACCAATCAAGTCAGAGCAGCTAGGTTCCCATCAAGTTAAATGCACCACTACTCTCCACGTTTCCTACAGTATCCTAACCGATAAAGTCGCTTTGAAAGTGACCTTGGCGTACGAGTGAATTAGGTAAATGTCGTTTCTGTATATTAATCATTTATAAATGTGCATGTCCAGCGATTTTAGCTTGTTTGAGCGACAAATGGTTCAAACAAGCAGCTGGTGTACATCAGAGTGTGGTGTTGCTGAATTTACTGGTCTGATACTGCGGTTCGTAGTCATAAGCACGAATTCCATTGGTGGCTATCGCATTTGGTGTTCCTGGCCTTAGTACAAAATTTCTTCTAGCCATTGCGTCCTGAATCGACATGTCCAGCAGCTTTTGCTCAACATCGTCAACATCTACACCCTCGCTCATCAAGAGAGCACTGAGCCCAGCGATGATTGGGCTGGCCATGGAAGTGCCAGATAAAGTCTGTACTTCTTCAAAGTTAGCCTTGTTTATGCTTAAGCTTTCAACGTCGACGCCAGTGCTGAACATATCAATGCACTTACCCCAGTTTGAGAAACTAGCTATCTTGTCATTGCTAGCATCTAAAGCGCCAACGCTGTAGGCATACTCACAACCTGCTGGCGAAGTCTTGCAGGCATCAATGTTTGAGTTTCCTCCCGCAGCTACGACCAAGATCCCAGCTTCCCTAGTAGCTCTTACAGCGTGATCTAAAATTACGCTTCTGGGTGCTCCCAAAGAAAGATTTACGATGGATGGTTTGTTACCATTTTCTTCCATATCGTTGACCGCGTACTGCAATCCAGCGATGACAGACGACAATGTTCCCTGGCCCGTTCTGTCTAGTACTTTTACAGAAACGATTTCTGCCTTTTTCGCTACTCCATATGTACTGGAACCAACAATACCTGCGACGTGGGTACCATGCCCAATGTAGTCTTCGTTGAGTTTGTCCTCAGTGAAATTTGGGCCTTTTCTTACTCTGCCTCCGAAATCCGGGTGTTCTGCAAAGACACCTGTGTCTTGAACGTAGACGGTTACCCCCTGACCCTCATAAGAGTCGTCGTAGTAATAATCACCAGAGTCTGTATCGTAGAGAGGTCCGTCACTTGAGAGCCTGACGAGGTGGGCAGGTGCGTCTTTTTGAACTGTAATGTCGACAGCCTTTACGACTAAATCTGGGGTTATTTCAGCAACCTATTCATATTAGTATAGTGTTTAAAATCAATAAAAAAAAGATGAACTTACTAAAGGATTGTTTGCAATACGGGTGAGGAGGTTTTTGTCCAAAATTCCTGTAAACCCTTCGAACCTACCAAAAGAGAAACGCTCCAATATTGCCTCTCTGACGTGCTTCTTATCTTTAGTTTCTAAGCCCTTGATCAACGTCTCATCAGCAAGACACAATTTCTCCATAGTAAATGGCTTTTTCATTTGAATAATGTATTTATTCATAGCATTGGACTTGACGCTAGCGATATCAAACGTTGAGTCAGCAAGGCCCAGACTAGCAAAAAGCAAAAAAGCCGAATAAGTCACATAGAAGATGACTGCCCCTAAGTTCATATCTATTACAGGGTTGGCGAAGAAGAAATCACTTTGTTCACAGAAATTATTTTTCTATACTTAAGTTTTCCTCAAAATATATAACACAAAAGCTAGAGATATATCGCGACAATATTTCTTCCATACGACATTTTCTGAGATACAAAAATCATAAATTATAACATAATAAAAACATATATAAGTATGTACAGGGAAACACACCTTATGTTTAAGACGTAGTCAGCTCTATTTCAGGTGTTTGAGCACTCTCTGCTTGTCTTCAACAGAAAGCAAAGACAAGATCTCTCCTAAACCTTCTGAAGTGCTCTTCAGGTCAGTCTTAAAAAGTCTAGCCAAAGTCTGCTTAACGGAGTCGCTCTTCACCTTTTTCAGGTGTGGCTCAAGAATCTTGTGGTTATCTTCAATCCACAATGCAACGTCCTTATCGTTATTGAGGTTCAAACTGCTTGGGTACCATGAGTTCAGTCTCGAAACCTTCTCGAGTCTTGTGAGGCCACTGTTAATGCTGTCACCAATTCTTCTAATGAGGTACTCCTCATTCAGTCTTCTTCTAACTCTCCAGAAAAAGAAGCGACGAGCGTCAACCCATTCAAGCTCCTTTCTGATAACACCCTTTGCCAGCATACGTCCAGATCTGTCGTGAAGATCAGCGAATTGAATAGAGATCTGCGAGTAAATGGGCAGAAGTTTTTCCTCTCTAGCACTCAGTTCCTTAGCGAGGGAAGCGTGTTCTTCTGCAGAGAGGGACTTGTCTGCAAGCTTTTCCTTCAGCTCCTTACAGATTGTGTCCAATCTGGCCATGGTAGCAAGTAGCTTGTCTTTTCTGTACTTGATGCTCACCATTCCCTCGGGTTCTAAGACACCAGCTCTCGCCTCAACATCGGCGTACATCTCCATCATGTCTTGGTTGATCGTGGGGTCTACCACAACCCAAGAACCACCCCTCAACTCACCCGTAGGTGGAATATAGGTGAATATGGGCTGTTTGAAGTCAACAAGCGCATCGACAATGTAAGACCCGTACTTCAGCACTTCGTTGTACATGTCACGCTGACCACCAGAGAAACCTCTCCAGTTGGCAAGAATCATCAGAGGCAGCTCCTCACCGTGGTTAAAGTCGTTAATGGCTTGTGCGGTCTTAAATGCGGAGTTGGGGTACCACACACCACCAGCCTCTTGGATTAAGACCTCCGTAGAGTCGGGGTTAGCAGGGTCCGCGGGAATCAAGTTGTCAACGGATCTAGTCTCTACACCAATGACACCCATGGGGATACCTCCAAGCCTGGCGCGACCGACAACAACACCTTTGGCCCAGCCAGACAAGGTCTCTTGGAAGGAGTTCTTGTCGAAAAGACCACTCTCAAAGCCGTCGTCTGTAGTTCTACCTTCTATCATCCACCTCACATCGTAAGGCGCGCTCTTAGAAGGCTTATAGTCAACATCTCTATCCCAGGGGTCCTCAAGACTCTCGAGGATCGGCACAGGCAAGCCTCGCTTAGCTGGCACAAATGAAAGCCAATCCATGATCTTTTCGACACCGGCCAGATCATCATTGGCGGTGAGATGAGAGACACCATTACGATACATGATCTGCGTGCCACCAAGTTGCAAATTGGAAGAGTAAACTTCACGACCAAGAACCTTGTTGATGGCAGGAGCACCAGTCAAAATGATTGGCTGACCCTCAATCTGGATAGCTCTTTGACCAAGTCTAACCAGGTAGGCACCGATACCGACAGATCTACATGTGACCAAGGTAATGGTAAAGATATCCTTGTAGGCTCTAGAAGTAGCACCGGCAATCAGACCGGATCCCTTCAGACACTCGACACCTAGACCGTCTTCTGCACCAACAATAGCCTTAATCACGTGTCTCTCCTCACCGTCTTCAACAACTTTCTCGGTGACAGCAAAAAACTTATCGGCCTTCTCGAGCTCAGCCTTGTCCTTAGAAGTTAAGTACAGGTAGCTGAAGCCCTTTGTCTCGTCGGTGGGATCGTTCCAGTTGACCTTGTAGTAAGGCAACAGCTCCTCTGCCATGCCGATTCTGGCACCAGAGTTAGCGGATAGGTAGATCCTAGGAATGCCCAACTTTCTCGCGAATTCTGTGGCCTTATTGAAGTAATCATCTTCGGCAGGACCAAAAGAACCGATCTTGAAAGTGATGTCGTTGGCAACAATAATAAATTGACGCCCGTTAGGGTATTCTGGCGTTTTGGCAGTAACCAAAAAGGCAACCATACCAACAACGTTGGCACCAGGCTCACGAGCAACTTCAGTAAACTCGCCAACCTCGTTGATAATCAACTCGGAGAACTCAAAAACATCGTCAGGAATCTTAGCGCTAGCATCGTGCTTCTTCCAAGCAGACAATGTGGCTTGTCTAAACAGCTCAGGGAAGTCATAAACATATGTAGTACCCATGAGGTGAGCCTTATAGCGCTTGGGCTGAAGCCACTCCTTGGTAGGATAGGGAGTGGAGATAGGTCTCAGATGCATGGGGCGCAACTTACCAATCGACTTGAACACCCAGTCGCCAGAAGCAGACTTCTCCTCAATGTACATGTCGCTTTTGACGACGTAGCCGACATCGTTGTGAATCATTGCTCTGAGTGGGAACGGAACACCAGTGTCTGGGTCGGTGCACATGATTCTAATTTCAGCAGCAGTCACTCTAAGTCTCCAGAGTCTTCTGCCAAATCTCTCCAAGAAGCCACCAAATGCGTTTTCAACATCCTCTGGAGTGATATTGAAGACGGCAGAAAAATTGATAAAGATGTGGTTCATGTCAGTGTTGGATGTGTCAATAATCTCAAGGGCATCCAGGATGTCGGACATGAGCCTGTGTGCTTCGGAAATCAAATACTCAGATGTGGTGATGTCATCTCTGATGGAGCCAGTTCTAATTATTCCTCTAGTGAAGTATCTCTTGTCGACGCCGGAGGAGTTCTTAGCCACAGCTTCATACACGTGGATGTTCCTGTTACCAGTCTGTATAGGCTTGATGTTGAAGTTCGACAATCTTCCTAATTCAAGCTGATAGGCGAGAGCAGGCTCAATGTGACGAATCACTTCGTCTTCAATGTACCCGTTGCCGGACTCTGATTTCTTGAACGTGTAGTACTTGGGGTAAGTGCCAACTTTGTCACCAAAGACAAAAGTTAAACGTCTTACAGAAGCGTCATTCAAATCGTCGAGTGAGTCCTCAATGATTTCCTTCATTTTGGCAATGATTTGGTCCTGAGACTCGTAGCCTTCAGAGGAGCCAACAAACACATTGCATACGTTCACGTAATCAGCTGAAGATGTGGGAGAGCCAGTTCTGTCAGGAGCAGGACCAGAGGATCTGCGCTGCTGCTTGGGGATAATCTCAAGTCCCTTCAGCAGGATTTCGTCCACATCGTCAAGATGACCAGCTGGAACTAAAACACCGGTTCTCAAAGGCTGAGTGTCATTCTTGTTGATCATGAATGTCAGATCAGAAACAGACAGAGCGCGGCTCATGGAAGTGCTGGACTTGCTTCTCACGTCTTCGGGTACGGCGTTGTAAGCTGCGGTAGAGAGAGTTGGCAGCTGGAACTTCCACTCTACGGTCGGAGGCAGAGTGACACCGGCTGGGGAAGTGGCGAGGTGGTGCTTCACTTCGACCACAGAGTAGGCACGGTAGGCTCTTCTAATGTACACCTCAGCGGCAGCACATGCGACCCAAGGGTCACTAGAGCACAGAAACTGTGTGAGCACGTCAAAAACAATGTACCTCGAGTCGATGACGTCCTTGATGATGTTAAAGTCCGGCAGCTTATGTTTGTTGGAGACGGCCTCACCGTACTTAGTCTCAACAACCGAAGACTTGAGGATGTGCTCAAGCTGATCGGATCTCTCTTTAGTAGAAGGAAGAGAGCACTGAATAAGAATCTCTCTTGCTTTGAGAGTCGCCTTAGCAGTGGCTCTAGTGCTAAGCTCGACAATCTTCTTCAAAGGCGCCTTGAACACACTGAAAGCTTCTGGTGAATCTTGCAGCAATGTCTGGTACTGATCCAAGATAGCAATAATCAAGTTGTTCTTTGCCCCAATTCTAGAGTGAGAAAGCGTGATGTCAATCACCTTGTCTAGGTGATCCTTGTTCTCATCTCTAAGCTTCAAAATGACATCCTCTTCTCTGGTATTATCACCAGCAAACAAAGCCTCAATATTGTAATATTCCATCAACAGGTTGGAAATAACAGTGTACTCGTGAGCCTTAAGCCCATCTTTGTACGTCTGGGCGACGTCGACCAAAGGCTGAATTGTTTGCTGGAACATCTCAGCCTCAGAGGCTGACAACTCCTGTTTAGTCTTCTCAAACAACTTCGTAATCTGCTTAGCAGGGAACTCAGCACTGGCGCGCTTATGGGTTCTCTCGACCAACTCATTCAATGACTGGTCAAGCTTGGGTGGCAGACGAGAGTGCAAAGCAGAAATCTGAACATTCCATTCGGAGTAAGGCAGTTTGCGGTCTCTCAATATTTCTATCAGCTTGGCCAAAGTTGCGTTCATCACCACTTGGTTATCGAAACCGGACAGAATGTTTGTGAGAATAGAGAGCAATGACTGGAACACATGAGCAGGCTTGGTGCCGCGAACAATGGCAGATCCGGAGTCGGGCAAAGTTCCCTCATAGGGTAAAGCGTGCTTAACCTTGGATGGATCATCAAGGGCTAGGATAGCCAAGATGTCACCAGCAGAAAGAGTAGAGCCAGGCTGTTTCAGCAGCTGCACGGTTCCGTTCTCTTGAGCAACGAGAGGCATACACATCTTCATCACTTCAACTTCAGCATATGGCTGACCGGTAGAAACATGCTCACCGTTTTCAACCAGGTACTTCACTAGCTTTCCTGGAGAAGGAGTTCTAAGTTGAGTGGGGTCATTTTCAACCTCAAGCAGACAGGTCTTTCCGTCAACAGAAATGCGGGTAGCGGAGACCTCTTCTTTCCAGTATACTGCGTGTGACCTACCGCCAATAGAACACAACAACCCACCATCGCTGAGTGCCTTGACGTTCACCTCACAACGTGAACCGTTGATAAACAAGTGGTAGCTATCGTGTGCGGCTTTGGCAACGGTGAACTTGTATTTAGTGCCTTCGTAGATAAAATCTACGGGGAAGATAGTACGGAGCAGGTCCTTTCCAGGCACCTGACCCTTCTCCAGGCTTGCAATGTAATCAGACCTGTTCTCCTCTGCTTGGATGTGGGCCTTGGTTACAGCACCGCAGACAACGGCCAAAGTTGGATCTGGCCTCTCTGCAGTGAGCTTCTTTGTGATCAGCTCGTCGAGCCAACCGGTAGTGATGGTGTTGTTCTCGAAATCAGGTGTCTCAAGCAGCTTGATCAAATATTCCACAGTGGTACGGAAGTCACCCCTGATGCTCAACTCCTTCAAAGCAACAACCATGTGTTTTCTAGAAGCCTGTCTGTTCTCACCAAAGGCAAAGATATGGCCAAACTGCGAGTCACTGAACGAATGAATGGAAGATTTGCTCGCAACCGAGAAGTAACCCCACACGTTGGACGAAGAGCGGAAGTTCAGCTCCTGCAAAGAACCTCCAGAGGGCTTGAATCCCTCACCTGGATCCTCAGAGGTGATACGGCACGCAGTACAGTGTCCCTTGGGAACAGGCCTACGCTGGGAGTTGAGTGAAGCGTCAGATTTGAAACCAAAGTCAATCTTCGTAGAGGTGTGGGGGTCAGCACCGTAGAATAGTCTAATATCTCTAATTCTGTGCAGTGGGACACCCATAGCAATCTGGAGCTGGGCAGCTGGCAAGTTCACACCGGTTACCATTTCAGTGGTAGGGTGCTCCACTTGCAATCTTGGATTCAGCTCAAGAAAGTAGAACTTATCGTCGGCGTGTGAATACAAGTACTCAACAGTACCGGCACTGACGTAACCAACCAGCTCACCAAGTCTGACAGCGGCCTGCTCCATTTTTCTAAAGGTATCTTGCTTGGCAATTGTGACGGGGGCTTCCTCAATAATTTTTTGGTGTCTTCTCTGAACAGAGCAGTCTCTTCCAAAAAGGGAGATGTTTGTGCCGTACTGGTCAGCTAAAAGCTGGACCTCCAAGTGTCTAGCGGATCCAGCAAGCTTCATGATGAAAATAGGAGAACCTGGAATCTCATTGGCGGCTTGGCTATAGAGAGTCAAAAAGTCTTCTTCCCTGTCAACTTTTCTGATACCCTTACCTCCTCCACCTTCAGAAGCCTTGATCATGACGGGAAAGCCTATCTGCTTCGCTTTTACAAGCCCGTCTTCGGGTGAGGAGCAGCAACCTTTGGCATACGTCTCCTCGTCAACGGAAACCAGGTTGGTATCCTTTTCAACAATCACCTTGTCAACTCCTGTACCGGACCATGGGATACATGGAACCTTGGCATGCTGAGCCACAATGGTAGACGAAATCTTATCACCCAAGGATCTCATAGCCGAGCCTGGAGGACCAATGAAGATGATTTTCCTAGGAGACGCGGCAAGCATCTCAGGCAAGGTGGGATCCTCAGACGCGTGACCCCACCCGGCCCACACGGCGTCGACTTTCGTTCTCTCGGCGAGCTCGACAATCAGCTCAACATTAGCGTAGTTATTGTTGTTAGTACCACCAGGCACCTCGACGTACTGGTCAGCCATTCTGATGTACTCAGAGTTGGCAGCCAAATCTTCCGGCGTGGCCATTGCCACGAACTGGATTGCTCTCTCATCGCCAAAGATCTCATAGGCCCATTTTCTGATAGAGCGGATTTCCTTCACTGCGGCAATACCATTGTTGGCAATGAGGATAGAGCGGATCACTGTGTGACCCTCATGGCTCATGACAAAGTCCTTCACTACAGAGGGCTCGGCAACCTCAGTGGTATTGAGGCCGACAAAATGGTTGGGAACCTTATTAACAGCAGACATGATGTGTGTGTGAGTGTGGAAATGTGAGTGCTGGTGTATGCTTGAGTGTGAATAAGTGTGCAAATGAAACTTTAGGAATGGGCGCAGAGGTAAGTATAACTGTGGTGTATATTTCAATCGCAATCTATAAATGTTAGTCCGAAAGTTCATAAAACAAGCAACAGGTTGCGGGCGTTTGGGCACATTAAAATACACTAGCACTCTAGGTACTCGTATACTCAAACTTCCCAATCCCTGCAAAAATTAGACTTTTCGCTTTCTCAGCGTCTGCTAAGAGCCAAAAACCTCAAACGAAAATCTTTGTTGAGATTTTGGTGCATAGTGAGAGTAAGTTTGAGAAGCAAAAGATAAATCAAAGCAGCCCGGGGCCAATTCACTCAACGATGCGCTGCTTTCTTTGCTTCAAAACTCTCTCACTATGAGCCTGACCCAACTTCTAGTCCTTGCAATGTGCTTTTTCAGTAAATGTTAATTTAGTAATACATACCTTCTGGTGCAAGATCGCAATATGAGTGGTATGGCCGTCTATTAAAAAAACGATTGGCAACTTTGAAGGAACACTGAAATAATGTCCAAATAAGTAGCAAATAGACGCGTAAACTCTTCAATTAAACCAACGGTGTCTCTACCTTGTATCTTCAAGTGTTCAACTTTCGAAACTTGTAAGTGATGCTATCAGAAAAGGCCTTTTTGCAGCTGTGTCTTAAATAGCGGTGCCAGTGCGATTAAGTCCCTGTTTTAATTACACTGTTGAGCTATCAAGAATTCCAACAAAATAAGAAGAAAAAGAAGAAGACGGTAAATGGAAGAGAAGCTTTGTTCTGTTATATCGTTTTTCAGTAAACACTCGTCAGAGTTCCTGTTGAATGAAATTGCATCAGCAGACTGCATTAGCACTGCCGTCAAGAGCTTTTTTTTTTTAACTATGTCTTTCTTCGCGCGGGCTGTCCCTCACTGATTGAGTTTCGCGTTTTCGCGTGCCAATACCCGTGGTAAGCAGCAGCTTGCTCGCGGTAAATTGGCTGCGCAAAACGGCATCTATTTTTGTTGGGTGGAAAATCAAGTTTAGAATTTCCTTGGATGTGGTAGCGCAAAATGCAGTAAAGTTTACGTCACTGTGTTGGGCATTTCGCAGCGGTTGGGTGAGTTTTTTTCAGGGGAATATTTTGGGGGAATTACTAGTATAGAGAATTAGAGTACTGGAAGAAAAATGGAGATGGAGTTGAAGAGAGTGTATACGCCAATGTCCCCAAATATTGCAAAATAGTGGCTAGACATCGCTGACTTTCAATTACTTACAATCAGAAACCAGCAAATCCAATAAATCTGTATGCATTTGTTTCAACGGACACGCGAGTCGCTGCAGTGCTTTCCGTATATGGACCAAAATGGATGACACGAAACGTTCCAGCGTTGTTAAGTGGTGCAGAGGCGTTTTGTAGACAAAAACGGTGCAGGGATGTTGCACAGACGCGTCGCGTCGCTTGCAGGCCTGTTATGCTCTCCAAGTGTTCCATGTCTACTTACTGCACCTAGAAGAGCTGTCATTTAAAGAGAAGTTGCCCTTCATGGCTAGTTACCCACAAATTCAGTTTACTGCAACAACAACAAATGTTCCACTCCACCACCAGCTGATCTCCTCAATTCTTCCTTTTGGCAAGAACTGCATATTAACAATCACGCATGACGGTATCTGCTTTAGCACCGTAGACAATAATGTATGCAAGGTATTCTTCAACATAGACAAGCGGACGTTCAGCAACTACACGCTTGATTTGAGCGAAGAAGATGGAGACGAACTGGTAATTCAACTGGATCTGAAGTCTTTTGTGGAGACCCTCAATATTCATGTCTCTGCTGATAAGGAGGCCGATCTGCGATCGAGAACAAAGTGCATATTCAGCTATTGTGGCTCGGGCGAGCCGTTTGTCTTGACATTTGAAGATGATCTGATGATAGAGAGGTGTGAACTGGCAACTTTGTACATAGAGGAGGGCGGTGCTGGCGCTGTCGAGGCCGATTCAAATGATTTAAAACTCCTTGGAAGAGACTCATTTTTCCAGTTGGATACCTGTAAAGTAATGATGGAGATCGTGCTCAGCTCGTCAATACTTTTTGACATTATAAAGGACATGAGTGACCTTCGCACGAAGGATTTCGTCATATATTGTGCCACCGAGGATTCAAAGAAGCAGCTAGTGTTCATCTCAAGGTCGCAGGACGACTCCATTGGTTATTCGAAGCTAATAGTACCGCAGAGGCCGCCTTATCTCACGCACCTAGAGCTGTTTAAACCAGATTTTACTGATGACACAGATGTGGAGGATGAAGATGAAGAAGAGACGGGAGCCTCTTCTAAAATGATTCCTACTAATACAAGCATATCTTCCTTCTACAACTTTCAGTACTTTTCTAAAATAGCCAAGTGCATCAAGCTAGCCAGATTAGTGAAGATAAGGAAAGACATGAACGGAATTACGTCCCTATCGCTCCTAGTTGATGTCAAGTCCACGCAGACCCAGGGCGCGTTTATCGAGTTCGTTACGTTCGAATCTGTGCCATTTGAGGAGCGCTACTTTACGGCACACGCTACGCAGTCTGCAATCTCGACTCTGCCAGCTCAGGAGCGCATGGAGTTGGAATCACTGTTGCCTTACGGGTACAAGAACCACACGGTAGAGCAGTTGATCAAGGACGACGAGAATGTGAACATAGTTAAGGTAAACGGTGACGGAACACTTACGATCGATGACTTCTTTCGGCCAGCTCAGGGGCTTGGTGCTGGAAATGGAGTTTTGAATGATGTAGAGCAGCTTAATGGCCCAATCAGCAACCAGCTAGAGTCCTTAATGGGAGGGGCTGACGTTACTATGGCCCGTCGTAGGTTGGCCACGAATGGAGAGCCTAACACCGACAAAACAACGGCGGCAAAAACTACGAAAAAGGCAAAATCAAAGTCTACTTCCAGAGGCAAGAAACGGAAGGGCGATGACTCGGAAGACCTCCAGACTGTGGGCGGGGTCATCGAGATCCCGCTGTTCATATAGTATACCCATGATCTGTACTAACTGGTGCAGGGATGCAATTATCTAACAAACCCTAACCCTGATGAAGAATCACGTGCATATTTTTTTTCCCACCTTTGCATGCACATTCTTTGTCTCTGGCAAAGCCTGAAAAATTTCGAGCCTGTGCGGAATAGCATATGAAGGGCCACTTTGCTCTTCTCTCTTCATAACTGACCAGATTATCTGAGGAAGAAGTTAAATTATCAAATAAAATGTCTGACGTTGAGGAACAAGTTGAGCAGGTCGAGCAAGTTGCCGTTGAGGAGTCCACCTCCGTGTCCATTGAGGACTGCCTCCAGAAGGTTTTGAGAACTGCTCTGGTCCACGACGGTCTCGTTAGGGGTCTGAGAGAGGTCACCAAGGCTTTGGCCAGAGGTGAGGCTGAGCTGTGTGTCCTATGTGACTCTGTCACTGAGGAGTCCATCTCCAGACTGGTGGAGGCTCTTTGTAACGAGGTTTCTGAGCACAAGCAGGCTACTCCTTTGATCAAGGTTTCCGACGCTAAGCAGCTCGGTGAGTGGGCTGGTCTGTGCACCCTGGACAGAGAGGGTAACGCCAGAAAGGTCGTCGGTGCTTCATGTGTCGTCATCACCAACTGGGGTGCCGACTCTGAGGAGCGTAACGTCTTGCTGGACTACTTCAACTCCCAGTAAATAGCTTTATTTATTCGGTTAATAGCTAATAATTACAGCTCTCTAAAGGGTTTTATACATCTTGAATAAATACATGGTAAGGCAGTGGTAACACTGTCCTGAAACGGACCAGGCCGAAAGGCAGCGGTTGAATCAATCGGTACAAGTAAAACACAGAGCCATCTTACTAGTGCTTTGTTGAAACAGGGGTATTTTAGGACTCTCGTAATTAGAGCCGCAGTAAGGAAGTGAGTCCTAATTAACTCTTCCAGCCGGAGGGTCGTATCAAAGCTTTTGATCCCAACTAATAAAGCGCGACCATTTGCTAGTTAGCTTTCATGGCCACATTGATAATCCAACTCTACAACACGAACTCCATTTCGTCCTTGAACTCTTTGCTGCTCTCCTCATCGTCATCGACAATGGCGTTTTCGTCGGCCTCCATGAGAACATTGGCAGCGACTCCAGTATCAAGAACATCATGCTCGTCATCGTCCTCAAAGTCAACATCAAAAAAATCGTCGTCTGAGCCAACAATTTTAGAATACAACAGCTTTGCCTCCGTGATGATACCATCATAAGAGATCTCTGTTGACGGCAGGTTGCTGTAGATAACACCATAATCTGGAGCGGTAACACCCGGTGATGGCGACTTTGTCTTCGAAGCGCTAGTTATGTTTTCAGCATCCGTCAAACTGCTGTTCTCAAGATCGCTAGCTGCCTCATCCACGCCATAACCGTCCACCTTAGAAGCTCTCCTGAATACCCTTTCACTAATGACACCAAAGGGCTCCAGGGCAGTGTGCTGAGTGAAACAGAGCTTGAACAGATACTTCAGCTTCTGCTTGGGTACAAAATTTTTGAACGACTTACCCAACTTCACAGAATTTACCGCCGCCCCGCTGGGACTGAACACAATATCGGTTTCGTCAATGATCGTGTCGAGTCCACCATCTTCAGCTTCTATCAAAATCGATGCCTCCAATTTCGCCAATGCTGCCTCCAAGTCAGCACGTGCTTTGTCACCCTTGTCAATGGTAGAAAGGTACCATACGCACTGACCAGCAGGGCAATACCCGGACCCACTGCCCATGATAATCACCTGGATTGGGAATTTGTTGTTCGTGGGTAGAGAAGAAGGAGGAAACACAACAACAGCCGCACTTTCTTTCTCTGCTATCCATTCCTTACACGATTTTTTGACAATCGTCACAAGCCTCGATATCTCGTATTTCTCTTTAGGCTTGTAATGTGCACCTTTTGGCGCCTGAGAAGCAGAACACACCACTTTCTCGGAAACCTTCACGTTGGAGCCATCGGTGAAGGAGGCAATTTTTGTGACGTGGTCGTACGATTGGAGTGCAGAGTCCAGCTTGTACACGGCACCCGCAACTGCTGCGGAACGGCAAAACCCTTGGGATAGCTCACCTGGCCCACCAAACTTGGAATACAGCACAGGAAAGTTACCAAAAATATTGAGAGAAGTGAGGTACCGCTTCAACCTCGCTAGTCCCTCGGGAGCACTCAGATTCGCCGTGGGTGACAGACTCAAAGTGAAGACGATCTCGTTGATCTGAGCCGAGGTCAGCTTATACTTGTCGTTGACGAACTCGATGAACGAGCGATTTGCATATGGCTCCAGTACCTCTTGGTTCTCGGGAGACTCAAAGTCAAGCACAAATTTGAGAAATTTCATCAACAAGCGCTTTGACTTGAGAGATAGCGACTGGTCGGTAAAGATCTCTTCGCGGGAGGACGAGCTTTTGCCAAACAGGTCGTTTTCAAACGTGTGAAAGTTGCTTAAAGGCTGAAACTCAGAGTATCTGTACACCCTAGATTGTACCAAGAGTGTGAGGAGGTCAGAACGAGCAAACAAAAGCCTGGGAGTCAAGTCAATAGAGTATTCTTTAGAGTTGAGCTCCTTGGGGGAAGGAATGTACAACAGAGCTTTAGAAAACCCATGGAACCCACTACTATGGGCATTCACGTTATCGCACCAGGATCTTATCTGGTCGATCGACAACGTGGAAGAAGAGTCACCGTAATATGAGTTCGAGTCAACATGAAGAACATTGGTGCCCTGCCATGCTAATGCTGCCGCTAATATACTCTCTACCAGCCCTGTTCCGCATATCAATACGTCACATTCTTTGGGAGGTTCTAGTAAACTTGGTTCCTCTATACCCGCCAAATGGGGGATCACTGAGGGGCGGCGTCCAGGGACCACGGAGGGCCTTCTCTCTGCCATAGAAGGGCGGCGCTCCGACATTGAAGGCTTCCTTGATGCAACAGAGGGACTCGCTTCTGCAGCTACTGCGCTTTCTGATGTTCCCATGTATAAGCTATGGCTAACGGAAGACTGTGAAACTGTGGAATTACCGGGGAAACAACAAAAAGGATAAATAGAGTTTATTTTCTTTGCTTGTCCTTCCGATATAAGAAGTTGTGCTGACGAATCTAGTAGATCTGGCTATTTTTGCAGAGATAAATTAAGTGTATATGGGCGATAACAAGTATTTTCAACGCATGCAAGTGCTCCAACGATTTCATTACTTTCAGACGCAAGACTCCAGAGATTTTGGACACTATACGGTGTACGGATGTGTAAAGTGGGGCGGAAGGTAATGAAATGAAAGAGTAAACGTTGCTGTTGAAGTAGATATGGAGCTCAAATAGACAATCCAGACAGCCGAAGGCGTTTATTGAGTACCTGAAGATTCGGCTATTCGTCAGAGTCCGTAGTTTGGCAACTCTCATATTAATACGGAGTCGTTTGATTCAGAGTTTCATGGCATTGTCTGGTAGCCATTTGGAAGTCACAGCGGATTGCAAGATTATGTAATAAGCTTACACAATGCACAACCTTAACACAATAGAGTCCAACATAATTCAAAACAGACACCAGCACGTCTACAAGTCAGGCTCTATGGATCGTTAAAAAGGACGTTTCGCTGAGTAATATCTATATCTTGTGAATTCGATGGCCGCGAGGTCCCTATTTTACTCGGTGAGACATTACCCACACAGTAGACGATTCCATTGTACATGAGTTACTGTGCTGCGCGGACCCAAGTGCATTCTGCCTTATGTACCCTATCGCGTTAGTAAACATTACGGTCCCAAAACAATGCGATCCACTATCAGAGGAAACTTGATGCGCGATTTATGCATAAAATGCAGACCGTATGCACCTCGATAAGCACTCGAGGAACAATCTCTCCACAAACACCAGACAACCGGATGCGCTTACGAAGCACATATATAGAGCATTGGAACTGGACATGAAACCAGGGGCCAAACTCAGTTGAGTCTATGCAAAATTGCTGATCAACTATTTTACAATTCACAAATGACTGTCGACAACGTCAAGATAGCGATTGACAGAGGTGGCACCTGTAAGTAGGGACTAACAACGAATACCCCACAACAGACTGAATACTAACTACATAGTTACCGATGTCATTGCCATTATTCCTTACCAGGCAGACTACGTTTTCAAATTGCTATCTGTCGACCCCTCCAACTATAAAGATGCGAACATTGAAGGTATCAGGCGTGTGCTTGAATTCGTTACCAAAAAGAGCATTCCCAGAGGTGAGTTACTAGATACCTCGTGCATCTCTTCTATCAAATTGGGTACCACCGTTGCTACCAATGCACTGCTAGAAAGAAAGGGTGAAAAAGTCGCCTTGGTGACCACCAAGGGGTTCAAGGATTATCTTTACATTGGCGACCAATCGAGACCCGAGTTATTCACCTTGAAAATCATCAAGCCCGGCGTGTTATACGATAAAGTCGTAGAAGTTGATGAGAGAGTGACCTTGGCTGCCTATTCTGAAGACCCAGATGGAGACGATTGCAGGAATCTAATTGACGGTAAGACTTTCGTAGAGGGTGCCACAAAAGAAGTCATCGAAATCTTGCAGCCTCTTGACGTAGAGCAGGCAAGGTCCATGCTACAAGAGTGCAAAGATGCAGGCTTTGATACTGTGGCTATTTGCTTCATGCATGGATACAACTACCAAGTGCACGAAAAGAAGGTTAAGCAACTGGCCGAAGATATGGGCTTGAACGCGCTAACATCTCACGAGACCTTAGCCACTATCAAGGCTGTTCCGAGAGGCCAATCTACTGTCGTTGATGCCTATTTAACGCCAGTGATTCAACTCTACATCAATCAATTCTTGAGCGGATTTAAGCCGGGATTTGAAAAGCATACAAGGATCGAGTTCATGCAATCCGATGGTGGTCTTTGTTCCCACGAAAATTTTACAGGTCTTAGATCGTTGCTATCAGGTCCCGCTGGTGGAGTCGTTGGCGCCGCTGTCACCTGTTATGATGATGCAGATAAGATTCCTATTGTAGGGTTTGATATGGGCGGTACCTCAACCGATGTATCTCGTTTTGCAAACCAATACGAGCATGTCTTTGAGACAATTACCGCAGGTATTAACGTTGCTGCTCCACAGCTAGACATCAACACTGTCGCAGCCGGTGGCGGATCGATTTTATTCTATGAAAATGGTGTCTTGAGAGTTGGGCCTGAGTCTGCATCATCTCACCCTGGTCCTGCTTGTTACAGAAAGGGAGGTCCTCTGACAGTTACTGATGCTAATCTGTTTACTGGAAGAATTCTGCCCGAATATTTCCCTAAAATTTTTGGTCCCAACGAGGACCAGCCTTTGGATTTTGAGATCACAAAAAAGAAGTTTGAAGAACTGACCGAAATTATCAACAAGGAAAACCCTGAAAGCTTGAAGACCCCACATGAGATAGCCCTAGGATTCCTGAAAGTTGCCAATTTCAACATGGCCAAGCCTATCAGGTCGCTGACCGAGTCAAAGGGATATAACGTCTCCAAACACAATCTGGCGTCCTTCGGAGGTGCTGGTGGCCAGCATGCTGCCGACTTAGCCCAAATTTTGAAAATGAACAGAGCAGTCATTCATAAGTATTCTTCCATTCTTTCTGCTTACGGTATTGCGCTGGCTAATATCGTAAAAGAAGCGCAGGAACCGTCAAGCGCTGTTTACAACGAGGACTCTAAGATAGAATTGCTAGCGAGAGCAGACAAACTGAGGGAGGGTGTTTCCGAAGGCCTTGTTGGTCAGGGAGTCCCGTTGGATTCAATCAGCTTCGAGTATTTTTTTAACATGGGTTACTCCGGTTCTGAGACGAAGCTAATGATCAGAATGCCCGAGGATGGTGATTTTCTGAAGGACTTCCTCAGCACCCACGAAAGAGAATTTTCTTTTGTGGACGATACGAGAAACGTGCTGGTTCACGACGTCCGTGTCAGGGGATCTTCCACTAGTCCTCACGACAACCACAAATCTCCCTACGAGGACCTTAAGACTCTTACCACCACAACAGTCAGTGACGATGTCTTGGAAACCAAGAAAATGATGGTGTTCGAGCAAGGTAAAATGGAATCTAAAATATACTTCTTAGACAAGCTGCCTGTGGGTACCGTTGTTCCAGGCCCAGCCCTAATACTGGATGCAACACAGACAATTTTGGTGACTCCAACTGCAAAGGCGACGGTCTTATCCAAACACGTGATTATGGACTTGGAAACCGAGGTTGAAGCCGAGATCAGCGTCGACTATGTTGATCCAATCCTATTGGCCGTGTTCTCAAACAGATTTATGTTCATCGCTGAAGATATGGGACGTACACTGCAGAAAATATCTGTGTCTGCCAACATCAAAGAGAGAATGGACTTCTCATGCGCTTTGTTCGACCAGGAGGGAAATCTAACTGCCAATGCACCTCATGTGCCTGTCCACTTGGGTTCTATGTCATTTGCTATCAAGTACGCCAAGAACTACTGGGGAGATATTATCAAACCAGGTGACGTCCTAGCAACAAACCATCCTATGGCCGGAGGTACCCATTTACCCGATATCACACTAATCTCTCCCGTTTTCATAGACGGTGTAATCAGATTCTTTACAGCTTCGAGAGCGCACCATGCTGAAATTGGCGGCACTTGCCCAGGATCATGCCCTTCGGATGCGAAAACGCTTGATGACGAAGGTGCCAAATTTGAAGCATGGAAGATTGTTTCTGAGGGTAAGTTTGACTACGACGGTGTCCAAAAGTACTTCATAGAGGAGCCAGCTACGCAGCCAGGCTCTTCATCGACCAGGAAATTAGTAGATAACATTTCTGATCTAAAAGCACAGATTGCAGCAAATCAAAGGGGTGTGAACTTGCTCAAAGATCTTTTCGGTGAGTACGGAGTAGAGATTGTGTTATTTTACATGACCAACGTCAAGAAATCTGCTGAGATTGCCGTGAGGTCGTTTCTCAAGAAGCTCGCTAAGGAGAAAAGAGGTCAGCTGCCATTAAGGGCAATCGAGTACCTCGATGACGGCTCAAAGCTCTGTGTGGGCATTGACATAAACGAGGAAGAGGGAAGTGCCGTGTACGACTTTACTGGCACATCGGAGCAAGCCTACAACTGCTACAATGCGCCCAAAGCCGTCTGCTATGCCTGCATTATATATGGCTTAAGAACACTCATCAATGCAGATATACCTTTGAACGAGGGCTGTCTCGTGCCTATCGACGTCATTATCCCTAAAGGCACGATATTGAATCCAGACGAAGACGCCGCAGTGAATGCTGGTAACGGCAACACGTCTCAGCGGATGAATGATGTGCTGATGAAAGCTTACGGTAAGTGCGGTGCCGGTACTGGATCGATGAACGTGTTGGCTTTTGGAAAAGGTGGCATGGTCGATGGTAAGCTTGTCCAAGGGTTTGGTATGGTTGAGACTATTGGTGGAGGCTCCGGTGCCTGCTACGGATGTGACGGGTGGTCTGGTACCCAAGTGCACATGACAAACACCAAAATAACCGATCCAGAAATCCTTGAAAAGAGATATCCATGCATTCTTAGAGACTGGAGTGTGCGTGACAATACAGGTGGTAAAGGTAGATGGAAGGGAGGCAATGGCCTTCAGAGAGTGGTTGAATTTACCACTGACATTCACGTGAGTGTTTCAGCTTTCAGACGTGTTAATGCTCCATACGGTATGGAAGGCGGCGAGGAAGGCGCCAGAGGTGAGACGAAATACGGTAAGAAGAGGGATGATGGAACCGTTAAGTGGATTCATTTGCCTGGTTTTGCTGATCTACCTGCTAAAAAAGGTGACATTATCATGATCAGAACGCCAGGTGGAGGAGGCTTTGGCTCACCGGACGCATACAGAGACTCCGTAGAGGTTGGTGTCAAACCCTTTACCGAGCACGTACCTTTGGCCGGCGGAACTCTCGCAAACATATCATCCACGGCAGCTACCTCTCAGTAGATAACTATATATGCAAAATTTATTCCCAGTCCGTTATGTAAAGCACTGTTTTAAAGAAACATATCCCAAGGAATTCGAAGGATCAATAAACAATCCTCGTTGAATCTCACGCGTATCTCCAGACTTGATATAGCTTGTAGCAAGTTCAGAAGAATTCACTTTCTTCGATTTTGTGGCCACACTGAGAGCCACATTATTTGAGACACGCTTCCACACAGAGAGATCAGCAGGAAACATAAATGCAGTTCTCTGCCATGTCTGCGATTCCTCCATGCCATCTCTTATTCGCTTATTGATCTCACTGATGATGTAAGAAGAATCGTGGAAAGTGTCTTGAATTTGGCTCGAAAGCGGGAGCTTCAGCAATTCTTCTCTCACTGCAGGTAGATAGTCTGCGATGTTCTCCACTACAGATATGGCTGCTAGAGTCAGGACAACAATGAGCGAAGAACCAGACTGCTCAATATTTTGAAAAAGCTCGTCGATAGCAGCTTGGACAGTGTCTTCTTCACCAAGAGCATACAGAACTTGAGCAATAAGAACAACAATTCTTTTGTTCTCAGGCGAAATCTCCAAGCAAAGCTTGAACTTCTCCAAGGAGTCAAGAAACTCTCCCTTAAAAAATAAAGACAGCCCGATCACCGTCTGTGCAGAACTGATGCACCTCTGGATGTCCTCAGTAATCTGTTCAGTGGTAGAAAGAAGATCAAGCGCGGTTTGTGACGCCTCAATTGCTTCATCATACGACTTGTTGCCCAAATATAGTCTACCTTGCTGGGCCTTGGCTGTTGCATAACGAAGAAGAGTGGCTTCAGAATCGTCTGTCTCATACTGTTCTTCCAAAACAGAGCACAGTTCCAACGAATATGTTAGTCCCACCTCAAAATTGGATGCTCTCTCTATTAGAATCGTTACAGTAGACAACGCAAGTTCATCCCCTGTACGGTATTTCAAATAATTTAACAGTGCAAAAGTAGCGTTGTCAACGTCTCTCACTGCTTCGATCATTCCAACACTCTTCTCTTTTCTGACGTGATTTTCCACAACAGAAAGGCCATACATGAGCATAGGGAGTGTCTGCCTGCCCTTAGAAACCACAAAGGCGTGAAAAAAGAGGGAAAATGCTTCAGAAACGTTCCCAGAAGCTCTAGCAACAAGTGCTTGACCAGCCCAAGGGATAGAAGTACCAGGTGCAACGCTTTGCGCCTTTATGAAGCACTCATTGGCCAGTTCAGGGTCGTTGTAGTAAAGAAAAAGCACGGCCATATCAACCCATATATATGTCTCCTTTGGTGCCAGGGATGATGCTCTAATGAAACAATGCTGTGAGACTCTAGCGCTCTTGGTCAACGAGGCAACACCTAAAGCTGCCCAGAACTCGGAGGAGCGTGACTCTAACTCAACCGCCTGCCTTAATGCCAAAATAGTAGAGTCTCTAAGATCATTTGAACCTAAAACCTGGTGTGACTTAAGGTAGGCCAACCCAAGGTTAAAAAAAGACGATGCTTTCAAAGCCTTCGGGGCTGATGTAGGGACAATAGACAAACTGTTTCGGGCGATCATTATCACCAAGAAGCAGCATGCCTCTAGGAATTTCTGAGCCCGTACAAGTTCTTCAATATGAGCAATATCTGGCACAGTGGCATTCGGAAGTTGCTCGGCCAGGTTATCTGACGAAGTATCGGTATGAGTTGCCAATAAACTCAAGATTTTGGCATATGGCAGCTGGCACAAGCGGGCTTCCACTTGCATAGCTAAAAAAAACGCATTCAACAGAGCAGTCCACACTTTTTGAGATGTGCTGTCAACCTTCAATGCACTCTCAATGTGATTTATAGCCAGCACAAGGCTCTCATTGTACCGGCCTAAAAAGCCACCAGCCAATTCGTGCTCGGCTTTCGCCACTAGTGTCTCAATCAAAGCAATGATAACACAAAGCTCGGCAGAATTTCGCTGCAGCAGGTGCCTTAGTTGGCGGCAGCTTTCTTGAAAGTTGCCCATTTGGCTCTGTGAAATTGCCCACATGTACTCTGCTTGCCACTTTGAGTCATCCAACTCCAAAGCGTGGGTGAAAACCTTTGAGGATGACTCCAATCTGCCGCTTGCCAGGTAGGCCTCCCCCAAGCCTATCCATGACTCGACATCTGATGGATTTATACGCAAAGCATTTTGGAAATGCTCTACCGCTTTGGCATCGTCTTGCTTCTCCAGGGAGTAACAACCCAGCATTCTGTATGGCCATGCACCATCTTCAGTGCTTAGACTCCTGCCAAAATGATCTGACTCCAAAACTCTTTGTGCAACAACTTCCACCATGTCCCACACGCGCTTGTCGCTATAGTATCTGACCAATTCTCTGGCAGCGTTAGTCTCGTTGGGATCCAGGTCAAATGCTTTGTAGAAGCATTTGATTGCCTTTCCTGGGTTGTTGTAAAATCTCGTGTATATAAATCCCAGGGATGTGTACGTGGGTGCAAAAGTAGTGAACTGCTTCAAGGACTCGATTAGCTTACTAAATGCAGCCTTTACCATGGTTGCAACAACATCCTCATCTGAAATGGAGTCGGAATCTATTTGCAGAATGTAAGACTCGGCAATTTTCCACAATGTACTTGCTCTCATCTCAAAGGATGCGGTACTAGTTCCCGCAACTTTCCTGTACGCCTCATCAAGTGTGCTGCGACCAGTCTCAAACCGACCAAGCTGAATTTCGGCCCATCCATGCTGCAACGATGCCTCATAATTATCAGGGTAATCTTTCACTATTTCAGACAACAGGCTCTCTGCTTCCTTGTACTGTTTACGTTCCATTAAAATCAAACTCTTACCAATCTTTGCCTTCACTTCGTTGGGCGAGCTTTCAAGCACTACATCGTAAAGCTTGAGTGCTTTTGGGAAGTGCTTGGGAGACTCATGGTATGTGTGGATAATAGCAAGGCTCAGAAGAGAATCTTTCGTCGAGCTCTTCAAGTCTGCCCCGGTCTTTCTAACGTAATCACTCAGAAGACGGAGGACGGCAGTAGACAGCTTGAGAGCTGCCGAGTATTCTGCCAAATGGATGTAGTAATTCACGGCAATTCTATAAGCTAGCACTGAGTGCGAAGCGTCATCTACTCCATTCAGTATAGACTCCATTACCTCTTCGGGGCTCAAAGAGTCAATTTCAGAGTCCTTAACTTCTGACACATCTGAGGCCACCTCTTCGTCCCCATCCAAAACATCATCGTCCTCCGCTGGGTTAGACTTTATTGGTTGCCTTTTATTCTTATTTCCGCTTTTCTTCTTGACATCGGCAAAGTATGAATGAACAGTCTTCAAGTCGAATGGCGATATGCCGGAAAAGAGAAATCCATAGAGAACAGCACCTAGCCCGACAGCTCCAAACTCCTCAATGTAAGTTACAATTATCTTCAAATCTAACTGGTCAAACGAAGGGTAGTCACTCCAGTCAAGATACCAATCCCAAGCACGCCTGTAGTAATGGCCTACAAGAACCATACCAGATGCAATCTCAAACACTTCCTCTCTGTAGGACTGTTTCAGATCCTGAGGTGCCACAAATAGTCTGCTCACCTTGAAGTCAAAATATTCCTCCTCTCGGCGTCTTCTGAGCTCGTCCTCTGGACATGTGTTGATGAACATCTCAAAAAGCGACGGCAGCTCCGAGTTGGAGTACACTGGCCATACAAGACTGTCGAGCTCCAATTGCTGGCCTTCCGTCAACTGGTTGGGATGCTTCATGTGGAAAGATCTTCGAAGAACTTTTTCTTTCTTGTCTTCTCTTTCACGCAATATGTCTAACAGCTTCCCTACGGTATTATAAGGCTTGTCGATCATAGGCCCGAGTGTCTCCCCTAAACTCGTACCGGGAAGTATTTGGCGAAGGAAATATTCTTCCAGCTCAGCCTTATTGTCAGCAAACTTAACATCCTGAAACTTTCTATACACGTTGATGTCTCGCACAATCTCTGTTAAGGGCTCGTTTTTGCTAGCCAAGAGCTCAGTATAGCTCTTGACGACGTCGAAAAATAGTTTATAATCGTCGCCATTTTTGACCAAAAGATAAATCCCCTTCCAGGCAAGCAAGTCTTCAGGATTCAGCTTGGTAGCTTTCAAATATGCATCAATTGCCTTGCCGTACTCATGGAGCATAGTTAAAGCCTTTCCTTTAAAGACATAGGTAAAGTATATGGTGTCGTCAAAGTCTTCAATGATCTTATCGCACAAATAAAGAGCCTCTTCGGGCTCTTCTTTTTGAAGAGCAGTTCTCGCCAACTTTAGAAGCTCCTTTACCTGAGACATAGCCGCAATGATTCAATCTAGTTACGAGGAGTGTTCTTTTTGAGGAATGTAGTTCTTCTCTAGCTCATCTGCCACCACGAAGTTCTGCACTTTTTGCACCCGTGCACCATGCATGATTAGCACATTATCGTGTTTACATTTCGTAGATCAAAAACGTAATGTGGTAGAGGATTTGAGAGTTTATTCCAGTATCCACTCGGCCCTACATACGAATGGGGGAAAACACCTTTGTATCACAGCTCTCGAATGAGCAGGCTACAAAATTCCGTTCACTTTTTGACCTCATCGACAATGACAATGATGGAAAAATTTCATTAAGCGATCTAAAGACCACTATACTAAACACAAATGGGTCACAAGGTGACAACGAAATACTAGCCATGCTGGGAGATCAAAAGAGCATTGAATTTCCAGCATTTTTGAGGCTGATGAGTGAAAAGTTTGGACAGTTTGGCGACAAAGAAGAGTTGGAACAGGCATTTACTGTTTTCAACAAGTCTGAGAACAAGGATGAGATTGTGTGTGAGGTGAAGGAGCTGGGAAATGCCCTGATGGACCACAATAAAAGGACAAAAGATGAAGAGGAAAAAATTCCAGCAAGAGATATAAAAAAGGCCATGAAGGATTATGTGACGACCAACGACATGCAAGGTTCGTCTAAGTTCAATGCCTCTGCCTTTATCAATAGCATTAAGAATTAGCATGCGTTTCGACTGGTCGGATTTAACCTCTGATCCCCATTTTAAAGACCTACTGAGTGTTCCTAACTGACACAAGGCGCCACGCTGAGTATGACTGTAGCTACATATTCACCCATACCCATTACGTTCTCGTGAATCGATTAGTATTAATGTACATATTTGTCTTCTAGATGATTTATGAATTGCTTTTCTAAGGCTGTGGGAAGACCTGCAGTTGAAGCAGAAAGGACGTCCCAAACGTCTGACAGGCCCAAGCCTCGACCATGCAAGCTTACCTTTAATCGATGATGAGCTCGTCTACGCTCCAGTCTTCGTAAGAGTTGTCCGGTAAGTACCTTCTAATGATGAGGGGGATCTTTTTCTGTGCAAGCTCCTTCATGGCAATCTGCAGGGGGTCGGTCTCTCCCTCGATATCCACCAGCACTGGGGCATTCATGGATATCTGCAGGGCTCTTGTACCCAATATTCTAGCTCTTTCGTACTTTGTCATATATGGTGTAGTCGTTCTGTGCTCTTTAGGGATAGCCAGTGACCTTACGCCCTTTGGTTTTGAAGCAGAGCCGTTTCCAAAATCGGACTCAGAGGCGCCGAACCCGCTCTTTATGATCTGCTTCCCGTTCTCGTCATACTCTGGTTGATCTTCTACCTCGCGATCGCTGAAGTCACCGTCGTTGCTGAAAGCGTCCTCGTCGTTGTAACGCGACCCATCATCGTAATCATTGTAGTTGTTGCCGTCGTCGCCGTAGTCAGACATCCCTATACGTGCTAGCCTCGAGCCGTTTAACCGTTTCTATGGGTAACGCTTTCTCTTATCTAGCAAAAAAATATGGAAAATTTGCGAAAAAGAGCGGGTAACTTGAGGGAAAAAAGATTTAACCCTATTTATTTTTCACTCTGGCGAGCAGTTACGGGGTATTTGAGGGACAGACAGGGCATCATAGTTGTGATAGAGGGTAGAGACGGCAAGAATGGAAGAGCGAATAGGTCGTAAGCGCGGCGTAGATGCTGTGCGAACGGAGGATGGCGACGAACCAAGCGCCTTCTCCAAGCGGGTGATGTATGACCATCACACAGACGACCACCACACACATGAACATGAACATGAACATGAACATGAACATGAACATGAACATGAACATGGACATGAACACCATCATCACCATCACGAACACGAACACCCCCACGAGCACGAACACCCTCACAAGCACGAACACTCTCATCAACACACAGATAAACATAGTAAATGCGGCTCTCCACGGAGCAGATGTGGCTCACCTGCAAGACCAAAAAAATACGTCTGTGACCACGAGGGATGCGGTAAAGCCTTTAGTAGGCCATCGCTTCTTGAACAACACAAGAGAACTCACACGAACGAGAGACCATTTGTTTGCATGGTACCAGGCTGCAATGAGTCCTTTACCAGAAAAGACCATCTAGAAAGACATATGCTTAAACACACTGCCGAAGAGTGCAAGCCCTACCACTGTTCTATTTGCGGCAAGGGTGTCAACTCTCTACAACATTTGAGGAGACATGAAAAGACCCACTTCCCTTCTTTTGTATGCCCATACGAAGGTTGTGGTGCAAAGTTTTACAAGCACCAGTCGCTCAAGGCCCACATCAACTCTGTCCACTTAAAGGACAGATACAAATGT
The DNA here is from genome assembly GCA_003706235.2 of Wenyingozyma naganishii. Lineage (NCBI taxonomy): Eukaryota > Fungi > Ascomycota > Pichiomycetes > Pichiales > Pichiaceae > Wenyingozyma > Wenyingozyma naganishii. The sequence goes on along the minus strand of PPKS02000004.1, from coordinate 310,426 downwards.
GATATATGCGGTAAGGTCTTTAACCGTCCAGGCAGGCTCAGAGATCACATGGAGAAGGCGCATGGCAACACCGCCAAGTTTGTATGCGACTATCCGTCTTGTTCGAAAACGTTCAAGACGTGGTCTGCACTGCAGCTACACATTAAGACCGAGCATCCAAAGCTCTCGTGCCCCATCTGTGGCAAGAAATGTGTGGGTGCTTCTGGTTTAGCAAACCATATGAAGATTCACGACGAGGAAACAATCATCAAGCTGTGGAAGTGCGAAAATTGTAGCGAGAGCTTCCTTAAGAAGGACGATCTGCGTAGACATTACGAGACCGTACATCCCGACGTAGCCATGCCATCTTACCTGTTGAGCAGGGACGATGTCGCAGACAGTAGCAGCAAAATTGCCTCTCTTGATGAATTCAATAGTTCAGAAGGCTCTGCCGACACTGCGTCTATAAGCGACCAGTTCAGCGAGACTGACTCTGTGTCGCAGCCGACAACACCGGAGTCGGTCGACTCGGTTGCCCAGGTGTACGAGATTCCAGTGTCAAAGGCTTCGGCCAAACACACTTCCCAAGAGGTCCTTAGCGATTCCAGCGTGTCCGCCATTGACCTTATTATCTCTAACGTAAACGAAAAACGGATACCCTGTCCCTACTCGAAGAACTGTAAAAGGACATTCAGAAGAGAGTGCGACGTCAAGAGACATGTTGCATGGCACATTAAGGCGCAAAAAGCACTGGATGAAAAACTAGAGAGGTTGCGTAGGGAGGCTGAGACTAATTCAGTTTGATACTTCGAGCGTGGGCTCGTATATATATAGTATTACATCGACATTTTAGCATTAGCATTTATAGGAACGCTATACAATGAGACTCGTGGCTCCAGCAGTTGACCAATTTGCGCGGTATGTTTTCGCGGTGCAAGCGTCGCGAAAGTTGACTGAGTGCTTGCATTTATAATAGTTTAGCTAGCAGAGTACTATCGTATGCGGCAGTAATCATCAACCCTCTTCAGTACAGCGAATCACATACACAGCATGCTAACAAGCCGCCAGAAGCAGCAATTGTATTTAATATATCACATCTACACATCGCGAGCGGAGTCGCTAGACATTCTTTACAAGCAAATAAGCGGCCTCAACGTGGCATTTGACAACCTAGATAGTGTTGCGGATGCCATTGACTGCTCTTTACCTCAGATACTGGAGATAGTCCTGGTAAGCTTGAGTGAGGTACATGAGCCCGTGAAAGTATTTGAGTTGATAGATCGGCTGTGCGATCTTGTTGGCATTGAGGAAACGAATGACAATAAGGATGAAGTACTAGATATCGATGCTATCATAGCTAATGATACAGAGCTCAAATACCTGGTCGACGTCAAGGATGACGTTCTAGAAGAGAGAGCCTTGTCTCTGTATAAGGCTGTGAAACGAGAATGTGCAACATTCAACTGGGATTACACCGGAAGCAACGACATGTATTCGCTCTTTTTCAGTTTTGTCAAATCCCGGGTGTTTAAGGTCAACTCTGTTATGCCGGAAGTGCAGTTTTTCGAAGAAGCCCTTGGGACACTCACTTCTGCCCGCTTTAACTCGAAGGCACTGGAAGATTGGATCCATGGCTTTTACGAGCCTGTTAAATGCCTTGCGAAGTACAATGGGACACGTGAATACAAAATGGTACCGGACCTTCTCACTTGGCACAATCTTGCCGGTGCAGCTAGGGTTGAAACAATTATGTCGACGGCCATTGACCTCGACCAGATTGAATCTATTGTATCAAGCTCTCTCTTGCCGTACTGTGATTATTATAAACCGGAAGCTTATAAGGACTTTAATGCGTGGCTGATGAGTTTCTGCAGCGAGCAGGTGCTATCAAGTTCCAAAAATAGAAGCAAATGCCAGCAATCACTCCATAGACTTGTAGAGATAACGCGGCAGGATGCACTGCTGGTGGCCTTAAAGCAGAACTCTCCCAGAGCGATGGATCAACTTGCCTGTATTCTCATATCAACCATATACCTTACCCCAGTTGCATCTTTGAAAGTGTTCATGGGAATGAAAGAGATGCTGGTCAACATAAGGTCGCTTCCGATTGCAGAGGGCAGCGCTCCTGTACACCTGGAGCCACAGGATAGTCTCCCGGCTTTGGTTGAAGATATTGCAGTGCCAACAAAAACTTTGGTCAGATATCTTGAGCAACTGGTGGAGACCGCTGAGAGGTTATATGCGAATGAGCTTACTCTCGTGGAAGTATCTCAACTGTCAAATGAAAGCAGCCAGAGGCAGCTCCTAGAGCTTGAAAAATACATTGGCAACGAAACTGCGTCCGGTGGTGGATCAAGCAAAGCGTCTCAATGGTCTAACGTGCTCAGCTCTATTTATTGGATGATTGATCATACCTCGGTTTTTGGCAAAATTGGCCCCAAAGAGATAGATAAAGTTATATTGCAGAAACTGTTGGATCTAAAATCGTTTGCTGTTGTGAAGGACATATTCTCTCCTCAGTTTGTGCGGCTAGACGACTCAGAGTACAATGAAATTATCACACAAAAGGGTTGGGACTATTACTTTTCTGCCACCAATGGAGATGCTAGCATTGGTAACATGAAGTCGGCAAAAGCATGTCTGGACTTAGTAAAGGGCGCTCCCATGTCGGCATTGCAATTAAATGAGTTAATCAATGCCAATCAGGACCTTATGAATTACAAGCTGTATTTCCAGGCAGGTGTTCCTTTGACGCCCAAAAAGCTAATGGACATACGCGACCCATGGGCTGTTATTATTAAGATTTTAGAGCTCAATGAGTTTGCTTGGGACCAGATTGACGAGCTGTTCACATTATTGCGCAAACTAATTAAAGGTTTTGGATACAATGCCGCAGATGAATCTTCAGTGATTGATGAGTTGAAAATCTTCAAATATGTTGACGATGCACAAGAAGGCAACCCTATTGACATGTACTTGAAGCTGCTCTGTATTGAGTATGCGACACCCCATGACTTTGACTTTGTATACGATAAGTCTCTCAGCGTATTGAGGCTGGCAATCGCGTGTGCCGATGCAAGTGACGAAAAGAGCCGAAAAGTTGCAAACTTGGTCTCTGAGAGATGGTTCACCATATTTCAGATCGTGAAAACTGAGTATTTGCAAGAGGAAAACTCGGACGAGAAAGTTGGTAACGTTGAAAGTATGCTTGGGCTATACGACTCTGCTAGGGCAGAGGAGTTGGCCAGAAAAAGGAGGCTTTTAGGAGAGCTCGTTCTTCTTGTCCCCACGGAGTTCAATGCCCATCTTCTAGATCAGTGGAGGCTACTTTTACAACAGGAGGATCTTGAGGAAAGCGAGAGACAACAGAGACAGAAGGAACGCGAGAGGGAAAAACTGCAAGAAACAACGGCAAATCTTTCGTTCCAAGATAGGCTTCAAAGATCACTAGAGTCTGCAGCACTTGAAATTGTGTCTAGTGCAAACAACAGCGGAGATCTGATTGGTGGCAGTGCTGGAGACATAGGTAAAAACATCGTTGGGTGGGTAGTTGGCGCCCCTAGCCACTAGCTGTAAACTGGCTCTTTCAAATTCCATTAATTAGGTTAACCAAAAGCAAATCTATAAGCATATATACAGCATTCAATACATTAATAGCCCTACAACGAGGCAGCCTCCGATCTTCCCCTGTTTTTCAGCGAGTAGTCAAACGAAAAGTCAATATCTTCTCTCGGGATGGAGTCCACCAGCTCTTGTATAAGTTCTTCTTCAAAAAACCTTTTATCAGCCATGTTCTGCGATGATAGCAGGTGCACAATTTCTTTTTCAGCATCATCTAACTCTTCAATAGGTCCGGTCGTGGCTTGCATCGCCTGAGATAACGAATGTTCATCAGCATCAATTTTATTGGCGTTTTCTAGTTGCCTTTCTGCTGCCAGTCCAGGCTTGGGTTGAGTCTCAGCATTCGCTTCAGCATGTTCGTGTAGCTTTGCAGCTTCCTCAACGCTCATAAGCACATCGTAAAATTTCACTACCTTAGCATTCGTTGTAATTCTGTTCGGATTGAAGTTCATCACTTGCAATCCGCGTCTTCCCGTCGCCCGACTCAGGGCAACATATGCCTGTCCGTCCTCAAAGATTCGGTTGAGGTCAACCTTCACTAGTGACAATGTCTGGCCTTGGGACTTGTGGATCGATATAGACCATGCCAAAATTAGGGGTATCTGTAGTCTCGACACCAGTGGTGTTTCTTTTTCATCTTCTATCGAGAATGACTCGGCCTCCACTAACACTTCGCGGGTAGTGCCATCTGCCAGTATAAACTTAACCAAAGGAAGTCTTCTCCCTTTAGAAGACGCATATAATTTGTTCAAGAGCTCTTTTTTTCTTTTGTATGACGGATCCGCACTTGAATCATCTAGGAAAAAAAATATACTCTCATCTAGCACATCGTGAAGTCCATTTGTCTCCGAGATCAATGAGGTCTCCTCCTTTGCTGGCTTACTTTCTTCTTTCACAATGACTTTTTTAATCACCTCCTCCTCGTCAAAGCTGCGGTTCTCTTGTAGCTGCTTATAATAGCAATAAGTGTCTGGATCGATGAAATCGACTACTGTACCCAAGGACCCGTTAACCAATGATGCATCGATGTTTTTGACCATCATCACTTGGGCATTCTTTTTCAATACCACCGTTTTTGGTGAAAGAAAGCCACTCAGTAGCGTCTTGCGCTGCTCTGGATCCTCCAAGGAGCCGCCATCCACAGCCTGAAACTCCACGGGGTCGCCCGGCAAATTATTCAACATGACGTTATTAGCTATTTCCACCTCTCTTCTCGTGGGATATAGCTCGGCAGGAATGACTCCGTCCTTAGGAGTAAGCTTTCGCGTCAAGGCGCCAAACTTCCGAATAGTCTTAAGACTGATCTGACCGGATCGCACCTCATTCAGCATATCTATAAACTCTTTATCTGCCTGTTGCCTGAACACTTTCTTCAGCAAAATTGTATATTTGACGCATTTTTTCCACGACTCCGCCTCGAACGCAAACATAATAGTACCTTCCTTAGACACGGGAGGAAGCTGAAAAAAATCACCACACATGATCATCTGGATACCCCCAAAAGGCAAATTATTCTTCCTTAGTTTCTTTGCTATGTAGTCAAGCTTATCGAGCAAAATGCCATCTATCATCGATATCTCGTCAATGATCAGCACCTCTAAAGTCTTCCAGCGGTCTCTGTGTTTCTTGGAGCGCCTTATCTTTGTCAAAAGCTTATCTGCAGTGGCTTTCCCTAAACCTATACCAGTGAACGAATGCAGAGTCTGGCCACCGATATTACAAGCGGCTAGTCCAGTGGATGCAGTAACACCTACTGAACCTTTTCGATGAGCCTCCCTGAGCGCTTTTATTATAGATTTGAGCAGCAGGGATTTACCGGTACCTGCTGATCCTGTATAAAACAGACTGAGCCCTTTTTTCACCAAAGAAATAACTTTTTGCTGTTCACTCGATAGGACTATCGGTTTTACAAGTTTGCGTTGTTGCGCTTTTTGAGACCTTGATATATGTTCTTTTGTTTGCGCAGACACTTGGGTCATTAATTCTATCTTGCAATTCTCGGGAGATGTTGAGAAGTATCGTGATTGCCTTGGAGGTGTTGATACTGCAGAAGAAGGGGCGGCGTTAGCATTTTTGAAAAACTCAGCAGGTGTCAAACAAGTTGGCTTTGTGGGGAAAAAAATGGTTGGATTCGCATCTGTTTGTTTTTTCGAAGAGTTGTAACGAGATCTGGCTGCCTGTATCTGTCCAAGAAAGCTCACAGGTTCAACAATACCTCCTTGTGAAAACACAGAAGGTGCGTTGACCTTTTGCGGGCTTTCTTCCAGTTTTCGCTTTCTTTCTGGTGTGATAGTAGCCTTTGATGGTCGCAAGGTGCTTTGGATCTGATTTGATATGTCGGAGAGAAACTCAGACTCATGGTCCGCATTGTTCAAGGCATCACGCCTTTGAGAAGCTAAAAATGCTTCTATTTGACGCTTGGTATAGTTGTGTTCCAAACTATGCATAGCTGCAAACAACAGTGAATCCTTTTCTTGATCCAACAGATCACTCAGGAACTTTGTTGTGACTTGATAAGCCTCCTCAAACGAGAGCTTTGGGTAAGGGTGCAAGAACAAAGGAAGCGGAGGAGGCTTCGGTATGCTCTTAGTCGTTTCGACAAGGCTGTGATTTCGAACATATGTCTTAGTACGGCGTAAGTCATCGTGTATCACCGCTGTTCTGTGCCAGGAAGGCGAGCTTTGCTGTTCTTGTTCATCATTAGTTGTGCTAAAACTTCTTCGTATCGTGCTGGGCTTGACGGGCGATGGAATAGGACTGGGAATTGAGTCGTCTGAGAAAAAATCCTCAGTGAACTTGGACATTTCGCTCAGCGTACGAGAGATACGGAGAACAGGCCGACTAAGCATCAAGCGACATGAGTAATGACAAAGTGCGTCTTACCAACAAAAGGCACTACCTGCTTCAGAAACAAATAATGACGCGTTAGAAGGTGTAAAGGTGTAAATAAAATGTAACAAAGGGTGCAGAGATGTTAGATTCCATTTTGGTTTACTGTTCTCGATTTCAGCTGATAAGGAGCATACAGCCGGGCGATCCGGGCGCAAACCAATTGAGGTTCATGAAAACAGCTGTGGAGCATTGACATATGATTTTGAGCGATTAATCTATGCCTATCGTACAACAACAAGTAAGAAACAAGATAGTACAGTAAGCCCGGAGTTACTAGTGCTTGTACAGGTGCTGGGTATCCTGCTGCCCGGAAGAAATATTTCGGAATAATTGAATGAACATTATTACACCAGTGCAAGGTCGGGCAGAGCGGCAGTACAAGGTTACACATATAATGCTACAGTAGTTTTGTGTGGCCGGAGTATCTCCGATAAAGCAGATGACAGGTATCAAAGCGGACTTATTCTGACCCCTTTCGGCAATAATCATACCATAGAAGCTTTGCCAAATATGACGATTTGTACATTAGTATGGAAAGGATCACATTCTTATGACGTGACATTGATGTAAGGGCAGCATTTTTTTAATTTATTTTTCAGTTTTCAGAGCAGAACTGTAGTTTTAACACGAGGTTTACAGTAGAGTGATCCGAGAATTATGTAATCAGGCAGACAGAAAATAGAATGTAGGCTAAGAAAGTACTGAGGGGCCATCAGGGTAGGCCAACCTAGAGTAATATGATAAATATGGTTTTGCGAGTTAGACCAGGTAATAGTAGGGCACCAGTAGTCTAAAGCTTGATGCAGGCCAATTGAGTCGTGAAAAGTTTGTAAGCAAATGTCACACTCAGTTTCACTGAAACTTCTAGTCACTGGCCCGGAAATTAAGGTATGGCAAACAGAAAAAGACACCCTCGCGCCTTTGGAAAAGAGCAGCCCGGAGTTGGTCACTCCCTTGCAACTTGCCACATCCCGGGAGACGTGGATGAATTAAAATACTTGATTTTGCAGGCACCTTATGCCGTCGCCCCTCTGTTATAATTATGAGGTGACAAAATTATTGCATATAAATTGAATCGATTTCCCCTTGAACTAGAAGATTTATATCAGGTAATATTACCTCAGAGATATATTGAACTAATTGTTTTCATAAATTACTCAATTAAAAACTTCATCACACACAATGGCTATTACAGTTGGAATTAACGGATTTGGCCGTATCGGCAGACTTGTACTCAGAATTGCTCTGACCAGAAAGGATATCAACGTTGTTGCTGTCAATGACCCATTCATTGCAGCCGACTACGCAGCCTACATGTTCAAGTATGACTCCACCCACGGTAGATACAAGGGTGAGGTCACTTCTAAGGACGGCGATCTCGTCATTGACGGCCATGCCATCAAGGTGTTCCAGGAGAGAGACCCAACCAACATCCCATGGGGATCCAATGGTGTTGACTACGTCATTGACTCCACTGGTGTTTTCACCACTCTGGAGGGCGCCCAGAAGCACATTGACGGTGGTGCCAAGAAGGTGATCATCACCGCTCCATCCAAGGATGCCCCAATGTTCGTCATTGGTGTCAACGAGGACAAGTACACTTCTGACTTGAAGATTGTTTCCAACGCTTCTTGTACCACAAACTGCTTGGCTCCATTGGCTAAAGTGATTAACGACAACTTCGGCATCAAGGAGGGACTTATGACCACTGTTCACTCCATCACTGCCACTCAGAAGACCGTTGACGGTCCATCCCACAAGGACTGGAGAGGAGGTAGAACTGCCTCCGGCAACATCATTCCATCTTCTACCGGTGCCGCTAAGGCCGTCGGCAAGGTTCTTCCTGAGCTGGCTGGTAAGTTGACTGGTATGTCTTTGAGAGTCCCAACCACCGATGTCTCCGTTGTGGACCTGACCGCCAACCTGGTGAAGGAGACCACTTACGAAGAGATCTGCAATGCCATCAAGAAGGCTTCTGAGGGTGAGCTCAAGGGTGTTTTGGGTTACACTGAGGACGCTGTTGTCTCCTCTGATTTCTTGACTGACTCCAGATCTTCAATCTTTGATGCTAAGGCCGGTATCCTGCTGTCTCCTACTTTCGTCAAGCTTGTTTCTTGGTACGACAACGAGTACGGTTACTCCACTAGAGTCGTTGACCTGCTGGAGCACGTTGCCAAGACCAACTAGGGAGCTAGCCTTGCCCAACTGACTAGTCTAGGTATATAATTTATATGTATGAATTACTGAGAGTGTTCATTGATTTGACTATTATATTTGTAGTATTGCAAGTTTTCTGGTAGTTATCTTTTCAAGAAGTAAACAAGAACTAGAAAGTACTGTTAATGCAGAGCTGTTGTGCAGTCTTACTGTGAGAACTTCAGGAAGTAAATTCGATGTTGCGTCACCGCGCCTAAATGAGCAAAATTCGGTTCATCTGGTTTAAGCAACTTCAGTAAAACATATTATAGCTATTTTCAAACCGATTTCTTCAGTCCAGCGCTTGCATGAAGATATCAGCCATATAATTCAGGAGAGGCTCTGCTACTTCATGCTTGGATTTGCATTGAAAATTACAGCCCAGATCCGGGGTCTTATTTTTTTGTATGATATTATATGGCTGCAGATGCAGCTATGTTTTGTGAACTGCGCGATGGATTGCTGCATCAGTTGCAGCAGAAAGGCATGCAGTTGAGAATAGGATTACGCGTGAAAAGAGCTAGCAGTTTCATGAAAAACTCGCTATACAAACCTCCACTTCCATCATCGGAGAAGCGGCAAGCTGGAATCAAAAGGAACAGGAGCTGGTTATGAGCGAATTGACACACAGGCCCGTTTCCTGCTTCCAAGCACTGGCAATATTGGATCACCTTATATAGATAACTATATTAAAGCGCTAAAGGGTACATGCGTCTACAGGGGATCGCATTGATGCAGCTGAATGCGGCTTTTCTCTCACGGCTTTAGTCTTGGGTCAAGGCAGAGTTCTTTTGGTTCAGTGCTGTAGATTTCACACCTCCCATCCACTGTATTGATCGCTATAGCGAAAAGCCATTGCTTTCTTACTTGGGCTGAGGCACATTCGCGCGTATCTATGTAACTCAAAATTTAGGCGATTCGATCCCTTGCATTTTAGTTTTTCGTTTTTCATCTCCCGCTCTACGTGCGCTATTGATTTTCTATTTTTATATCTATTTTTTTTTGGCTTGCATGGGTTCTCATTCTAACCTCCTACATCTTGTTGCTATCAAGTATAATCCTAGCGTTGCCGGCACCTTTGCTTCTCGCACGTTCTCTCTTACCCATAGTGTTCCACACCTTGCCGTGTCACAAATTTTAAATATTTTTCACCACTCCTTAGGGTAGTTTTAAATATTCAATTCCACCTAGAGTACGCTCTTGTTCTTGGCTCACCCTTCACGGTCACTTTGGCCTTTTCTTTGCTTTTAGGTTTTAGCTTTTTTTCCAATTTTTGTTTATTGAGACTATTGTTCTTCATATACATATTCCTTACTTTGGCTCTATTCTGGCTCCCTTTCGTTTCATCTTTATTTTTCGCGTTACTATTTGACTTTGCTAATCCTGGGCCATCCTTTTTCCTTCTCACTTTCCATTTCCGTACGCTCGCTTCAAGAAGCACTGTGTTTTTTTTCCCTAGTCATTGCCAGTTTCATCTTGCCCGTCATCCCATAGTTATTGTGCCTCATTATACGCTAGCAGGCTAGGCACTAATGGCAGCAAACCTACCAGAAAAACTCGTAGGGCTCGGAAAGCTCCAAGGGGTCACGGATAGCATAGAGAGAGACGATCACATGGTGCCGTCTTCAACTTCGTTTCATTCATCACCATCACTGTCCCCTTCTCCGACATTGAGACCCTTGTCGCCAAAACAGGATGTACTGCTGAGTGATTCATTTTCGCATGCAACGATAGGAGGTACACTGTCAGAGAGTGATACTATACGTGAATCATCAAAAAGGGAAACGCCAATGGGGCTGAATGGAACAAACGACGCTACCCGTTCCATGCCCGCTGATAGATCCACTTCGTCTGCGGGTGAAGCCAGACCTGCCAAACATGATAATCATATTAACTCACATCAACATTCACATTCGCACAAGCACCGTCCTCGATCTTCAAAGCAAGACCCAAATTTGTCAATACATGTGCCCCCACGCAACTATCGCCATCATCCTCACCATTCCCATCCTGCATTTCAATCTCAGCACCAACAGGGGAAAGTACATCCTATGATGAATGTACCTGCCTCTCCCGGGTATTCCGGTTATTCATATATGATGCCGCCTTCTCCCACAACACCTTTTGACATAAAGTACGGCCAGTCGATGCTTCCCAGGCAATTGTTGGTGGGCTCTCCCTTTGTTCAGCAGCAACCCATATATCATCAATTACCCAGATCGAAAAACAATTCTTTTTCAAAGAATCTCAAAACAAAACTGAACAGCTTGTCAGAGGAGGCTTTGGAAGAGCATGGCCATGTAGACGTTGCCTCTTCTAGACCACTCAAGACTTCTGAGCCACACAAAGTCCATTCTCGCTGCCTCAAGTTCACGGGGTTCAAGCGAGATACCAAATTTAGTACATTTCTCGATCTGTTGGAGTATGGACCTATAGAGAGCCTCGACATGGAATTAGTTGAGCACTCACTGGTATTTACGGTTTCATTTCTCGACGAAAAGGTTGCTGTGCAATGCTTTCTTTCGTTTGATGGAGCCAAATTTAGCAGTGTAGCACAGACGCCGATCAGCGTTGAAGTGGCTCCCTATACAGAGATCCACCCACGCATATTACAGGCGATCAAGAGTGACAGTGCCACCAGATCTGTGCACATAAACTTGACGGACGTTGTATTGGAAACAGACGCAAAAGCCGAAGAGGCGTCGCCAGTCTGGGAACAACAAATCTTTGAGGAATTTTCGAAATACGGGGAGGTTGAGAGCGTTAAACTATTTTTTGCAAAGAAAGCTGCTTTTGTTTACTATACTTCAATTGCGTCAGCAATCAAGGCAGTAGAGCAGTTAAATCTCAGTGACTCGATGTTTGCTAACTGTAAGGTCTTCTACGGCAAGGATCGCAATATCATGTCTCCCAAAAAGCTCACAGAGCAACGAGAGCACAAGGAACTTACAGGCACATCGTCAGGCTCATCTGTAGATCTGCAACCTCAAGACGACTTTTATTCAACATCATCGACCTCATCTTCATCATCTCCTAAACAGTTTGAGTCATCTTTCGTTTCAGACTACAACGCTAATCATAGTTTGTCAATGAACAACTTACGATATTATTCGTATCCTTATCTCCTATCACAACCACGAAACGCACTTACTACTAACATAGGCAATAGGACTTTGTATCTGGGAAGCTTACACCCGCAGACAACTGTAGAGGATGTTTGCAATTCCGTTCGTGGTGGACTGTTGGAAAAAGTCACGCTGGTATCACAGAGACGTTGCTGTTTTGTTACATTCATCAATTCACTCAATGCAGCCCAATTCTTTGCTGACTGCTCGGTAAAACCGCTATTCATACACACTAAACCAGTTAAAGTCAGCTGGGGAAGCGTTTCTGGTCCTGTCGACCCGCTCATCCTTGATGCGGTGGTCAAACTCAATGCGTCAAGAAATCTTTACATCGGCATCATTGATGAGGATGAAGAAAATTTATCCAAGGCACCACATGCGGAACCAAAGATACCAGCCATTGATATACTTCGTAGAGACTTTTCATTCTTCGGTGAGATTGAGCAGATCAATTTCTTCAAAGATGGGAAATGTGCTTTTGTGAACTTTTTGGATATTCGTTCATGTATCGATGCAGTTGGTGAGTTTAATGGACCCGATAAAGACGCCATCCACGGCCAATTTGAAGGAAGGTATAAGCCGTTCAAGATCTCTTTCGGCAAAGACAGGTGTGCAAACCCACCCAAAGTGAAAAAGAAAAAGCCCAAGAAGAGGACAGCAAAAGAGGACAAATTGGTAACTGATGACGTTAACATTGACGTTTTCGAGAGCATTGGCATTCTTTCAAAAAGTCTAGCAGAGGCACAAAGGAAGCCGGCCGTTGTAAATAACACATCCAATGCAGAAGAGCCACAAGTACCAACTGCATCTCAAGTTGTCCGCGACTCGCCTGACTATGACGATTCAGAAGATCAACAGACGGAAGACGATGACATTATCATTAATACCGGAAAACCACCTATCGACCCCAATGCATTCAGGCCACAGACCAGTAGAACTGCCTCCAGCTATTCTAACACTGCAAATAGTCCCCACACTGGTCCCAGCTCGCACAAGTCGGTCTCACGCACATCATCATCAAGCTCCATAGTGCACTATGGCCAAAAGAGGCAACATTACAGACCTCAGAACGTCTACTTAAATAGACACTATTCCGCTCCACAATTCTCTCAGGAGTTGGCCTACGACATGGACATGGGGTATGGTGCTGACGTTAGCGGCTATGCTCCCAGCGCGGGTTATAGCAGCCCTTACCTTGGTGGGCATAACCATGGACACGTTTATGGCCACAACAATAACCATCATTCAAGTCATCGTGGTCAATCTCGTTCATCTTCTAAATCTCAATATTCCAACGGCATGAATCACTCACATAATCTTCATCAGGCAAAACAAACGTCACAAGCACAAGCACAAGCACATGCTCAGGCGCAGGCACAGGCACAGGCACAGGCACAAGCACAAGCACATGCTCAGGCGCAGGCACAGGCACAGGCACAGGCACAAGCACAGGCGCAATACTTTACATTCTATGCTCCACGTCATGTTCCATATATAGGATCGAACAACAGCGGAGTCGGGTACGGATCAGTGAGCTCGTTTGTCAGTGAAGATGAGCTGGAGAATGTGTCCGAAGAGCAAGAAGAGGTGACAGAGTCGAACGTGTCATATTACCCTCAGCAGTCTCCTGCGCACAGCAATGGCTATGCGTTTGACTATTCCCGTCACGCTCCTTTTGTACCTATGGGAATGCCCATTATGCCTCCACAAACTTACCGCAAGGGCGAGGATATTCCTTGGTAAAGGTGTAGAGGATAATAAAACATCTCGTCAGCTCAGAAACAAACTGGTTTTTATTTCTTTGTACTTCTATGTAACACATAGCGAACAGTTTTAATAAGAGGAATGTGAGACCCTTGATGACAATACTGGCTAGTAATATTAATATACACTTTTTTATATACAAAACAAAAGGTGCGTCAAGGAAGCAGAGTGCCTCGAATGCCATAGAGCTTGATGTAGCAGAAAACCATTAACGATTCATTTTAGTGCAGAAACATTCTGCACATTGCTGTTATTCGAGCCTAGTGGTAAAATAGAAACACTACCAGATGATCCTACAGACCTGGACATAGGGTTGGAAATGGAGCGCACTTGGCTGCTCGCGTTGTTCGAGCCGTTGTTACTGACTGTTTGATATTGTTGCTGTGTTTGGTGAGACTGTTGCGGGTTTTTCTGCATTTGGGCTTGTTGGCGAGCCTGCGCATGAGCTTGAGCGTGGGCTTGTGCCTGAGCTTGCTTTAGCTGCTGTGCTTGCTGTTGCTTCTGTTGCAAAATTTTTTGCTGATGCAACATTCGCTGTTGGTGTGCCTCAATTTGCTTCTGCCGGATGTGATTCATATTGTCATAGGCCTTCGTGAGGAGCATGCACCCAAACCGAATAGCCTGCGTTTGTGAACTAATCTGGTTCAGTTTGCTGGGGCTTAATGGCTCATAGGGCTTAACGTCCGAATCAAATAGGAACCTCGAGTGCAATCTTCTCCTTTTTTCCCGGTAAGAATCATACACGTTTCGGCGTTTCCTACGACGAATAGGACTATTGTGGTCCTCTGCAGACTCTGAGCCCGTTTGCGTATCTGATAACTCTTTCACAGGGTCTGCAGTTTCTGACACATCCTCGGGAGTAACTGCCTCGGTCATCTCAATATCCGACTTGTTCTCCCCCATATTCGCGTCGGAGGATTCATCAGAAGAATCGTCAGAGCTTGAAAAACTCAAAAAATCGCGCACGTAAGCGTTCTCCCTCGTCCTTTTCCTATCTAGCCACACCCTTCCAGCTCTACCATGTCTCTTTCTCACTTTGAAAAGAGTTTCTGAAACAGAGAGTCTATTAGAAGGCGGTGTTGTGTATGAATCGTCATCACTGTTGTAGCCATTGCTGTCGTCGTTCTTACTGGTCAGATTGTAGAACTCGGGCAACTCGCTGTTTGTGCGGTCATGATTAGGTAGCAATTTGCCGTCACTGGCGTTGATCTTGATCAAGTCTTCGTAGTGTTGGTTTGCGTTGAGGATGTCGCTGTAGTCGATCGGCTTCGAGTCTTCCACTTCAAAAAATGATGATATGATTGAGGAATAAGGCAAGTGTGATTTCTCCCTAACGAATCTGCCATCATTCGATGCTATGTCAAAGTATGGGTTGTATGGGTCATCAGTGAAGTTCACCCAGCCTTCGTCCATAGCCTTGCGCTTAGCTAGTTTATCTGCAACAGCCTTCTGAATGTTCTCAAGCTTGTCCCTTAGTAGTGTACCCACCGTCGTGAGATCCAAGTCAGGGATACGAGAGCTGGGAAGCTTGACATAGGGCTGTACGGCAACGTGCCCGTTCGGAATGGAGCTGTGTGGCTGATCGGCGCCATTTCCTGCGCCATTGGCGGAGTTGCCCGTAGCATGTGCAGCACCCTGTGCAGCTGTTTTTCTGTTGGCGCCATTCTGCTGGGCATTGGCTGCCTTCTTACGTTGCTCCTTAACATCAACTATGGGCTCGGGAGGCGGAGGCAGTACTTTCTTCCGCTTGTGCGCGACTAAATCTTCATCGCTGTCCTTAATATTGAGATCCCGCTTAATGTTTTTGACAGAACAACGAAGTTTGAACAGATGGTATTCGTTCTCAAGTTGTTTCATGCGTTTCACCTCACGGTCAGCGCACATAAATACAAGCTGGCGAGCCATTTTGAGATCGCGGTAGAAAGTGCGCAGCTTTTCAAATCCTTGCGTATCTGTTCTCCGTGTCTTTCTTGCTTGTCTAAATTCTCTCCTCCTGAAACACACATATGGATCGTTATCGTCTTTGGCAGAAGGGTCTTCAAATTTCAACTCGGGGAAGATGCTGTGGCCCTTGCGAGCAAGTCTGCGCTTGCGCCAATGAGAATATATTTTGAGACCAAAAAACTCAAACAAATGCGGCAAAGGGCGGGGCTGCTTCCCACTAGTGGGCTCTGCGTCCAGTAACGTCTTGAAGGGATGTATGTGTAGCTGCTGCTCGAGGGTCCTAGCAACATCAGTAGGATCGTTCTTGTCTGGAACCAAAGCGACTGCTTTGATCTCATCATAAGGCATCAGCTGCTCCGGATCCATTGTTAGATACGGCTGTTTTTCCTTGATAACGCTCTCGAACCTGTGGCAGATTATCTCAAACTCGTCTTCTGTACAAGGTGCACAGTTTTTCGGTAGATCCTGGTTCAGGACTGTATTCAAAAACTCCTCATCCACCTCATCCATATTATAGGGGCATCCTACTGTATCTTCCACGGTCGCAGAGAAACATATATAGGACGCAGGAGACACAAACGTGCTCTTGTAATACTTGGACGCTTCGTCCCAAACCTTCGACGCATCTGGGGTTGGGATGTATATCTGTTCAACTTTTGCTCCATGAATCTTTGCGTTAGCAGCATTGATAACTGCCTGCAAATGGTGCTCTTCTTCCTCTCCTTTTTCAACACCAGTTTCTATCTGCTGTAATTCTCTCTGTTGGTCTTCTGTCTCCAGATCGGGCAGGTCCCGCTGCTTGAAGATCTGGACCGTCTGCTTGACAGAAATCTTTCGCTGCCGGAACCTTGCTCCTGCAGCGCTAGCAATCGCCATGTTGTGCTTAAATTGACTGTCGTTGGATGAGATATTAAGTCACGTGACACAGGATAAAACACCCTTGCACCTAATAGTATTCCCTTTGTTAATTGGCTAGAGAAAGCCAATAGAAGTGGGAGCGGCTGAGTCGGGCAAAAGCGCGTGCGCTGAAGCAGTGTTAATGCGTGCAAACAGCTGCCCTGGTGAGTGACTCAAGGATCGCGTATCTTTCTTCCCTTCACTATGCTAATAATTAAATACCCACACACTCGTTTGTGAAATTATCCACGCCTTATTTGCTTGAAGGGCAAAAAAATCCGACGATACAAGGCGAGAAAAAAGAATTTTCCCCCTTTCCCCTATATTGTATTTTTGCCCCCCACTAGCGACAGCACCACTGAGGTACTGAAATTCTGTGTGGAAAAAGACAACAAAGCAGCGGCGAAGTGAAGCCAGTGATTTAGATGTCTAGTAGTGCAACTACTGGGACCAGCACGCAGGAATGTTTAACCTGTAAAATGTGATTGATTCGAAGGAGACAACAGCACCTTGTGTTTGAATCTCTACCTCTACTGTATGTACACGGAACAGAATCTAAATGACTAAACGGCAACCTTTTTCCAGATAAAAGGAGGAAATGTCGAGAAAACTCGGAAACTTGCCAAAACAGGAAAATGCAGGTGAAGGACATCCTGACACCACATAAACGCGACGACGCCAATAACTATGTGCATTGAGTTCAGTTGTATCACAGCTACGTCTTAGACGTTCTTGATGTGGTACAACTTTAGTGTAGCAGCAGGAACTTTACTAGGAGACCCGACGACGAGGTCTGCTCCCGACTGTGTCTTTGGAAATGCGATCACGTCCCTAATTGTGGGAGAGTTAAGCAACATCGCACACATTCTGTCAAACCCTAGTGCCAGTCCTGCATGTGGTGGGCATCCTGTAGCTAACGCAGAGAGTAAGTGCCCGAAGAGATAGTCAGGATCTGAAATCTTCAATATGTTCGTAAAAATGTACCGCTGTAACTGCGAATCATGGACTCTTCTCGAGCCACCACCCACCTCTACGCCGTTGATGACGATGTCATAGTGATCTCCCTTCACCTTGAGTGGATCAGTAGCAAGTAGATCGTAGTCCTCTAATTTGGCCATGGTAAAAGGGTGGTGTGTCGACTCCAGCTTTGTCATATCGTAAATCGGATATCCATTCTCCTTGCCAATTTCGACAGGGCTAAAAAGAGGGAAATCGACTACCCATGATGCTACAAACAGATCTTCTTCATAAACTGGCTGACTGCACACCATGCCTCTGCGCCATTTGTTAGGAAAAGCGCTAATAGCCAGCTGTCTAAACCTACCTAATGGTGTAGGGTTTTCATAGCTGAGCTGTGCTCTGTCCGAGAGGGCTATGATATCACCTGGCTTGACTTGTAGCGTTTTCGTGATACTGGCGTCTCCTTTGAATTGGAAGGGAGTTTTGTTGTACCAGGCTTGTGCATCTTCTTCTGTCTGTATACCAATAACGGTGGGGCTCCTTGAGCTGTACTCCCGAGGATTGCTCAGTATATCTGGCACTTCCTTCGCTGGGTCAAACGCTCCTCTCAACAAACAAGCCTCTACAACGGGGAAGTCTGGGTTTACAGGCTCAAAAAAAGCCGAAACATCATTTATGCACAGGGTACTCCTTAGATCGGGCTTGTCAATACCGTAGGTAGCTAACACATAATCGTAAGACAGCCTCGCGAAGGGCTCGTTCTGTTTCATCTCGTGCAGCATACCTGAAAGTCCTTTACCCACTGGTCTGAACAAAGGCATGCCCCGCACCTCCCTCCACACGCGCGAAAGAAGCTTTTCTACAATCGCCTGCACATCCTCTGCAGCGGCGAACGACATCTCCAAATCGACCTGTGTGAACTCAAGCTGCCTGTCGCTTCTAAGGTCTTCGTCTCTAAAGCACTTCGCAATCTGGTAGTAGTTTTTCACACCAGAAGCCATCAGCAGCTGCTTATACTGCTGTGGAGACTGTGGCAGCGCATAGAAAAGCCCTCCTTCGTTACGAGTAGGCACCAAAAACTCTTTGGCACCTTCTGGGGTTGACTTGAAAAGTAAGGGCGTCTCAATCTCTGTGAAATTCTTCGACTCGAACAGCTCACGTATCACATGAGCAGCTTTTGATCGAAGCTTCAGCGCTTTTTGGTAATACGGCTGTCTCAGCTGGAGGTACCTGTATTCTGGAGGAAAAGAAGAGGTATTTTCAGTATTGAGAGAGCTCAACTTGGCCAACACATCGTCAGATCTGTTGAGAACCTGCACTTGGGCCACTTCCAACTCCCACAGCCTTCCTTCAACATCGTCTTTCTTCACCTTTCCCTTCAACAGGATACAGTCCTCGGTCTTCAACTTTCTCAACGTAGAAATCAGCTGGTCATTTCTGGAGATGATCTGCACAGTGTCTCCATTCACGTCTCTGAAGTCCGCAAAAAAAAGCTTTTTTGACATCTTACGTGAAACTCCGTCCACCCAACCGTGCAAAACCACCTCTTTCCCAGCCATGACATCATAATTGGCTTCTATCTCCTGGACTGAGTTGGTCGCTTTTTCGAATTTGAACTTATCTAAAGATATGGATTTGTCCGGGAGCGCTGGCTGGGAAGTAGAATAGGCTGAGAATGAAGGACGCAGAAGCCTGCTTCGCACAGACTTTCGGCACAAAGATACGCAAGTGTCTCGTACCAGTATCCTGAGCATTTTGCAAGAACAATTACTACTCTTCTACTCGAGGGAGCTACCGTTCATTTCTCTCAATATGGCTCACCCAAATAATCTCAAGATCTCACGAAAGCGTTACCCTGAGGTCGGCCTTTTGTTATGAGCCACATGAAAATGTCACCTTCGCACCACACTACGAAAAAAAATAAAATTTTCGGGCGCACTTTTCGTTGTCGGATTTTTCAGATTTTATAATTTTTACATAAATTGAGGAATTCTGCCCTCGTTTTCATAAGGAGCTTCTTTGTCTGTTTTTTTTAATCAACCACATATAGCTTAACCATGTCTCAAGGTATCCTGTACGGTGGTAACCACACCAGATGTATTTTAGCAAGAGGTCTGATCAAGCACCTCGAGTTGGACATTGACGTTCAGCCTTTCAAGTCTGAGGGTCATGTCAAGAACTTCCCTCTCGAGAGAGTTCCAGCCTTCATTGACCCTAAGGGGTTCAAGCTTGACCAGGTCATTGCCGTCCTGATATACTGTATGTATGAGTTCCTGAGCAACTTTGCTAGAGAAGCCAACATGATGAGTCCTTTTTTTAAAAATTTATACAGTTATCCCTGTCTTAAAAAACTATGTCGAGATATTTCAATCTGAAGCTTTTAGCTTACTCTGCAAACTTGCGTTGATTAACGCTTCTGTCTCTTTGTACTAACACGATTTAGTTGTTTCTCTCAAGGAGGAAAACTCACCCCTGCTCGGTAAGAACTCCAAGGAGTACGCTTCCGTGCTGAAGTGGATTTCTTTTGGTACCTCTGATTTCCTGTCATCCGTCCAGGGTGCCTTGAAGCCAATCCTCGGTAAGGTTCCATACAACAAGAAGTCTGTCGACGAGGCTCTTACCACCTTAGATTTGCACACCAAGATCATTGAGGACAGACTTAGGGACAACACCTACCTTGTTGGTGAGAGACTGACTCTGGCTGATTTGTTCATTGCCACTGCCTACTACAGACCATTAGGTGTCCTGTTAGGCAAGGAGTGGTTGGCCAAGCACCCTATCTTTGTCAGATGGTGGAAGACCGTTGTTGCTTCTCCTATTCTGGACTGGTTCTTCAACGAGTTCCAGTTCATCGAGAAGCCACAGGAGCCTCCTAAACCAGTGAAGAAGGAGAAGGCTAAGAAGGAGCAGCCTGCCGCTGCCCCTAAGGCCAAGCCTGCTGCCGAGCAGGAAGATGCTCCTACCGAGGAGAAGAAGCCCAAGCACCCATTGCTGCTTTTGGGTAAGCCCAAGATTGATCTGGACGAGTGGAAGAGAAAGTACTCGAACGAGGACACTAGAGAGGTTGCTCTGCCTTGGTTCTGGAACGAGTTCTACGATCCATCCGAGTGGTCCTTATACAGAGTCAACTACAAGTACAACGACGAGTTAACTCTTACCTTCATGTCGAACAACTTAGTTGGTGGTTTCTTCAACAGGTTGTCTGCTTCCACCAAGTTCCTGTTCGGTTGTGCCGTCGTTTACGGTGAGAACAACAACAATGGTATTACCGGTGCCTTCTTGGTTAGAGGCCAGGATTACGTACCAGCCTTTGACGTTGCCCCTGATTGGGAGTCTTACGAGTTCATCAAGCTCGACCCCTCCAAGCCTGAGGACAAGGATTTCCTTGAGAACATGTGGGCTTGGGATAAGCCAGTCGAGGTCAACGGCGAGAAGAAGGAGATTGCTGACGGTAAGGTCTTCAAATAAACAGTGTGTAATCGAATACTTCTGTAAAAATTGTTTAATTGCTGAAGAACTCTGGCAGTGTTATCCCACGTCAAGGAGAATTTGTAATGAGAAAGTAGAACTAGATACTAAGAAAGGAGCGTAATTCAAAATTGGTATATTTGAGCTTTATAATTTTTAATAAAAAAATGGATCCAAGGAGGTTCGAACTCCTGCCTCTTTCGAGATCCGATCTTGAGTCGGACGCCTTAGACCACTCGGCCATAAATCCAATTTCGTGACAAGTTCGTATAGAAACTTAATAGCTGCTTTCTTGGTTAAGAGTCATGCTGCTACTAGTCTTTGTACTTATGAACCATCAAATCGACAAAAGAAGATAAAATATTTACGCTTGGATGATAGAAAAGTGCTGAACATCAATTTAGCTACCCGCCTATAGAAATCCAAATATTTCGCCGAAATTGTCCCTTCCTTAGTATATAGCGCCTCGCGGGGAAGTATATGCAATATAAGCTGTCATTTTTTTGCATTTTCGGGTTCCTTAAAATGACGGAATACCATCGACAGTCTTAAGTAACTACAAATCTTATTGCTGAAATCATTAAATATGTCACAAGGCACGGTTTTTGTAGGTGGAACTAGAGGCATTCTCGCCGAAGGGCTCGTCAAGGGACTAAACCTGGACATCGAAATTGGCGAGCTGAGATCAGAGCAACATTTGAAGCACTTTAAATTGGGCAAGGTCCCGGCGTTCATCGACTCGGAGGGTCGCACATTACACCAAGCAATTGCTATTTTTCTGCATTTTGTCAACTTAAAGGAAGCAGGGACGGGCAAGAAGACAGGCCTCCTTGGTGCTAGCGAGTGGGAGTATGTAGAGGTGGTGCAGTGGATGTCGTTTGCAACAGGTGACTTTGTTCCAGCTCTCATTCCCGTGTTCAAACCTCTGCTCGGCATGACTCCGTATGACAAAAAGGAGCATGACGTTGCACTTGAGGGATTTGAGAAGTTGTTTGAGGTTATTGAGGACAGGCTGAAGGATAATGCGTACCTCGTAGGCGAGAACTTGACTCTGGCTGACTTGTTTCTCGCTACCTGCTTCCAGAGGGCCTTTACCGTAGTTTATGACAAGACTTTCGGCTATGTACACCCGGAGATCACTAGGTGGTGGAAGACGGTGATTGCTTCCCCATATTTGGATTGGTTCTACCATGATTTTAAGTTCTTAGAGAAGCCAGTTGAACCTCCCAAGTAAGCGATTAGAGGTGCTGCTCAACGACAGAGAATTGTTCGACGAGTAGACCAGATAAAACGAATTTAACGGCCCAAATGAGTGGTGCCCATACAGAATCTACGCGAGCAGCAGTGAGCTTGTGCCAATTTTTAAGGCTGTATGACTGCGGGCAGCTCTTTCATGAGACTATGGATCTCTATGCATCATCTCTATGGGTGCAACTCAATTTATGGAGAAACAAAGACATTATTTACTCGTTGCTTTTGCCTATGGGAGGATTACATGCCATGGATGTCACCACCACATGGGAGTTCACTAGGTTATCAAGATTACTTTACGTTTTAAGAGGGCTCACGTGCTAGTTGAGGTCAACGGCAATATGACGGAGGCTACTTCCAACCACGGCTCTAAATAAGTATTTATTTGACTAAGTAGTGACTTTTTCTGATGCCTTTGAAGACTTCCGCACAGGCGCCCATCACGCTGTATCACAACCACCCACACCCTGGGCTACTCCGCGTCCTACTCAATCTATTATTATATACGGAATTTCCATACTCGCGCACGCGCAAAAAATTCTTGGAACGCAAAAAAGAGAAACACCCGTGAGAGAGCGAATCAGACACCAACATCAACGCCAAATTCTTTTCATCCATCATCAAAACAACGCTGTGATAGACGAGTGCTCTATAGTACCTCCAATTCAGTAGTATTTGGACCATCATACATTTACGATGGATTTGAGGAAAAGAATACTGAAGCATCCGCTGGCTCACCAGATACGAAGAAAGCCCGCTAAGTACTTGACACCTATAGTGTTAGTGCTGTTTGTGCTGTACATGGTGCTGTCTAGCGACAACAAGAATGTGAAACCGAACAGTCCATACAAGTACAACCGGAGATCAAAGGGACTGTTCAAATCGAAGCAAGATGTGACGCCCAGAAACCTGCCCAAAGACCACATCTCCCACTACGACCTGAACAAGCTGACCTCTACGCCCATGGCTGCCTACAATAAAGAACGCATTCTCATTTTGACTCCGATGGCAAACTTTCAGACCGGGTACTGGGACAATTTACTGAAGCTTACTTATCCCAGAGAGCTGATTGAGCTGGGTTTTATTTTGCCTAGAACTCCAGAGGGTGACAAGGCGTTAGTGCAACTAGAAAAGGCAGTGAAGACTGTACAGAACCCCAAGAGCAGTGAACCAAAATTCGCTAAAGTAACAATATTGAGACAGGACAACGACTCACTCAAGTCCCAGCTAGAGAAAGATCGCCACGCATATAATGTGCAAAAGGAAAGACGCGCAAACATGGCGATAGCCAGAAATTCGCTTTTATTTACCACCATTGGGCCGCTCACTTCGTGGGTTTTGTGGCTTGATGCCGACATCGTGGAAACACCGAACACATTAATTCAGGACATGGTTGTGCACGATAAGGCTGTGCTCAGCGCTAACTGCTACCAGAGATACTACGACGAAGAGAAGAAGGAAGACTCGATCAGACCATACGATTTCAACAACTGGCTTGAATCAGAAGAAGGCCTGCAAATTGCCTCGACATTGCCCGAGGATGAGATCATTGTGGAGGGATATGCTGAAGTGGCTACATACAGACCATTGATGGGCCATTTCTATGACCCTTCTGGTGATGTGACTGCTGAAATGGCGCTTGATGGTGTTGGAGGAACGTGTCTGCTCGTGAAAGCAGATGTGCACAGGGATGGGGCTATGTTCCCTAGCTTCCCATTCTACCATTTGATTGAGACGGAGGGTTTTGCCAAGATGGCGAAACGGCTTGGGTATGACGTATTTGGGCTGCCCAATTACCTCGTTTACCACTACAACGAGTAAGTAGAAACGTACTGGACTATTGTAGTTAACATTAGAAGTAGTGAGCAAGTGTTTTTCTTACTGGGGAGGCATGCCTGTATTTGGCAAAACGGTGGGCCGTGCAAGACTTCGGCCCAAGCGTGAGTGAGCTAAAGGAGCAGCTGCTGAGAATTAACAATACCGAAGTCGGGTTTCCAGTCGTAGAAAATAAATGTTTACTCATTACAATACTATCGAAGATAGCGGCTGCCCCTACCTCTTAATCAAGTTCAGTCTCACTAATTCAGCAAGTGAAGCTAATTCACAGATTGAAGAAACGGTCGCGCTTATCTGCATGAAATTTGCTGTCAAAAGCAAATGCAAGGCTTAATATGTCAATCGCTTCATGCAGCGATAAGGAAAAAAGGAGCTAAATCAGTCAAAATTGGGTAATCTGTGGCTACCCTCAGCTAATTATTTTTTATAGTAGTGCTTTTGTAATCACTTGGCTCAAGACAGGTGTACTGTGATAGTGTAACATCCGACTATTACTTCACGTGTTTCATCTTTGCCTACACCATGGGTGCCAACTACGCCAGCTCTGAGCGCAGTTTGGCCTCCGGCGGGCTGTCTGTACATACGCGGTCGCAGCTCACCGATAGTATAATCAGCAAGAATAACAATGCTTCCATGGCCACTCTCAATGGCTCAAAAATGCGTTCAAAGTTACACTCAAATGCACACAGCTCATCAAACATTTCGGCTTCCTTAAGTGTCCCGAATTCGAACAATTCGAGTTTCAAAAACCTTTCACATGTTCCATGTAAATTCTTCAAACAGGGAGCCTGCCAGGCTGGCAATTCTTGCCCATTTAGCCACGATACCAATGATAGCCAGGAGACGCCTCCTTGTAAATATTTCCAAAAGGGTAATTGCAAATTTGGAGTCAAGTGTGCACTGGCTCATATTCTTCCTGATGGTAGAAGAGTGAACCCTAAAACCCCACAGCACTCTTATCAGCCACAGCAACAGCAACAACCATATGCTGTAGCAAAAGCTAGCTTTACCTCTGAGAGATGTCAAGTGAACCCCCCATTTTTGCCCACTGAGCCAATCAAGATCAACTCCAGCGTGCCACGCCTATCATCACTGAACTATAGTAATATAAACGCTAGTGACAGCTCCCCCAGCGCTGGTAATATTCAATTTAACAACTCAGCCATTCCCTTTTCTTCTTCGTCTGACTCTTCACAGCATTCTCTTCCCAGAACGATGGCTACATCACCTCTCACGACGGCGAACATGAGCTCCATTTGGGGCCCTTCAGTGCAGATGGTTTCTGCTCCAAATTCCGCTTCTGTATTTTCCTCCACCAGCAACACAGCAATATCGACACCAGACTCCCCAGAATTGAGTTCCTTTCAAAGAGGATACCACAAATTTCGAACATCCTCATCGTCAGCGGGATCTACCGCTGCTGTACCTACTGTTAACACATCCTTTCATGAGGCCAGGCCTTCATTGTTGTTCCACAACTTTTCTGAACAATCGACTTCAACGTTGAAAAATTGTTCCAGTGAATTTTCAAAAGACAACATGCCTTCTCCCCTAATGCCTCTTTCTTCAAGCCCATCAATGACCCAATCAAGAGCCTCACTTCTCTCTCCGAACAATATATACCCAGCCGTTCAAGGCCCTCTAGGCGCAAACGAAGTCGCAATTATAGATGAGGAAGATAACGGATACATCCCAGCTGGCACGGCAGGAGAATACAGTTACAGTCATGATCCAACACACAATGATGCAGTTGACTTTGTTCCTAGCTCGCTGAGCGATTTGCTAACCCCTCAGGAACTACAAAGACAAAGACGCAACTCTGGTCATAGGCTTGAACTAAATAGGTTCAATATTCCCACTCGGCTTACGATGTCGAAAGAGGTGGCTACGGAGGACGATACTCAATTTCGTATGGACTGAGAAGTCGAGAATCGGCATCCATAAGGTCTTCATCTCAAAATTACAGTTTCACTGTTTACAATACGTTCAAAAATATACCAGCTTTACAATCCTGTTTTTCTTTAGAGTCATTGCGCTCCAGCTTTTTTTTATGACAGTCAAGGTGTCGCTGCCCTACAACCTGAATATTCAAACGAAGACGATGATTAGATATGTAATGCATATAGTACAGTTAAGTAGTAGAAGCGAAAGCCCCAGTTCCAGCTCAGGAAACCTTGCAGAATTTAACGGTAGTCCGTCTTACCGTTACCACGCTTACCACTCATCAAATGCTTAGCAAGAGCAGCGGTATCGTGCCTATCCGACTCACCAGCACGTGCAAGTCTGTTCCTCTCTCTTCTCTCCATCTTTGCCATTCTCTCGGCCTTTGATCTCAGACCACCATCGGTAAGACCATCCAGTCTTCTGTCAGACTGCCTAAGAGGCTTAGACATAGAATTCTCTCTAGTGTTGCCCTGGATGATATCCTTACCAGATAGCTCGCGGTTGATAGTAGATTTGGTAGCCTTGGATAGATTTTGAAGTTTTGTGGTATCGTGTCCCACCTTGTACATGTGGTCGGCCATGTCGCTGAGAGACTTGGTCAATTTCGATCTGGGCATCACAGCCCTGTTATTCAAAGCCTTTCTCGATCTAGCCGCGTTGATCATCTCCTTTTGCTTGTTTCTGACCCAAGCAGCTTTTTCTTTGATATCCTCAATTTCGTCTTCCTCAATGTCCATATCTTCGTCATCCTCACTATCGTAAAACCCTTCTTTCTCAAGTCTGTCCTCCTCTTCTTCTAAAGCCTGTAGCTTAGCAGCAATCTCAGGATCCAAAAAGTCATATACGTTTCTACCATCAAGGATTTCAGGCATCACGTCGTTCTTCCATTCCTCATCTTCCAATAGATACTTGTCCTTCAGATTTATGTTGTACACACCGGCACCTCCATTCTCAATCTCTATGTCTTTGGCCAGTTTTCTTCTTTCGGGGTCAGTTATGTCGTATTTCTTCAGAGCGCTAACAGCATCGGGAATGTAAGGAGCTCTATCAACATCATCTCTCGCTTGGGGCTGAGCAACGTGGATCTTGTTCAATACATTGTTAACTCTCGAAGTTGACTTCAGCTTTTGTTCAATTCTGCTGGTGAGCAGCTTCTCGCATGCCTTGTTTCTCACCTGCATTACGTTCTCCTCTTTGTAGCACGACGCCTCCATCACCTCAACCCCTGGAACGTCCAGCACCGACTTCAGCAAATCTTGTTGTTCTTGAGGCAGATCCTCAGGCTTGATGATATCGGTCTTGTTGATCACGACCATCACAGATTTGTTGGCAAACAGTGGCTTGATCGAGTGGAAAAGCTTTACCTGGGCTTCAATGGAGAATCCACATTGCTCGGAAACATCCATGAAGTAAAGCACACACGAACGTAAGTGAGCAATCGCATAAATAGACTGCATCTCAATGTTGTTCATTTCTTCAGTAGGTCTGTCCAAGATACCTGGAGTATCAATGGCCTGGAACCTCAGATATTTGTAGTCAAAATGTCCCACATAGAGAGACTTAGTGGTAAAAGCGTATGGCTGAACCTCAACATCAGCCTTGGTGATAGAGCGCAAAAAGGAAGATTTTCCTACGTTGGGGTAGCCGCAGATCAACAGAGTTCTGGTGTTGGGGTCGATGGAGGGCAGCCTACCCAAATGCTGTCTCACTTGTTCCAGATAACTGAGAGGATCCTTGAGTTTTTTCACAATCGTAGCCATTCTACCAAGTGCAGCTCTCTTTAGTTGCTTACACTGGAACAGGGATTGACCAAACTTCAATAATCTGACATAATCTCTAGATACTTGTTCAATCAAAGTCTTAGCCCTAGATATAGAGGCTAAAGACACTTTATAATGGTTTTTTTCGTATAAAGTGTCCATCAAATCCCTGTGAAATGGATGAACGTCGTTGATGTTGGGAAAGCCGCTTACAATATCGTTAAACTTCTCTGTAAACCCTTCCGAAGTGAACTTGACTTTTCTCATGTAAAAGGCCCTGATTCTTGTGATCTTAAATCCAGGTCTAATGACCGTTGGCGTCTTTCTCTGTGTTCTGTTGAGAACAATGTCCAACGTGTCATTTGCCGTAGGAACGACTGGTATGTCCTTCCAAGTGAGCTGCATTTTGAGATAGTTCACTGGCTTAGGCTAGTAAAAGGGAACACTATCTTATTAGCTGCTAAACTAGACCAAAAAAATTTTTAAGACAAAGAAAAATATAAAAAAATTAAAAAAAAATTATTCAGTCGTGTTGTTATTAATTTTGATAATCCATTCGAATCCGTGAACTTTGAACATATAAACATCGGTACACCACTAAAAATAGGATACCATAAACCCTTACACCAATTAGAAATACAACACTGCAATTTGTTACGATTTGCTAAGAATCATTCCTCCCACCGAGCGACGTCCAAAAGTAGAAAAGAAAAACATGACGCATAATTTAAAACTGGATGCATGTTTCTGCACTTGAACATAATAGGTTGGGTACCTGCAATTGTTGCAGACAGCGAAGGAAAAGTTAAAAATTGAACCAAAAAATAACATTCCCTCTCCATCTGCTTCTTCAAGAAAAAATAAAAACCTATTAAAATATGCGGTGATGTCAGCTGAATTATTATGTATGCCGCTCGGGTTTGTGAACAATGCTGGACTAGGTGCTAAATATTTTCTTTGCCAATGCACGCGTCTAATCTCTAATTGCATTTCGGGAAGTGATATCGACAGTCTACTGCGCCCTCGGTGACCTAAGCACTTCTGTTCGGCTTTGGACTCTCTTGCTTTGACTCCTCTTAGAATTTTGGAAGCTCAAGCTACTCTACGAGGAAGCTGACATACTCACGATCCTCTGGTAGATCATCGATCGACTAGAAGTTTGTTGGAAAAAATTTGACACGTCATCTGCAACAAGGTGCGTGGTTCCAAAAGCTTATTTTCTTTTGAGATTTGGACAACATGTATACTGAACGGCAACCCTGCATTCGGCGACAATCACGTAGCGAGATAACTCAATGTTGTTTACAATATAATGCAGGGAATTTGTAAGTCTGCTGCACTTGGTGTAATAAGATTACAATATCTCGCATGCAATGTGGAGCTAAATCGGGGGCTATTGACCGACCTTCTTCGTATGGAATGCAATAGGTGCAATCCCCGCCTCTAAATATGATTACCTAGTCACCGAGTCCTTCACTGGTGCTTACCTTCTCTACTCCTTTGAGTCATTGGCGGCCTACATCGAAACACCAAAAATAATAATTGGTTGCCGCATGAATCCTTTTCCAGTGAAAAATCCGACAGTATACGTGTTCCTCAGTAGAGAATAATATGTACGAAGTTTTTTTCCCTCTTTAGCCCCTCTATTTATCGAATCGTTGAAGATATGGTTTCCTGCCAGAATGCATTTTTGTACATAAAAACTAAGGCCCGTCTGTTAAATTTCTTGCCGCAATTCCGTCTTTTTGTCTACTATCATTAGATTTGTAATATCAGTGACAGTTGTGCTGGCATTTCAAACCTGTCGGAGTGCGTAAATACTACATGCAAATTATTAGTGGCACATGATTCAACATTACAGGTATGGAAGGAAACATTGAACTTGCCAATTATGAACAACAGCCGAACAGCTACTCCCAGGTCCCGCTTTCAGAAGCAAACCCTCCTCAACTGTCGCAGGGGCAACAAGCGCCAGTACCGGAATCTAAGATTCATTTCCCATACAAATATTTTGAAAGCGCTGGATTTAATAGCGTAGGCTCTCTTCCATCGCTTCCCTATTCAACTTTCAGTTCTGTTCCCATTCCCCTGCAAACTGGTTCAAATATGAAGAAAACAAGTGAGCCTCCTGAACCGATGTACGATTATAATACCAACTATACCCATCTACAGAACCAGCAATTTGTCCCTAATCAGCTACCTGTACCCCCAATTCCCATGTCGCATGTGTATATTCCAACAGGTTTGGACGTGTCATCTTACAACCAGCAATTACTTCTACCACCTATTGGTCAGCCAATTGGACAACAACTTGTGTTAGTTCCCTCACACGGCGTTTCACATAATGAGTTTGGTGCACAACAGGCAACACCACCTCCTTTAATTCAACCCAGTCAGCAGTATCCGCTTCCTCCACCACCGCCACCTTATAGCTCAACTGAGAATCAGCAGCCTATATATAATTTCAAATCCCGGACTGATTCAACATCCACCAATACGTTTTTGTTTTCAAATGGCCATCCACAGCAACACCAGTATCAGCAGTATCAACCACAGCAACAGCAGCAACAGCTTTTGCAGATTCATCATCATACTGAACAACTCCACGACCACTCTCATGATAATCATTCTCATCAGAGCTATTACCCGACACAACCTCAGCAGCAACAGCTATTTTCACAGCAATCGTTGCAGCCCCAATCGCAGACTACGCAACTGTCGTATCCCATTACGCTAGCCCCAAACGAAAAGGTTTGTCCAATATGTTTTAGAAGGTTTAACAGGCCCGCGGCGCTAAGAACACACATGTATTCACACACAGGCGAGAGACCCTTTAAGTGTGATAAATGCAACAAAGTGTTCTCAACGAAGTCTAATATGATCAGACACCGAAAATTACATTTCAAGAACCACGAAGAACAGATGGCTTTATCTTTTCATAATGACTTAAAGAAAAATGGCACACAAGAATAATTGTTACTTAGTTCATTTTCTTTCACAGACAATCTACTGTTCACCCAGCTATCAAAAAACTCTACTCAACTATAAATATCTTTATTCGGGATATAAGTGAAGCCAACCTGCTCTAGAGTTATTATGCTCCAAGGAACCCGCGTGGAATTTACAAACATTAAATACCTTTCGCAACGCAGAGCATGCCGGCTATTGTACAAATACCTGTATAACTTCCTTTAATTTAATACTTTTCGCATCATTCAATTAATATCTTCGATAAAAACTAAAGGAATAAAAACGATATATCTAAGCTCCATGAAGTGAGACGCTCTATCAAAACTAAAAATGTTTACCTCCCGATACATAGACTATAGATCAATATGCATTGCCTCGCTAGCCGAGACATGGATATCCATTTAGTACCTCATGCGCTTTGCCCTAGACGTGGCCAATTTTGGATTTTTAGAGCCCTCTTTCGGTCTCAATGTTTGCAAATTAATTATGATGATCTTACAGTTTTGTGATAAGGCTGCTGTGCCTTGAAGCCTCTGCAACCAACAATCTACAGTTTTTTTTGCAGACGCAACTACAAAGGTACTATCAACGGGAGTGCCTTCCCTGCGTAGGCGCAACTATTAGTTGAGGTGAGGCCCTTCATTTAGATTCTGCGAAAAGAAAAATCAAAACTTCAAAAAGTAGCAGTCCAGAAAATAGTGTGAAAAGAAAAGTCAGAACACGTTGCATTTGGGAAGTAGATTTTAGTTAGTTAAAGGAAAGGGTACAGTCAAGGTAGCCTTCCTGTATTACCTTTTCGACCGCAAAGTAATTATATGGAGGTTTAAACTTTCTGCGCCGTTTATTTAAAGTTTTCTTTGTGCGTTGAAGCATGCAACTATTTGCATGGAGTCATAGAGTGTGAATTCAAGGTTTCTGCAGTAATAATCTATAGACAACAGCTAACTAACCTGCAGAGACTCGGAAGAATTTTGCAGTTTGCTCAAGCAGACAAAAAAAATTATGGTCTGGAGTTTTGATTTGCCTTCTATCCTACAGTATTTTAACGCGACACTGCCTGTCAATGATTCTTCCGTATTAAATCTGTTTTGCTTAAATGTAACTCATGTTTTCTTTACGTCATCGAACCATAAACACACAAGGAAGACAATACAACAGCAGTAGTTAGATGCATCTTTTGCCGCCAGGCATAATTCGTTTTCCTCCTCATACAGAGTTCGAAAATTTTTACCATAGAAGGGTAATTCCTAAGCTCTGCAAAGATATTTCAGCCTGCTGCATTAGGAAGTAGCACTTCTATGCGTCTGCAGGATTTGATGTACATGCCTGTTTTAACGAACGAGGCCGGAAAACGGCAATAAGGAATAACTAAAAGTAAAGCTCCAGATCACTGATTTAAAGGCAATAGGGAACAAAGGCGGTTGTCTCGGTGCATCAACCGCAACCACCAAATCCAGAGATTTAGTGGTTTTGGCAGCCATATGGAGGCGATGAACCCTTTAGAGCGCTGGCGTGGATGTTTTGGGATCCGTTGAAAAGTCAAGTCCAAAAAACGATGCGATTACTAATATACACAAGTGCAAAATCTTTATTGTATGCGTCTGTTGTAGCTTAGCGCTAGAAGTATGAGAAATCGAGCGACACTAAAACTGCTTAGGAGGGCTTATGGCAAGCGTTCAAGAGAATAGATCGTGCAGAATTCAAATTTATAGTTGTGCATGTAAACCTTGCGCGGCCACGCGTGCTAGAATTTACCGAGTCTCTCGATGCGAGTACTCTAACGCATCCTCTCCCGATTTTCAATTTTCCAACTGTAGGTAAATAGCGAGAAAATGAGTACCAGAACGAGCGGAACTATTGAACGTGAAATATAACACGCTAGGATATTATAAATACATGAGTCTCAATCGCCAGTTATATAAGCAAAGCAAAAAAACATTTGGAGGTACTCGCATATTCGGCGAGCTAAACGTGCGATCCGAAGTAGTAGGGATCGCCGATTTAAGCGATATAGATCTACGTTCTTGTTTCAGCATACTTAAAAACAATCTCGAATATTACTATGCAATGTATAACGGCAAACATTGGCAGCGAGACAAGCTAGAGGAGATGAATGAAGACGAATTAGTTTATGTTTTGATGAGGGAGACGAAAGAGGGAGACGACAACAAAATTGTGGGGTTTTTGTCATTCAAAATTGTCGATGATTTGGAAGAAGGTGCCGTTATATACTTATATGAGATTCAGTTAGCAAAGTCACATCAGGGTCATAAGATTGGCTCCTACCTAATGGACACACTGCACTCACTTGTGCCAGCCATTAATGAAGAGGCTGCTGCACAGAATGTGCCCTCTGAAGATCTTCTGGTGGGCGTAGCACTCACAGTTTTTGCATTAAACCAAAGGGCTTACAAATTGTACAATGCTATAGGCTACACACAGGCGGTTTCATCACCAAAAGACAAGATGCTGAGAAACAAACTGATTAGGCCGAATTTCTATATTTTAGTAAAAAATCTGGAGTAGTTAGACTGAATCATCTTGTGCCATGCCCATCGTAATGCGATACTGATTTATCGCCCAAAGAGGCAGTAAGCGCAGATGACATGCACGCCAAAAGTTTCAGTAACTAACGATCATGCACTTTAACTGATAGCGAAGAAAAGTAGCAGTTTGTTTTTATACTTTGGTTCAGTGATCCATTAGCTGTCATTCAACTCATTAGGCCAATTTTTCAGCTTCATACACATGAGAATTTTGAAAGAGACCGTCATTACTCAACTGCTCAAAAGTTTGAGCAAGGATGAAATTCGCCAATATCAGAGAGTGCTGGCCAGCGCTCTCATCGAGTATCAACATGATAAGTCGCTCATACCACCAAGAATAGTGACGACCACAGATAAAGCGACACACCTTTTTATGGCCTCGACAGGCTCTGCCGTTGGATTGAAGGCACTCACAGGCTCAAAAGAAGGTTTTAAGGGCCTCACGGCCATCCTTGATGGAAACAACGGAGTTCCTCTAGGGCTTCTTAATGCGTCTACCTTAACGGCCTTCAGAACTGCTTTAGCTACAACATTATCTTTGGTGAAAGACTTTGATTGTTCTGATGCCAGTGGAGCTACTAATGCCAGTGACATTGTTTGCGTAGGTATTGGGCTCCAAGGCTACTGGCATATCAGACTGACATTGCTGTTATACCCTCATAGATTCAAGAGGGTTTTCGTTGTAAACAGGTCTGAAGAGAGGGCAGAGTCATTCTCTGAGGGGCTAAGAAAAAAGTTTCCTGAGTATGAATTCATCGCCGTCGCTCTGAATAACAAAGATGCTCTTGTTGACGTCTTTTCCAATGCATCCGTTGTGTACAGCTGTGTTCCGGCCACCGAACCGACGCTCTACGCCAACTACTTTGAAAAAAATGTACAGCCGAAGGTATTTATCGGAGTTATTGGCTCGTACAAACCACATATGACCGAGGTGGCCGCCGATTTAATGAACGACCTGATTTTTGCAAAAGGTGGCAAGGTCATTGTTGACTCGAAAGAGCACTGTCTAGAAGAGGCTGGGGAGTTTATCATGAACAATACTAATGGGAATTCACTTATCGAGGTAAGCGAACTATGGAACGAGAAATTATCCACTGATGCTACTGCTCAGCTCAAGTACATGCAGGAAAACAAATACACTTTGTCGAAACTGGTTGGTCTTTGTATTATGGACGTCTCTGTGGGCAACTGTGTGCTACAAACGGCCAACAAAAACGAGTTGGGGCTCGTCATAGATGACTTTTAACTGCCCACTGTTTCCCTATGTTAATTATGTAATCTAAATTTTTCACCGAAGCTTTTTTATAAGGTACTTTGAAATTTCGTGCAGATCTGAATTTATGGGATCCCTGGATAGAGAGAACCTCGTCTTCTCAAGAAAATCTTGCACGACTGGACGGGCAATTGCATAATATGGCCAGCATACTTCAGGCATCTCGAGTAGGCTCAAGGCCGAACAACCTGTTGAAAGGACTTGGAAACATACAGGAGTTGAGGAAATTACGAGATATCGTTGATGAGTGCAAACCCGTGCTAGTTAACAAGAAACTAGACGACAGACCAACATACCAATACGGATCTAAAAGTGCTGTCCGTATCATAGACGCAGAACTCGTATCCAATGGGTCACAGAATTCATCTGTAATTGGCCCCGAACTCTCTGATACAGCCTTCTCCGGAGTGATAAGCCATATAAGAGAACTGCTAAAGTTGGAGGACTCGAACCATGAACTCTACAAACTGCTCAAGTCTTACAAAGGCCGCCTTTCTGTCCTCGTTACGATGCTTTTACCTCAAGAAATTGGTTTGCTTATCAAGAGGCTTGTGGACCTGAACCAAGAGGTCTTTTACCGATTAGTTGAGGAGCAGCGGTTTGCGTCTCGAGTCAGTAGGGATACCGACTTCAGCGATTTCCTGGCTAAGAAAGCGCAGTTGTACGAGCACAGTATTTCCATAATAAAGGCCATTAAGCGCTCGAGCTATAGTTTCACTGCTGCCGACTACGAAAACCTTACTAAACTAACTTTCCAACGAAATAAACCGTCCACCACTCTGCGAATTATAGCTGAGTTTGAGGACGTGCTGAAGTCGAAGAAAAACGCTGTAAGGCTAGAGAAAGATCCGCTCCGTGCATTTATGATGACAAACGCTCTTATGGAATTAAAGCTGCAACTCCTTGGTTCTGCAACGCCTGCAACGTGGAACATAGGAAGATATCCACTCTTCAAAAACTCTGCGCACGAGTTGAGAGCGAACTACAAATACAGACACCATGAAACGCATATTGGCAATCTGTTTGATTGTTTTAGTGATAACAATTTATTGCATACGCCTTCTGTACACGAGAAGTTTTTACTATCAATAGGTAGAAAAGCAAAGGATACTGCGTTGCTGGAAAAATACGTAGAGACAGTGTATGGAGCAAATTCCAACAATGTTGTTGCTGAACACCCTAAATTGGCACCAGGAGAGCTTAGTTACCCCGATGCTGGTATTTTCTGTGCAATCTTGTACGCTACAGCGTATAATGATGACCTGCTTAAAGGTGTGCAGATATGCAATAATTTATTAAAGGCATATAAGCTAGAGCTTCCAGACGTGAGAAAATTCTACGACGCTCTCATCAGAAGTAGTGCTCTGGTGCTTACCAACAAGAAGCGGGATCTACACACTGCACTTTGGAAATTGGGTGCTTCGCCCGGTGAGTATGCAAAAGAGTTTGAGCTCCAGCAGGCTGTATTTGACGCTATATGGCGAAGCTATAAAGACGCAACACACGGGACCCCATCAAGGACAGGCATTCGTTTGTTTTTGAAGCACGCTACAACAGAATCTTTGCTGGAAGAGCTGCAATCTTTAGAGAGCTTGTTGGCAAGCCCGAAGGCTGCTGAAGACGCTACAAAATATAGATACACATACAATCTCATGCAATCGTGCCTCAACAGTTGTATTGTTAAACTGTGTCAGCAAAATGAGTATTACAAAGCGGACCAGCTAATTGAGGGGCACTCTGTCGACAAGCACATGAAACAGTTCCTCGAGAAGAAATTACAGGTCTACCAAACCAGACGGCTAAAGAGGCTGGGGACTGACCAGAGCGAGGTGCAAAATGCTGAGTGTTTGAACGCTCGAAAGTATGATGACGATGATGACGATTTTGGGTTGTGGTAGGGGCGTGCAATATAGCTTGGTGCTTACATCTATAACATAGATGCGGCGATAAGCTAGCACTGCTTGCGCGACCCGTCACATAATTATAGACAGCTACATACATGCTTAGTTAGTGAATCACAGATAACTGAAATCCACCAGCTCCAGTTCGTTCGTCGTACTATACTTACTCAGGAACAACCAGAACCAGCGGAACCACACGATTTGTGAGTAATGTGCGTAGGTCATAGAAGCCATGTTGACGAACCACATGTGTAGGTCACTATAGATGGTGAGGCGATGCTGGGGAGAGCACACATGGGGCCCAGTGTATTCTCGGTATAGAGAAGCCAAATACTCTAATGGGCTAGTCAATTGGTTCTCCTCGCACAATCTTGTTATCAGTTTACCCATAAGCTGGAAGTTGGTCACCACAGTGAAGGAATACTTCAGGTATATAGGCAGAGATCTCAGTTGCCAAAATGCAACGCTTCCAAATTTGCATGCTCCGCTGTTGCACCTTTTTACGAACTCTTTAACGCCGTTGTAAAGAGACTGGTGGTTTGGGTGTTCAGATACACCATTCTCGTCAAAGGACAGTACCACAAGCTTCTTCTTAGTAAGCTGGCTATTCTCCTTCATCTGCGATAGCTCATCGACCAATGCATCGCTCACCTCAACAGGGTTCCACATCTTGTGGAAGTTATCCTCAAAGTCGAGCACCTTTACATTCTCCGGTAATACGCCTAAAATGTGAGCTGACCTATGCACTTCTCTTTCTCTCACATGACCTAATCCATCGTAGTCTCCTCTAGAGAAGCAGATAACATGCAATTCATTATGGTAGTTGAGCTTCCCCAGTTCTATGAGCGAGGGAGCAAAAAACATAGTCTCGTCGTCGGGGTGAGCAATCACCAAAACTATGTCTGAGTCAGTGAGCCCATTTTCCAGCACACCCTTGGCGTTTAGCTTGTACATGCTGCTTGACCTTAAATACCCATCACTGTCGGGCAGCTGTGTAATAGTGGCTTCATCTTGAGGAAGGAAATTGTACACTATGGTGGAAAGTAGCACCCAAAAGACAAACAGCGAGCCTGGCTTGGCACATAATGTGCGTGACGAGGGCATTTCGATAAAATTGTGCTTGTGCGTGTGGATAATCCGCTACACAGAGCGCAAAAAGAGGCACACAGCGGTTCTAAGAGTTCAAGCAAAACCGGTAGGACAGAATAGTTGAAACTAGAGACAAACAAAAAAAAAGAGATCGTTCACAAGCTCCGCCGCGTCACGTGACTTATTACTATATCGCATAGCCATAATTGGTATCCAGACAGACCTTCATAGAGTGTCCATTCGCTTTTTTTGTACCTAGCACAGTTGATCACGATCACAAACCTGTTCAACCTTTTATAATATACATACTAAGTAAATGTAAGATACCACTGCGGTTTTGCCCAATATCCATCGTACGGACCCTTGCGCACGCTGTTCTTCTTCTCTAGCCACACCAGCATCTCGCGCACCTCAAAGGCGGCTAGCAGAGGCGTCAGCCTTCTCACCAAAAACACAAAGGGCACTCCAGGCCTTTGAACGATCACCTGCAACAACACAAAAACTGCCTTGTACCATATCTGTGTGTTTAAATCGCCTTGAAGGTCAATCCAAATCCGGCTGCATGGCTTTCCCAGCGGGATTGGCACCTTCTGAATCACGACATCATTACTCTCGTCGCGTGGTTTATATTCTGCTAAAATGAAATCACTTTCAAGCTTCGACTTGTTCGTCTGTCTCGTTGAGTAGTTTTTCGTCATGTCCTCCGGTTCCTGGTCCACTCTTAGCGTTTCCACTTCTCGGTTGGCCACCATGCTGAAAATTGGAAAATAACACCCATCAGGCGTTACGGGTGACAATATTAAACCTCTATTCTCCTTTGTCAAATCGTAAATCGAATCAACGAACGCAGCAGCGTCACTAAACACTTTGAGCGTGAACTTTGTATCAATGAGGCCCAAAAGTTTCTCCGTCAGAGTGAACTTGATCGTCGAATCTGTACCTAGAAAAGCAATTTGTTTCTCGTTTTCCAATGAAGTGATAGCCTTCTTCGACTGCTCCTCGTCAATTGACCGTAGCAGCTGCGCAGCTTTACCAGATTCGAACTTGTCTGGTGTCGTCGCAAAAAGTGCTCTGAGCCCAACCTTGGTCTTTTCTAAAGACGTGGGCTCACTGCTAATATCTGCGAACTCCTCCTTGGGGATTGTGAACAGAGTAGTATTCATAATCTCCTCTCGTTCGACTATTGAGGGAAATTCTCTGAACAAGTCACTACCAACATCCTCAACGTCGGGCCTAAACACTGCATCTTTGTAGTTATCCTCAATGTCTTTGTACAAAGACCTCTTTAAATGCTCCAGGGTAAATGTGTCGTACTTACGCCATAGAGCTAACATGGAAGGCAAAGAGCATTCTTCCAAATCACGAACTTTGACGTCACCTTCTTTAATTGCATTTGTCAAAATTTTCTCCCACTTGGCTCTGGTCTGTTGGACAATCTTCATACCAACAATCTTTTTGAGCCTGAGCCATTGCCGCTTCAGAATATCTGAGTTCAGGGCCTTATCTTCGTGGAACAGGCCACCAATTGAGACCCAATCAATGCTGCCGGTAGATGAGAGAGACTGTGAGATGGTGACTGCCCGTACAATAAGCATCACATCGGTTATGTCGGCACGAAGTACAGTACGACTCTTCTTCAACGAGCCAATACTCACAGCAGTAGAAAGTGCATCCGTTTTCTTCCGTTTGTGCGCAAGCTTCTTTCTCTTCTTCGATTCCATTAGCGAGGAAATTATGTCATCGGAGTCTTTCACCTCTTCAATGTCTGTAGCGCTGTCGATAGTTCTCTTCTTCCTGCGAACAATCTTTTGTAAAACACTCTCTTGCTTAACAGGCACCTCGCTCTTCACGACTGGCTTGCTAGGCTCGTTAGCTTGCCCACCAGATATGGTAATCCTACGTTTTTTAGATGATCCTTTGGTAGATGTGCCAGCCAAGGGCGCCCTTGTGCTGCTGAAAAAAGCATCTTTAGCATAGAAGTCGACCTTCGCACCCACGAT
This sequence comes from Wenyingozyma naganishii, assembly GCA_003706235.2. Classification (NCBI taxonomy): domain Eukaryota; kingdom Fungi; phylum Ascomycota; class Pichiomycetes; order Pichiales; family Pichiaceae; genus Wenyingozyma; species Wenyingozyma naganishii. Next base: position 271,010 of record PPKS02000004.1, on the reverse strand, counting down.
GGGCTTATTCGAAACCTGTTTCCACCAATTAGCCGCTATAGGCTTTGTTGTTACAGTCTTCCCCTCGCTAAGCTTGTCATAAAACGCATCTTGCTCTGCCTGGAGTGGAGGATTCTTTTTAGACACAAGTAGATTCAGAGGATATGCCTTTGAAGGGTGTCGCTCATGGCGGTATTCGACCAGTCCTTTCTCTGCCAATTCCTTTCCATCTTTTAACAATGTTTTTCTGTCGGTTAGGTAATCCGAGCCTATGCGCTCTTTGAACAGTAACGTGAATTCAGTGTCCAGTGCTACCATCTTTTGATCATCGACGATCTTAAGCAAGGTTTCGATTCTTGTGTTGGAGAATTTCACCTCTGCGATGTCGTCACTTGAGCCACTTAAATCGCTTGAGCTTCCGGCACTATCGAGGGCAGGCGTGCTGGCCCTGGAAGCCTCAGTCTTTGCCTTGGCAGCTTTAACGATTTGCTCCCTTGCCGTCTTGTTGGCCTTGTTAAAAAACATGAGTGTATTATTACCCAGATTCAAAACATCAACGCCACCATTCTGGGATCCGTTCTCCGCTTCATCACTCAGTATCGGTCCCTGATAACCATACCACCACAGTCTGTATTTGTAAAAACGTACAGGAACAACTACCATCTTTGAATTGTGCTTCGAGTACCATTTAGAACTCAGTCTCAGCAAGGTGACATCCGGATCAACCTTCACATCGTGCAACTCATATTCAGGAGAGCCAGGGGTCTGGCCTTTACTTCTTAGAAAAGCGGGCTGATGAACAAAACGGTAAACTTTGACCTTGCCTTGCATGTCCGATCCTCTGACTACGGTGTACTCACCGTAACCCTTGGCTACTTTTTCTGAACAGCAGTATTCAAAGAAGCGGTACGCCGCTTTCAGGGAGCAGCTTCCAAAAAGTTGCCTACTCAAGTCAACCGACAAGATTCCATGCTTGCCATATGACTTGACATAGTCAAGTATCATGTTCTGAACAGGGAAGAATTTGTTGAACCGAGGGGAAACGTCCGGAGATCGGGCTGCTGTACCTTCTGTAGGACCGACGCTAGCCGTGCTCACCAAAGCTGGCTCGACAGAATCATCGCTGCTAATCGAAGATTCTATTTTGTCGTAGTCAGCCTGGTCGAAACCATTCGGCAGCGGTTTCACCATCTTTAGCGCAATGAAAGGTTTGACAAACTCCTCGCTCTCAACTGTAGTTACCGTTACAAAACCTCCTACCACCAAGACCTTCACCACGCGCATGAACTGCCTCCTGGGACGTGTTTTCAGCTTTAGCTCCTCTTTCAAGTCGTCACGCGCCCTTATTTGGCCAGAGGCTTTCTTGAGAGCAGCCATAATCTGTTTTGCAAGTAGCAATTTGCTGTACTTGGTTCCATCTGTGTTCTTCTCGCTTTGCTCAGTAAATTCTGACTCAAATTTTCGACTCACAATGATATACGTGTTAGCACTGTTGGCCACAATAGAGTGCTTCACAATAGCGTGTAGATCCTCCAGTGCTTTCAAACGTGAAGTGAAACTTCTAGGGTCCTGCCCTGAGGCCTGCGCAAGCTCTACTGCAGTGATACCCTTACCTCTTGTCTTTGTGATATGTCTCAGAAGCTCATACGGGAATTGGCCAAGAGAATTGTTAGCCCGGTTCACTCCTAGAAGGTAGAGAGATTGTCGATCTTCTGTCACCTTAAGCCTCACGCTGGAAGGCACATCCTCAAGTTTAAGAATTGTGGTCTTGTCTAACGTCGCAGTACCTTCAATTACTAGCACATCTTCTTCTTGCATCAGCCAATTCCAAGCCAGACGCTTTGTGAAATCGTCGATTTCTCCGTTCTTCTCTTTCAGTATATCCCATAGTTCATTTAGCTGTAGCCCTTTATAATCTGCAACACACAGTTCCTCAATTAAACAGTTTACGACCTCATCGGGAGACCCAATGTGCAGCTCTACCATCGCGCAGTGGTCGGCTTAGCTACGCCGGCTCACTAATTCAAACAAGGTTTACTTCACCCAACTTACGACCTCAAAGATTGTCGTGCCAGTTTCGTATGTTTTTATTAGGTCCTAGTTTCAATTCCCCTAGAGCAAAGTCCAAAAAATTAGAAAATAAATATGCCAGCGATATAATTCTGGCACTAACAACCTTGCACCGGATTCATGATAGGGCAGTACTTCTATTATGTACTACAGTCTATATACACATCATTAGCCCTTATCAGCTTCTACTTCTACGTACGTCTCGTCCTTAGTTAGAATGAGTCTCCGGATTTGGATGACCAGTAATCTCGCTTTATCTTGGCAGGTATCACGTTCGGATTTAGCTTCCTCCTCTTAGAAGTTGCTTCGTCAGATTCATCATCTGAATCATCACTGTGATTTGTGGGGGCCTGGGCAAAACTAACATCTCCTGTATCGTCTTCATCCTCATCATCTCGTATACCCATGAGATTGTTTACTTCCTCTTTTTTCTCCGCAGTCTCCTTTGAACCCGATTGCGACCTTTCGAATATCTCTACCACATCGTCGTCGTCTGAGCTGACAGACGTCTCCGAGAAGTAGTCAACGTCAGCAACAGTTCGACCAGATTTTTGCGATGGCAAAGGCGGCAACCCATTGCTGTTATACTCAGAGTTCTGACCACTAGCCACTGCGAAAGCTTCATTCACTACCGATTCTCTCGCATCTTCAAAATCTCGCTGCTTTCCGCTATACTTGATGATGTCACCGAGTATTGATTGGTCTAGGCGCTGTTTGTATGTAGCATAGTGCATCTCGTAGCATTTGTTTGTAAGCAACTCGAAAGCGCCTCCGAACGATCGCTTGATATCTCGCAAATTGAAAGTTCCTCTGCTGATGTTGTTAGTGGGGTCGTGGGGGTCTTGGATGGCAAGAGAGAAAGGGTTGCGGGAAGTGAGATTGAAGTTTCCTTTCCGACTCACATAGTAAGGCTGGTGGTCACTGAATGCAATAGCCACATCGTCATAACCAAAATTATAACCGTAGAGCTCAAAGAACTCAATTAGAAGCACACCTAGATTATCCATGGGGTTGATAGACTTGGACGATATCCGTGGATGTAGATTGAGGAACGAATACACCAGGCAAATCGTTGCAAACCCTCCCAATCCACCAGTGTGTACTACGTTCAGTTTTCGCACTGATAGAAACTGCTTGACGACAAGTACCAGTTCCCTAAGTCCCGGAGTAGTCTTAAGCCACTCGATAATATCCTCGGCCGCAGTGATACCATTCGTGCGCTCAAATGAAATATCAATATGTATCCTTGTAGTTGGGTCCAGAAACTTGATAATCGGCACTTTCGCCTTCGCAATGGTTTCAATGTTGACCGCCAGCTTGTGTGTCCGCAAAAAGGAGGAAAGCTGATACAGCGACGACTTATTGTCGTACTTCCCGTTTCTTCCACGTGACACGATCACCATGTCGATATCAGACCCGGGCAGATACAGATCTGTGGCGAAAGATCCAAAACAATGCACCTCTGCATCGGGCCACATTGAGGTAATCTCCTTGCGCAGTTTCTGCACGGTGGTATTTCTTGCCTTGATCTCCTCAGCAGATGGTGAAATGTACTTGACAAACTCTTTTATCTCCATCGTCAGCCAATCAGAGATCTCGATCTGCTTTGAATGGTCGTTATTTCGTATCCAGGGATATTGGCTGTGAGATTGTTTTCGTGGAATGTAAGCAGATTCGTCGTTACTGAGGTAATCGGCGGTGCGGTTTTCGCTCTCGGAGTCTTCGTTCTCGTTATCGTAGTTGTCATACTCAAATTTTTCCTCCTTGTTCAACTCCTCGTCTGATGAAAAGTCGAATCCAATGAAATCAGCGTTGTCTGCAAGTCCATTGCGAGGCTCGCCAATAACTGTACCATTTTCACCACTCTGCTTAGGGAGCTCATTGCTATTGCTTTCATCATTGTCAACATCACTATGTTCACCTCCATCACTATTCTCAGACTCTGACGCCGACGATACTTGGAAAACCCCGTCCTCTCCCATTCCACCTAGCGCCTTAAACGAGTAACTCTTTTTATCTTCCTCCAGGCTTACTGCTCGAATTGCACGCTTAGCACCCTTTTTCACGTACTTCTTGCCTGCCTTATCGCCCTTCGATTTTTTAGACTTGAACACGGCCTGCGATGATGGCCTTAAAGTCGAGTCTATTGCTCCAACCTTCCTTGTTGAAGCCTTCTTCTTTCCCATGGCTCTAAAGACTGAAGCACTTAGCTTCTGGGTAGCGATAATCTACAATTTTTTTTCTATAGTATTGATTATGTCATCGCGAGACATTATAACAGGACGTAAAGTTGTAGTGAACAATGAAGAAGATTGAATAGCCATGCTAGGTAGCAGAGAATCGGGATTAGACAAAATTGTCACAAGTCTTCAGGTGCAAAACCACTGGCATGCTACTATCTCCACGTTTAACTCCTAAATTGTATCAAAAGCGAAAAATTAATTTTGACTCTCGTAACCTTCAGATAATCCTGCAACCAGAATGCTTCGAAGGTTACATATTAAAGGTCTCCCTATATTTAGATAGTATACTATTTTTGCAAATGCGAGTCAACAGTAATCATATATACCCCTAGCGCTGGTTACATAGAGTAACGAGTAGCCTTTCTTTGACCCGCATTTTCAGCGACGACCAAATCCTGCGAACGCACTGGTAGATCTAGCGGATGCCCTTTTAGCCGGCTGCTTAGCCTTCGTAAGCTTCGTTGTTTTGGCCTTTGCATTCCGTTTTGGTGAAGGTATCGGTATAAAACTGGGCTGCTCGTCTTCCATGTCTGAATCGTCAGCTTTATGGGGCACAAACTCCTCGTCCGAACTGGAGTTGATAACTTCCAGGTTATTTACATCACGTTCTGTTTCACTTTCCACTTCGGGCTCAGGAATAGTATCAACATCAGACTTAGCAGCTGCTTTCGTCCGTTTCCGCTGTAAAATCTCATCAAGCTCTTGTCCTACACGCGTAGCCTGCGCTTGCGTGTCATCATGTCCTACATGCTCTGGGCTCTTTCGTATCCGACTTTTCTTTTTCTCGATCTGTTGCACACCCTCAATAGCCGTCTTGGCTTTCAGCTCTTTGACAAGGGCCTTAAATCCCTTTTTTACCAGCCCCAAAGAGGTTGCATTCTCGAAGCTATTGTTAAAACCACCGTCCTCCTGGATGTTCAGTTCAAGCAAAAGCTTCAAATCCTTGTCCATCTCATCATGAACAAAAGACCGCAATAAGTTCTTGTCCTCCTGCTTGATAGAGCGATCTATCACCTGATTCATATCAGACTTTTTCAACAATATCAGTTGGTCATCATCCAGTGTTCGGCTTATCAAGTCTGAGATATCCAAAGTCGAATCCTCGGTTATGCTATCGGCTATGTCAACGTGAGAGCGTTTGGAAACAGAAGCGCTTGCAGCAGCAAGCAAAGCAGCCCCCTCATTGCGCTTCTTGCGGTGAAATATTACAACATCGTTGATATTCGCTACTCTGCCAACAAACCGGTTTGAGAACCTTCTCGGGTTTTCTACATCATATCCTCCAGAGTACTCAACCTTGAGTCTCACCAGAGGCAACGGTATCTGAGATGGATCAGCGTTGTTGTTCGCCTCAATCCATGAATTATTAGCTTTATCTATGAGCTTTTCCACTTGGTTAATAAGATAATTCAAAACTGTGCCTTTGTCTGTGGTGGCTGCCGAGAGCCCAGTCTCACTTAAAATAACGCTTTGCATTTCAAAGGGTCGTACGGATTTCAAAGGAATGGGCTCAAGTGAGAAATCTGTTCCCTTGATATTCACAACAAATACGTGTTTCTTTTCAAATTCACTGTCTCCCAAAGACGTTGCCAACGAAGACCCAGGTTGCAAGACCTGAAAATTTGTGTCCGGGTTGGTGCTGGTATAGGGTATGCACTCATGCTCGTGTCCCCATACTACCAGGTCTAAAAAATTGGGCAGCAGTGTCTCCGGCAAGTAATCCGCTCCAGAGTATTGTGTTCGGTTCTGGTGCACACACATCATGTGAAACCATGAGTCTGGCGAGTCTGGCGTACTGAATTTGACGCCCCCGTCTCTAAACGTTCGATACAACCGCTCATCTCGCACACTAGCCATGCCATAAAGAGCCAACTGGGTGCTTCCCTTGCGTAGCAGTATAGGAGCTATATGAATAACGTCATTTTGATTTACCTTGCCAAAGTGATTGAACAGTCCACTGGCAGAGAGGAGATCCATGGGTGAGAGTAGGTCATCACCGGTTGCATCGTCATGATTTCCCGAAATTCCAAATATGGGAATGGCAACGTTAATATTTGGGTCCTCAAAGTTTGGATACTCAAACCCTTTGTTGCACATAGACATTGCTGGATCAGAGAGCAGCTGTAATTGGAAAGGCTTGTCTCCCATGCAACTTTCCCTTAGTGTTTTGATAACGTGATACATGGACTTCTTAGAAGGCTTGTTTGTATGGAATAGGTCGCCACCATGGACCACCATGTCAACGTCGCGGGCCACTGCCAAGTGCATGATCTCTTCAAAGGTTTTCCACCCATCATCCCCTCTAATAGGGTCCACCTCATTGTATCCCACGTGATTGTCAGTGGTTATAAGGAGAGTGATGGTGTCATCTCCGGGCTCAATGTGTCGCACAAGAGGCATGTAGAAGAAGAGAAAGCAAAACCGTGCTACTGTCCACAGATAAGCAGAGAAAGGCCAGACAAGAGACACGCACGCAAAACGTTAGTGTCTTTTTATGCGCGAAGCATGCAAGTATTTGGGTAGTGCAGATATATGCAGGTAATAAATTGTACGTAGTGTTGAGAGTACATAAGATTATGGGTATTTAACTGTACTAACGAGGACTACATAGCCGTTTAAGCCACTCAGCTATTTGGTAAGCAACACCATTCTACGATCTCATGCTTTTTCAACATAAACAACGTCACGGCACAATACTGCTATCTTTTTGAACACCCTTCTCCACTCCAGAGGATCGCACTTAACCTTCAGGAACTCAACTTTGCGGACCGGCAAGTTATCGCTCAGCTTGCTAACACGAATGTTACCCACGATAGGCGAGCGGCTCGCATCTCTTCCTGAAAGAGGAATGGTGACGCAACCTTCTAGCGTACCCTTCTCGGTCAGAATATGTACAATTGACTCGTTATTCTCAATATCACTGGTGCTTCGGAACCCAAGTTTATGAAGCGCTTCCAGAATAGTGATAATCAGCAAATCCAAAGTGACAGTGGAGAAGAAACGGGTAAAGTTTTCTGCAAACAGCTCGGGATGCTTCTGTTGAAAGCCTTGCAGCTTGCCCAGCTGGTTACTAATTTTTTGCTCTCTCGACTCCTTGCCGCTACTGCTGATAAACTGGAGCGCTGCAGGGTCGCGAGATATCAGTGAGAAGGCAAGGTCGTCGTCGTTTGTCTCCCTGGCAAGCTTCCGACGTTTGCTGTGCTCCGTGAAGACTTCTTGGGAAGCTGAGAAGCCCAGCGGCTTGTAGTTCTCTTTGTATATAGTGGCCTCGTTAATATCATCCATCAAGTAGGGAGCATGATTTACCGGCTGAGATTCTGGCACGTTGAGTTGAGTGAAACTTTGATTCACTTCATTGAACGTCGAATCTGAGAGCGAGACATAGAGGTTGACGAGCAACCTGGCAGTCAGCTGCATCGGGTCCTTGCACATGCCGTTCTTGTCAACAAAAGTGTTGGGTTTTTTGGCCCATCTCTGTACTCTGATCTGACTTATGTCCAGCCTCTCTGAGGGAGAAGGGTTGAGAATTTTCCGAAGAAGAAAGAGAGCGTCTAAGGGCAGCTTGTTCCAAGGAGACACCAATATCTCACCCTTGTTCTGCACATAATATGCAAAATCTGGGTCTTCTTCATGAGGCATTTCCCACGCAATTTTTCCTGTTAACAGCACAAACAGAACTACGCCACAAGACCAAACGTCAGCAGTCTCAGGATCGTACTTTTCCATGCATACCTCAGGAGCTACATATGGCGGAGAACCACATGGCGTCGACGACAACCGTTTAGGTCCATTTGTCTTTTTGAACACAGAAGCAAGGCCAAAGTCGGTGAGTTTTAAATTACCATTGCGGTCCAGCACAAGGTTCTCTGGCTTGATGTCTCGATGGGCCACTCCCTTGGAGTGAATAAATGAAACAGCGCTGATGAGCTGCAAAAAATAAAACTGAGCTACTTCCTCATCAACTCCAAAATCAGGCTCGATTTTGTCAAAGAGGTCTCCATTTGTCCCCAGTTCCATCACCATATAAGCCCAGTTTCGGTCTGCCCCAAATTTCAGTAGCTCTATAATGTTAGGATGGTGACATTCTTTCTGTATAAACGCTTCACGTGCAAGCATCTCAGTAGTGACTTTCTGCTGTGCCGCCATTTGAATATGAACAAATTTTACTGCTAGTAATCTGCTGCTCTTGTTCTCGCCTCTGTACTCAGCTGCCTTGACAACTCCATAGCTACCATGGCCTATGGTCTTGCCTATCTCCACATGCTTCAGCCGTGGCAGTGGGGCTAGCTGTGAAAGCTTGTATGACATTCGTACTTTGATTAGCTAAATTGGCCACGATCTGCTGCAGGGCCCAACACTCAAGTTGATGAACTATTTCACCACTCTCTATCAGATCTTTCCCTTACCCAAATGTAAACACGCCTGCTAAATACGGCTATTGAAATTAAAAAAAAACCCGTCGCGCGTACTTCAATTTGTCTCTATTCAGTAATTCTATATGCGAGATTATACGCCACATTATATAAGCCAACTACTTCACCTACCATATGCTGGACAAACTAGTTATCCAATCGGCCGTCACAGGCCTAAATACTTTTAATTCGCCCTCTGCCATTTTTGAGAGGTCAATCTTGCCTCGCGTTACAACTTTTTCACCATTCACATTTTGGTGAATGAGTTCCAGATCTGAGCCTTTGACATCAAGCACTATAGCAGTGTGATGAGGGTTTCCGAAGAACAGGGCCATGTTAGGGTATCTGAAACTGCATTTTGTGTATTGCAGGATATCTCCTCTCCGGATAGTATCTGTTGGTGACTCTTTAACAATCTCCGGCTCTTTCCCAACTCCAACACCCCTCAAAGTGTACAACAATGCTCCGTGGGTGTAGCCACAAGATACAAATGCGTGCTTGCCACACCCTAGCTTTAGAGCGTCTCTAGCCAAAGTCCAGCATTCTCCGTCTCCTACTGTTTTCCCCTCTTTTCGCTCACACCAGGAAGCAACATGCTCACCAAACTGGGCAGATCCTTCTAGCAACTGTTTCTGTGTTGCCACTGGAGGTGGCATGAATTTCTGATCAACCTCTACAGCCGCAGCAGCATTTTTGGTATCAGGCCATAAGAGCCGTAGCTGAATTGTAGAAAGATCACTATGCCTGAAGGTCACAGTCAAGAAATTCTTGCCGTCTCTTTTACCAACTGTGTATGAATAGTCTTTGTTTTGCAAACATTTTGGGAAGTGGTTTACGAAATCTTCTTTCGTAAACCATTCGGTTCCAAGTTCTAAATCGAGAACAGGAGGAGCCCAAGACGATGGCTTTGGAGTTGAACCACGAGAAGGAGGCACAAGGGGTGGAGTTGAAAGTCTTGCCCTGGATTTAGGTGGTGGAGGAGGTAGAGCAGGGGACCGAGAGTATGAAGGAGCGCTGGAACCAGCAGGAGTAACAGGTAGATCCAGAGTATTAGATGAAGCCCGAGATATTATGGGCTTTGGTTTAGGAGGAACTGCGGGGCTAGGCTTCACAGAAGCAGAAGGCAGGGTAGCTTTGACTGGGACATCTTTTGCGATCTTACTAGTCATACGAGGTGGGGAAGTGGCAACACGTCCAGAAAGGTCACGGTTGGATTTAATTGGGGAGCTCTCGACGCTAGGCAATGGATGGCGCAACCCTGGCCTTGTAGGAAGAGGAGGCCGGTCGTCTTCCTCGTCTTCACTTTGGTCACTCTCCCTTGAACTAGAGTGCCTTATTGGTCCAGTTGGTTTAACAGTACTGATGTCATTACTAGTGTCTGGAGATATTGATTTGGAAGAGCTGAAAGAGTCAACCTTTGAAAGTAATGTCCTTCTGGCGGGAAGAGAAGGAGGAGCTTCGTCGCTCTGTGTACTTGCATCACTCTCAGATTTTCCACTTTCACTATCGGAGTTTACTTCAACATGACCATCAGAAGAAGTGCTCTTGTCTTTATTAGCCAACGGCGCAGGCTCAATGCGGCTGGTGATCTCTTTCTTCGGAGAGCTCAAATCCCTATGCCTGGGCGGAGGAGGAAACTTCAAGGTTGCGCTTTCCCTTTTTAGAGGAGACAATGAGGGAGCAATGTTGGCGGGAGATGAACCTAAAGCTTCGGTACTCGCTCTCGCTTGTCCACCGACTTGTCCAAGAGGTCGGGGGCTAGGCTTAGGTTGCACCTTTGGCGCTTTAAGAGCCACATTATTATGGGGCAATGCTCTTTGCGTCTGGTCGGCCTCAATCAATGCATCAGATTTGACATTATTATCACTAGTCTGTTTCAAGCCTCTCAGATTGTCTTTCAACGAAGAAATGAAATTCTCGTCCCCCGTATTCCCATTCTCAATGCTCTTTTCCTTCTCGTTCTTTATGACGGGCTTCTGCGGTGTAGCCGAAAGTATCGCTGGCTTCGGTTTCAAAGGGGGCGCAATCTTTGGCTTTGGCTTCAAAGGAGGTGGAGCTTTTGCTGACATTGGGTGCACTTCTCACTGAACGTATTTGGCTTTGAGCTAGAGATGCCAAGTGGTGAACTTCCAGGCTTAATCACCAAGTCACTTCCTAAAGGGAAAATTCATTGTATTCCATCTCGCGCGAGATTTTATTTCTCTTGCAGAAAGATGGTATTTTTAGCGGAAGACCTCTGCTTGCACTATGGCCAGCAGATTATCGAGTCGGGTGGATGAGCCCCAGTTGTTCTCATTTCGCTTTCAAGTTTTCTGCTATCTCTTAGTATATAATGTACAACCCACTAGTTACCAAAAACGCTACTGAAAAGAGCATCAAGGTCAAACTCCTTGGACCACTCCTTCACTACAGTAGTCTGCTCCACCTTTGGAGGCTCAGGAATGTTCTTCAAACCATCAGCGACTTTCACCTCGGCCTGCTGTTCTGAGGCCTGAGCTCTCGAAGACTTAGGCAGGGACCAACCCATGATTTTGCCGTCTCTCCAATCGTTCAACACCGTCAACCCGGCAGAGTGCAGGTTTGGAATACCACCTTTGCCTAGTCTACCATGCTTTCTGGCAATGAAAATCAGCACATTCTTGGTAAACTCATTAACATCGTAGCTGGGAATTGCTGGCAGTTCGTACAATTTCTTGAAACTCTCTGCCATTTGCTCTGATTTAGCCAGCTTCTTCATCAACATCGTCACTGCAGGAACTGGATCAGTGATCATCTTAGGAGGCAGGGCATTGAGGAGTGCCAGTTCCGCTTCTTGCTGAACTTTCGACTTTTGTTTCTTCGACTCGGGGAAAACAATACCAGGAGAGTCCAGAATCTTGAGCTTATTGTCAACCTTCACCTCTCTCAAAGAAGTTGTCACTCCTGGCAGGTTACCCACGGGGCAAGCTTTGGAAGACCCACCATGTCTGGAAGTCAATGCATTTATTATCGAGGACTTACCAACGTTAGGGTATCCAATGACACCAACGATGATCGATCTTTTGAGATTAGATTTGTGTGCATAAGTTTTGAGAGCCTGCAGCAGCGACGATGCTGTAGCAGTCTGTGTTAGTTTCTTGTTGAACGAGTGTGCATTTGTTGCTCCATTCGAGGCCTTCAAGGGGATAGTGGGAAAAGAGGAGCCTAAAAAATCAAGCCACTGCTTCAGCACATCCTCGGGTATAAGGTCCACCTTGTTTAATATCAAAATCAGTCTCTTGCCTTGGCTTTGGAGCACAGCTTCTTCTACTTTCTTCGACCTCGTACCTTGTGGATCTCTGGCGTCCATGACGTACAGCACAACATCAGAGGCCTCTACCACCGCCTTGAATATCTTGTCATACTGCTTGCGTGACTTCTCAAGCTCCGTCTTGCTCTCTTCGTCATCGCTAATCTCAATTTCGTACTCATTAACCTCTAAATCGTTCTCCTCTGCATCTTCTTCCATATCGCTGTCTTCAGACTCTTCACCATTGTATTCTTTCGCAGCATTCTGTGCAGACTCTACAAGGGCAGCCAAACCACCGGATTCTTCATCTTCTGCGTCATCAAGCTCCTCGTCCTCAGACATGGCACCGTCTTCTTTGCCCTGCTTAGCAGCTTCTCTTGCAGCCCTCTCACGCTCTTTTTCTTCCTCTTTGAGTCTTCTTGTCTGTTCAATTTGCATTACAATCTTGTCCTTGTAAGGAAAACTGGCGGGAATACCCATGTCCTTTTTGTGCTTGGACTTCCATGTGGGGTCCTTCTTAGCCAGTTTGGCCTCCTTTTTACGGTGGGCGGAAGCCTTCTTCTTGATTCCCTCCCTCATACGGGTGGTCGTTCTTTTGGATGTTGGTTCTTGTGCTGTTAGTATTTGGATTCATTATAAACATAATAGTATATGACAATGTGACATACTTCTTACTCTCATCGTGATTTGTTAGTAGCTTATTCTTCTTAACCAGTGGTAAAACTATTCTCTGCACTTATGTAGAATATATACTTTAAAAAAAAATTTTAGGGTGCATGAAAAATTATTCCACAAATTACATAATCAAGAAAGCGAGTAAGTACAGTTCAGTGATAAGTAACCGTTTCACTCGTCGGCCTTGCCTTTGACAATGTCACGCCGTATAGACTTCAGATCCAGCATTGAGGTACTGCCGCTTGTCTGAGAAAAGTTAGTTTTTGGCGAAAGGGGATTCTGCAAGTATTTGCCGTATTTTTTGCTCATAAAATCAGACGTTGAGACATTAGACAAGCTAGAATTGCTCGAGTGCTGATTGCCCGATAAGGAAGGCATCACTGGCCTCTCTGGATATCCAAAATGATCTGGCCTTCCTGGGGTCTTACTTGCTCTCACAGAGTCATTCTCTTCAAAATCATGTAGATTCAGTGTTGATCGTGTTCGCAACGTGCTCCTCCGATTGTCTAGGTTGACGCTAGCGTTCGACATCAGACCTTCTTCCAGATTCTCGTTATTTACAGTGTGGTGGTGAAAACTAAATGGTTCTTTTGATTTGATTTTGGTGTCGTAAAGGTTCACCAGTTTGTCCTTTAGGTCCTGCAACAGAACTGTCGCACTCACTACAACACTGTCTACCTGCACAGACTTGAGCTTTCTAGCTATTCCATTGTAATGCTTCTGGAACCTGCGATGGTAGAGGAGAGCGGCAACGAAGACAAACATTAGAAGGAAGAAGATGGAGTAAAATGGGGTTACGGAACTATGCGATTGCTTGTGGTGAGTGCTATCCTGGGAGCCAGTCTTTGACTCAAGGACTAATTTTCCCGGAATAATGCCTATCTCACCTTCCACGGATGCTGGTACCTGACTAGATGCCACAAGAATCATTTTACCCATAGTCCATGATAATTCAGCTCCGTCAATAAGATTGGCACTCCGGAAAGGGAAGCGGTTAGCAGGCTCGCTAACAGACGCGACCTCCTCACCATTAGGGTACTCTGTGTCCAAACCTATTCTAGGCAGTTCAAAGCCTTCGTGCAGGACGTTGACCACCCAGCTTGCCTTAAAACACGAGTCTCGCAACAGCTCCTTAGTAATGAATTTGCCGTACTCCAAGTTCTTCCAGTTGTGTTCGATCTCCGACCATTCAAGCTCACAAAACTCCTTCAATTTTTCCTCAAATTTTATAAAATTATACTCGCCACCAATGTGGAAGACATCGTTGGCCGTGTACCAGTACTCTGACACTCCTATGAACTTGTCCCTTTTAAAATCTATTGTAGGTGCATGCACTCCGTTAAACAAACAGGGCTGGTCCTTACAGGGTAGATGCTTCAAAAGAAGGGGATATATGTTTTTCATGCAAGCTTGATAGTCACCAGACCCGACAATATCGTAGTCTATTCCGTTCAGCTCCTCTTCTATCACCATATTGCGAGGTGCACAGGGGTCTATTAGGTCGTATTTGTTGTCTCCATTTCTATCGTAATTGACTCCTTCTGGTAGCTGTTGAATCAAGTTCTTTAAGTGTCTTTTGCGTGCTTCGTTAGCTCCAAACCCAAGCCACGTAGATACAAACAGAGGCCACTTCTGTAGTTCGCCGTTCACATTTCGTAGTGTTACCGTGTATAAATCTTCTTGATGCTTCTCTATTTCGCTTGCATTTGAAGGCATGAAAGAAATCTGCGTGGAAGCACCTCCCATGTCCATAAATCCGTATGAATCGTGATCGCTACTAGGCAATTGAGAGTCATAGTTGTTCAAAGTGCCCATCAAGTAGTTGAGACCTATCCATCCATAAAGACCCTCAGTCTCTCCGTCAATCACCTGAACGTGTTTATCACAATCCGATATCCTAAACTTGCTATGTTTGGATATGCCCTTGCACACATTTTTCAGTATCTTTTCTCTCCGTTCCTTGGGCACCAGTCTCATACCTGCTGTGGCCTGCACATATATTTCGGTATCACGCTGCTTCCACTCAGGGATGATTTTCTCAGCGTATTTGATCAATGATTTGAAATGGTCATCCCAAACATCATCAGGGTCAGACTGGAAAGACGACAGCCCTGGACTGATTTTGAACGTCCAGTCTTCTTTCTGGATCACGTTCGGTACTGATCGCAGGATGCCCTCATCTTTTTCTGTTTTTTGCAAGTGACCGGGATCGTTCCAGCGGTAGATGTGGATCCTAGACCCAGAAGAACCGGAATCGACAACAATTCCGTACTTTTCATTCTCTTCAGCGCCCATACTGGTTGGTGCAATATGAAGGAGGCTTGTAGATCTGTAAGCCTGAGCATTTTTAGTGAGGAAGAATCAGAGATTTCGCGGACTTAGTTGAGAAGGTGATAAAACAATTATTATGTAGAGACATTCACCAGATATGGGTTTGAGCGCCGTGTGTACACTGGACATTTACATGCTTGTGTATGGCCTCTGAACGGTAGAGACAACCGCATTAGCTAGGGCTATTCATTTCATTATAATTTTGCAATCCATTAATTATTATCGTGTATAACAGTGGTATATAAGCGTTACTCGACTGTGAAATGCCACAGCCCGTCTCCCAGATAGTGTATGAGCTCGATACCAATTCCCTTATTGATCGACTTGATCTCGTCTGTGCTCATCAAGAGCTTACCAATGGCCATGGCGTGCTCTTTACCCTCAGCATATACAGCAACAGTGGTGTCTTTAGGTAAGGCCTCCTCGGGAAGTTCTGCTCCGGCAGAAGTAAGTCCAGGACACATGATGTTTGCACCGGAGAGTACAAATTTGATGGCTCCACGATCAACCTTAACTCTAGGGAAGCAGGAAGGATACTTGTGGACCAGCTTCAAAGAGGGTAACAGTTCATCGAACTGCTGGTACAACACAACCTCGTCATCTAGTATATAAAGCTGGATCTTATCCTCACATTTGTAAAGCATTATCTGCGATTTCTTCGGTATAATATCTTCAATGACTTCCTCCAACTTAGGATACTGGTCTACTAGTTTGCTTTTAAGTCCTCTCTGGATCGAGGACTTCAAGTTTGAGCGAGTGTGCACGTCCTCCTTTGTGAACTTCTTAAACATTATGACGATTAGTGATGTTTCGACAGTTGTAACGTTAAGATCTTTGGCAGTAGAGCCAACAAAGAGTACAAAGATACAAGACAACGCACTGGTGCAAAAATTCTATATGAGAATCACCTCTCGAGAATTTAGTGAGATTTCTGCTAGATTTTCAGGAATTTTCACTGCACAGAATTACCTGTAGAGTAAGGCCGTGGGGATATTTGGAAGTAATAAGATGCGTCAGAGGTAAACTGCTCAGCAGAAAAGCAACAATTGCATGCTGCACCATCAAAGCTAAGCTCCACGCACTTCCTAAGTTTATGCAACAACGAATAATCTACATCCAGTCTACGCTTTCTAGTCTACACTCTACAGATAGCACACTACCATTATAATTACAACTATACACCGGAAAAGCAAAACAAGGCTGTACAAAGACATGCTTATAGTGCCAACTATGGTCCTTCCCATCTCGACAATAAATGTTTGGCCGAGTAGACATCGGGTAGTACCACAATTAAAGAAGCCCAAAAATTCCTTCTCCAGTCCTGCAAGAGGTCTAGAGAAGAGCGGTCTTGTTGAAGTTTTCAACTAGCAAAAACATGATCTCGGACGAATCCTCACTGATACACGTAATGCCCATGCATAAAGATAGGGAATGAAGAGTAAACAAAGATACAAGTAAATTCGAAAAACTTGCCTTTATATAGGAAAAGAGCGCCATTTCCGGGTGACCTTATATAATGGTGTAGAGATGTACACAACAGTTCTATATGCTCTACCTATCAACTATCATCTGCTCCAGCTGGTGCTCGTCATTGAATTGGTATGTCTTGGCAGACTCATAAGTTTGTTCGAGTTCTGCCACCAGCCGAGCCAGTTTCTCTTCAGATCCATGTCCCATGGAAATAGTGTCCATTGTTTCGATAAGAGAAGCCATGTTGGAGCTGTGCGATATGCCTCCAGTAACGGTATTCCTTTTGATACCGATAAGTGGATCATCGTACTTTGTATCGTAATTATAGGCTCTCCTAGAGTAGTATTTTTTGTAAAACTCTTTCTCTTCTGTTGGCGTTAAGTATCCATCTCTGTCATTGAACTGGCCACCAAAAGAATCATCGTTGATTTTGTTGTTGTGTAGTTTGGTCAAAAGTGACTCTCGATTTGAGATTGGTCCGCCTGGGGCCACTGTATTGCTCTTTCCCCTAGCCACTTTCAGCCTAGATTTAAGTGCAAGCATTATACCAGTGCCGGCCTGCTTTTCGTGAAGCAATGTTTTCTTGGGAGGCGGCACTGACATGCTGTCATCCGCATTGTCAGCATCATTAGAGCCTGTGATATCTAGATCATTGACGACATGCACATCATCACCCCCTTCTTGAGGAAAGTCCACGGAGAGACCATCTTCAGAACTATCCAAGTTGATAGACATAATTTCGCTCTTTTCTGGCTGATTCGAAGAGGCAAACGAAGTGTCTCTACTAGACCCAAATATCTGACTGGGAGTCAAGTCGTCATCAGAGAGCATATCGTCGCCAACGACAGCGGCAATTTTCTGTCTTTTTGTATTGCCGGCAACCGCAGTCTCCTTTTTCTGTTCAGCTATATCTTTTCTGAGTACATCCAGCGAACTTTGGAACCCTGTTTGAACATTGTCAGGCATAAAAAACCTCTTGGTCAGTTTCTGCTGCTTATCGGCCCGCTTTGGCTGTGAACTTTTTGCCTTTGACGACTTCTTCGTGGTTAACTGAGTAGCAAGCTTCAAAAACTCATCGCTGTCATCTGTGGTGTTAACTATTTCTAGGTTTTCTTTTGGGATTTCAATGAGCATCTTCTCTGGATGTGGCGTTATTTGAGGCGGCAAGATTCTCTCGGAGTCCTTTAGGACAATCCTGTTTCCCAACCCAATTTCATTTTGAATCCATTCATAGTTGTCCATGGCCTTTTCAAATTTCATTCTCTCGTTACTCGAAAACAGCAGAATCACTCGACCATCACGCTTTCTACCCGTTCGTCCCATTCGCTGAATATTTTTTATGGGGCTGCTTGTTGAATCAAAACATATGATCATGTCAACTTCCCCGATATCAAGTCCTTCCTCACCAATCGAGGTGGCCACCAATACGTTGTAAACTCCAGACCTGAAGTCTTGAATCAGTTGCTTTTGCATTGATTGGTTCATGCCCTTTACATGTGCCTCTTCTGAACTCTCAAATCTACCAGCACTCACTGGCCTTTTTCCGGTAGTTTTTGTCTCTTCCTCCTCTTCTTCCTCAACCTGACCTTTCTTCTTTTTTCGCTTTGGCGCTATGCTCTTCAAGTATTTCGTCTGGTCGAACTTGTCCTTTTCCTTCGCCTGTCCAATAAATATGTGTGGCCTAAGCAATTGCTTGTTAGCAGCAGTTTTGTTTGCTGAGATGTTATTATTAGCGCCTTCAATTGTTTTGACTATCTCAAGGGCAGACTCCCTAAACTCTGTAAAAATAATAGCCCTAGAGTCTCCAGCATTGACATTGTCAAAGAACATAGCTAGCTCACCAATCAAATACTCCAACTTAGTGTGGGCGAAGACACCACCAATAACCTCTTTTTTGGCTGCCCTTTCTTCATCTTTGGCAATAAGGTTTTCAACATACTTTTTCATCTGCTTTATACAATTGTGATAAAAGAAAGAAGCCGCAATTTTGTTGTTAGACTTCTTGTTGTCATACTTTGTAGTAAACTCAGTGTACTTGTCCAGAAAATATGAGTAGAACGTCTTTATTCCATACACATTCAACCTTCTGAAACATTGACCGACAGTACCCAAGAGCTGAAGCATGAAATAATAAGTCCACTTTATCCCCTCAGACAAAGTAGGGTTTCTTATCACTTTTTGAGACTTTTCCATCGCAATGAAATGGTTGATTTTTGAAGGATTAGTGATATCATAGATGTTTGCCTGATTGGCTTTTTTGAGAACTGGCAAAATAGCCTCTGAAATCAAACCTACAATTATCCCTATCTCTTCAGTCAGCTCGCAGTCGATTTTCTCGACAGACTTATGCTTCATGTACTTGACAATATCTGGGCTCTTCTCTGTCCTCACCTCTATTCGTGAGATGTTCAAGTTGTTCACAATCTGCTGGATACCCTCAATGTCTGCAGAAGGGGTGGCTGAAAGAGCAAGAACCCTAAAAGATTTGTTGAACCTATTCAGAAATGCTACAACGTTGGTATACGAGTAATTTCCCTTTGCACGGTGCGCCTCGTCAATGACGATACACACAACTTCCTTTGGATGCAGCAAACCACTGCTTAAATCATTCTCTACAACCTGAGGAGTGGCAAAGAACACCCTCTTAGAGTTCCATATATCTGCCCTATTCCTCTTCGTTTTATCCAGCAAAATAGCAGAGTCCTCTGGTGGGATGCCAGTTACTCCGTAGCAAGCTTTGATTTGTTGAGAAACCAACGGCCTAGTAGGCGCCATAAAAATTATCTTTCCTGTTGTTGTCCATCTGTAAAAGTTCAGCATCACTGTACTGGCAATAAAGGTCTTTCCCAAACCGGTGGGCAAGGCACAAAGCACGTTCTCGTAAAGGGCTCTTTTCACTATGTCATACTGGTAACTTCTGACTTCAAAATTGGTCGGATAAATGTACGTATTTAAATTGTCATAGTTAATCTCGTGATGTGTAGGGTTCAGCAAGATATGGCTATCGGGTTTGCATAGTTTCAGGCTGCTGTTAAGACTGCTGCCAAATGTCATCTGCTGCAGAGTCCCTGAAAGTTCTCGTCGCTCAGAGTTGGCACTGCTGGCATTTCTTGTGTCAATATTGAAAAGCAGCTCTGCCGCATCATCGCTAAAGTCATCGTCTGAACTCGGCATGTGCTATGCTTGTTAGCAAAGAATCATTTGCTGTGTAGGGCGATCCTAAAGAACTCATGTAGGCGAAACCAATACTATTTACATTTCGCAGCGCGACGCGTACTCGCGCGCGCGTGCATTTGACGTTCGCGTGGGGAGATTTACTGCTAGGACTTGAATTCTTATTTCTGAGCAGATGCAATGCTATATACATAGTAAATATTATACAGACTCCTTACTGAAGTTGTAGTTTATGACCTTCCTGTCAAATCTGAGAGAAATACCATGGTAGTACTTATCCACTATCGTGCTCAATCTGGACACAACCACACTGCTATATATAGCGTTCAAAGCACCTAAGGCATCGTTAATAAGCTCAGTTTCTATGTTCGTAGCGACAGCCACACTTACATCACTTTCTGATTTCGAACCTTCTAAGTAAGTCGATTTCAGGATTTGTCTCGTCAGCTCACTGGAGATATCGCGAATACTCGTGCCAAGGTCAAAGGAGCTCAAAAGCATTTTCAGTTGTTCCGGTCTATAAGCGTTTCGCTTTGCTGGGTCAAGTTCTCTCACTACCCCAATCTTTGGATCTGGTTTCAGAAGTCCTTCGACTCCTTCCACAAACGAGAGGAGCTTGCCGATCTGGTTCTCCTTGGCTAAAAGCGAACAGTAGTCGTTGAGCTCAGCAGACCGGAGCTCATCGATTTGCATCATGATTGTATTAGGCAATATCGTCAGGTTCTTCATTTGATTGTTAAGCCATTTGTAATTCAAAAGTAAGGTGAGGTGCGTTTCAATGGAAACACTATCTTCTTCCAGAGACACAGTCGAAGCGTACCTCTTGAGCTGGTTCGGCTGTATAGATTCCACTACCTGGAGATTGCTGGCGCTCGCGGCCCTTCTGATTGTAGAGAGCAGATGTGTCCAGAGTGCTGTGAGGTCCTCAACCACTTTATGGTACGTCTTGAGGTCCGAACACTGCAGTTGTGATTCAGAAAACCCGTTCTGCAAATGCCGAACAAACTCAGGGAATACCTTAGAAACCGTGAACACCTTGGCACCAACAGACTTGTCGTACTGGTCAATGATGCCCATCTGGTTGTTGATGTAATGAGACCATGAATTCGTCAGCCGAGCCTCCAGCTTAGTCGCAAACAGATAAATATACTCCATGTTGCTCGAACTGACTTTGTTGACAAAGCTTTCCAAAAAGCAGGCAATTAAAGGGACATGGTGGTAGTCCTGTTTTGAGATCATGGTGATAAACTTAAAAACCAATTGCTCGCCCCTGGTGAAAATCTTGTTCATTAGCTCAAACACCTTATCACCTGTTTCGCGGTCGGAGGTCATGGTCTCAAAAGAATCGCCATCGACATACCCTTTAAATTCAGCAACTCTTGACAAAATAGGTCTCTTGATAAAATCAGGGAAGCTATCTGTTTGGATGGAGGAGAGGTGGAAAAACCTGGTCAGAAAGTTTTGCTGGTCAACGCAAAGTATCTCATAGATATCCAACAACTTACAACAGATGTCACTTGAAGTTTTCTGCTTAATAACACTCGAGCTGTTGTCCACAACATTATCACTGGTAGAGGTTCTGCGAGTGCTATTCATAGCTTGCAGACCCAGTGTCTCCAATAAATTTCCCTCAGCTGGCTTTTTACGACCTGCTGATTTGCTCTTGGCAGCGACATACCGATCAATAAAAATATCTTTTGGCTGACTTGCAAAGTCAAATGGTACCATTTTGACAGATTCCTTCTCCTCTCGTCCCATGACAATCAGTTTTTCGGCAATGTTAGTATACACCACAGAAAATTGTGATGCATAAAACTCGAAGAGGGCGTTGTAGCTGTTCGCTGAAAGGCTCTTAGTGAAAAGCATGAGACCCGAGAAATTTAGCAAACTTTGCAGCTTACGATTAATATATTGGAGAAGGCCCGACGCTTCTTCTCCATTGAATGAGGCTATCTTTGTGTTGATCGAAAGTATCACTGATTTGATTACTTTCTGCACCTCCGTTTCGAAATGAGAGATGAAATTGTTAGCAGCACTCTCATACCGCATCTTTCTCTCCTGTAATGCTTTCATGCTGCCGAGATCGTCGTCGAACTCATCTCCGTACTCGTCTTCACCAGTCCCTCTAATCTTATTGAGTGCAATGTGCAGCTCTGCAAGTACCAACTCAGTGTTTGCGACGTCCTCTGGATTGGTCGTGATCCTACTTCTTCTGATATAAGCCAATTTATCATCAGATATAGTAATTGATGAAACGATATCCTTTAACTCCTTTCTTAACAGCTTTTGGTTGGTGGTTTTAACCTGTAGGTTCTGATCTTGCTCCTCTATCAGACTGATGTCCGCTGATAGCTCAGATAGTTCCACACCAAACATGGAAAGTTTAGAGTCAAGCGCATCGCACTCAAAGAGAGCTTCGCGGATACTACTGTCTAGCATATCATAGTTTCTACCAGGGTTTGCTAATAATGTAATTCTTTCATTCTGTAGCTTATCAATCTCCTTGAGAATTTTCTTTTCCAGGGTAGAGGCATCATCAAAGGCATCCCACTCTATCTCATCAAACAAATCAGTAATCACAGATTTCTTTTCCTGTGTCTCAATTCTGCTGTAAGTACGGGCTCTTGAGTCCGATCTATTTGGTTTCGTCGGCACAGGCGCAGCCAGTTTTGCGGACTCCTCGACTTCATCATCTTCAGAAATAACTACTTCATCGCTTCTGTCAAATGAAAAGTCTTGGCTGGGTTTGAGTTGGCTGCCTATCTGGTTCGCTGGCAGATTTTCCAATTCTTTAGCTAGCTCCTCCACTGCATTTTCATTATCTATTTTTATGCCAATTTGCAAAGGGGCAGTTTCTGTCTCTCTCCCAACATCCTTATCATCAGGGGTTTCGCTGTAGCTGGCATAGTCGGCAAATACATCGTCGTAGTCATCTTCTTCAGCATTTGTAACGTCTAACTGCGAAGTCATTTCGTCCACTTCCTGAATGGATTTTTTGTGAGCCACAAAGTCTATTGACGCAATAGATCTGGGTCTTTCTACACTGCTTGTGGGCTGATGATTTTGTCGACTTTGGAGAGGCAGCGTGGAAGAACCAGGCTCCAAATTAGGCACTTCATTGGTCCGATCTCTTGACGTCGGACTAGGTGACAAAGGAGCCTCCATTGCATACGATGACTTCGACTGGTAATTCAACTCCGCCGTTCCTTGCTGTTTTGAAGGACTATTATAAATCGCAGCGTTCGAGTAATCAAGCCTTCTTTCAGTAGCTGCTCGCTGAGGAATTGAGGTTTGCTTCTTCAAACTAGATTCTGTAGTTGAGGGACTGGCCTCTGCTGACTGCGGTCTGCGCGGCTTGGATGCATTATTGGAAGAGAGTGGCGGTACCTGAGTGGGCACCTGACCTCTAAAACTAGACATATTGTTTGAGTTTGGCTGATTAGATCTGCTTGTTGAAGGCTGAACCGTTGGTATTGATTGACTAGCTGGACCAGTATACGCTTTCTGGTTGGATGCCGAAATCGGAGCTGGCACTGAGGATGCAATTGGAACACTTGGCTTCAACTTAGAGTGGCGGTCTGTTCGTACAGGAGGCTCATTCTTGACATTAGCCACTGGAGGCTTTTCAACTCCGTTTACATATCTCTGCGCTACCTGTCGCTGAACGTTTTCCAAATGCAGAGACTCCACCGAACAGTTCACCAGCTGCGGGGTCTTCCCGCCTGTATATTTGATAAAATGATCTAACAACGTAGTGCAGAACACCCTTCTTTCTTTGGGCGTATTGGTTTCCCAGTAGTAGATTTTACCCATTTGTAGCAGAAAACCGGTGGGGACTTGGTCGTCGAACTCAATCTTCTGCAACTCCTCAAAGTCCCATGTACGGCCAATTTGTATAGATCCATCTTTGTTCTCACGGGCCTTGTGCAGCCGCATTCTGCCAGAGTTCCGCACCGAGAGAATGAGCAACCGTGGCTTCTTATTCGCTGCGGGACTGTTGGGAGGAGGCCTAGAGCTAGGAGATCTAGCATCTTCTGTAATCCGAACGTGAGCAAGGTACCTTTCAATTCGCTGTGAGGCTTCATTCACCTCCAAAAACAAGTTTCTGTCAATTGCCATCATGTCTTGTTGGTACTGCTGAGCCAAGTCCGTAGAGGAGGATGATTGATGATTCGGACGCGACGGATTCAGCTGGGGCTGCCTTTGGGGTTGAGGGACTGGCTGCGAAATTGATTGAGCTTGAAGATTGTGCTGTGATTTCTTCAATAGAGGCACTTGCTGAACATGCATGTGTGGCCCGGAGCCTCTTATAGGCTGTCCAAAGCCAGCACCGGCGTGAGGAGAGCCGCTGCCGCTCGGCGTAGTTCTGCCATATGCAGACCTGGAACCAGAGCCAGAGTTCGGCAAGTCTCCTTTCAGAGCCCGAATGCCTCTGTCCATTGATCGGTGAGCCTGCTTTACGAAGTAGCGACTATCAGAGGACAAGCTAATAATCCGCTACAGAGGACCCTGCTCAAATAAACACTTGGTGCTTCGAGAATTCCCAGATGACGATCTACTCTGGTAAACACGCCTGACACCTGGAATGGGGCGCGAACAAGCTAATAGAGAAGAGTATATACACTCGGTGTACTGATGTGATATTCAGCTGTAAGAACAAGATGATGGTATTTTGACATAATTGTAAGACAAAAGCAGGAGTGTGGTTTATAGTACAAGTTACAATGGGGAGTGAACATGTCATGTAACAAGGAGTCTATACAATTTATTTTGTAGCCATATTCATACCTTTGTAAATCAAATCGTATATTTACTAATAATTTGGAAAGCTCGATTATACCAGTGCAATTTACGAACACTTTAGACAAATCAACGATTCTTATACCTCGTATAGCTCTGTACTGATGTTTCCATGATAGTTATAAACGCCCACTTTTTTTAGCCCTGAGTAAATCAAATCGTGTCACAGCACCCAACAGCACCTTGAAGCCTTCCTCACATTGCTCAGGGGTGCTGTATTCCTCAAAATTATGGCTAACTCCATCTTTGCACGGAATAAATATCATAGAAGTGGGAATGCGGTTCGATGTGCTACATGAATCATGACCTGCTCCACTAGTGATGGTCTGGGTACTGTCCTCACCGAATAGAGAGACGGAAGATTCTTTTACGCAATCAATGCAATCCTTATGGAAATGAACGGTTGCTTGCGTATAGATGAGGGAAAAAGTGACAGAAGCACTGGCTTTGGCCGACCCATTTGGCTCTTTAGCAATTTTCTCAAACTCTGATTTACAAGCCTTTTCCATCTTAATACGCTCTTCGTCATTTTCGTGTCTAATATCCAGGGTGAAATGAACAAACTCTGGAATCACATTAACAGAAAAAGGTTCTAGCTTCAATGTTCCAACAGATACTAGTCCCTTATATGTATGTGCAATCTCATTGCATTTAACAATCATCTTTGATGCGGTTAATAAAGCATCATTTCGAGCATTGAGAGGCGTAGCACCTGTATGCTGAGCTTTTCCACGGACATATACGTCACACCAACTGTAACCCTGGACGGCAGTGACGATACCAACTTTTTTCCTATTGTTCTGGAGAATTGGTCCCTGTTCAATATGCAACTCAAAATGAGCATATAACGGATTTTCCTTATAACTCGCTGATACCGTACCTTTGTACCCAATTCGTTCAAGCTCGTCTTTCACTTTGACGGGCTTTATATCAGTAACAGACTCAATCGCGTAGACTTTCTCCTTTGGTACCATTTCAGCCCATACCGAAGAAGCCATGATACTCATTGGGAATCTGGCACCTTCCTCATTGGTCCAGGAAACAAGAGCAACAGGATACTTGGGAACGTAATTACTGTCTCTAAATGTTTTCAAGACTTCAAGACCACTGAGAACACCTAGTATCCCATCATATCTTCCACCGGTTGGCTGTGTATCTAAGTGGGATCCCATACCTGTAGGTGGCTCGTCGTTGAATTCACCTGGATATATCCCAAATATGTTTCCAACTTCGTCAATTTTTACGGTACATCCTAGAGATACGAGCTCCTGCACAAACCAATCTCTAACTTGTTTATCTTCGTAAGAAAGGGCTAGCCTGCATACTCCCGTTTCAGTCTCATGTGGTCCCCACTTTCCTTTAGCTCCCCACAGTGCGGTTTTATGAATAGTGTCCACAAGTCTTCCAGGGCATAGTTTGAATTGTGAAACATCAGGCATGATTGTTGATAACGGATATCAAAAACTTGACATCGTTCTATCTACATCAATATGGAAAGCTATCTGTAAATATACTTTTTTCTTATCACTAACAGCTTATCAGTGATACGCGCTCACAATTACCAGATTAAGAAATGCAAGATATTTCGTTGGGGCATATCGGAAGTCGGTCAACAAGGAGTAGAATATAATGGAAGTGCGTGACTTAAGCCAACCTTTGGTGAATACGTAACGGTGTGTGATTGTTTTATGGGTTACTCCCTGCAAGCTGACTGTAGATAGCAGATTGTCTTGGCGCGGCCTATCTTCCCTTCACAGATTACATTTTGAGCCTGGCTAAGCCACGCAGTTAGCCCGTCGATTTGGTAATAAGACATCATTTGAGAAAAGCGAAATACCATTACCTCTTTTTTTTGCGGTGAGGGGAGCGTGTATCGAGCGTCGTCATTGATCAGAGAGCTTAGCACAAACTACATTGGGCCCAATTGATTTACAGTTGGGTCGCTTTACATGTATTTCTATAGTAAAGTTCCACAAAACGCATCAAGGCCGTCTATTGTGCACAACCCTTATGTCAATGGGCTAATGCGAGCTACTGAGATAGGCAGAGTCTCTAGGGCTAGAATCAATCGCGTAAAAAACATGTCTACAATCGGTAAATGTTGATAAGCAAAGGTGAAGTTTATGATATGAAAAAGCTAATTTACCTATCTATACAATACAACTGTACAAAGCAAAACACTACAAAAAACCCAAAGTCACAGTCTTTGCGCTTACAACACCTCTGTGAAGGCTCTCAAAAAACGTAGTGAATACGTTTCTAATTACTTGAAGCATTCGCCGAACGGCTCGAAATCTAATTTTACCCCTTTAGGAAATGCAGTTATGCTGCATCCACTTTGTGCCAAATTAGGAAATTTAAAATATGTCCACTGACACGACTTCTGTGGTATTCTTTAATTTTTGCGCCTACCTGGACGCACAGTGCGCATTGTCCTTTCTGAGAAGAAAAAGATTGTGAGAAAAGCGATTCTGAAAGCATCTGACAGTGGACCGCTGTGAGTCGCTAATATAATCTCAATACACTAAATCCTCGGATTTTTCTTTCGTACATGCTCGTTAAAGCAAGATTTGAAACTTTACAGACTTGTTTCATTTTGGTAGGAGGTAGAACGGTCACACAGTTGGTTACATTTCTCAACTCTTGATCCATCCAATTGCGAAGTCAGACCACTCATAGAGAGAATTCGCTTCACACTTACCCACTTGTAATCACACTTGTTCACGCACATTGAAGGACATTTTCTCGCCTCTTGCTCCTTGTTCCAAAAGGGAAAGAAAAAAAAACTGGAAATCAAGTTTTATACTCGAGATTTGTCGGACAAGGTGCTATTTTCCTTTTTCTTTTCCTTTTCCTTTTCATTCTCCTGCCTCAGATAGTAGGGAGTCAGAAGTTCTAACATGTTCAATAAGACGGTCGCATCCGTTGAAGTCGCACAGGAGTCGCCTGTCAAAAGAAGACGCAGAGGCCGGCCAGCGATCAAACCACATGCGGAAGGAATGAATGGAGAGATCATGCCTCTACAACTCAATTACTCACCCTCAAACAATTCTGCGGCAGCATTGAAACAAGGATTGTCTCAGAGCCCAGTAATGCGAATTACACCAGAGAGGCGTAAGTCGAACTCTAGTGTAGCATCCAATTCTGCTGCGCCCAATTATGTCACCCCTACCACAACAAAGAAGTTATCCACAAGTCACTTGAAGAAGCATGCTTCCACATTGAAAAAAGCACACGCAGAGCTCACAAGTGTTTTGCACGACGAAACAAAAGAAGACAGTTTTGGAAACATGACGTCTTCTCCTGTCTCACTTGGCTCTTTCACTTCTTCTCCTCCCAAGCTTGGTACCTCTCCTTTGAAAACGTCACCTTTACAGCCTGCTCCACTATCTCACAAGACCAGCGACCTACATGCGCCATTGCAGTCAAGTTTGTCAAATGTGAACCCCAGCTTATTGCAAAGCTCTCCGATTGGATACGACTTTTTTGACAGCGCAATCACTGCTACAGCTGCCAAGAGGACCACTAAGGCAGAAAAGGAAGTACGACATGGCCTGCGATCAGATCCGCATATGGAGACCGCTTTTCACCATACACGCCCATCAAAGATGCAGCCACCATCCACACCAGCCTCTCACTTTTCCTCTGTACTGAACTCCTCACCTATGTACGTACACTGGTACAGCCAGACACCGAAAGCCGGAAAGCAGAGCTTGATTCCCAAGTCTCTAAGTCTGGACGAAGTAGTCACAACTGGAGCACACGAGAAGAAAGATAAAGTGGATACATTAGACATGATTGTAGCAAAATTACAGCAAAGACTACCAAAAAGAGGACTTGAGAGGATCGATACCGATGACGACGAAGCGCAGCAACAATTGGCCCAGGAAAAGTTACTCTACGGATCTCCTACTAGGCAAACAGCCTCAAGACACAGAAAGAAATCATCAAGAACAAACATACTAAATCAGCACAAGGTCATGCCAACAGCAACGACTAGTTTACTGCCCAGTAACTACCAACTTTCGATAGAGATAGACCAAGACGGAAAAGCTGTTGTGGTTACCCAGCAGAAGAAAGCATCACCGTTGCAGCCCAGCCCTCTGTATTTCTCAGGATTGGCTCAGCCAGCTACACCCTTTGTTCCCAGTAGCAAGTTTCTGCCACTGACCCCTACGAGTGGGCAATCTTTACTTGGAAGCGCTTTACCGGGAGGCTTAAAAATGGCTACTGACCCTTTTGTCACTAGTATAGGCTCACATGAGTTTGAAAACAGTTCACCTATACTAATAGCAACGTCCCCGCGTACTCCAATGGTAGGTCAGACGAAAATGGCAAATGCACATCACCATATGATGGTGGCTGGACCCCCAACACCCGGCAGCTTTATTGCAAGATCTCCTCAGGATCACCGAGGGCATTTTGTTTCCGTTCCTAATAGCGGAGGTTTCCCCGCAAATGTGATGGGGCAGCCCGAGAAAAGTGCTACGTCGATTACTAGAGAAGAGTGCTTCAAGTCGGATGCAAGGTTTGCGCTTCGAGCGCTGTTAGATGAAATATGAGTTGATGGACAGGACGATATAGCGTTGTTACTGTATGATGTAAGTGCTCTACAGTGCCTTTTGGCCATACTGACATAGTGACAAAGAAAACCATGTTTTAGTCAAATGGTTTGAATTGACTACACCGATTACAGATAATCACTAATATAATTTTGCTATTTTCCCCACCTCTTCAGCTTGCGGTATAGAACGTACGTAGATAGCTAGCAAAAGCGAAACCCCAATCGATCGTAAAGTTAAAATCTGCTCAGAGGACGTATTAATTTGACATCAAAATCAGCATCAAATAGCATGAGCAATCTTAAGAAGAACCTTGTTTCTTTTTTAGAAGGAGGCGGTGTAGACGCTTACACGAGTTTCTGATTTAGATGACAGGAAGGTTGCCTAGAACTAACACAAGTACTATAATCGAAGTCAGGATACAATTTCAACGCTCAAGGCGAGATCATAGGAGTCGTGTGCCTGACCGTAACGTTGTCCTAAAGATTGCTTCGAAAACCTCCAGATGCACAAATACACGTACTGCATGAGCGAAAAATTATAGCACTAGTCGAACAAACTAAAAAATGCTCATCAGAACCCTGGCAACAAACACTTAAAGTTCAGCAACCTCAAAGCCGCGCTCAAAATGTGTAAGAGTCTTTCGAACTACTTCTCTCGCATATCACACGCAGAAGGGAAATAGGAGAAAAAAACCTAAAGAAATATGGCAACATGCACAGAATTCTTCGCCTTGCGGTGCAGCTAAAGAGTTTGCCTCTAAGTTTAACATACTTCGAGAGCAAGCGCTAGTAGCTGAGGGTAAAACCAAATTATAAGCGGTTATTAAGGGTCTACAGGTTTAAGTCTTACGACTAAAAGCAGCAAGGCGTAAATTTATGATGAAATTGCAATCATATTCTTGACGATACTTAGGCTTATCTTATAGTAGACTTGCACAAATGTAGAAACGAACTTACAATTCATGATCCAACCCAACTTCATTTCTCCAGTTAGCATACTAGCCTATCATAATCTAGCAATTATATCTAGCCTAAATTTTAGCTAACTTTATAGAGACTTTTATTCTATATTCATCTGAAGTGACACATTGCAAGATCAGAGTACGATTTTTGCACACATCACTTATCTTGCATGGCCTAATAAATCTTAAAGCCAAATCAAACACCCGCAGTGTGCGAGTTACCTTTGGGAGAAAGGCATGTGCAAAATTTTGACGCGCTGACCGAGGGCGTGCTATATGCCGCCTATGAGGGCAACTGGACTAACGGAAGTCATTAGACTAGCGATGACTATTCTTGCTCTCCTATTTTTCCTACTAGTCGTGGTGACAATAGCATCATGTAGGCTGGCTACCAGGACTGAAGCCTGGGATACAACTAAGCAAAATTTCATTAGGCTGCCTTGCATCAGTGGATTAATTAGTTGCATCTGCAGTATGCCAATTATCATACGCGCTATGTACGTATGCGCATGTTGCGCATTGACATAAAATTTCATTTGCATGAGGCATGAAGCGCATGTCACGTATATAAAAAGGCGAAAGTCGGTAGCTCAATTTATTCGTGGAGTTACCTGTACTGCCTGGCCTATATACCAAGAGAATTCATTACATGTCCGAACCAGAATATCTCAATTTGGCACACCAGTTTTTGGACGACAACTTTATTGAGCACATATCCTTCAATGCCCTTGCAAAACTGCCTGTAATATCGTCCGCGCAGCATAAGTTTGATCTCATATCTGCTGATCAGCAACCAAAAGTCGTCGACTACTTTTCATATAGCCTTACGGAGGAACAAATTTATAATTGCTGGAAAACAGTGCATCAGAACTCATTTATGAAACCACTCGAACTCTTGAACTTGTTTAGCTTAAGAAACTATAATCAGCATGGAAGTGCAGTTAATAAGGTCGAGGACATCATGCTACTTTTACCATGTACGTCTTCTGTGAGACTGGAGAATGCATCTTGGAGAGCGTGGGGCAAAAGCAAAAATAATCTCAAAGAGTTTGATCCCAAACTGATAAATTGGTTCAAGGAGAATGACATTACAGCTTTGTACGGACCTCTGATAGAAAGCAACAACGAAGCGGAGAAGGAAGTATGCGCATACAGTGAGAGCGCAGTGAGCGATAGCGAGGAAGATTATGAAAGAAGTGTACGTCTTGACAGGTTGCTATCGGTGGAGTCAGAGTCGTCTACGAGCTCGTTCAACTCAGTCAAGTCCAATGAAACTAGCAGCTCGTCCATTAATTCGATGACGGCACCTACAAAATCTATCCTAAAAGCAACCAAAAGAAGACACACAAAGGACCGCCCGTTGAAAAAGGGTGCTAGTGTCTCCTTTTCCTCAGAAGTTGAAAGAAGATGAAGTAGGTGAGAAGATTTACGACTGTAGTTACGTGATAACAATTTAGGAGACGATTCCATTCGATATGGGGATAGCACTAGAGGTGCATAGCATTCTTTACTTCTTTACTAAGTCATGGCCATAAATAATTTGTACATTAAAAGCGACCAATCTAGCGTGAAAAGTTGTAGCTCTACACACTATTTTTCTGCGTAGCCTATAATCAGCTGGGGCGTAACGACTATCAAAATAACGGCCTCACAAACATGAAACGTCAGTCAAACAGTCGAAATAAGGCGTCATGTTTTACAACTACCCCTGCTCTGACTCATTTATCGAAAATGGTTAAAACAATCTTTCTAGCAAAAGAAGATAGGCACGCCTAACTTATTGTGAGTATTATCTATTGGTGGATTGAGTGTCCAAAATTTAACCCATCGCGCCTGGGGTCGCTTGAAAGTCGTGCATGGTAAAAGATCCGTACATGCATGGCATAAAGCCACAGAGTAGTTACTTGAATCTATCAATGTGCTCTGAGTTAACATGTTGAAAAAGGGATCAAAGAAATCAGTTCATGTTGGCGGCTATTTCCTGAATGTCGATCTTTAGCAACAGTACGCAATTCAGTCAATCTAAAAGAGCAAATTGAGGCTTGAGTAGTACTGTGCTCAACAAAGCGATACTGATACTCCTTTAAAGTGCGTTTCCACCAGCAAACGCACTATGAGATACTATCTGCCTATGTAATTCATTGTTTGTGTAGTGAATGTCCACCTGATCAAGTCACGCTGATTGTAGTTACCAAGAATCGTAGACATCCACACTTCCTGTTCTCCGCGTTATTATGCACAAATGATAAAACAGTGCAGAAACGTTTGATAGTACCTAGAGTACTTGGAATAGTAGTCTAAGCTTCAGGACTATCTTATCCTGTACATACTGCCCCCCAAATTTGACCCCCTATAATGTAAAGATGTTAAAATTTATAAAAAATATGACGAATTTGTTGCGCCGTAAAATCAGATACCCCACCATGTCATACACCTATTGTAATTTAAACTGGGGAAAAACACTAGAAGGGCTAGATAACAATAGCGTACAAATATTTTTTAGAAGCACTAGGTTTTCCCTGCGTTGCCCCGGAGATGGAAAAAGAAATTTCGCGTTTTAGTTCCTGTTCAATTTCACTCATCAGCGAGAGATACATGCCAATAAGTCCTTTGTTCATTCCATTTTCAACTTTATTAAAATTGTGTAGGGAAGATAATTGACCTTCCTACTACAAGGAGTCATTGGCCCTTCGACAAACTTGTGGTTTCCGAGAAAGCGATATATCTTATTTGATAAACAATTATCATCTATTCAATTTTTGGCGAATCTTATAAAAGTCGTCACGCATGTCAATGCACAATTCAGTATCTGCATATGGTAAATTGATTTGACGCACGCGCTATTTTTATGATTTTCGCATAGTGTGTCTCAACATGGGGCACAGCTATTGTCCAGGTCTGGTAGTGTAATTTACCTTGCCTGAGTCTTTACAATGCCAGCATAGTCATCCCTATCGTTTGGGTGCAGGCCTTTGAACGACAATTCACATATACAGAAGGTGTTACTATGGTTCCTCCATCTCACTGATAAACACTGAAGAGCTGATCAAGAACAGAGTATATGCGATCAATAGCAGGAAATTCCGACTCTTGGATTTCATTGCGTAATATGAATTTCGTGGAAGACAACAATAAGCTGAAAAGCGTTTTGTAGTCCTGGTTGTTTAGGGTGCTATTATAGTTTCGCACTTTGAGTTCTCCTAGTATCAATCTTTGAAGAAGGGCATTCACTGATTTTGATCCCTTTGTCGCCTTCATCTCTTGTTGCTTGCTTCTTTTATGTAAAAACTTGTCTATAATGCCAGTGTCTCTCATAACTACGGTCGGTTCGTGGGAGCTATTTTTATATCGAGCCAAGTCATGTAGCTTCTTTGTATATTCACTGCCTAAATCGATTTGACAACACCTTACTATTCCACTGTCATAATATACGAGCAGATTTTGGCCTTCGCTCTCTTGCAGCACTAAGGCAGAATCTCTATAGCCAAAAAGGCATTGGAAGAACTCTTGAGTAGAAGCGGTATCTGTATGGACGAGGCCTTCGCTGTCTAGAGCAACAAAATATGACGGTATATCATTCAAGTCGACTATTCCAATGGCATCCCAGATAAGCATCTCTTTGTTCTGTGGGAAAGCCTTCCCTGAGAGTATTTTCACACGTAACGAGATGGACGCGTCTTGCTCCTGGTAGTTCAATTTTTCGAGTATCGCCTTTGAGACGCTAATTTTCCCAAAGTACTGAGTTTTCCCTCCAGCTCTTCCCATATTTCGTGTTTCGTTATATCCATATAGTAAGCTGACTCCAAGGTTCTATAGACGAATGCGCTCTTTATCGTCTGGGCATGAACGGCAGCTTATTAGAACTAGATTGGCTTTCGGACATCTGACACCTGTACACCACAACGTAGATCGCGCTTCTTTTTCAGTGAGGCACAAAAAATTTTAGAAGGTGTAACCTCAAACGAGTAAAAGCGTCAGAACAACCGGCACTCAGTGGCACGGGGTTGAAACCAGCAGAAGCAATCGCATCAACACTGTTGCACAAGATTAAATGAGCAAGCGAGTGTATTCCGTTGCACGTGTGTATGCAGATGCCAATGCTATAAGGCCCAAAGAGTATTGGGACTACGAGAACTACGAAGTCCAGTGGGGGGACATCTCAAATTATGAGATCATAGCAAAGATCGGAAGAGGCAAATATTCCGAGGTGTTCACCGGTGTTAACGTGTTGAACAACGAGAGATGTGTGATCAAAGTGCTTAAGCCCGTCAAGATGAAGAAAATTTATAGAGAGATCAAGATTCTTAAGAACTTAACGGGGGGGCCCAATGTGATACGTTTGTTTGACCTGGTGCAGGACGAGAACTCCAAGATCCCAGCGCTGATCTTTGAAAGAGTTGACAATGTCGACTTCCGTGTCTTGTATCCAACCTTCACGAAGAAAGATATACAGTTTTACTTTACTCAGCTGCTTACTGCTCTGGACTACTGTCACTCCATGGGCATAATACATCGAGACGTCAAGCCCCAGAACGTGATGATCGACCCAAACACGAAGCAGCTGAAGTTGATTGACTGGGGACTAGCGGAATTTTACCACAAGGGCACTGATTTCAATGTCAGAGTTGCGTCGAGATACCACAAAGGCCCCGAGCTACTAATCAACCTGCAGCAATACGACTACTCTCTAGACCTGTGGTCTGTTGGGGCAATGATAGCAGCCATTACCTTTAAAAAAGAGCCCTTCTTCAAAGGAGATTCAAACAACGATCAGCTGGTGAAGATTGCCAAGGTTTTGGGCACGGAAGGACTGATGAAGTACTGCGAGAAGTACGGTATTGTGCTGTCCGAAGACTACGATGATATTCTTGGAATGTACCCTAGGAAACCGTGGAAGCAGTTTTGTAATGATAAGAACTACCAGCTATCGAGCGTGCCTTCGTTGGTTGATTTGATTGACAAGCTGCTGCGCTATGACCACCAGGAGAGACTCACGGCTAATGAAGCAATGAACCACAAATTTTTCAAGGAACAGAGCTAATTTTGTTGTAATGTTGTACTATATACACGTATATAATATCCTTCTCGCATGTTATCGTTGCTATTTATGTACTTGAGTTAAACCGCTAATACTTACAATGTAAGCATGGTGTCAGTTGAGTTCACTCGTTAGCAGTGTGCGTTTTTACTCCGCGTGTGACCTACGACCCCAATTTTTATGTGCAAGTTCGAACGCAGCTTGAGCTAGAACAACGCTGCACATGCCATCCCTTATCTCTCACTACTAAACTCAACAACCCTGCACAGCCCCTACAGCAAATGCAGCGGAGGCTTAAAGATTTCGCGCTGCCATTCCGGCAACTCAAACCAACTGTACCGAATTCGCGTATTTGTGGTTTCAAAGTTCACCCCATTTGTGAGACAGGCTTTGGTTATCACCGTCGTCCCAACTGAAATTGTGTCGCAGAGAGCGCCAAAGCACTGCCAAAACTCACTATAGGCACAATGGCTCTGGAAACTGAGGTGTATGGTGTAGAAACTGAGCAGCACCCCGACACGGTTTCGGAGTCGTGTGGCATCTCGAAAGACTGGGTCAAGGTGCAAGAGAAGGCATTTGTTAGATGGATCAACATTAAGTTGGGGTCAAAAGGATATGTCAAGATCAACAAGATTGACGACCTGGCGGACGGAGTTGCCTTGTTCAATTTGATTCAGGCCATAGTGCCTAAGTTACCGAGCTATGTCATGCTGCCATATAAAAAGCCAGTGCTGAACATACATAAGCTCGATAATGTCAATGTTGTACTGTCCCTACTAAGAGACGAACAGAAGCTGTCTATGTCTACTATTGGCGCAGAAGACATTGTAGATGGTAATGTGAAGCTGATACTGGGTCTAATTTGGGTCCTAATACTTCGCTTTACGATGATTAATTCTGACAATCTTGGGGATAAGTTTACGATGAAAGATCTCTTACTCCATTGGTGTCAAAAGGTGACAAAGAGCTACCAGAATACAAGGGTGACAAATTTTACTACATCTTGGTCTAATGGGCTTGCTCTTTGTGCAATTTTAGACCATTTTGACAACACGTTGTTTGACTATTCACAGCTCAGCAAATCAAAACCAGATGAAAATATTGAGCGTGCATTCAAAATTGCCGAGTCTGAGTTTGGAATTGCGAAGCTTTTAGATGTTGAGGACCTCAATTGCGCACGTCCTGACGAAAAGAGTGTGGTGGCATACCTTTCTGTCTGGTACGATGTGTTTCACAAGCTGGAGAGAAAAGAGGTCGAGACTAGCGATGAGACCTCCGATGAGATTGACGAGCTCACGGCTAGTACGATTCAAGAAGAAAAAAATACCATATTAAAAACGAGGATAGAAACATTCGTAGACATTTTAAAAGGGCTTATCAAACTCAAGAACGAGTACAGGGCGAGAGTGGGCAGGCTTATCAAACTAATCACTGACAAAATTGCCCAGTTCAAGGGTAAGACCTCTGTCCAAGATATAAAACTTCTGAAATACTTGCGTGAGCAATTACTCATCTACCGGCGTGTTACTCGAGTTGCTATCCTGAGTGAAAAGCACTCTCTTAAATCCCTTGAGTGTAAAATTAACATCACAGCTTTGAGTTATAACTTGTTCAAGTTCAAGCCGGTTGCTGATCTCTCACTAGAACGTGTGGATGAGCTTTACCAAGAGCTGAACTTTGTAGAGGATGAACTTTACGATTATATTTCAAAATACATTGAGAAAGAACAGTTGCGCCTGAGAGCAAACTTTGAAGAGGTGGCCACTCAGCTTGAAGTGTCTCTCAACTTGGTGCAATGTGAACTTGATTCTCTCGAGGACCAGCCTGAAGAACAGTTAGAGGGCCTCACTGATATATTAGAGCGCCAGAAAGAGCCTGAAGAGCTTATGATAAAACTAGATGCTATTCAAGAGAAAACAAAAGACTTGTTTCAAGAGCACGACCTCAAACTGCATGAGTTGAACATTCAGTACGGAAATCTCAAAAGCCGGCTGGAACTGGCAAAGAACATACTTGTTGATAGACTGACATTCATAGACCAGCATTTCAGCAAGACTGACGCTATTACAACTTGCTTAGTGAAAACAATTGAGGATTACTACGATGCAACGTCGCTTCGACAGTCTATCAAATCATCACCATCGAAAAAGCGTCTCAATTTGCGACTTAGCAATTTAGAGATTGAGAAGTTTGAATACATATTCGAGAAGTTTGACGGAGGTGAAAAGAGTTACTTGAATAAGAGCGAATTTAAGAGGGCTGTGTCTCTGATCTACCCAGACTTACAAGAGGCAATAATTGACGACCTTTTTGAAATGGTTTATCAGAACAATGAGAACGTTCTTCGCGGAGTCAGACTAAACGATTTCTTGCTAGTCTTAGATTACCTGATCTACGGCGAAGAGGAGACTGAGGATATGATAACTCCACAATCTCCTGAAATGTCCACCAGCGACTCCTTTAAATCTCAGTCTAAGATACATCAAATAAATGATGAGAAAATGGTAGAGAGATCAAGTCTTTTGCATGACTCCATTATTGATATCACAGGTGATTTTTATGTCAACACTTTCAAGCAGGTCAGCCACGGTAAAGGGGAATTGTCTAAAAAGGACCTTAAAGCCTTGAAACTGGGAGACAAAACAGTGAATGAGCTACAGCTGATAATGGCTCCCAGAGATTCAAAGAGCCTTTCAAACGAATCACTGAATTTTGAGAAGTTTTTTGGGAACATAAACGCATCCACTCTCTATGAACACGAGATTGAGCTGACTGGTGATATTCTGCAAGGTCTGGACGACCTGCAATTAGACTGCTGAACAGCACAACAATGTACTATGACGCTATTTATGTATATATACAATTATGAATTATGAAGTCAATAGGGTATGGCATTGAACCTTCGAGTAACTTGAGAAAATTAGAGTTGAAACAGGCTTCTTTCAAAGTCATTGCTGTCGCCCAGCTTCAATGGATCGAAAGTATTAAAATCCGTAGGTGATGTTGAAGTGTCTGCCCAGCGAGTGGCTGTAGCCATGTGGATACCATGAGCCATATGGGTGTTTTGTAGGTTTAGAGGGACCACTAAAGTGTCACTGCTATCAAAGCCATTTCCGGAGATTGATTCGATGTCAGTATCAAACTCGGGTATCCAGTTTTCGTGAATCTTGTTTAACAAATAGTTGTCGTACCGCTCCGTGATACTTCGAAACTTGCCATTATTATCAACAGTGGAGGTGGGAGCGTTATAAGCTATTCTCTCCGCGTAGTTTCTGAAGATCTGTTCAAATTCAATGATTAATTCTACTGGACTAAATTGGATTGGTTGCGGCAACGGGGGAGGAGCAGCTTGCGGTGTAGACTCTGTGTTCATAACAACGTGTGAGTCAGGGTGGTTGACAGGAACATGCTGGACATGGTGCTGCGGGTATTGTTGTCTGTTGTTATCGTTCATTTGCATGTTGAGCGGGAAATGCTGCATCTGCTGTGAGTTAAGATATGGGTGAGCTTGCAAAGCTGCCTGTTGGTATCCCCCAAAAAGATGAGCATGTGCATGATTCAGCGGCGGATTGGGGGCACTAGCAACAACATTCCCTTGATACATAGGTGCTGGCGCAAAAGTGGGGCCTGTTTGTAATGGCAGCTCTTCCTCAATTTTTTTCGGCTTAGTAGTGGGCCAATCGTTAAATACAGGAGGCAAAAATAGGAGGGAAGAGATTGGAATTGACCTATAATAAGAGGACGTAACTTCTGGTGCCTCACTGTTCTCCGAAGGTGATATTTCTGCTGAAGTCAAAGTCATTGGCTGCTGGCTCATGTCTTGTCTGTGTTCGTTTGAGTATTCGTCCTTGCCATCAGGGCTCGGGAGTCGACCGATAAAGGCCTCTAGCATATCTAGTTGTTTTTTTTACTCTTCAAAATCGTCTCTATAATAGTTGAGTATATTTTGGCAAAGCCAATTTCCGAATTTTCCATCTGTTTCAAAAGTTGGATCACCTTATAGATGCAATCTGTGGCAGCTTGCCTGACAACAAGATCTTTGCACAGTAAAAACATACTGAGAGTGATACCTGATGAATAAATGGCATAGACCAAAGTGCTAGCTCCAATCTCGTAGTTCTCCTTACCATTCTCAATTTGCATTTCCGAAAGTTGAAGAAGCATGCACGACAACTTGAAGGCCATGCCCCAGGAAGGATTATAGTTGTATTCAGAGTTGTAATTCAAAGAGTCAATACCGAATAGCTCTTTGGCCCTGCGGATGACATTGGATCTGTGCACTAATAGCAACATGTAGCAGTATGAAGAAAGAACTGTAAGTGTGTCAAACTGGGAAATGTTTGCTAGGAAGTCTTCAGTCATCCCAGAAAGGTACTGCTTCATTAGTTTGTCAAAACGCAACACGTTCAGTGACGACTTATCTCCCGTGTTGTCCCCGGGAGTGACAAAGTAGTCAATGCTCTTAAAGATTTTTATTAGGTAAAGAAACATTAAGATGCCACTGTACCTCTCTGTGCTAAGGTTTTCACTACTCTCGTTGGTGTTGTAAAGGTCTTCCTTGGTCAGAGTCGGCATCTCCTGTATCTGCGAGTTCAGCAGACATGGCTTGCCGCAGATGATAGCGGAGTACTTATCTCGCACATAAAGGACCCACCATATACGTTTGTAAAGTCTTTTATCGTAGTCACTAACGTCGTTGCTTTTGTCGAGGTCCTTATCCATGCCATACTTTTGAGCGGTTGATATTGCGGTTCTGGTCCAAAAAAAGTACTGCTGGTTCAGGTTCGAGAAACTCGAGCTGTAGCGGAACAGTAGAAGGGCCTGACACAATGGAATTGGCCTCGCTTCTACGCCTGATATATACAAGAATTTGGCCCTCTTGTACAATACCTCGACGTTCCTTCTGTGCTCTGTCAACTGCTTTGGCGACCACTTCGGATCCGTGGAGAGTAAAGCGCCAGAAAATAGCACAGCTTGCAGCAGGAGAATGCTCGGGGGATTCCTCAAATCGGCATACTCCCTGTAGAATACATGTGGGTCCATAAATATAGAGGAAAAGAGTACTTTTTGGAAGCATACAGCCATGAGCTTGCGGCACAGATCGGGGTTCGGCAGAGTAAAGGCACCAGCGTAGGTCAGTAGCTGGATCTCTGTGTCATCCAAGTATGGCGTATTCGAGTCCAGTTGGATGTCCGGCACTATCTCTTTGATCAGGTTATAGCCAGACGGTAGATGTTGCTCGATGGTGTTCTTTGGGTGAGAGAAAATAGTAGGGTCAAGCTTGACGCTATCCCAAGTTGACGTAATGCTCTTGACGTAAGTGCCTGAGAATTGTTCGTTTTCAAGCTCTGATTTCGTACGACGTTTCTTGTGCTTCCGAATGATGCACTCGTTTCCCGAGAGCTCACAGTTAGTGCAGGGGAATCGCACATTTGCATCACACTTTACTTTTCTAGAATGACACAATTCGCATGCTTTTGAGGCACGGGGTCCCTTACTAGGTCGCCGGTCTTTGGGGGACTCGGAATGCAGGTGATTATAGTGGGTATGATTATGGTGATGGCGGCTGTGACCACTTTGATGTCCATGGCCATCTCCGGGGGCAATAGGTTCTGCTTTTTGGGTCATGACCTCACGGGCGACTAGTCAAAAGAGAGCGGCACGCTATAAGGCCGCACTGGGTGTAGTCGCGCGACTAAGCTCCTTCCGGCCACAGTAGTGGTTAATTCACAACTCTGGATTTCTCCCTCACTGCCTCAGACGCCCAGATACTAGCGGGCCAACGATATGTTTCAGAACAGTACTAGGTGAGTGAAATAAGCAAAAGAGACAAAAATATTATCGGTATCTCGGTAGGTGAGCATGCGTCATCGATTTTCAATTTTAATTTATGGTGCGTAACTTCCGTACGACTGAAGAAAGATGAGAGGTATATGACAGCAAGAGAGCAAATGTGCTCGAAGTCATGAAGAAAGCCATCGGTCCCTAGTTCATTTGTTCATAGATTATCCCAGATGATAATCGGTACTGACTTCTAAGTAGACACTATACTTACGGACCCTCTAAGCCAAGATGTAACCATGCATCGTCTCAATAGAAGTAGCGTCAGGTGCGTCCCAGTAGTAACTTGGCAGATATATAGCGTACGACTACTTGGCATTGTTCCTCTCTGAAGGCCGTCTTTCTACTAAGTTGGTGTGTAAAAACTGTTCTGTGACTACACAAAATGCTACTATCTGAGTGTAGCAACTATTGAAATACTGCACAGCTTATTATTTAGATATTGTGCAACCTGCATAGGATTTAAGATCTAGGTTTTCATAGATCTTGCTCGTTTTACACTGATTTGGGTAGACCTAAATCTTCTATCAAAGTTTCATTAAAATGAGCTCCACTCCAAAAATGGCCTTTAACATATATATGCTTGAAATAGTTCCTAACACTATTACGAAATTAAATAGGGCTACTGTCATTCGTACAACTGGCTGTTAAGAAATTGTACGCTATGCAGGGACCCAGTGTTCGACTTGCAGCTACGCACAAAATCATATTTAGGTTTTTCCGAAGCATTTGTTCATTTTTGGTCACGTAAATAATAGGCCAATATCTACACCATCAAAAATCAATGGCCTTTGATGGGCCATTCACTGACTTCCTCGAGCTGTTTAGGGCGAGCCAGTATTTTATATTCTGCGGCATTATGCATACTTGAAAAAATATGGCACATTTCACTGCCAGAGATGGTGCATCATGTTTTGCGGTGACGTGCATCACATTACGAAATTATCAGTGGAATTAGATTGGAAAGACTCTTCGTTGATTTCCACATTAGCTAAAAGCTTACCGGATTCTGTGAGCATTGTAAGCTACACCCGCTCTCCCATGGTGTGTTCCAAGTTTGTTCCACACTCGAATCGCCCGCCGTATATACACGCAAGCCATCGGCTGAAATGGTGATGCACGGGTGTTCTCCGGATTTTTTAGTTCTTCCGTCAAATCGGATTACTAAATAGACTACAGTGCATTTGACTTATTCGATTAATTTGTCTAATAATTCCATGTTCACCGGCCTTGTTGAGACGATTGGCGAGGTTCTCGTCTATGAACACTTTGACTCATCTGCTTCGGGGGGAGAGGGTGTTTCGATCACCATTGGAGACTGTGATGTCATCCTGTCAGACTGCCAACTCGGAGACTCTATCGCCGTGAACGGAACGTGCCTAACAGTGACCGAGTTCTCCTCATCGTCATTTAAAGTTGGTGTATCCCAAGAGACTTTACGTAAGACAAATCTTGGGTCTCTAACAAAAGGCGCAAAGGTTAATTTAGAAAGAGCTGTTAAAGGTGAAACGAGACTGGGAGGTCATGTCGTTCAAGGCCATGTGGATACCACAGCCAAAATCACAAACATCTTCAAAGACGGCAATGCCATTGTGTTTGAATTTGAGTTAAGAGACAAGGAATTCATGCAATACATTGTCCACAAAGGGTTTATTTGTCTTGACGGGACCAGTTTGACAGTGATCAAGGTTGATAACGAGGCCGCCAGATTTCAGATCATGATGGTTGCATACACACAGGAGAAGGTCATAATGCCACTCAAGACGGTGGGAGATTCCGTAAACGTGGAAGTGGATTTGACGGGTAAGCTGATCGAGAAGCAAGTGAATTTGGCTCTTGAGAGTCAGCTTGAGGACCTCGACTCGCCATTGGCCAATTTGATCTCAAGGCTAATCGACAGAAAGCTCGAAACTCTGAAAAATACAGGCAATTAGGTAGTTTCATTATCAGATATTAACGCAATTTACTCTATACGTACTTCTAAATTTCATAAACCAATGCAACACCCTCGTCTCCAGCGGTGACCACCTTGCCATTACAGTCTACGGCAAAGTCTAGGACACCCATATGGTGCCCGACACAGGTGTGAAGTGCTTCACCTGTTCTGCTATCCCACTTATACACCTTTCCATCCATAGAACTACCCAGCAAGTAAGGGGTATTCTCTAAGAAAAGTAGCTTGGTCACGGCATCACCACACTTCACATTCTTTCTCAGTCTCCAGGTATTGCTGTCGAAAATAAATACATCACCAGAAACCAGGCCCAGCGCCATCAGATTGTACTTGTTGTTCCAGCTGATGGATTCGATACTTGCCTCGTAGACATCCTGATCTTCTCTCAATTCCAATGCAGTAAAAACGCTCACCGCAGATCCAGTCTCGGTATTCACAATGGCAACTTGTGAGTCTCTCGATCCGAGAACAGCTATCTTGCTAGTGGCATTGGTGGCCAGCGAAACCCAGGGAGGAGTGGCCCCTCTTAAGTCTTTGCTGTCAATCTTGAAGTCAACACTACTAGTGTAACAATTCCATCCGATAATGCTGCCATCTTCTGAGCACGTTAACAATTTCAGCACGTCTGAGTTGTCAACGTTAGTAAAGAGACCAGAAGTGCACTCAGACTGATGCGAAAACCCACTAAACACCATTTCCACAGATGGATCAATCTGGTAGCACCACACAGACCCATCGGTTCCTCCCACGGCAAAAACATTTTGCTTAGGATGCATTTGGATCCAAGACACCTCTTCGACATCGTTAATTTCTCCATGCAATACCCATAACTGGCCCTTCTTTGTAGCTTTATGGATGAGCACTTTACCCGTCATGTCACCAGTGACTAAGTATGAGCCGTCATAAGAAAAACCGCTTGCCACAACGGATTCACTATATCCCTCCAGTTTGTTAACAAGCTTTGAAGGGTTCGAACGTGTGGTCCAAAGATAGGCTAAATTATCACCTCCACCGGTGACCGCTATTGGCAGCTTGGGGTGTGTTGCCACAGTGAATATTGAATCTGTGTGCTGGTCAAAGTAACTCGTCGAGTTGTTTGACATGTCTATCTCAATAGTGTCATCTTCTTCGTTGAACCCTTCTTCTCCGTCGTCGTGCTCGGCGCCATCTTCATCCATGTCATCGTCTTCAGGAGCAACCTCTCCAGCGTCGTCCACTACTTCATCAACCTCTTGGAGCGAGATGTACTCATCCTCTTCAATATCTTGGTTGGGCCTTGGTTCATTTGCTGAGTCTGACATTGTAATTAAGACTTTATCACAGTGCTATTGGCTGGTGAAGAAGAAGTACACTATGCTTCGCCAAATAATTTGCCTTAGTAAGTAAAGTTCACTAAAAAATAAATTTATTTTTCCCTGTGAAAATAGGAAAAGCTATAAAGAATCTAAATTGAGGTGAATATCATTACTACAGTCTGAAATTTGCTATAAACTATTCAGTCACTTGAATATATAAAATGCCTTTAAGCTTGGAAGACCTTAGACGACAAAGAGAAGTTGTTTATGGCCCCAGTGATGTTGCAGCGATGTACGATTATGAGAGCTCGGCTCTCTACGCTAGCTCCATACGACAATCTGAGTATCAGTCGACTTCTTCATTGCCAGGGTATCTTGACAAACAAATTCATCAACGGTCTAGAACGCTACTCGATAGGTTGAGAGAGGAAAATAAGGATAGCTCCATTCTGCCAGTATCTCAGATGTCAGACCCAAGCAAAGCTTTATCGGTGTACAGCCAGGAGAGCAAAGGCATAGCTAGTGTTGGTGAAAACGCATATGCCAACTCCTTGCTGGTGCCGAAAAACGACTCAAAGCTGCCAAAGCCAGTCAAAGAGCATTCCAATTGGAAGCTTCAGCGCGTGGTTTTAGGGCACACGGGACA
Organism: Wenyingozyma naganishii; assembly: GCA_003706235.2. Lineage (NCBI taxonomy): Eukaryota > Fungi > Ascomycota > Pichiomycetes > Pichiales > Pichiaceae > Wenyingozyma > Wenyingozyma naganishii. The sequence continues at coordinate 226,288 of PPKS02000004.1, read as the reverse complement.
GGTAGCCGCTGTGACCTTCGATCCTTTGAACAAATTTTTCGTTACGGGATCTTCTGATAAGACAATTAAGGTGTGGAATCTGGCATCTGGTCAGCTGCAGCTGACCCTAACCGGTCATATAATGACGGTACGAGGGCTGGTAGTATCTGATCGGCACCCATACATGTTCAGTGTGTCAGAGGATAAGACAGTCAAATGCTGGGATTTGGAAAAAAACAAAATAGTACGTGATTATCACGGACATCTTAGCTCAGTCTATACTATCGATATACATCCTACATTGGATTTGATTGTCACAGCAGGGAGAGACTCTGCAGTGCGAGTGTGGGATATTAGAACAAGGTCGGCTATCTACACACTAACGGGACATCAGAGCTCGGTGAATGAAGTGCACTGCCGCTCGTCTGACCCTCAAATTCTTAGCTGTTCGATGGACAGTACCGTCAAAGCTTGGAACCTGGTGGCAGGAAAATGCGAGAAAACATTGACATACCATAGTAAAGCTGTAAGATCTTTGGCTGTGAAGTCAACAGAATTCGTCAGCGCTTCTAGTGATGGTATAAGGAAGTTCGATTTGCCCTCTTGCACATACCTACAAGAAATGGACAATTTCAAAACAGACGCATTGAACGAGGGAAATACAATTATTAACACGGTCAGTAGTAATGACGACGGAGTACTGTTCGTTGGTTCTGATAACGGAAGATTTGCATTTAGCGACTGGGACAGCGGAAGTATGTTCCAAGAGGGTGTTAATGTACCAATTCCCGGTTCGCTCAACAGCGAAAGAGGTGTTCTCTGCTCCTCTTTTGACCGATCGGGATTGAGGTTAGTGACTGGAAATGTTGATAAAAGTATAAAAATATGGAAGCAAATAGATGAGAATTTATGAGCATGACTCCCCTCTATTAAGCACTCGAAAGTATAGCATGTTCAGCGTATTCATGCTAGGCCTGTGATATTTTCTTGGCGTCGTCGATGATTTCAATCTGCTCAGTGACTGGCTTCAACTCATCAAGGGCGCTCTCGACTTCCATCTTGGCCTCTTCGTTATCGTTCATGAACTTCTTCTGCTTATCGAGCTTTCTGTATTCAAAGGTCAAGAAAAATCCATAGGTGGCTGCTATCAGGTATCCGATCATAGGAATTACCATGCATCTGTGGGTAGACACTCTGTCAGCCATGACACCAGTAGTTGGACTGAACAGGACACCGCCAACAATAGCAGAAACCAAGAATGGAGACGCTTGTTTTGCGTGCCTTCCTATACCTCTCAGGGCCATACCGAAGATTAGTGGAAAGCAGCAAGATTCAAATGCAAAGGTCAACATATAAAGGGCAAGACCAGCTTTCCCTGGAAGAACTGCGGCGAGCATAATACACACTGCACACATACTGCTGCACATGGTATAGATATATTGCGGGCGCACGTACTTGAGCAAAAAAGAGAAGATAAACCTGAACGCAGTGAATAGAGCCTGACTCACAGAAAGATAGTTAGCCCCAGTTGTTTTTGGAACACCTGCAACGTCGTATGCGTAGGTAATGAGGAAAGAGGCAATAGCAATTTGGCCTCCAACATAGCCAAACTGAGCCAACACACCCCAAAAGAATTTCCATTGTTTCTTGAGAGGAATAGAAGTGTCGTAAATTCCCTCAGCCTCTTCTGCCATTCTGTCCAACTCTTCATCGAGGATCTCGGGAATATCGATGAATACAAACACACAAGCCAAAAGGAGCTCAAACACTGCCACAGCACAGTAGACCCATTGCAAGTTGGTCATTGTGTAAGCATTCTCTCCCTTGTAAAATGTGTGAGAAGCAATTAATGGTGCTACAAACGAGCCAATTCCTTGGACAGATTGCGAGAGGCAAACTCTCAGCTCAGTGTACTTGACAGGACCACATAATACAGCATATGGATTAGCAGCCGTCTCTAATGCGGCCAAACCAAAACCAACAACCGCCATAGAGACACACATGGCAGGGAAACTTTCATATTTGGCCGACGGCCAGAACATAAAACCGCCAACAGAAGTTATGACTAGGCCGACAATAAAATCAACGCGATAACCCCATTTTCTAATAATAATACCTGAACAGGTCAGTGGACAAACAAAGTATGCTCCAAAATAGGCAATTTGAAAGTAGGTGGACTCAGTCTGAGTAACACCCATTGCAGTCTGCACATGTGAGTTGATACTGTCAAGGAAACCATACGACAATCCCCAAAGGAAAAATAAGATCGTTACAGAGGCTACTGGGGCAATAGACTCTCTAGCAGTTAAGTCTGTGGCAGTAACACCTCTCTTTGCATAAGAGTTGGGGCCAAAGTGCCCAATTTTCATAAAATTTGGGAGATTCATTAAGTCAGTTAGGTATTGATTGGTGTCGATAGTTGTCAAGCGGTTGTTTGTAGAAACCACATATATACCCGAGTTATATAGAGTTGTTTCAATCTGTTATTATTCCGATTTGACATACGTCATTGAATTAAGTTCGACAACGCGGGGTGCATATCACACAAACCCTGAAATTTATATTGCCGAGTAGAGAGAGCAGTAAAACAATAGAACCGAGTGCCATCACGAGGCACCTACCATATGAGCGAAACACGTCTATATGTGCTTTGACATCAGCATAAGACACATACATTGCTTCTCTCAGGAATGTTATATCTCAATCGAACAACTAAGGTCTTTTTTGTGTGATCTTTAAACGTGATATCTTCTGTTTTCTTGAACTCTACCACAGTATCAAGGATGGTTTTCTTTACGGTTAACGTTTAAACTTCGAGACATGCTCTGCTCCTAGTCCTCAAAAACAATGCATTCAGGGACAAAGATATTCCGATGCTGCCACTTCCATCGCTTAAGGCTATTTCTATAAGCAGTATTGTTTCCGGTGTATGATGCTTCCTTCTCGCGGGCTCTTTATGGCATGACACTTTTCCAAAAATGCTGCAGGAGTAACTATTTCCCCGCAAAATTCATAACCAACACAATCTCCTGTAACTTTAGTGCGATACCTAAAATTTAGACGTCAAAAAATCACAATACCGCTTCAAAAACTTGACAGGGAGAATCGAACTCGCGACTTCAAATGTATACTTATATCGACAGAATGGACCGTTCTGGGGTAAATAGAAGCTCAGGCTTCAATCAGATTGGCATCTCTAGCGGAAGACAGTCTCTACCTTGAAAGTGCCGGATGTCCAAAAAAAAAGTAGAATAGATCTCTTTGTAAAGCGTGTCATCCTTATGCAGGGGCCATGCTAATCTTCTCTGTATTTTTTCGATTGACCAAATGTCCCGAAGGACCAAGAGATTGATTTTTTTTGACATATATGCAGTGCGCGCACGCATCCCAGGCGTCGAAACATTTTGCCGTTGCTTCATAGACTTTCTGACTGTTCCAAAGTCTATGAAAAAATGCTAACTGAAAGAATTCACGTTCCTTCCGTAAGTTGTGTAAAATTAGAATCTCTTACTGTCATGCGTCCTGCCTGGATACCACTATCGTAGCTTAACTCAATCCACTACCAAGGGCATTGGTCATCTACAATTACGAGGGCGAGTCCCACAATATTTTGGGCCCTTTTGCGTTATCTCAACTCAATATGTACCTCACACTTTGTATTCCATTTGTCAAGCCTGCTTACTACTGGACAAACCGGGAAGCAGTATTGGTCTTCATGTGGAAGTCCGATGGTTATACCTGCACGACTTTTCACCAAAGAATTTGTCGCGAAAAGTTTCACGAAATCTTTTTGCCTACTTGTTATACTGTGTCTTTCGTCTCCATATAATAAGCAGAGACCACAAATTCCCACTTTTACTTTCGTTCAAATAATGATTTCTGTCAAAGAGTTCCCCATAGTCTTGGCCGAGCTGAGTGTATGTTGTTTTGAATATTTTCTTATAACTGCGGCACCTTACTAACAACAACAGCGCATCAACGAGTTTCTTACTGAAAAAAAAGTGAAGTTAGAGACTGAGTCTAAGAATTGTGCGGAAAAAATTAGCCAGAAAGTCGGAGTCGACAAATCAGGCAGTATTGTTCAAGTAGATGAGCAACTTGAAAAAGTGGGTTCTTTGAATCAGCAGCTCAGTTCAAGCATGGACGCCATTGAAATCTCGTATTTGCTTTACCAGTCCGAGCAGTCCAGGTTTGTAGAGCTTTACAAAAAGAGCAACTCGTTGAGGCCCCTTGCTGCTTTGCCAAAGGAAATTGACGTTGCCAATGAGTCTAAAGTTGTTGAGCTAATAAATTCATTCAAGGAAAAGGCTGATTTCAACGACAAGTCTATTGTTAAGTCTATGTTGAACCTCGAGGTGATTGCAAGAAACTTGAACAAGGTTGAATTACTGGGGACAAATGTCGCACTTTTCAACACTTTCAAAGAGCTTTGGAAGCAGATTACACATACTGAAAAGACTCTAGCAGATTTGCAGACACTCGTGTAACTATATCTTGTATAAAATGTGTATGTAGATTAAAACCAATGAGTTGAATTAAGCCCAGATGAACACATCCGTGCACCGTTTCTATTTTTCTCTTTTTCGCTGCTTTTCCCTCCCTCGCCCGCTATCTTGTTATGACAAAAAAAGGAAGGTGGGCAAAGAAATAAAAAAAACTCCTTGTTGGTAGGGAAGGAGTTATCAGGTGTAGTTCAACTAAGCATCAAATAAACAGGAACTAGGTCATGATGCTCCACAACAACTCTGTAGTCAAACCAAAGAAAGTGAAGAGAAGATACAGCGATGAAGGTGTTATATTCTCGAACATAAACACACGGAGTATAGTGGACAGACTCAAGCACAAGAAGAAGCAACGGGTGGCGGCATTGGAAGTCTTTGGCGCAAAGCTATCAACTGAGCGTCTTATTGAAACCTTAGATAAGGCATCTTTGCAGTTACTGGTGACTAGTTTGATTCATGAAAGGCCAGACATAGCAGAGGACATCGTAAGGATATCTCCTAAGGTAACAGTGGAGAATGCCATTGATAGCATGATGTCCAAGCTGAAGCAGATCATCGACCACATGCCTTATAAGGTAGATGCATCAAATGACTATTGCTTTTTAAGAGTGAAAGATTATGTGGACGAGTTCTTTTCAAATCTATCTGATTATACACTGAACTTCTTGCCGCCAGTGGAAAACGATTTACTGGTAATAATCAAGTTTCTGTTTGAGTTTCTCACTGAAGTGTACCCAAAGCTTCCCGAGTTTCAAGCGATAGAGTTCAAGTATTACACGAGGTTGACGAACGAAAAGCTGAGCAACATCCTAATGAGCATAATAGACCGATTCATTAACGACAAGAAACAGAACGTGCTTTTGGTTATTAACAACGGCTGGCCCAAGATATTAAGCAGCATCAACGAGCTGAACAACAATCAGTTCAGACAAGTAGAGGAGTATCTGGAAGAAGAGATAGAACAGTACAACAAGTCTTCGCGTGTGATACAGCAAGAGGAACAACATCCTTCTTCTGGCAATTTGGAAGGACTATCAAGGCTGTTGAATTTCTCAAGCGATAACAGCCCGTTGAGTGGGAATCCAGTGAGTGAGTGGCTATGAGTTCGTAGGAGGGCATAATTATTTATATCTAATTATACTATGGACAGGAAATGTGAATGTTCAATTGAGTATACCCAACTGCTTCAGGTCGTTGTAACTTGACGACTTGAGATATTTGCGTAATTTGTTTTTTGTGATAGATTGCTTCGTCTCGTCGTTGACCTCCAAAGAGGCAAGCAGTTTCTTGAATATCTCAGAGTCTTTGTTCTGTAGGATTGTGTTGATGTACGTCTTGAGGTTGTCGTCGAGCTTCAGCTTTACACTGCTCAGCTTCTCGACAATGTTGTCAATCTCTGAGTTCAGCACAATGCTCTTGACGTTGTCATCCTCCTTCAAAGGCTTGTAATGGTTGAGGTTGTATTGCTTTATCAGGGACACAAGCTTCGCCCTCTCTTCTTCTGTGATGCCCGCTTTGCGCCTGTAGTCTTTGATTGCCTCTAAGTCAGCGTAAAGAGATAGGCCTTTGCTGATATTCTGGTCCGTCAGCTCTCTGTTCCTCACAAAGTTACGCGATTTGAGGTCTTCTTCCTCCCTCACTTCCTTGATCGCTTCTTCCTGATACTTGGCAAACTGCTGACCTTTGTTTCTCTTGATCTCAGCAACGGCAAAAAACTTACGAGCAGACAACGGTCTCGTCTCTTCAATTCTGACTAAGTCACCCTCCCTACAAATCTCCTTTTCGTCGTGTACCAGATAGTCCTTTCTGTTCATATACTCTTTCTGTACCTTCTCGTTGTACACCTTTTGCAGAACGCGCACCTTTATCGTCTTTTGCATCTTTCCTTGTGAGATAACAAACCCCACGAAGTTCTTACGAGCCATGATTGGTTTATTTATGGCGCCACACCTTCTATTGTATCCCTAATTTCTTCGCAGCTCAAGCTCGGCCTCTACTAAATATGCAGAAATCTGAAAATTTTCGACAACGAGTAACTATTAGAGGTTCGAGGTGTACATTTTTCAACCCCTTCCTGATACAGTACTTGGATAACGGGAGACCTGTGTTGACTCATACCCCTAAGACTGTCCCAAAGCCCACGCCACCATGGTATTCGACATCACCAAGATTGCCAGACCCAATATCCTATCTTTGGAACCGTACAGATGTGCCCGAGATGATTTCAAGGAGGGACTTTTACTAGATGCCAATGAGAATACCCTCGGCCCATCGTTAGACCTCAGCTCCAACGAATCTAGTTTAGAACTCAACAGGTATCCTGATCCTCACCAGATTCTTTTGAAGCAACAGATATGCGATTTCAGAAATGCTGAGGCCCTTTCTGGTGGTGAGATTACTATAGAGGACGAAGCAGCAGGTCTCAAGCCGGAAAACCTATGCTTAGGAGTAGGTTCAGATGAAAGTATTGATGCTTTAATTCGTTGCTGCTGTAAGCCATGCACCGGCAAGATGCTTATTTGTCCTCCCACATACGGAATGTACTCTATATGTGCAATCGTGAACGACGTCGAGATAGTCAAAGTGCCATTGAACTTGAATACGTTTCAAATTGAGCCTAAAAAGATTGTGGAGGCTCTGAAGAACGATAAGTCAATCAAGTTAGTTTATATCACCTCTCCAGGTAACCCTACCGCTAAAAAGGTTGATATGGAACTGTTTGATGAGCTCATCGAATCCGTAGAAGAGCTTTCTTGGAATGGATTAGTGATTCTGGATGAGGCATATATAGACTTTGCCCCTATAGGCTCGTCTGCCAGCGTGCTGGTGAACAGGTACCCAAACCTCGTTGTGCTGCAGACACTGTCGAAATCTTTTGGTCTTGCGGGTATCAGATTAGGTGTCACATTTTGCACTCCCGAGCTTAGCGTTTTGTTGAACTCGATGAAGTTTCCCTACAACATCAGTAACCTGACTAGTGACGTTGCTCTAAGAGCCACCAAGCCTGAGGCCTTGAAGAGAATGAGAGAAAAGTGCAGCAAAATTATAGAGCAGCGAGCTTTTGTTGTATCAGAGCTATCAAAACTCGAGAGGATCGGTAGGAACATTGGTGGCTTAGATGCCAATTTTGTGCTCATGGAAGTCCTAAATGCAGAGGGCAAGCCCTCGAACGAGGTGGCAAATAAGGTATATCTGCTATTGGCGAAGGAAAGAAACGTCGTTGTCAGATTTAGAGGCAAGGAGCTGGGATGCACTGGTTGTCTTAGGATTACCATTGGTTCCGAGGAGGAGAACAAATTGCTAATCAGAGAGTTTACTGACGTTTTATCAAGTTTATAGATTATGTAGCGGCTGGTATAATTAGTACTTGTTGATGATATTGAAGATGTGCTCCATAGAAATCCACGCAGAGGTTGAGCAGGCGGGTGCCGGCACCGTTGACTCTGACTCTAGCTCTAGCTCTGGTTCTGGAACATCCTCAACTTCGAGTGTATTGGGGACTGGGTCACCGTTGAGTTTGGCTACCAATCTGCTGACAAAACCAGTCTCTTGATAATCAAGACCCTCCCAGGTGACTGGTGTCACGGATATGAAGCATTCACCACGCAAAGAAAGTTCAGATACAGTCGGGCGGCCGCTCTTCGTATTTTCTGGAGAGTTCGTAGTTAGATCTTTGTCAACAGAGAAGATGGTATCTATATTTAGCTCACGGATTTCTTCGTCGTAAGAGATAGTGGGAATTCTGTTGTAGCCACCAAAGGTTTTGGTCAGAGTGAACTGCGGCGCTTCACAATTCGTCTTGGACTGTTCTCCAACTTCTGGAAAATTGATGTTCAGACCCACACCATCGGGCAAGATTCTGGGCGACGAGTGACTGCGGACGGCGTGTTTGTGTTGCTCCAGATACTCACTCTCGCTGTCATCAGCGGTCTTTGTTCTAGCGCTTTGATAATTGTGGATGCCAAAGGAAAGTTGCGACAGTTCATCTAGAAAAAGACTCATCTTTTCACCAGCCAGAAGGTTGGAAGCATCGTGCTGAGAGAGACCACCCAATGAGATAGTCGGTATGTTTCTCATAAGAGCCAGTTGTAACATCTTGAAGTTATTGTTTATGCTATGCTCGAATACTCCTGAGGTTGTGTGCATGTCGGGGCCAATGATGATAAGATCGACGGAGAAGTTCGTGTAAGCTTTGGGGATAATGTAGTCAAGCGTGAAGAGGAGGCTGCCCATGGGAGACCCATTCACATACCAGTAGTTATTGTGACCTTCAACAGGGCCGTAGAAGAGGGTTTTTGCAGGGAATCTGTCATCGTTGACATCGTCAGTGTCTATGGAAATGTGACTGTCTCCATCATGAAACTGGTACAACGGATGACTACTAATTATGTTGTGTTGAGTATTATTTGCGAGGTGCACGTGAAATAGCTTGTTGTTGGAAAAGTCATATGGGTGGTTGCTGACCAGCAGTATGTTTAGAGCAGAGACAGAATGCACAAAGCAGACCAATGGAGCTAGAAGCTTCATAGTTTTGGCTGTTTGTGTAGATAGAGACTCCGAAGTCGACAGGAACGAAAAAAAGCCGTATATGAGTTGGTCAATGACTGATTGAAATTCAAGACGCAAGGTTACTAGGGCTCAAACTAACAGTTAGTCTGTCATACGAAGAAGTTTATATAGCAAAACGAGATCAAAAGATACCACTTATTAGCACACGTGCCTATACTGTCAGCAGGTACGCACCTAACAATGTGCTCTGTTTTTTAGGCCCTTGCATTATGCGCGCTCGCTTACCCAAGTAGCACGAGTAAGGCCGTCAGGCCAAAATCGAATTCCGAGAAAGTGAAATAATTAATCTGAGAACGTGCTACAGCACATGCAGCACGGGGTAAAAAGAGCCAGTGGTTGCGTAAGACTGCGAATGTACAAGTACAGTCAAGAATGTTGGTACAGTTGTGAATCGTGGAGCGCAAAGCACGAACAAGGGCTGTTGGGAATGGCGAATTGTCGTCTATTTCTCAGAGTAGGCACCCACGTGAACCTGGGCTCTGAGATGTGTTTTCCTCGGAGTACTGTCAAACATTGGTGGTATTAGACGTTGCGCGATTTTCTCGGCGGCCTCCACTAAGTAAAATGTCTAAATTTTTGAGAGCTCTCACTTATGCTCTCGCAAATCTCATGCTGGGGTCGTCATTACGAATTTGTTCGAAGCGCCTAATAAACATTCTTGTCTTGTGTTCGGGAGATGCCTGCATTGTTACTTTTCTGTTGTTCGGGCTAAATTGTATGAAGCGACGAACTGTTATATACGCGTCTCATTTCGGTAACTAGAATGTCATCAGTCAAAGCATCTCACCGCCTGCATTATCGCCTATCTGAATCGCTCTCCATTTGGATTGGCTTAGTTTTTCTTATTCCTGGTGTAAGGCTGTTTGCTTGTTACAGACACTCTATGTTAAATCGGACCTTACCTGGCTTAAGCCGCAGGTTGGTGGTCTGAACGCCAAGATAGTACATGTGTAGCCGACCGTCTCGACCGCCAATTCCATTTCATTTTTTATCTGCTTTTTTTTGAGATTACTCCATGGAAGGCTTTCAGTACGACCCTGTGAGAAGGAGATATTTTCGGATCCAGCACCATTCAGGTGCCAATGGCATTGCAGGTAACACGCAATTTTCCAGCTCTAATATTGCAAGAAAAGCACGTGAAGAGGAGGAAAGTGAACGACATAATCGAGTAAAAGAGGCAGATTCTTCTTGGCTTCGAACTACTGGAAATGGCCGGCTTTATCCGAACACAGAAACGGCTAATATTGATATACTCACAATCAAAGAGCTGAAGAAGCTGCTGTATTCTTCTCAGCCCGTGACTATCGATCAATTTCTTGATCTAAAGCCTCAAAATTTTAATAACATTGGGCGGAATAGAACCCTACAGCTATTCATTGGCAAAGTTCAATGTGAGACTCTGCGCCTGTCCCAGACGATATCTCTCCAAGACTGCGCTAAGGACGATTGGTTTGAATGCATAGATACAGACATCGTGTTCATTACAGAGGAAGGGATACGTACGTTGAACATCAGACAGCTGGACCTGATGATTTCGGACGCCACAGACGACGACATCGACTCAGAGGGTAACGAGATGTTTCCCTGGCAGCAATTGAGTTGCGCAAATCGTCGCAGCGGGACGTTATATTTAGATTACGAGATGTTTCATTCGCAACAGTCCCTAGAAGTAGACATGTCGCAACTGCTTACTACGACTTTCACAATGCAGCCATATTCTGGGAATAAGTTGGGGTCGCATATGTTTCTTAGTGCGCCTACATACTCAGCAGTATACCACGGCTCTTTTGACATTGGCCTTCACCACGCATTGTATGAGAGACCCCGCTCTTTCCCTGCTATAGCCGGTATAAAAAGCCTAGTTGCCAAGACTTCTCTTTTTACTGCAGAGGTATACAAGATGTCACGTCAGGGAGAGGAGTCCAGCAAAATTAGGCTGCTTTATTCTACAGACAGTCTCTCCCTTCCAAACCGCTCGATTGCCGCTATTTCAGCAAACGAGCCCCTTGCCGAGAGTTCAGAAAATGCTGGTGAAAGAGTGTTATTGCATGCAGCTGTAACGGCCAACGGCCACGGGTCTTTCCTTTGCGATTTGCAAGTTAAAGAGTCTGTTTTAGCCCTTCACCTCTTCGAACCTTACCGTGTACCTGGAGACAACAACCACGAAGAAGGTTTCGTTGCTTTCGGTACAAGAGCGGGAAATTTATATCTCGGAAAGTTTCCTCTTGACTTGAATGGCCGCCCACAACGCACTGTGAGAAAGGGGGTCTGGTTTCATAAATACTTGTTTGGCTCAGCGATTTGCCAGATCGAATTTGTAGCTGATGAGCCCCAGAGAATTTACGTTTTAGTGAGTGGCATAGAGAACCAGATGAAACTGTACAAAGTTGACCAGAAGCAATGTACGCTGGAACTTTTGCTGAACTACGAAGGCTATAGAAACGACGTAAAGCTGAGGCCAAATTTTCAAGTCGATGACCAATTCGTCGCTGTAGAGTCTGAAGGAGAGATTAAGGTGTACTTCCTGCTAAACAGAAAGCCACTAAATTTTGGTTACAGCGAAGATGGCAAATTCAAAATACCCTACAAACCGGCAAACGCAGAGACTAAATGTCTGTTTAGATGGCTACGGACATTCAATGATGAAATGACATATGAAACTCGGATAGGCCACCCGTTCCACGTCACTTTGTATCATAAACGCTCATTACTAGTGCTGGACAAGGAGGATAAGAAGCTATCGGTTTACGCGCCAAGGCACGTGCAACTGCCCTACAAATTGGAGCTCGAGCAGAACCGGTTGCTCAAGGACATTCATAAACCTGTTGCTGGCATTTAATGAGCTTGCGAGAAATTAATACATGCCTATATACGAATTGTGAAATATACTGCTTCCACCTCCCCATTAGTATTCGGCTAACCTCAATTTTCTGTCTATATCGCTGGCCGAGAACCCGTACTTTGAAGCATGCCTGGAGAAAGGAGGCTCGGGAGAGTTACCCCTAGATTTGATCTGATCCGAATTGAAATCCATCTCAATAGCACCGTACCCTCCTAATAGATTGATGAGCCCTCTCCTCAAAGACCTACCTCTTTCCAACTCGGCTGCCGAGATATCTGATGTTTCGGATGTGTTTGTCAGGTCGTCTTTGGCAATAGACTCTCTGTAAGTGCGTTCCATCTCCGTCAAACAGTCATATAACGTATCAAGAAACCGCTCCGTTTGCCTGTGCTTTGAAGACCCGCATATAGCTATAGAGTTGTCTTTGATAATGTACCCGAGACCAAACCCGTTGGGCGAGACAGGACCGAATCCAAACACTTTGAGTGACGGATTGCCGCAGTTTGAGGTGGATATTATTGTGTTGTTTATTTTGTCCCAGCCAGAGTCGGCAAAGATGGAGGGAATAGCACGAAGCTGATCCACATTCTCGACGTTGGAAGCAAAATCGTTAAAGTTGATGGTTGTCGCATCTGAGTCAAGCTCTGAGCCACCGGAAGAAGAGCACGTTTGTTGTTCAGAAAAATATCGTTTCCAAATGCAGAATAATGCGTATAAATGCCTATCTTGTCCAAGTCCCTGAGAGCATTCCCTAGTTACATTTGAGTGGTGTTTGCAAGCTGCCTTGAGTAATTTCATCTTCTCTTGTGCAGATACATTTTTGTCCAGAAACTTGGTTACAAACTCATTGGACTCAAGCGAAACTGTACGTATGGCCTCCGTTCTGCCATGTAGAAAATGCTTAGTCATGGCCGGCTCGTAGGTACACTCCACCTTACCATAAAGCGCATAATAAGCTAGCTGAATTGCCATCTGGATGTATGCGTCGGGCGACATACCCATCCTTTTTATACGCTCCATTCCATATGACTTGAACTCGAGACCGGAAAACTCGTTTTGGTGGATCAGATCACTGAGCCTGGTTTCTCCGAAACGCAGAGCTAGGGCAAGCTCATTTGTGAGCTTCCATTCCAGTTTTCTGGGCGTAGTTATTACGTTACCAAAAGTGGAAGGGTCTCTTTTGGATGGATCAGGCGACACAGACTTCCACAATGAGGGTGAGTGGTTGTTAATGGAACGTGCAAACCTGAGGATCGAATCGGTATATATATCGGAGGCAAATCGCAGAACGGTATGGCCGTCCACTCCTGTGTGCTCAAAGTTGATACCTACTTTGGCGTCTTTAGTCACGATGATTTGCAGCTTGTCATACCACCTATTGGTGCATGTGCCTACCTGCACACCTTTTTCGAGCTGTGACACTCCACAAAGGAAGTTTTCTGCCATCTTTTTCAGATTGCTACCAACCTCCACGTGGTCTAGGACCACGACAAATAGAGCACTATCGATGATCTTGAGGATCTCGTTGTTCGACTGGTCCTCGTCTTTGGTAATCTTTTCTCTAAGGTTGGCCCACACTTTCCTATTTTCCGAGGTCAAGATACCAAAACTGGACTTCGCCACGTCACCCAGTGACGTTTTGTCAGCGTCAGCCATGATTGTCTCAAAATTCAGCTTGATGTCAGTCTCTGTGAGAATCAGATCATTGTTTTGGTCCAGAACGTCAAACCAGTAGAATTGGGACCTGTGCAAAACTATGATATGGTGAGACTGGGCATCTGTTTGTAGCACACAGCCTGTCTTTGTCGGTATTCTCGCCGATCCAAACAATTTCGGGTACTGGTCCATATCCAGAGGCTTCCCGTTCTTGAGCTTGTCTACACTCAGCTCGTTCTTTCTCAAAGCCCTCACAAACCGGAGGGAAGACGTCGTGAGACTGGCCGCTCTCGAAATTTGTGTATTGTCTAGAGGGGTGGGGTCGTCTTCCAACATAAAAAATGGGTTCAAGTTTAGCACTACAGGTGAATCGTACGTAAGATAACTGTCATACCAAAACTGCTCAATGTAAGAAGCCCTAGTCGAACTGTAGTCAATAAGTTGCTGCTGCAACACAGAGCCTGCTCCTTTGAGGAACGTCGCACATGCCTCTATGGTGTGAGCATGTTCTTCTTCTGTTTGCAGAGGCTTGAGTCTGTCGATGTACCGTTGAATTGAGTCTTCTAGCGGTGGTATAGGTAGCTTCTGAAGGTCGCCTTGATATTGAAACGTCATTGTGCAAAATAATCAGTAAAGGGCATAAAAATAAATTGCTACTACAAGACCTAGAGCTCCAATTTGAAGTGTATATATACTAGCTAAGCAAAAGCATATAGATAAGAATTTAAAGGAAGGTCATGTTGTCGTGAAAACGGAACCTTTATTATGTAAGGGCAGTAGACAGCTGCATGAATTTTCTGTTTGAGTGACCCTTCAAAATGACACTTTCGGAAGAGTGGGTGCGGACCGATCGCGACAGTTGGCATGTGGTAATATGCGTCATGGCGCATGACGTTCTTGATTATGTAATCAAGGAGATCTTAAGGTACAACGGTAAGTTGTAGGTGATCACCACCGGTTTCTCTTATGGTGCAATCTTACAGAGAATAATTAGATACATTACCGTAATAATACTGAACAAAACTTTGGTGACAGTGATCTTAGTACATACGTCCTATTTATTCCTCCTCCTTGTTGGCAATTAGAGGTCTTTGCACAGGAGGATTCAGTACGTACTCTGCGTCAATCAGCTCTATCTTAGGGTTAAGAGTAAGACCGAAACCAGGCTTGTCAAGCACAGAAACATCCAAGTAACCGTTGACTGGTACTGGCTCATCAATGAACAAACCACCAAATACTGGATAAACCGCAGTAGAGTCTGGTGAGTTGGCAAGGTACTCCTGGAATGGGGTGTTTTGTTGAGAAACAACGAAGTGGTAGGAGTAAGGACCAGAAGCGTGAGGCACAACTGGAATGTCGTAAGCAGCGGCTTGCGCGGCGACCTTGAGGATTTCGGTCATACCTCCAACCCACATGACATCGGGCTGCAGGATATCAACGTTTCTGCCTTCAATCAGCTTTCTGAAGCCGTACTTTGTGTACTCGTGTTCACCAGTAGTGAACTTCATGTGAGGGTGAGCTCTCTTGATCTGGGCAAAGCCATCAAAGTCATCTGGGTGAAGAACTTCCTCCCACCAGTTGATATCGAGGTCCTTGGTCTTCTCAACAATCTCGATGACGTACTGTACGTTGAGAGACATGTAGCAGTCAACCATGATAGGGAAGTCAGGACCTACAGACTCACGGTACTTTCTTAGGTACTCAATGTTCTTGGCCATACCCTTGTGACCCTCATCTGGTCCAAATGGCAGTGGGACCTTACCACCCCAGAAGCCCATCGACTTGGCGGCATCGGGTCTAACACCAGTGCAGTAGAAGTCAAGTCTCTCTCTCGTGGCACCTCCGGCAAGTTTGTAAACGGGCTCGTTTCTGATCTTACCAAGCAAGTCCCAGAGAGCCAAATCGACCACGGAGATAACAGCAATTGTAACACCCTTACGACCGTAGAACATCGAGGCTCTAAACATCTTGTCCCATAAAATGTTCAGGTCTCTAGGGTCAGCACCTTCGAGAAATCTGTTGAAGTGATGGTGAACTAGCCAGCATGCAATAGGTCCACCGAAACCGGTAGCGAAACCTTTAGTACCATCTGTGGCCTCGATCTCTACACAGAACGATCCAAGAACGTTGATACCCCAAGATGTTCTAGACTTTCTGTAGGGCTCAAACTTGGACATGGGTGTGGAAATAGGGGAGTCGATCAACCAGTGACCTCTCTCGACATCGTGGTAGTCACCGCCAATACCAGGGCCTGGTAGAAGGAAGGTTCTCACCTTTTTAATCTTAGGGAAATCTCTTGCTGACATTGAATGAGATGAACGTGCAAAGAGGTAGTTTGCGAAATAACAGTCTACTCGTAGAAAAGAGTACGAAAACTACATTTCACTTACAACAGAGGAGAATCCACCCTCTTATATATTCTCTTGTGCGTGAAGTGACCCGCTAAATATCATTAATCCGATGAAAAATAAAGATGTTCCGGCTGAGAATTTCCATTTTGGGAGATCGGAGAATTAATGGTTTCTTGGATGCATTTTGCGGGGCATGCATACGCTAACGAAGTGGACGCGGCGTGAAACGCGCACGCGACTGATACGCTAAGTAATCCATGTTACAGGGTGACAATTCATCCTGCTACAGTCAAAGGGGTGGCTCAAAGATCGCATTCATATAACAACAATTACTCATGACTTAAAAAAGCGGCTTCTCGGTAGTCTTGCCTGTGCAGAAGTGGGGCTGCAGACGTTCATGCGCATCTGCAGAGCATGGGGTGCTATATCTAAAGTATATATCCCCTTTGCGGGAAGATATTGTTGTCCTGATCTTGCAAACTTTAGCACCGGGAGTCGCTTTTGTGCTTCTCCTTCAGTTCTATTGTATATTCGTTAATTTTGCCCTGCTCTATCGCCTTAGTTAATCGTTTGATCATTTTCTCATTCACATGCACACCAACCTTCATCAAATCTTTTATGCTCCTGTTTAAAATCTCGTTTTCCTTAGTCGTGCTAAACACCTGTCCACTATTATCCTTCAATTCCTGCAGATAGTGCAGCGCATTTCTGCCAAAAACACTGTTCTTTGTCTGTACTCGCACAGTGAATGTGTTCAGATCATCTAGTAAATTTTCATCGTCTTTGATTACTTTTAACTCCATGTTCTTTTCCAATACTACCAGTTTCAGCTTGCAGCCCTGCTTGCCTACTGAAATGTACCACTGATAGCCAGATTCTGTCTTGCAAGGGGAGAATGTGAATATCTCGCTCTCTGTGAGGACGGTGGTTGTTGTGAGTGTATCTCCCTCTTTACTGTAGGACAAATACTGACCTTGTGCCGTTTTTAAGGCCACCTTCTTTGCGTGCGACTCTTTCTCGCTCAATAACGCAGCCACAGACACCGGAACAAACACCTGCTGTCTGCTTGTCGGCTCAATTCTGTTAAGTGGCTCATTAAGGTCCACCTTCACGTCGGGATCTGGCGCATAGTTAAGAACCTGTGAGTTGTCAGGCAGCTCCAACTCTTCTGAAACAATTACCTCGTCGGCAGCTGCTAACCTGAGGCAGCCAACTTTTTCATTGCGGCTCGTGGCAATAATCAAAGGACCGTCTAAATCTTTCAGGACGGTGGCATTGGTCCAGCCTGTTTCAAAAAACGCTCTGTCTATTTCCTCGATGTTGACTAGCTTGTTGTTCACCTGAATGGTATTAGGCAACTCTTCGTCTTCTGCATCCGCAACATATTTTGCCTCCTTCTTCCGTTTAGATGCACTGGATTTACTACTGGATGATCTCTTCTTAGTTGAGCTGTCTCCCTTGAACTTTAACTTGGCAACCATTCCTATGTGCGATCACTCTTATTAAGCACTTCCTCAAAAATAATTTTCCAATTATTGATACAAAACTACTTTTCTACGTATCCGCGATTTTGACATAATGTGCGAAGCAGAATTACAACCCGTTCCTAGGCCTATAGTTGTAGTAGAGCTCAGCTTCTTTATTTGTGCTCATTGAGCCCTTCGGTTCACTCTTATTTCTAAACTCCTTGAAAAAGATGATGACGCTGATCAACAGTATGATAAGGTAAAAGGCAAACGTGCACCAGGTCATTGCTTCCGCTCGTGTGCCCGCCACCGCGTTTACAATTGTGAGCGAGCCTGTTTCAACCAGCCGCATTCCTGCACTGACAGCCACGTGACTCCACATCGCTCCTATTCCCCAAAGAATAGATAGAACAAGACTTAATAGTGCTGTGATTTTGATAGAGACGTGTCTGTAAGGCATAATAGGGATTGTGAAGTAAACATGGTTGAGAAAGAGGCCTAGATTTGTAGCTAATGTAGCCATCAAGACATACGGATGGACCACTTTACTCTTAAAAGTCTGCGATAATTCCATCAGACTGAGGGAAGCGGAAGTTTTATTAGCACCCGAATTGTAAATGGAAACTCCTGGGTATTTGTCACCGTAATCTACAGTATCTTTTGCGTACTGACAGTTCATGTCATCCCCCATCTCAATACATAGACCCATATATGACACTCTCACGTTCATCTCTGATAAGTTGGTATTGTTAGTTTGGGCATATGCTGTTTTGATAAGGGGGAAAAGAGGTGACGAGGTGTTGAACCCGTACTCTATCAGAAAGACATTCGAGTACTCTGAACTTGACTTGGTGCATCCCATTAGCAAAAATCCCAACAAGAAGTTGTTGATGAATAAAAATATGATTATTAGTAAATTGGGTAGCTTTGTGAAAAGAAGTGTTCCAATGGTGAACATCATCTTGCGTTGGTTGGTTTCATGACCACCATAGCCTTTGCATTCATGGCTATCTTCGCAGGCCCTATATATACACCCGGAGCCCCAAAATCAAAGTGTCTCACATTCACCGTAGCGAAAATTATGTCCGTGGTCTATTTCCAGATTTTTATCAGGTTTGTTTCAGATTCACTATGGATCTACCCATTTTTATTTCCTGAATCTAGATCGTCTGTAGTTATAGGTATGCTTACGGGTTCAGATTTGAGAGTATACGTATCAATATAGACAGTGTAATAACATAATGTACAAATTAGATGGGAAATTGAATATTATTCGATGAAGTTGTAAAGCTTTTCCAGATCGTAATTTTCTCTCCAGTAATCACCTCTCTTTTTCAATATTATAAGCATGAAGTTGATGACTAAGATAATACCAGCCAAAATGGAAAACAAGACGCCAGCACCTAGAGCGTTTAGCAAAGGCTCGGTTATAAAGGTAGCTATTGTCGCCAGTATCATACGCACAAAGTTACTAAGGGCAATCCCCGTGGCACCTCTTCCTGGCAAACAGTCCACCAAATATGTGACCACAGTACCAATCACGATCATACTGGCAAAACCAAAAATTGCGGTACCAACCAATGGTGTCACCCAAAACTCTTTTTTGTCAAAACACCAGCCAATAATCAGCAGCGAAATAGGAAATAATATGACGGCAACTACTACATTGAGTCCAAATCTGGCCTCGGGCGCAACAACGCCGTATTTCTTGCGTTTCTTTTCAAGCAAGTAATCGTTGTACTTACCACCCCATATTGAGACAACCATGTAAGCCACAGAGTTGGGGATGTACATCAAACCTATTATGATTTCCGAGTAATGGTATGGGTTTCTCGCGTAAGAGTACGTAATTGTCAGATTGACGAAGTACAATATCGCAAAGCAAATACCCGAATATGATATGGCCAGAAGTACAGGGGGATATTTGAAGAAAATAAGCGATCTCATGGGCACAAGAGCGTACACATAAAATCCACTTCTGAATGCTTGCCACTTTGACGTCTTTTTATAGGTAGAATTTTCTGAATCCGCCTCCTTTTCTACTCTTTCCCTGAACTTAATTGCCTCTCTTTCCCTTAACCTTTCAGATTGCTTTGTGTTGATAACTGTTAGCCCCGGTAAATCCATGTGGGCTATGTCTTCTTCCAACGATCCTCTGCGGGTGCTCTGCCTCGAAACAGCGTTGAATATCCTATCAACCTCCTCCTCCTCAGGAGGGTCATTTTTTTGCACCTCTCGAGGCCGCTCAGGCTGGTTTTCAACGTCCTTCTTCTGAGATCTTCGTCTTTCCCGCAAAATCTTTCTGATTGCTTCTTTATTGTCCTGGTGTCTTAGTGTCTCCGGTAGAAAGAAAAGCACCAAGAGGAAAGAGAAGCCGGCGACGGCTACCAGGAACCACTGCGTTGATCTCCATCCGTGGGATACAGCCAAGGCACCGCCAATAATGGGGGCCAGCAATGGGCCCATCAAAGGTCCTAGATAGAATAGCCCCATTGCCTTGCCTCTGACTTCCATAGCAAACAGATCACTGATAGTACCGGCACCTACAGCCTGAACGGATGCAGAAGAAGCACCAGACAGCACTCTAAATGCCATCAGCATGCCCAGGCTATTGGCCAGTGCACATCCAACAGAAAATACAGTAAACATGATATAACTGATTAGGTAGATCGACCTCCGTCCATGCTTCTCCGAAAAATTAGACCACCACAGAGGTGCTATACCGAGCATTAACAAATACAATCCCACCGAAATGTTGATTTGTGCCACCGTAGAATTTAGACTTTGAGCCATGTCATCAATAGCAGGGAACACGATAGACGTACCCATTGGGCCAACCATGGCACCCAGTGCTATGATCAACACAAGAAAATATTTCAGCTTGACCGGAAGCTCCCTAGGATTTTCATACTCAGGAACGATAGAACAAGAAGCAAGGATCCCTCGTCTGTTGCCCTTTGCGACAATCTTGGTGGTGTCAAACCCAAATGAAGACCTTGTAGTCTTCTTAGAAAGGTTTGAGTTTTGTCGTGAAGCACTCCCCTCATGAAGATCGCCATTTCCGTCCACTTGCGTCAACGCTACTGGATGATTACTCGCAGTGGGATGTGTTACCTTCTGGTCAGAGTGATCACTGCTGTGCAAGCTCAGTTGTGAATCTGATTGTAATGACTCCATGTCTCGGTCTTGCCGCAATTCTGACCGGTCCAGCTGGCTGCCTGCCTCACTGTTTGTGCTACCAACACTCATCTCACTATCTTACCAGCTGCTTTAACTTGAGCCATAAGCGGGTATTTATAAATGACAGTCGAGAGTTGAGTTCAAAACTTTGATACACGAAGGAAAAATTTGGTAATAGAGTAGTTCTAAGGAAAGGTGCATATATCCTTCCTCACCGTACAGTTGCTCGGGAACAGTCCTTCTCTTTATATCGTGCAAAGCTAACTCTTACTTTAAATTTTAGCTAATCTCAGAGGTTAAAAAGTTACCCAATTGGGACAGAAATTTTCGGAAATTTAAATGATTTTATCCGCAACGGCACGGCGGTGAACGCTGTTTCGCTTACAGGCTTATACTAGTGAGTCATATCGTTGACTTTACGAAGGCTGTGCTGTTCAACGGACGCTTTGAACTGTGAGCTCGCCCACTTATAGCTAATGCCATTTATACTGTATTAACTATACGTCTTTTGAAAGACTCTGCATCCAACTTCAGCTTTCCCCTTATGATCGCAGGTCACAGCTATGTAAAAAAAGCGAAACTTAACTTAAATATATTAGACTAATGATAACGAATTGAAAATTGATGTCAGGAGGTTCAAACTATTATTAAATCACAAGTCAGTCTTCGATTCCTCTTTTTGGAAGGCTTCTTTCCATGGGCGATATCCCTCAGGATCCGGCACTGACAAACAGGAACACACTATCTCCTTCCTATAGTAACACCGTTATGCACATCATATGCAAGCTACGGAATTTACAATACAGATATTGCAACCGTACACCGCTTTGTCCTATCGCACCTTATTCTGAGCACCTCGGTCTTCGGCCCGTTAGACGCGAAAACGGGGTTTGACACATAAAGGATTATGTCAGTGGCAAGCAAAGGCAAATAGGAAAGCAGCAACAAGTTGTTGCGTTTTTAGTTGTTTTGTTAGTGAGTAACTCCCGAAACAGCTACTCAAAAGTGTCGCGCAACAATTGCGGCGAAATCCTTTCTAATATTCTTTTCCCCCACTTCCGAAGACACAGGTAATTTAGGGTGGCGATGGCAGAAGAAACTGATAACAATAAGCACTCAGAGCTGATAAACCCAGGTGGGGCGAACGTGCCAACAAAGATTGTGAGAAAACGGAAACGGGCTTCGCTCTTCCAGTTTGTCCGGCTGGCTTTTATCATTTTTGTCTTTACCACGGGATGTTTTTCTATTGTTTTGTCGCAGATCATTGTTAAGCTATTCACATACGAAGACCTACAAAGACAAAAGTACCTCAATTTTACGAAGAAGCTGTTTGTTATTTTGCTCACCTTTGTCACTAATCTCTGCTCTCCCACTGAAATTATCATCACCCACGACGACTCGATACCTGATGGGGCATTCAAGCATGGGCAAACAAGGAACGGAAACCGAATTCTGCTGGCAGACCTTATCAAACAAGCTATTATTATAAGTAACCACCAAATCTACTCGGACTGGCTCTTCATGTGGTGGAGCGCTTACATCAACAATTGTGCTGATAGCCTTTACATTATTATGAAGAAGTCTCTGAGAAAAATTCCTCTTCTGGGCTACGGAATGAGCAATTACAACTTTATATTCCTCTCGCGTAAATGGGAGCTCGACAGGACAGTGATGATTGACCAGCTCAAGGAACTAGACAAGTACCAGCGAATGAAAGTAGAGGATTCTAAACTAAAGAAGCACTGGCTTCTCATATTCCCAGAGGGAACTAACATGTCCGACAACCGCAAGGACATCTCCGATAAGTTTATAAACAAACTGGGCATCGAACCTATGCGCCATGTGCTGCTCCCTAGAGTTAAGGGGCTTTACTTGGCGGCTAAGAGCCTGAGGCCAACGACAAAAGTGTTATATGATTTTACGATCGGCTATTCTGGACACAACTCGAACGAATTTGCGCAAGATATCTACACCTTAGGGGCTATCTACCTTTTAGGCAAGGGGCCGAAGTCGGTGACAATTCATTTAAGAGCCTTTGAGCTCAGCGAAATTCCCGGGATTCAAAGCGATATTGATGCCACACTCACTGCCGAAGAGGAAGAGAAGGAGATTGAGCAATTCACCTCTTGGGTCTACAAACTGTGGTACGAGAAAGACAAGCTGATGCACAACTATTACGAAACAGGAGCGATGGTAACCAGCCCCAGCCAGCGGTATGTATCCAGACTGAAGCTGAACAGCCGGCTTGAGATTTTCCTGGTGTATTTGATTCCTACGGTCAGCTTGCTGGTGTTGTATTTTGTCGTGAAGCTAGTTGGGTATTCTCTGGGTTAAAATGTGGGGTGAAGCATTGCTTTGCGCGAGTATTTTTTAGATCATATAGTGGTATAGGGTAACTAGATGTGATTAGAAACAAGTTGAGTGGCGTGTGGGTGGCATTATCATTTACATGAACGATTCTAAGCAAGCAGCACAGTGCGACGAACGCTTGGCAGGTCCTGAGGGCCTAAGCACGCTCACTCCAACTAAAGCAAATAGGTATGGCACAAATTATGCAGTGCGTATGCAAGGGCGAAAAAAAAGCTGTCAGCGTGACTCCTATTGTGCCCATCATTTGTCGTAGGAAGTTGCAGCACAACCAGGACAGGCTCTTTACCATCAAGCTGAATCTGGGCCTATCGAGATGAGTGGCAGCCCGCTTTTTGATCAACGCTACAAGCTGGACAAGTTCGCCGGCTTAGACAAAAAACAGGACTCCGAACCGCACTCGGAAGAATCTAACTCGAACCACTCTCATTCTCAATCTCAGCAACATCTGCAGCCCTTACAATATTTCCAGGCCCAGCAATCAAACATGGACCCGCTCTTATCGCCCGGTGGCGGTGTCGATACTAATGCTTCTGTTCCGAAGCAGGGTGGGAGGTCTACTTTCTATGATCAAAGCACTCGGAATAGCCAACAGCTGCAGCAGACTCAACAGCACCAGCAAATTCTTTCAGGGATTCAGGCGATAAGCCTACCCGCAAGTGCTTCTTCGTCATCTTCAACGAGCGGGTCTGTTAGCGGACGCTCATCTTCTTTCCAGCCCCCACTTTCTCCAGGAACCAGCTACCATCAGTTGGACACCGCTGGCACCGCTTTGTCCTTGCCGCCTCAACAACAAAAGCTGAGTAGTCAAGGTGCTCAGACCCAACAGAATTACTCCACTTTCCCATCCAGCGTCGCTTCTGGATCCGCTGCTTCTCAGTGGTACTATCCAAGACAAGATGTTTACCCTCCCAATGTTAATGTCAATGCCAACAAAAGGCGACAAAGCGAGACTCAGCAGTTCAAAAACCCATGGTACGATGACCCTAGTTTCAATGCCAATACCTCAATCAATACTCCGGATAACGCTAATGCTTATAATAATACCAATGCAGACCCCTTCGCACAATCACCTACTATGTCTGCGACCTCTGGCCCCTCTTCTACTCGCTCTAGCTTTGGCTTCCCACCTGGATCGCACGGCTCCTCCTTTGATGTCGACTCGTCTCGCTACGTCTCTATCGTACCGCCGATAAGGTCAAACGCACCTCCTCCACAGGCCCACCCAGGAGGTGCCTCGTACTACAACAACAGCAACGTTTACTTTCGGCCCAATGATGCCATGAGAAGACAGTCGCTGTCGTACGGATTTCTCCCCACTAGCGACAAGCCCCCCGCTACAGCGGTTGGGACTATGAGACTAAGCGAATATCAAGCCGATCCCCATGCACAGTACGTTTATGGCCAAGGCCAGCGTCACCCATTAAACCGGATAGCAGCTCCGCTGTCTGCCACAGACGATCAAACTGCCGGTAATCTCTCAGCTCTTGCCCCTATTCAACCTCCACCTCCTGCGCGTGTTCCTGCTCCCAAGATGAAGCCAGTACACTCGGAGCAAGATTTAAACCCTCTGATACATGAAAAGCCACAATTTCGGAGAGCCTCCGCATCCAACACATACATTTCGCCCCTCATGGCTCTTACTTGCAAGATAAGCGGTTCTTACATTATGTGCCGTCCAGAGTTTGACTACAAATCCTCCAAAAACCCTAGGAGAGTCCTCACAAAGCCCAGCCAACCTAAGTGCAATAATGGCTACGACAATGAGAACAATGACCTTATTTTGTATGTGAATGACGTACTCGGTGGACAGGAAAACAAGCGCTATCTGGTGCTTGATATTCTGGGCCAAGGGTCTTTTGGGCAGGTGGTTAAGTGCCAGGACCTCAAGACAAAGGAAATAATTGCCGTCAAGGTTGTCAGATCTTTACCTGCGCATTTGGATCAGTCACTAATGGAAGCAAACATTGTTGAGCATTTGAATAAAAAGGTCGACCCAGAGAACAAACACCACTTTCTCCAGCTAAAAGACAAGTTCCTCCATAAGAATCATATTTGTCTTGTGTTTGAGCTGCTAAGCTCGAATTTGTTTGAGTTAATTCGCCAAAACCAGTACCATGGTCTCACCATCAAACTCATACGTAAGTTTACCGTGCAGTTGCTTGATGCCTTGTCGGTCCTGAGAGATGTCAAGTTGATACATTGCGACTTGAAACCAGAGAATATCTTGCTAGTGTCACTGGACAAGCCAGACCTGAAAGTTATTGACTTTGGCTCAGCATGTCATGAGCGACAAATAGTGTACACGTACATTCAGTCTCGCTACTATAGGGCGCCTGAAGTACTCCTAGGGCTCTCATACAACTCGTCTGTTGACATGTGGTCGCTTGGTTGCATAGTAGCAGAACTGTTTTTAGGATTACCTCTTTTCCCTGGCTCTTCAGAATACAACCAGCTGGCCCGAATAACAAATATGCTAGGTATGCCTCCTTCATGGATGATAGAGATGGGCAAGGCCTCGACCAACTTCCTCACAAAGACAATTGGCCAAGACGGAAAGCCGGAGTATTGCATGAAACCTTGCGAGCAGTACTCAAAGGAGTTTCACGTCAACGAGCAGCCGGAAAAGAACTACTTCGAGCACAAGGAGCTTGAGAATATCATCATGAAATATGCCTTACCGAAGAAGAATATGACCCAGCAGCAGATAGACAAAGAGATGGCTCAGCGCAAGTGTCTAGTCCACTTCCTAAAAGGTATTTTGAACGTAAACCCTCTGGAACGGTGGACTCCGCAAGAAGCAATTCTTCATCCCTTTATTACCGAGCAACCATTTAGCGGTGACTGGTGTCCTCCTTCGAGGTCTTACCAGTCGAAATTGAAGGCTGCCGATAGTTAACAATTACCCTAGCTAAATTCGATTATTTACACTTTGACGCCTAATTGCCTAATTGTCTAAGTACACTTCTCTTCCCAAAGCAAACACTTATTACTTTACTATGTATGTATATACAGGTCATGTGGAGTGCAGCAGCTGTCAGAAATAGCAGCTACTGACACCCATTCTATAAGTAAAGTCAAGTTGTCTCATCACATTATAGGAAATAACGAAAAAACAATGATTGCACTAATCATAATAAAATCATACTGAAATCACATGAAGTCCTCAAAGTTGCACGGAACCAGTCAAACGACACAAAACAGAAATATCTGATCATTAAATTAACTGTGGCTACCTTATAACTAGGCAGGTAAAGGACCCGAGGGCTGGTCGGGCATGGGCAGAGGCACGGGCTTGTTAGCGTAAGCCATGTACCTCTGGAACATCATACCGACACCTTCAAAGATGGCCAAAATACATGCACACGTGACGGCACTGTTGAAAGTGTGTCTTGGTCCTCCTCTGATGGCCAAAGAACCACCAACGAGGAAACCTGCAATGATGGCATTCCAGGCATCTTCCCTCTGTCTCACAGCCTTCACTGAGCAGTCGTAGATAGAGAACAAACCACCCCAGACACCGAAGTTACCTCCAACAACTGGAGCTCTGGCTTTAATAGCAGATATGGCACCTATTCTGCGCTCTCCGTAGGGAGAGTTTCTAAATCCTTTGATACCATGCCAAATAGTTCCACCAATGGCACCCATGGAGAAGGCACCACCAAAGTCGTTAAGGATAACGATAGGACAAGGATCTCTTGAATGGTCAGCTGATGATGCAGACATTATGTGAGCGTTTGTGTGTATATGTGTGTGCGGTGAGAGATTTAATGTATAATGGTCAAATCTTAGTCTCGCTAGAGTCAATCTCTGGCAAATTTTCCACCAGCGAGTGAACTACGGCGGAAAGTGATGCAGGACGAGCCATATATGTGGTGTAAGGTTGTTATTGAGACAGGGATTCCGGACGCTGTTACTTACGTCTATCGACGCGGTGCTAGTGCGTCGCCACTACATGGAAAAAGTCGTTGTGAGTTATATTTTGGGCCCAAGACTTCAATTGTGCATTGTGGTAAAACGTTCGCAGTCGGAAACCGGAGTGACGAAACGGTCAGTTAGCTATGTCTATATTACCGGATACTGATTTTGATCTTTTAGCTGTAAGTAAAGCAAGATTTGTTTGATAAAACAAAACTAACTATCAGATTGTTGTTCTTAGTAAACTGAGAACAAGGAATAGTAAAATTGATTTTACAAGTAGGTATGAATTTTATAAAGAGAAAGAGACCATTCTTCAGAAATACTTACATTATAGAATTCATTTCTGAAGTTAGAGAAGATTTAATTTCAACCATAAATTTGACTAATAGCCCTATTAGTTCATCAGTCACTTCTACATTGCCTCCAATCAATTATCTTACTCCTGATATCCAAAATGCGCCTTTGGTACCACCGTTCACTGAAAATGCAGGCTACTGGGTAGGCAAAACAAAGATGACCACTAGACCCAGTCCGCTCAATCACGCCAACAAATCAAAACCACCGCCATCCAAGTCAAGAAACCTCAAACTGCTTAATAACTGTCATAAGGCTAACTTAGATGCTTTTGGAGTCGATTCAAGTGGCAGCATTGTTAACAAGAAAACCATTCGAGTGCTTTCCGTCAGCAAAGTGCAATCATTATGCTCTGCTTTTCTTTGGCTTATACACATTGACAACGAAAAGGAGGCTATCAGAACTATGAACCACCTTTTCAACATATTCAGCCACGCACATACAGAATGGGACCAAGCGAAACCAAGCACAGCCAGTACCATGTCTCTGAAGCTCACCGAAGCAATCATCTGCGTCGTGAAAGGCAAACGTAGCAGCCTGTCTCACCAGAATGTTTGCCGTAAGTTTGAGCTACTTATCAATTTGTACCTGGGATGTGTGAAGGGCTATATTGAAGCGCACCCAGAAAAGGTAACTCATTTTCTAAGGCGTGAAATTACTGCCAAATGCAGAGTAATCAAGACTCTCATTAAAGCAAAACCTCCAGGCGGCAAACGCACTCTCAGATTTGCATATGAGAAATACCTTCAGCCAAATAAGGAATTGCTTAGCCAGATAGAACGAATTTGTGTGGATGCAGCCCTGAAAAGAAAACAAGTGTGCTACGTTCTACATTATTTGTTATACTTGGTGAAGCCCCTACTAGAGATGCTTGACGATAAATCGCTTGAGTACGAGAGGAGAAGTTTGGCAGCACACTTAATAGCCTTCGGATCCGATGAAATGATCATGAAATACGAACAGTTGAAATGGAATTAGTCAAATTTATGCATGTATGACTGGATTACTATGTCATTAAATTAGATTGAAAGAGCGGCAAATCACAGAATTATCATCAGTCTGTAATGCTCACCTTTACGTGAAAAACCGATGTAACAAACTTGGTCGCCATTACTCAGCTTTTTCTTCAACCACATCACGTACAGGATCAAAGTAGGCATGCGCCATGGCCTCCTTAGCGGTAATCCTGTCCTGATGGTCGTACCGTAGAAGACGGTCAATCAAGTCAATCACATCGTCATTGGCAAGATGTTGGTTAAGGGAGTTGATGAATCTGGCCCACGGTCTTTTCATGTAATAACCCAAATCTTCGAACTCCGAGCTTAAACTAATTTCGTACTGGTTTAGGTACTTGTACAGTTCGTCAGTGCCCAGTACTCTGGCAATCTGGATCAACTGATCGGTGTTTGATTTACCGTGAAAAAATGGCTCTTTTTTGAAAATGATAGATGCTAAGGTGCAACCAAAAGACCATAGATCAAGAGAGTAATCGTAAAATTTATAATCAACCAACAGCTCTGGCCCTTTAAAGTAGCGAGAAGCAACTCGCACGTTGTACTCTGTGCCTGGATGGTAGAAATCAGCAAGTCCCCAGTCGATCAGTCGCAATTTCTTCTGCGTAGGATCAATCATCACATTATGGGGCTTGACATCTCTATGCATTATACCCATCGAATGCGAGTAATCAAGCGCCTGCAACAAAAGATACATATAATATCGTATGTCGTAGTCAGTAAATTTTGGATAAAGAGTTTTGAATTCAACATTGTCTACCAGCTCAAAAATCAAAGCTGGCGTTCTCGACACGGAGTCCCTTACTATGTCCCATAAATGCACAATATTGGGTCCACTGCTAAGGTTCTGAAGAATCTTGATTTCTCTCTTGATTTTCTTACGCTTCACGGGCTTTAGCACTTTGACTATGACGCGTTCCGCTGTGGGAAGTTTGTATCCCAAAAACACCTCCGAGTACTTTCCCTTTCCGACTCTAGCAGTGATCTCATACTTGCTGCAAGACCCCCAGGTCAATGAAATGTTCTCATAGTCCCAGTAAGACTGCGGATGCCCTTCATTTGCGTGGGCATAGACCTTAGAGATCGAACTTTTCACCATTTTGGGAAGTCAAATTAGTAGAGGGAGGGAGAAAGGGACCTGTAAAAATGATGATCCAATATGGGAGAAGTAAGGATGCCTATGTTGGTCACAAACCATCCAAGACCTGACGAGAATTTGGTTCTCTCGCTGGATCTCGGAAACGCAGGAGTGCCGCTCGGTCTGCGCGAAATTGTAATGGAAGAGAAATACATCCTGACACCAACAATTCAAGACAAACGATAGGGGAATAGGGAGATAGCGGGAAAGTAGAGGGCAGGCAGCCCTAGCGGAGACACTAGTCCACATAAAGTGCATAGGATTTACTGAAGCACAAATATGCTGCAATTTGAAAGTATACCTCAATCCTCAGCTCTAGTCGATCAGTAGAGCCTATACACACATTAGCCAGTCTTTTAATATCTCGTATACAGCTAACGTTACATATTCTGGATACCTTTTGCAATCTCCGACTGCCGTCTCTGCTCCTCGTGGGCTTCATGCAGTGGTTCTACAGAGCGCAAATCACCAAGAATGTCCTTAGTTTTACCAAAGTACACCTCTTGTAACATGTTTCTGAATTTCAGCTCAATGTCCTCAATGGTAGAGCCGATGTTCGCTACATGAGTGACTGCGTCAGTGTACTGCAGAGTCCTTTCAGTCTGCCTGGTAAGGTTGCCCGAGAGGTAAATAGAATCTTGCTTTGACTCCTCAGTGGAGATATCAAGTAACACAGTTGAGGTGACCTTATAGGAAGCAGTCTTTGCACTAGCGTTGGGTTCAACTTCAAACACGTGGATGGAGTCCCAAGATCCGGAATCTTTGGACCCTGTAAGCGAGTCTATGCTCTTTTTAAGAAGCACTATTCCCGCAAAAGAGATATCGCCTGAGTCGCTGTAGTCTTCCTCTTCCTGATCCCAAAGATACACGCTGGAAATACCACCCTCGTAGTACAAATCGCGGTATATATCGAAAGAGTCGTTGGCAAACTTCTCGAGCTCTCTGAGCTTGGCTGAAGGGTAAGGCGCGTCGTCTGCATCCGCCAATGCTGGGTAGTATTTATTGCTCCAGGGCGATCTGAAAGAGTCCCCGTCACGGTTATAGTCACATGCAAGATAATTCTTGCCGGACTCTGTGCAAAGTTTGATTTCTAAAGGCGTATCGACACTCTCGAGCAGGTCCTCGGCGATCTCGGGTGCAACTTTACAAATGCTCTCTAAATTCCTAGAGATGTTCTTGGGGTCCAGTCTCCTGAGCAGATCGAGCGAGGCATCTAGTTTTTGTTCCGACTGTGGTGTTAGTTGGGGACAATTGAGATGAATTGAGCAAAATGAAGATGCTTACCATTAGATGTGTTACTTGGATAAGTAATATAAGAACAGCTAGCGATAAATCGGTGGTACTGGTAAAGCCACCAATCGAGAAACAATTTGAGGAAGCCAGGAAATCGCGAAATGCTTACCGCGCGAATGTTTCCATTTAACAATAGTCTTACCACCTATACGACGCTGTCGTTCAGAGCAAGATCTTTTATGTTACTTCTTTCCACTCACAGCATGTCCCTGGAACTGATAATATCAAACTTGCCCACCTCGACTGGACTGTTGCCTAAATGGTTGTTGTTCATTTCTGTCGTTTCCGTGTTCAATTCTGCTCAAACTTTCTTCACGGGCCTCGAGCTAACACGCCGAGTGTACGCCAACAAGCCTGAGGAAACGACTCACCTGTCCGCCCGTACATTTGGTACATGGACTTTTGTTAGTGCTGTTATTAGGTTGTATGGGGCGTACCATATCAACAACCCTCAGGTGTACCAGCTGACTTTGTGGAGTTACTACATTGCCGTCAGCCACTTTGGGCTAGAGTGGCTCGTGTTTAGGACTGCCAAGTTCGGCAAGGGCTTGCTCGGCCCATTGGTGGTTGCTACCACGAGTATCACATGGATGACTCTTCAGAGAAATTATTATTTAAACTAAACTAAATAGTGTCATTCTGTGTCTGTGTGATTAACTTCGGTCGTTATCTTAGCGTGTAGGTAAGTAGCCTGAAGCGGGGCCAATGCAATAGCGTTAACCTGACAGGCCCACCACGATGTACAATTCTGTAAGTCGCAACAAAGTAATCTTCTCAGAAAAAATTCACCGTACAACACCAAATCGCATCATATTACCCTATGTTGTGCTTTCTGGAAAGAGGCGTACTCCGAGACTCAGTGTGTCCCACAATAACTGCCCTTTACCTTATCTCTTCAAATTACTCGTCATGTTTTGTGGGGTCCTGCCGCTTCAGGACGTCCACAGCAGGGCCCAAAAGTCGCTGAAATCCGCTTTTACCTAGTGTCACTACCTTTAGTGGGCTCGTGGCTGTTACGGTAGCCAGTCTAGGGGCATCGTGCAACAAGGCAAGCTCACCGAAATAGTCACCTTTTTGCAACGTATTTATTACGCCGACATCAGCTTTCGTAACACTGGCAGTACCAGATTCAATGAAATAAAAGTTTTCTCCGGCTTCTCCCTCGTTGACGACGTGCTCACCCACTTTGTAGTACTCTGTGTTAAGAGCGTCAGCTAGCTTCGATCTCTCATACGAAGAAAGAGACCTCAACACGGGCACTTCTTTCAAGAAGTTCTCATACATTGACCTCTTTTTCGAAGTACCATCCAGCAGGATACGCCTAAACGTGATCCTGTCCAATGCCCAAAGGACACATTCCGTCTCGGCTATTGCAGTAGCGGCTCTGGGAGAATTGTACATCAAAGCCAATTCTCCGAAGCTTGAACCAGGCCCAGCTGTATTCACCTTATTACCATTCACAAAAAAATCAACTATACCTTCCTCTATGATGTAAAAGAAATCTCCCTGATCTCCCTGCTTGATAATCTCCTCACCCTTAGCGACGTGCTTCTCCTGTAGGGCAAAGATGATTGTCTTAAGTGACTCTTCATCGAGCTGGCTGAATAAAAAGTTCTTCACCACACTCGCATTGAGCCTCTCCAGCTGTTCACCATCGAAGTCATGCACAGGAGGCTCCCAGTTGTCGCTGAAATCCTCTGGGTTCATTGCCTCTGCAGAAACAGAAACCCTACGGTTGGCATTGAAGTGAAGTGGTGACTTGGCTATCTGTGCAGCAAAGCCCTGGCCGGGCGCGTAGTTGGCGGAGGGAATTGGACCATGTGACGAATGTGGATCATTTGGGTCGTTGGCGGTGGCATTGACAGCAGGCGAGTTGACTGCGCCATGAGCACCGCTAGTAGCATCTTTACTAGAAGAATTGCCAGGGTCACTAGATCCAGCGCCACCTAGGCCGAAGCCACTTTTAAACAGACCGCTAGTCTGAAAGGCTGTGTTCGCATTCTGTGCACTGTGCGGATCATCATGAGTGTCACTGTGGGTAGCCTTTGTGTGTGGATCATTGTCACTAAAGGGTATTTTGAATGTGGGAGCACCATCGATCGAACTCTCTCTCCTCTTGGAATCGTGGTTAAGATTGATTCCTAACTGTTCCAGCTGAGATCTGTTGCTGTAGATGACGTTTCTCTGCTGCTCAAGCCTTTTGTGGAAGTAGTTGAAGCAGAACTGTAATACATCGGTGGGGTTAGCCCGCTTGAACTGGGAGGTCAATTCTTCAACCTCCTGCTGAAACTGCTGAACGGACGACATTGGACGGGTTGCAATATGTCCTTGTAATAAGCTCTTTTGTTCAGCTGGGAGCTAAAAAACAGCTTGCAATTGAGGTTGCCCTTGAGGGGTGAGGGTCTCAGCGCGAGATAACAGCGGTGCCAGGTGTGGTGCAAGGGTGACACAAGTGACGTGCAAACGATTGATCAAGTCCAGTGAATGGAGAGGTGGGGGACCCCTTCTCGTAGGTCAGGCGAAAGGTAAAGGAGTATATACCAACTGAAAGTGCGTAGCACATTCCAGGAACTTAAGAAAGAGTTCTTGTATTTGAAACGTCTTCGATGTCCTTCTATGAGAAAATCTAAAAAATAATTTAGCAGGGTTCGGCGAGATACTAAAACAAAAACCGCAATTGACATCTAGAAAAGGTCAGACTACTTATAAGCAACGGAAATCAGCATGAAGAACGTAAAAATTTAATGACTACCGTCAGTTCATGAGTGCATGCTATCCGTTGATATACCTGAGGATATGTGACATAATTCGTGGTGTGAAACCGGCAGGGCAGTTAAATTTAGGTGCCTGTACGAACCCTGACTATCAAGAGCAAGCTGGAATCCTTGCTCAGAACATTACTATCAAGGTATTAATTCGTGACGAACAAATACTTTGTCAATGTGTAATAAAGAATTAATGAGAATAAGTTAGCTAAGCATTAAGCCTTGCAGTTACAACCTATCATACGGCGTGATTCCATTTGAGCTACAGACAGCGATAGCTAACTATGTACAAATCACCAGTGTAAAAACTGCCTAAAACTCAACTATCTAGTTATGCTGGGCATTAATAGGCGCCTGACGGCGCCAATATTAAATGATAATGTTGTAATGATGCCATTTCTACTGCTTGAATTCACTGCGCGTGCTCTACCGCGAAGCGAAATTCTCGAAAAATCCGAGACTCACCACTGCATAAAGCCGCTGAGTCCTCGTGCTTCTCTGTATTGTACTTTTTTGACAAGTCATCCAATAGTAACAAGACAGACATCCATCAGCCCAGTCAGCTCGGTTAACAAATTAGTGTAGCCAATTACCTCAATCGAACCTTTTTTACTCACCACCAAAAGCCAGCACACCGATTTTCCAAATGAAGCTTAATGCATCTGTACTACTAGCTCTAGCTGCTGCCATCAGTGCCTCGACCGTTGAGCACCCACCTTTCACTCCCTATGAGAGTGAGCTCTCTGAGGGAGCTTTCTTTGAGCAATTTACCGACGATGATTGGTCCAAGACATGGAAAGTGTCCCATGCCAAGAGAGACGGTGAGTTCTCCTACGTAGGGAAGTGGAACGTTGAGGAGTCCACCGTGCACCCAGGTATCGCTGGAGACAAAGGACTGGTGGTCAAGTCCGAGGCTGCCCACCATGCCATCTCGGCTGCCCTCCCCAAAGTGTTTGATAACACAAACAACACTTTGGTTTTACAGTACGAAGTGAAACTACAAAATGGACTCAGCTGTGGCGGAGCATACATCAAGCTACTGTCTCAAGATGGAAAGCCTACCGACGAAAACCAGTTTAACAATGACACGCCTTATCAGGTAATGTTCGGCCCTGACAGGTGTGGGACCAACAACAAGGTGCACTTCATTGTTCGTAGAAAAAATCCTATCTCGGGTGAGTATGAGGAGAAGCACCTGTCTACTCCTCCCATGTCTCGTTCTACGAAGACCACCTCACTCTACACCTTGATCATCAAGCCAGATCAGGAATTTGAGATTCGTATCAACGGAGACGTTGTCAAGGCCGGAAACCTGCTTGATAGCCACTTTTTCAAGCCTTCATTTACCCCACCAAAAGAGATTGTCGACGAGAACGATACACAACCGGAGGATTGGGATGACAGGGAGTACATCCCTGATCCTGATGCTACCAAGCCAGAGGACTGGGACGAATCACAACCTTTTTCCATTGACGATCCTGATGCAGTAAAACCGGCCGATTGGGATGAAAACATGGAAGAGTACATTCCCGACCCAGAGGCGGTCAAGCCCGAGGCTTGGGATGACGAAGAAGATGGCAAATGGCGCGCACCTCTGGTCTACAACACAGAGTGTGATGATCACGGATGTGGTCCTTGGTCTCCTCCTAGGATTAAAAATCCACTCTACAAAGGCAAATGGACGGCACCTCAAATTGAGAACCCTAACTACCAGGGTAAATGGACACCTAGATTGATCCCCAACCCAAACTACTATGAGGACACCACTCCTTCCAATTTGGAGCCCATAGGCGCTCTTGGTTTTGAGCTTTGGACTATGAACGATGATATCCTGTTCGACAACATCTACCTTGGCCATTTTATAAATGAGGCTGAGCAGATCGGTAACGCTACTTTTGTGCCAAAGCTTGAAATTGAAGAGGCAGACGCTGCCGCTACTGCTCCCAAGGCAAGACATGAGCCTGAAGAGCCTGGCAAGCCTAAATCTATCGAGTCAAACTTTGTCTCCGATTTATTTGACAACACTTTGATCCAGCTTGGCTTGTTTATCAACACAGCCAACCAATTTGTCGTCGATTTCACCCAGAACCCTGTTCAGACGTTGGTGAACCGTCCTGGTGAGGCCATCTTTTATGCTATAGCTTTTGTCTCTACCTTTGTTATGATATTTGGCGTCTGGGGTGTCATTGTGTACGCTCTGAGTGAGCTTTTTGGTGCTGGGAAGCAGAACACTGCGTCTAACACCGTCAAATCAGCTCCTACTGTCGAGGCTGCGAAGGCCAAGGCCGAGGAAACTAACGAGCCCGTTCTTGTTGAGGATTCGGCGAAGACTTCTGACTCCAAGAAGAACGAGACGGAGGCTACCCGTCGTGCCTGAACTGGTTGCGAACGCTTTCCAGAGGTATGGGATGCGCTAGGGTACCATTTTTAATCATGCTATCTACGTAAAGTATGCTAACTATTGTCTAATTGATTGCTATGTTCACGTATTCGTAGTGCATTTTTGAGTAAGTCTACCCAATTGTTCATCTTGGAGCACTTCACACACTTGATCCTAATAGGAATAAGGGTCTTGTCATCCAGCACTGAATGGTATATACATTCTAGGTGCGAGACGTGCCCACAATGGTAGCAGACCCCTATTAAGGAATTTGACTCAGGCGAATCGTCCAGAGATCGGTCAGGAACACAGCTTGTTGATTCCCTAGACGTATTTCTATTCACTGGGCGAAGACAGTATGAACACGTGTGCTCTTCCCCTTCTAATAGCTTTAAGGAACGATCAAGATAGCTTGCCTCTTGTTTCCCAATTTCATCTATCGCTCTTTTAACCTGTTCATAGTTTCCTCCTTCTACTATTCCTTGCGAATCGTTAAAGTCCGTTGCTACTCTGATCACAAAGTCAGAATGGGCCTTCTGCCATGTTGCAAACTTATCCAACACCCAACTATCGTAGACCTCCTTGTTGAACATGTATACCTCCAAGTTCATGCTGCGGAACCCATCGCACTGTACGAGCAGCCTCAAGTTAGCTATCTTATGTGCCAAAGTTCGACCTGCCGTTTTCGACTTGCTCACTCTGTCCTGTGGCAAAATATATCTAGTTTGGTACGCATGCTGCCAAGCGTGTTCAAACTTTAGGGCTGCAATTTTGGAAGGAAATCCATGCACGATGGCTACCATTTTCCACGGTCGATATCCATCCTTCTTAGTTCTAAAAGCACCACCTGATTTTACTTCTCCGTTATGCTGTCTAAGCCGTCGATAAGGGTCGGGCGTCGAGCCTATGTAAAAAGACTTACTTTTAGCAATCGAGCTGAGCAGATAGCAGCAATAGAACCGCGGGAATGTGGCATCATTAGCCATGAAAGAGGGCTATGGGGGAAAAAGAGGTGATAAAAAAACATATGCAACGTTTGAAATGTGGTATTTTATGCACAAGATTTTCTTCGCGATGCTTTTATCAAATGTAAACAAGCCAATATGTGAGATCCTCTTAATAGTACTTGCACACTCCTGATACTCAGGCAAATATCTCTACATCCACTCAATACACTCTATTGTTGGACTCAATCATGTCACGTGCAAGCGGCGTGTACAGACCGTCGCAGACACCAGTGATGTCCCAGGTAACTCGTACACGTTACAGGTTCCCTATTCTCGATGTACAAGAGCTGATCGAACCGTTACGTCTACTCAATATCAACTTGAGCGAAGAGCTACTAATAAGACCAACACAAGATGTGATGAAGAGCATAGTGGAGCAGATCATGGTACTGTTTCTCAACATCTCGCCTCACTCTTTGAAAGCCAGGATTAACGAGATCGAGTCCGATGTAGAGGGAATAGCCAACTCGCTTAGCATTGTCAGCTGCCAGCGGCTGATTTATCAGTTTTTATGTGATTTAGGAGTCGACGACTTTAGTATCAAGGACGTAACAAAGCCCGAACCCGACAGAATCCGCGTAATATTAAGTGCAGTAATCAACTTTGCCCGCTTTAGAGAAGAATTTATAGGAGAAGATGAGGAGATGGTGAAAGCAACAGAGAACGTGATAGACACATACCGAGATGTTTTGATTGCAAACAGCCAGCTCAAAGCGAAACTAGAGAGACTGACGAGAGAGATTACTGAGTCGCCTTCTATAGAGGAACTGAACAAGAGGAACAGGGAGCTTGAGACTGAGCTGAAGGCTTTGAGAAGCGCACAACAGGAACTGGCAATGGAACATGCGAGCTATAAGGCCGAGAAGCGTGACTTGATCAAGAAGTTTGAGGACTTGAGGTACTTGAGCGGAGAGAAGGAACGCAATCTTGAAAAGATTAGGTCGTACGCCAAGGAGTCGCCCAGTGCCATCAGCACAATAATCGAGACCCTAACTGCCGATTTGCACGAGGACGAAAAGCGTTTAGAGGCACTGGAGCAACGAGCACGTGATCTAGTCACTTCGACAGAGTCGTTTTCCCTTTTGACACAGGAGTTCCAGCAACTGTGCAGGCTGATAGACAATCTCCAAAGCGAGGTAGCAAAGTACGAGGTTGCCCAGGCAAAGCACCAATCATTCCAGCAGCAGTATGAGAATGAACAACGCGGTGCCGAGGACCTCAAGCGGCAGATCTCGCAGGTCGAGAGAACCATCGAGCTGTATAGTGAGAAGCGTGCACGCTTAGAGGCACAGGCTGCAGAGAAACTGAGTGAGAGCAATGCTAAAATCGACGAGTTGCGTGCTCGTTATGAGCAGATCAATGCTGAGTATGTGAAGAACGAAGAAGAACTAAGCGAACAGAGGCGCCAGGTTGACAGCTGGAAGCGTCAGATGGATCTTTATCAACATGAGTTTGATATGGAAACAAAGGAAACGAACAGAGAACTGCAAGAGCTGATAGCGCACATTTCGACGTATATCTACGAAATGAACAAGAAACTGCCAGTGGCTACATCGGTGTAGGCTGCCGGAAGTGATGCAGACTCGCCCTAGCATATAAATACAAGGCTTGCGTTGATCGTGGACGCTCTAAATTACATTAATACCCAATTGCTATTTACTATACTAATTCACCTCAACATAAGTATCAGCTTGATACTATATACTGTCACTCATTTATAGAAGAACTGCACATAGTACTCCTTAGTATCTCGGTCCCAAAAATCCCACAGCTTGTCCTTTGCTGTGTCTATAGGATCAGAAGATACCTTGAATGCCACGTTCTCGTAAGGCTCACCATGGACCACGAGGTACTGGTACTCTTTGTTGGCAGGCTCAACCTTTTGCTCAAAGCTGGACATCAGTCTATACTTCGGCACAAAGTCTTTTTTGATGCTCTGGAAGTTCAGTTGAAACAAAAGCCCACGCTGGAAGCTCGTGGGATGCCGTATTTTCGTCACTTTGTATGCCGGTCTGCCAATTTTTGCGTACTTCTTTTTAGGTATATCCGACAAGGCGCCGCCGGCAGCTGGAGAGCCACCATTTTCTTCAGCCAATTTTTTCCTCTCCAGCTCTCCTCTCCTCATCAAGTTGTACTGATGCTTTCTGCCATGTGTATGCGTAATGTATGATGCTTCCGAAAAGTGGGTGGTGAAGCACAGTCGGCATTCCAAGATGCCCGACCTGTTTCTGAAGACGTAGGGGTCATTCTCTATGTCCGTCTTCGAGAGGAGCAGCTGGCGCAAACGCTCTCTGCGCTGCTGGTTCGTCTCCTCTGCACCAGCTATGCCTCCGCTTCCTTTCTTTGAACCAACTCTGTTCTGATAGTCCATTGATGATGAGGATAAAGACGGTTGTTCTTTTCTACTGGAAATAATTCTAAATTATTAACAATTATTTTTTACCTAAAATTACATAATCAATGTTTAACGCTGCCAACTGTCTGGGTGACTTGAGACCCTCTTACCCCACACACTCTGCCTAGCCATACAAATAACGTAGAAAAACCAAAGGGAATGTTTTCAGGTGTTTTATAGGGATGTATATATAACCAATGGGCACAATAAGTTGTCGGCTCCCCTTGCTACTCTCGCAACGCTCTCACATCATTTTATCTTAGAAGCCTCCCAGATTTTCTCTAAACTCTTTCTAAAAATGGCCACATTGTGGTCAATCACAGAAAGTGCAACATTTTCATCAGCGCCGTTCTCAAGCCGCGTCACGGCAACCAAAGCAAGCCCTCTAATCATCTGGTGCAGATAAAGCAGACTGCCGCTCTGCAACCTCGAAATACACCTGGCTGTTCTAGCTTCAGATATCGAGTCCCCCGATTTTGGTTTTCCGTTCACGACTTCTACATCCGCCACGCCGGCCACATCGCTGATTCTACCCGAGTTGATACCGTTCTCCCCTTGCGGTACATTCTCGTAAAGCCCGTCTAGGTCGATTGTCACGTCTATAAACTCCGCACAAACCTCGTAAGTCTGTATGTCAACTGGAGATGAGTCTGTAGCCACGTATATCTTCGAGTTGATGTCAAAAAGAAACACTTTATCGAAATTGCTATGCTGGACCAGCAAGTCCAGCAAATTTTCAAGCACGGGCAGCTCGTAGATTAGTTTCTGCACTATACGAGAAAAAGCCTCGTATATCGAGTGGTCAAATATGGACGTAAGGTAAAAAGAAATTTGCACTCCCTCAAGCCCATAGTCAAGCAGGTCATCGCTAACTCTCTGCATTATGTCCCTCTGCGTGTCTAAACGGAAATCTTCTGACAATCCGTCAATCTTGTGGATTAGGACTTCAATGTGCAACGAAGGGTTCACCTTAATAGCGTACTCAACTATTACGGCAAGATTCTGCAAAGCACTCAGGTACTCATCCTGGCTGTCAATGACATAAACAAGGGCTCCAATAGAAGAGAAAAGCCTTTCAGAGTCATAAAGGGATGGCTCAAACAGGTTCAACTGGCCCGGAAGTTCCATCACAGCAAGGTCAATAAGCGACTTGAAGTTCTCTGTGGTGGGCTTGGACGTACTTTCAAGGTATAAAGTGTCCAATGGCTGCATATTATGAAATACAACTTTGCAAATAGACGATTTGCCAGACCTAAAGGTGTTAGTATCAATGAGATAGACGATACTTTATGCCAGTATATCTTTTGCTCGACTTACCTTCGTAGTCCCATCAGAAGAATGGTGGCATTGTTGTCTCGGTCAGTGATCACGTCTGCATCGGGAATCATAACAACTGTTAAATCAAATCAATTTGACAGACACACACTACAATACTAATGATAAACACGCAGCGGTTACTATTGTTTGTACGGCCACAGGCGTATTACCTCATCTCTCGACCTCTTGCTCTTCCTTTCTCTTATTACGTCGATCGACGCACCACCACCTCCCACCACGACTTCAATTTCGTACTCTCGCTCTTCATTTCAGCCGTTCTTATCTTATCATCGTGCAGCGAGCCGCGCTTTCGGGAACCCAAGTGCGAAATGCATGTTGAGCGGTTATCGTGCATGAAGTGCACGTAACTTTTGGGTATAAATATGTAGCCAGTGGGGTCCAGAGCAAAGTTACGAGCGTCAAAGTTATTGAAGCCAGCAGTCTAAACTGAAGTACCAATATTCAATAATCAGATCTTTTCAAAGTGTCTTTAATATCCTATACTGAACACATATACTAAATGTCCGTCGCATCCAAGTACTTTCCCAACGAACCTGAAAAGCCCGTCCTACTGACAGAGATCCCGGGACCCAAAACAGCTGAAAAGTTGAAAGAGCTCAGCTCTGTATTTGATACCAGGGCAGCCTACTTTTTGACTGATTTTTTTAAGTCTGTCGGCAATTACATTGCAGATGCTGATGGTAATCTGTACCTCGATGTATATGCGCAGATTGCATCTATCGCACTGGGGTACAACAACCCAGAGATGTTAAAGACAGCAAAGTCCGAAGAGATGGCTGTGGCCTTAGCTAATCGTCCTGCTCTGGCTTGTTTCCCATCCACTGATTACCAAGAGATTCTGGAAAAGGGTATTTTGGCAGCTGCTCCTAAAGGAATGACTCACGTCTGGACTTCTTCTCACGGATCAGACGCCAATGAAACAGCATATAAAGCCGCTTTTATGTTGCAGGCTCAGAAGAAGAGAGGTAATAGAGGATTTTCTGCAGAAGAGTTGGAGTCGTGTATGGTGAACGAGGCGCCTGGTGCCTCAGACATGGTCATCCTTTCATTTGAGAAGGGATTCCATGGCAGACTTTTTGGCTCGCTCTCCACCACAAGGTCCAAAGCAATTCACAAACTTGACATCCCTGCTTTTAACTGGCCTCAGGCTCCCTTTCCGACTTTGAAGTATCCATTAGAGAAGTACGAGGGGGAAAATCGAGCTGAAGAAGAAAGATGCCTAACTGAGCTTGATAAGATCATCAGTGAATGGCCCACCAAAGTCGCTGCCGTTATTATCGAGCCAGTACAGTCTGAAGGTGGTGACAACCACGCCTCCGCCTACTTCTTTAACGGTATTAGAGCTATTACTTCTAAGCACGAAGTTTTAATGATTGTAGACGAAGTTCAAACGGGAGTGGCGGCTTCTGGAAAGATGTGGACCCACGAACACTTTGACCTTTCTATTCCTCCAGACATGGTCACTTTTTCCAAAAAATTTCAGGCCGCTGGATTCTACTTCCGTGACCCTCTGTTACAACCAAACCAGCCATTTAGACAGTTCAACACGTGGTGTGGTGATCCTTCCAAGGCACTTTTGGCTAAGACTATTTACGAGGAGATCCAGAAGCACGACCTTATTAGGAACGCACAGGAAGTGGGCGATTATTTGTACGAGGAACTCTCGAAGGTATCGGAGAAATATCCTGACACCCTACTTGACCTCAGGGGCAAGGGAAGGGGCACTTTCATTGCCTGGACAATGCCATCTGCTGCTGTAAGAGACAAGTTCTTGATTGCTTGTAGAAAGAATGGGCTCAACATTGGCGGGTGTGGTGACCAGGCTGTGAGGTTAAGACCTACACTGGCTTTCGAAAAGAAGCACGCTGACGTCATGCTGTCAATTGTCGAAAAAGCTTTGTCCCAGCTATAATGATATATACAACAAAATAATACAAACCACAAACCATACACTATGTGCGTATTTTCAATCTACAACAGTTTCCTATTCTACCTTTACCCGCTTGGGTAAATTCGACTCCTCATCCTCGGGTCCACCTCGCTTATCGTGCCGCGTAATTACCTTTTCCATGTACGTTGCAACAAAACCCTTGACCTCCTTATAGGCATACTTGTCCATATCGGCAGGTGGCTCGCGGGCCTTGCGGATCTGTCTCTTAGCGTAAAACTCGATAATTTCTTTGATATAAGGCTTTTCACGTGAAGCATCAATGCGGTCTTTGTACTTGTGCACCATATTGGGGACATGCTTTGCAAGAAATACTTTCCATAGTTTGAGTAGTTTGTCTTCAGGGATAATACTGGCTTTTGACTGTTTCTTGGAGTGACTGCTAGACCTTGAAACTGCGCGGTGGCTCTCCTTCTTCTCGTCTTTCACCACCGCAGTAGCCTTAGCACTGTTGATAATTGTGGCAAGTTGTTCGCTTCTCTGCTTCTCGAGCTTCTCTTGCTCCAGATACTGCTTTTTCCGCAGCTCTTCTATCTCCTTCAACCTCTGTTCCTCCCTCTCGCGATCACGTTGCCGGAGTTTCTCTTTCTCCTGATCTCTCTTGCGCCTTTCTTCTTCAATCTTCACCTCTGGCTTCACATCAAAATTAGAGCCAGATTTTGGCTTTGAGGGCATTTCCTGCCACTGTGGCTGCTCCCATTGGGTAATACCTTTAGCTCTATGGAAAAAATAGACAGCATTTCTTTCTTCATCCTTTGCCCACTCCCATCTCGGAGGAAGGGGAACACCATCAATCTTCTTATGAGGTGGTACCTTATCCACGTCGATATGGGCCCAGGGAACTTTGACTCCTGCTGGGGATAAAGAAGGAACAATGATCTGCTTCCTTCTCTCATCGATTTCATATGAGACATTCGTACCATTGGTAGTGGCATTACTCTCCTTCTTTGGGATGCGATAAATCACCTCGAGATTCTGCCAGTTCCCAAGCAGTTTTCTGCTTATGTCGCATACTTCCTCGTCGTGGCTCTTATCTATGACCTGCTGTAGATAGATGTCAATTTTACAGGTTTGAATAGTGTTCCTCGCCTTCAAAGCTGGCCAACTATCTATCAATTTGGTCACTATGCGAATGATGTCTGCCTCTCCCTGAGAAAACTTACGTCCTTCTGATTGGTTCAAGATGGCTTTGAATACAAAGCTCATTGCTTGCATACCGTGGAGCCTGCTCATGCGCTGCAAAACTGCATCGTCCTCGGTCAAGACAATCCTTCCAATAATCTTTTCTATAACCAAGAAATCCAAGTCTGGCTGCATCAAGCAGGTAGTGACCTTTGGCACATCTTGTATTGCGATTGGCTTGACGCTCAAAGCTTTCACAAACTCGACATTCACCTTGGACTCCTCGTTCTGCTGTGTCACCTTCACACCCTTCTTCTTCTGCGCATTGATCCAAGTCTTCTCGTCACTAGCACGCACTCCGAGAGCTTCAGTAATAGCGTGAGGAAGTAGTCGAGCACTTTCGCTTTGGGTCTTACCACCAAGAAACCCAATACAATTTGGTTCACCACAGTAACACACTTGAGCTTCTGCTCCGTACCGATCGACATTATAATCAAAAGTGATCTCCTCACCTCTTTCAATCTTCCGCTTTGCAAAAAGACCCATCCTATACTTTGTTCCTACTACCCACTTATCGATATAGGCGTTGGGATTGCACGAGTGGTTGGCAAAACGACACAGACCGGCCTTCTTCGTGGCATCAATGTACTCACCGCTCTGCAGCATCATAAAATAAAAATGCTTAATACCTTCATCAGCGTACTTGTTCCTTCTGACAACGTAGTCTGCATCAGATATCACCTCCCCGACGTACTCGTAGATAAATGTATCAGGTTCCAGATCCTCGTTCGCCCTCAAACCGTAGCCTTTCTTCTCTGTTTTGAATACAGAAATATCAGCGTACTCCTTTCTTTGAAATCGCTGGTTCTGGCACCCGGTCGTCGCACAGCAATCGCCACCAACACACTCTATATTTGTCAATCTATTGATACAGTCTGAGTCAGATCCACAAGCGACGTTAACTCCGTCGACAAACTCCTCCTGGCAGTCACACTCCATTACATCGTCCTGCTCCGAGGTATTTCCCAATTTCTTGTTGAGGTAAATGCTAACTTCGATCTGCTGGAAGTTTATGCACGCCTCTTCAGTCATATCTTTGGCATCAAGGAATAGTTGACGTGGACGCTTAGTAGGGGAAGCAGACCGGTTAGTTCCGTTAGTTCCATTAGTTCCGTTTGAATCGGTTATACCATTAGATTTAGTTGATTCATTTGCCACCCCGTTCATGTTCTCATCATCAGCCACGTAGCTGATACTTTTAGCCATTGTATATTTGAGATG
The DNA here is from genome assembly GCA_003706235.2 of Wenyingozyma naganishii. Taxonomy (NCBI): domain Eukaryota; kingdom Fungi; phylum Ascomycota; class Pichiomycetes; order Pichiales; family Pichiaceae; genus Wenyingozyma; species Wenyingozyma naganishii. The sequence goes on along the minus strand of PPKS02000004.1, from coordinate 181,421 downwards.
AGCAAAATTGTATTTGTACTGGCAACCCAATAGAAGGATTGATGATTTGGTTATTTTTTTGTCAAAATGGGTATACCCGCCTGAAACACCTACTCCTGTTTGAGGCAAAGTTCTCTAGCGCAACCGCTGTTCCAAACTAGGGATATGCTATGTCTATACTTCTATGTGCTTCATACTTTTCACCAGGTTTTGATTTTTCACTAGACGAAAAACACTAGTTGCGTTAGCATGCGAGAATTGTAGCGATCTCAATTCAGGCGGTGCATTCTAGTCACAGATCACAATTGTGGTTTTGTTGTACCAGATCATCGTCAACTAAGCCGGGCGTTTGCGAAGGCGGAAAGCCACACTCATGGCATCAATACAGCCGCGTGCAATGAACGAACTAGATTTGCCTGGAACAGTGGTGCCGCAGCCCGATATAACCAGGCTTCATTCTGCAAACACCTCAGGGCTTGCAGTCTCCGAAAACTCAGAAGCATGGTCATATTATGAGAGGAAGGTACCTCATTTGGACGCCATAGACAAGCATATCACACGGTTGCCCCAATTTCAAAATACTAAAGAGTTGTTGGTTTGTCTCGCTAGGCTAGAAAACAATGACTTTATCGATCTCTCGGAGTTTGAAAGTGGGATTGTTACTTCTCCTGATCCAGATTACCAGTTTGAAGTGGTAGTAGAGAACGAGAGGGGCGCTATGCTTTTTGGAATTCCCATGTTCTCAAATGAATCCCTTCTATACCCACTGGACCCTTCCAAGTTCCAGACCCTCAAGGGCAAGCAGATAGCCAGGCTGGACTTGTACCCGCTGCCCGGGGTCAATTGGCGTTGGGCCTGGAACTCTTGGTACGTATTGATGATAGACGATGTAGATGAGCAGGGTTGGGTCTATTCTAGGATTAGTTTTGGTAGCAAGAAGTGGAAGGGTGTAGGGCGGTTCGGGAACTTCGTTAGACGACGAGTATGGGTAAGAATGAGGGAACACTGTGGTCCTGATGTCGCACCACAGCTGGAGATTGAGTCAACAGATTTCGATCGGGAATTGCAGTCCTCAATCACTGTTTTAGAGTCGCCTGTCGCTCATTCAACTAATAAATCGAGAAGCAGCAAAGGCACAAAATGGTCAAGAAGTCAGCGACCTCGTAGCTCAAAGCACAATATTTTGAAATCAATATTTAGATCCACTAAGCGCAAGAAGATACCTACAGTGGAGTTTGAGGAAATTGCAGACGGAAGCGATGGTGCCATTGACCCAACGCCTTCGTCATCAAATGTGAACCAGACTGTGGAAGAATGGTTACCAAGCATTTCTGAAGTCGTTAGCCCAGAAGCGCCCGATTCGAACATATCTATGGATGTGAGAGTCTCTGAACTAATTGAGCAAATGAACTCTTTCAAAATAGACAGACTTAGAATTACATATCTCCTCGATACCATTTTCGGCTGGAACAACGAAACACTGCAACGATTTGCTCTTAGAGGCCAAGAGAAAAACCAGTGGATCAAACAGCTTCTCTCTACTATCGAGTTTAGCCACTCCAAAAAGGTGTTCTCCAAACGACTTTCAGACAAGATTTCTGAATACAAGCACTCCAGTGATGTTGATGGAACACGTTTGGAAATGTTAACAGCAATCTCGGAGGCCACGGCGTCCGAGATCCAAAGTTGTCTATACAACTCTGAAAAGCTAAGCACGCAGTCTATTACGTCACATACGCTGACCGCACCGTAGGTTCAGTACTTTGCATCTAATTATATACAAGATTTAATGATAAAGCATCACATGTGTCTCTCGACCTGCACTTCCTCTACGACCTCAATACTGTCCTCTGGAAGAACCTCTATTTTTGAGTCGAGCGCAATACCACAGTCCATACCTGGTTTCACCTCTGTAACACTGTCCTTATGTATCTTCAGCTGTTTGATAGCTCCCCTGAAGAGCTCCTTGCCCTTTCTCATCAGCCTTACCGTGGAATTATGTTTGATTGTTCCATTTTTCACCTTAGAACCAGCCACAATCATGGTCTTCTTGCCTCCGAGCGAGATTTTGAACATCTCTTTCACCGTGGCGACAGCAGTGACTTTAGTTTCATAGATGGGAGTCAAATTCGACTTCAGCACCTCCATTACCTCTTGAATCAAATGATAAATCACATTAAACTCTTTAATGGTAACTCCTGCTTTGCTCGCCGAGTTGATGGTATCCTTGGGGACCTTGCAATTAAAAACCAAAATTTCCGCATCAGCCAACCTGGCTCTCTCAATATCGGATTCCGTTGGAAGTCCTACTTCGTGGTATAAAACTCTAGACTGTACTTCGTCATAACCGAGACCTGTAATACTTTCAGCCACTGCTTCAGCTGACCCCGCCACATCCGCTTTGACGATAAATGGAACGCTCTTAACTTCGGACTCTTTAGATTCATACAAGTCCGGCGCCAGCTCCTTAATCTCATCTTCTGTCAGTCCTGCTTTCCTATACTCTTCAATTTTGTTCTTTTTTCCCTCCTGCTCAATCAACGAGACGCGCTGTTCATTGATACGCTGTACCTCAACTGATTGCGTCAAGAGTTCTTCTCGCCTCACTCTGTTCTGTATAACTTTCTTTGCAAAGGCCTCACTATTCGCTTCAATAGCAGTGTCTCCTGCCTCTGGCAGCTCTTTCCAACCAGAAATCTCTACAGGAACCGAGGGACCAGCAGCTTTGACAGTCTTAGCGTACTCGTCTCTCATCACTCTAACCTTACAGTAAGTTGTACCTGCAACTAGAATAGCTCCTGGTTTCAACGTACCTCTTTTGACAAGGAACGTGGCCACATTTCCCAGCCCTTTTTTGATCTCAGACTCTATAATGAAACCCTCCACAGGAACAGAAGTGGTCTCTGCCTTTAGATCTAAAATGTCGGCTACAGTGACAATAGTCTCCTCTAATTCATCCATTCCCAGCCCCGTTTTACCAGATACACAGACAGTAGGAACGTCTCCACCGTAGTCTTCCACCTCTATTCCCTGAGCTGACAAGTCAGCTACTGTTTTCTCAGGTTTTGCCTCTTCCTTGTCGCACTTGTTGATGGCGACCACCATATGAACATTTGAGCTCTTAGCGTGCTTGATAGCTTCTATAGTTTGAGGCATCACGGAATCATCTGCTGCAACAACCAGAACAACGATGTCGGTAACATCGGCACCCCTCTGGCGCATCTTCAAGAAAGCTGCATGTCCAGGAGTATCCAAAAACGTAATATCCTTCTTAGAATTGGGTGTCTTGACAGAAAATGCACCAATATGCTGCGTGATACCACCATGCTCACCCGCAACAATCGAAGACTTCCTCAGATAGTCCAAAATCGTAGTCTTTCCGTGGTCCACATGTCCCATGATCGTAACAATCGGTGGCCTCGTTTTCAAAAGCTTCGGATCTACCGGGCTTGGAAACAGATCAGCACCTAAGTCATCGTTCATATCCACCTCAAAACCATACTCATCAGCTATAAGTGCTGCATTCTCAGCATCCAGAATGTGGTCATGGGTCATGTTCTCAAATCCCAAGTCTTTTAGTTTCTCAAGAAGAGCAGGGAGCCTGATTCGAAGAATACTCGAGAGGTTGGCTACGGTTAAGAAAGAAGGAATGTGCAACTTTGGGTTGCTCTTGGCTATGGGAACAACTTTCTTCGTTTCAGTCTTTTTGTAATGGGTTTGCTGGACTGGTTTCGCTTGGCTTGGACGCTTCTTGTCGTTTGTGGGCTTCACGTCTTTATTTTTCCTCTGTGATCGGTCACCAGCTGCACCAGTTGGACTCTTTCTTGGTTTAGCAACGCCGTCTGCGTTCAAAGCCTTTCCTTTCACGGGGCTCTTTTTCGACTTATCTGTTGCCGCCCTTTGGTTAGTGACCTGTTCTCTTTGTCTTAGGTCTCTTTCAGCGCTCTTCGTTTCCCCTGCTGTTCTTTTGCTAATCGGCCTCACCCTTTTATCAGTTTGTGCATGGGGCTTCCTGGTCGAAGCCGGATGTGATAACTGTGAGCTTTTCGTCTGCAGAACAGCATCTACAGACTCAGTTGGCTGCTCAGCTTGTGGCTTTTCCGCAGATATATTCTTCCCAAACCGTGAACGTCTGGCAAAGGAAGACGACCATCGCAGAGAGTTGAGGACAAGACCGTTCCTCACCTGGGAACCTGCAAGAGGCAGGTGTGTAGGGAGTCGCAACATCTTGTGTCCGAGTTGTCTTGGGACGATTTTCGGATCTGGTAATGTCTAAGTAAGAAGTGAAAGCATTCAGTTGACTACAGTGCCTACCGATTTTTTTTCTCGGAGAAAATACTGAAGGAGTAAGCGTCAAGATCCTCTAGGGAAGATTAATATGCAATTATTGTACTGATATGTGAGTGTACTGCTCTAATTTCGCAGTGAATCATGGAGCAAACAGGGAGTTGTATACGTTCTTAAGCCCTTTACTCTGTAAAATATACGTAATCCTAACCAAGAAGACGAACATTCTCATTTCAATTTTCAGTTTTATATTCTATCACTAATTTACATCGCACTATAATCAACCACGCAACTTCGTGTAGTCTCCCTTAGTATAAGCGTTGCCTGGCATTTCGAAGAAGATTTCCTCTTCCAAAGAGTCACGTTCTTCTGTCGGGCTCTCATCGTGACGAACATATTCAACGTCATTATCGATCTCAAAAGGGTCTTCGCTTTCTGCAGAACCTCCCAAGTCGTCTGTAGCATGCCGTTCCACAGGAGAGATAGGATAACTTTCTCTAAGGGATTCATTATCAATCTCGGGACCACGAAAATACTTTTTGCCGTAGAAATAATAGAGAAGAGCTACAATGATAGAAAACAATGTACAGACGACAATTGCGTAATTCATTGTGGTCACTGTCACATATCTGGAAGGTGGCATCGAGAGCAAAATCACAGAAAGTATGATCCAAGTCATGCTGATAATGTTTATAATGTATCCAAGCTTACGAAGCTTGAATGCTGCTCCTTTGATCTTCTTTCTTTTATTGACAAGTAGCAGAGTAATGGGCACTCCGTTCGCCACGGACAATGATATAACAGCACTACCAACAAATGCGTTGAACGCCGCGCTAGATATGAGCGAAAGTAAGCCAAAGATAAAGCTCACAGCCGCTGTCAGGTAGGTAGCATTCTTCAGCACAATTTCATTGTCCTCTGTTTCATCTACGTGCTGCCATAAATTGTTAAATGGCAAACCACCATCTCTGGCAAAGGCATAAGTGCAGCGGGTAGCAGTTGTTAACGATCCTATCCCGGCAAACATAACCGACCCAATGAGAAGCACCACCAACACAAGGGAAACCAAAAAAGATTTGGTGGAGATCTTAAAGACTATGTCAATGGGAAAAATGTCAGGGTTGTCGTCTAGCAAACTGGTAAGCTCGGGCAGAATACTCAAAATAGGGATAATAAATATCACACCCGTAGCACCTGCTACCATCACCGACAAAACCATTCCCTTGGGCACGTTTTTCTCTGGATTTTTTACCTCATCACACATAGAAGGAATCATCCCGTAACCCTGCATAGTGAAGGCAGCAGATTGAAGCCCAATGAGGAAGGCGATAGGGTCTGGCCAGCCAGATCTGCTTCCGTCAAACTTGGTAAATATGTACTTGAGATCATGGAAACTAGAGGAGAAAAGCAGGAGTAGTATATCCATGAGGATTACGGTATAGACTGTCCAGAGAATGCACATTTTTGTTATTTGCTCCAAATACCTTTGGAACTTGATGTTGACAACGGCACAAAACACAACGAATCCGTAGTATACCAGCAACACAAAAAAGTCGCTATGTTTGTAATCAGCGTGTTTTAAACCAAAAATCGATAGGATGAATTGCGATCCCCCAAACGTGATGGAGATAAACATAGTCCAATTTCCCAGCAACAAGAACCAGCCAGTGACCCAAGAGTATACCAATGAGTACTTCTCATTTGAGAGCACGGCACTAAAGTGATAAACACCACCAGAACTGGGAAACTTCGAAGTAATTTCTGCCAAAGATAAAGCTACGAAAAAACTCAGGATAGTTACCGTGAGCCACCCCCAGAAAATTGTCACGGGACCACCGTCCACTAGACTAATAGACAGGGTACTAGAAACACCAAACGGCACAGCCATCAATGAAAAGCCAATGCCAATGATAGACGTGACAGTCAGCTTTCTGGAAAGCTCCTGCTTATACTTGAAGTGCTCAACCTCCTCTTCCAAATCACCTTCCTGCCAAAATTCAACAGCCGCTTCACCAAAGTCTCGAAGTCGGCCTTGGATTGCATGTATTTCGGGGCTGACTACTTCGCCTATGTCTCTGAGCCGACCTTCCAGCATCTCTCTGTTCAACAGGTTCTGCGGCACATTGAAGAAATGCTGATCGGCCATTCTTGTCAAGAAAAGCCGACTTGCTATGAACGGTTTAATGGGTGTAGCTTCCTTTTGGTTGACTCAGCACACTCAACTCTTTTCGTACCTTATAAGGCGCCTCGACAGCTGTCGTCTAAGCCTATGTGTCTCCCAGAAGTAAGAAATATCTTATTCTATCCAAACGCTCCTTCCTTGGACGTTCGGGGTGTTTCGCGATTTGGGCTCTACAGCGAGAGAATTTATTTTCAGCTAATGAGAGCGAGAGCCAAACTTTGTTGTGGTACAACTAAACGGGAGACTCTGAGTGTATTTACCACGAAGACACTACCGCAGGTCATGGATGAGGATATCTATGATGAGTTTGGAAACCTTATAAACGAGGACTTGGCCCTGCAGTCACAGTCGGAGGATGAGGACGCCCAACCACTTCAGCATGGAGATTTCTCCAGGGACGGTAAGAATGGCTCACACACACCTATTGACAATGTGAATGATGCCAGATCCACAACCCAAACTACCGAGAATCAAATAATACTCCATGAAGACAAGCGATACTATCCCACGATGTCGGAGGTATATGGCGACGATGTTGAGACGATAGTAGCTACAGGTGATGCTCAAGATATTAACGAGCCCATAGTTGAGCCGGAGGTAAACAAAGCTTTTGAGATAGAGGAAAAGGTGCTACCTGACACGACGTACTCGAAGAACTATTTGCAGGAGCTGCTCAAGGTGCCGTCAAGAGTTAGAAATGTGGCCGTCTGTGGCAACTTGCACTCTGGCAAGACTTCATTAATAGATACGCTCGTTTTAGAAAGCCATCGCCTAACGCAGACTTCCACTTCAAAGGACAATAAACCACTGCGATACACAGACAATCACAAGATGGAGGTTGAAAGAGGAATATCGATCAAATCCACAGTAATGACTATGCTTCTGCCGAATCTTCGTGGGAACTCGGTGGCCGTCAACTTAATAGACACACCTGGCCATGTGGATTTTGCGGACGAGCTTGCTGTGGCTATGAGACTGGCGGATACATGTTTGCTGGTGATTGACGTGGTTGAGGGCCTTACCAAGGGTGCAGAGTCTGTGATAGAAACTGCATTAAGGGCGAATGTTTGTTTAAATCTTGTCATTAGCAAGATAGACCGCTTATTTCTTGAACTCCAACTACCTGCAAATGACGCCTACTTCAAGATAAGAAATGTGATACAACAAGTGAACAATTTCATTGAGAACTCTAAATATTGCAACGCATCCTATGCCTACCCTACTAGACTGTCTCCGGAATTGAATAACGTTTGCTTTTGCTCTACCAAACTCAAGTTCTGCTTCAGTTTGAACAGCTTTGCTCTTCAATACTCTAAGCGATATGGGCTGCCTGTTGATAGTAGAGCTTTGGCAAAGAGGCTCTGGGGTGATGTATATTACAACTCTGACGCTAGTACGTTTTCATTGAAAAAGCCCAGCCCGAATGCTATCCGTACTTTTGTCGACTTCATTTTACATCCTCTTTACAAAATTGCTGGTTATGGTTTGACCTCAGATCCGCTGGAGTTGGAGTCATTCGTGCGAGAGAAGCTAAATATACGGACTCTCGGTAAATCAGTATTCAAGTTAGACCCACAGGTATTCCTCGGCGAAATATATCGTGAGTTTTTTGGAAGCCAGTCTGATGCAATCGGTGAAATGGTGCAACGCGAGTCTCCCTCTCCCGAAGACGCCAGTATAGCCAAAATGACCGACATATTTACAGGTTCCGAGAAACACGATTTCGAGATTTGGAACGCTATCAAGAAGTGCGACCCGAATGGCCCCGTCATTGCTCAAGTTGTGAAACTAGTCGACACGAAAGACGGACAGTACTTTTATGCGCAACTGAGGGTTTTTTCTGGTACTGTGACCGAAAAGTCTAGTGTTACACTACTTGGTGAGTCTTACAGTGAAGAGTTTGACGAGGATAGTAAGACACAACCTATAAAGAGGGCATACTTAAGTTGCGGCAGATATAAGCTTCCAGTGAATGGCATTTCAGCCGGGTCTATTGGCCTAATTTCTGGTCATGATATTGACTCTTTCATCACAAAAACGGCTACTATCTATGATCAAAGTTTGAAAGGGAGACTACCAATTTTCAAGCCACTTTTTCCTACTTCAACTGCGGTATTCAAAGTTGCCGTTCAGCCTTTCAATCCATCGGACACAAGCAAAATAGTGGAGGCATTAAAGAGGCTCAATCGTTCGTATACTGGGTGTGCCATTAAGGCAGAAGAAAGTGGTCAGCATGTTATACAGGGGTATGGAGAGATGTACATGGATTGCGTGTTGCATGATTTAAGGTACTTATACTCGGACATTGAGATTAAAGTGAGTGACCCGCTCACCAGCTTTTGCGAAACAGTCTTAGACACAACGCTTGTTAAGATTCCTGTTTCCTCAAATAACAAAAAAAATAAAATCACCATCATCGCAGAACCTCTGGACCCTGATATATTATCTGATATTGATTCTTGCGTCTTAGACTTTTCTAAGCCTTACAGAGAAATAATCAACCACTTCAAAAGAGCGTACAGCTGGGACGCCTTAGCTGCGCGGTCAGTGTGGGCGCTCGGCCCAGAAGACAACAGTGCTAACCTGCTCAGTTTTGAATGTCTTCCAGGCTCTATAGACAAAGAAAGCTTGCTCCGAGTGAAGGATTTTATTGTGCAAGGATTCAAGTGGGTGGCACGCGAGGGCGCTATTTGCAATGAGCCCATGCGTGGACTTCACTTTAAGATTTTAGACTTGAGTCTAGCGGAAAACACTCTTGACTTCAACGGTGCCCAGATCATTCAAATGACTCGTAACGCATGCTATGCTGCTTTTCTATTAGCAACACCTAGATTGCTTGAGCCCGTTTACCAGGTTGACATTGTGTGTTTCTCAAATGTTATTGGCAAATTGAACAAGTTCTTTGAGAGAAGACGTGGCGCAGTTTCAAACGAGACACCTATAGAAGCTACTCAGCTATACCGCGTCATTGCCAGCGTACCTGTTATGGACTCAGTGGGATTAGAGACAGACATTCGTCTCTTGACACAGGGACAAGCTATGACTTACATGACGTTTGAGAAGTGGCAGGTTGTTACTGGCGATCCTCAGGACGACGAGGTGTTTATTCCTCTTTTGAAACCAGCGCCATACAAGGCTTTAGCACGTGACTTTTCACAGAAGACCAGGAAGAGGAAAGGACTCGAAGGCGAACTTAGCATTGCCAAGTACATCGATGGTGAGGTCTACCAAAAACTGAAAGCTGCAGAGGTTGTGCGGTGATACGACAAATCTACTAAAAATAAACGCATGACTGTATTATATTAATCTACATAATTACAACTTCTTGTTTCTTCTTCTGCTTTTTCCAGGACGGCTCTTTGCAGACTTTTTCGACGACTGCACTTTTGACTGTATTCTCTGTTTCTTGTTACCACCCTTTCTCTTCGAATCACTGTATTCATCACGGCTAGCAGCAGCTTCCTCTACAGCAATATCAAAATCATCATTGGCTATCTCATTGCTCTGTCTCTTCTTTTTCAGCGACTTGATCTTCTCGAGGGTGTCTTTCTTTTCCTTTTGACGTTGTTGCAAAGTCTCGTGCTGCACTTGCTTACCAAACTTCTTTAATTGTCTTTGTCTTCTGGCCTCTTCTCTGGCCTTCTTCTCTGTTGCTTCCTTCATCAACTTCACCTTCAATCTCTCCATATGCTCGTCGGTCTTCACCATCTCAGCGAAGTAATCCAATGGTCTGGAAAATGGAATTTTTAAAGCTAACAGTTTCTTTCTGCCCTCCACAGCGGCATCCAGACCCTGTTTGAAAAACTGCAGCTCACGCTCAGTATCATCGTAAATGTCTTTGATATCGCTCTCAACTTTGCTGTGGTATGTAATCGACTGATGCTCGTCAAAGCCGTACTTCGACCAGGGTATAGCTATTCTTGAAAGAGCTTCTTTCAGAGCAGAGGTATTATTTATTGTCAGCTTAGTGTGGGGCACAATGTCTGCATCAGAGTCCATTTCCACTTCAGATAATGGAACGTCTTCTTCCTCTACGTCTGATTCTTCCTTATCTTCAGCAGCTTCCTCTTCATCATCATTTTCATCATCGTCAGCTTCACTGAACTCCTCATCATCAGATGATTCAGCTAATGCATCTAGATTCAGTCTTGACTCAATAGCTTCGACATCAGAACCGTCACCATCCTCACCCTCAGACTCGGACTCGACCTCAGAGTCCGCAGCATCCTCATTTCCACTTTCAGGTTCCGCTTGCTTTTGTTGCAGCTTTTTGATCTGACGTTGTTCTTTTTTGCTCAGAGTCGTTGGCTGGTACTCTGTGCCATCATTTTTAGGAACAGACTTCTTGACGCGAGCACTTTTAGCCATCTTGTACTGTAAAGAATCAAGCTTTGATAGCTAGGACTTGTTTCCTAATAAAAAATTTTCAAAAAAATAATATAAAGTATGGAGCTGCAAAAAAAAATTTATGCAGGAGAACAAAATAGCCAAAAGCAGGTAGCGCGAAATTCTTCACCGCCGAGCCTTTAGTTAAACGAGGAGGAACGAAACAAATATAGGTAAGCGATATTGGACCTCTTCTTCATTCAAGTCCCACAAAACCCCCCTATTCATTCTCTTGTCTTATTACAATGGATAAAGTACAAAGCAAGCAAAAATTTCTCTCAATTTTTCCGGAACTGGTTGCTGAGCTGGCAGAGATTGCCAAAAACTATGGGATGCCTGAGGATGCTATAGCCTGGTTCGAGAAGTCACTGAACTACAATACACCAGGGGGCAAATTGAACCGTGGTATCTCAGTGGTTGATACGTATGCCTTACTTAAGGGTTATAAAAGCCTTGATGAGTTTTCCGCACAAGAGTACAAGAATGCAGCCATTTTAGGGTGGGCTATCGAACTTCTCCAGGCTTACTTCTTGGTCGCCGACGACATGATGGATAAGTCAATCACTAGAAGAGGTCAGCCATGCTGGTACAGAGTTGAAGGTGTCAACGAAATTGCCATTAACGACTCATTCATGCTGGAAGGCGCTATTTACATGCTGCTGAAAAAGTATTTCAGACAGGAATCGTACTACGTCGATCTGCTCGACCTTTTCCACGAGGTTACTTTCCAGACCGAATTGGGCCAATTACTAGACCTTATTACTGCTCCAGAGGACGTCGTTGATCTCTCGAAATTTTCCTTGAGCAAGCACTCGTTTATTGTGATCTTCAAGACTGCCTACTACAGCTTCTACCTACCCGTGGCTCTGGCTATGTTTATGGCCGGTATCAATAGCGAGCAGGACTTGAAGCAGGCTCATGATGTGCTTATTCCCCTAGGAGAGTACTTCCAGATTCAAGATGACTACCTTGATTGCTTCGGAAAGCCCGAGGATATTGGCAAGATCGGTACGGACATTTTGGACAACAAGTGTTCCTGGGTTATCAACACCGCTTTGAAAGTCTGTAGTCCTGAGCAGAGAGCTCTGTTAGATGCGAATTATGGCAGAAAGGATTCTGCTAATGAGCAGGTGTGCAAAAAGATTTTTAAAGACCTCAAGATTGACGAGCTGTACCATGAGTATGAAGAGAAGGTAGTTGGGGAATTGAAGGAAAAGATTGCGAACGTTGACGAGTCTAGGGGATTCAAAAAGGAGGTTCTCACTGCCTTTTTGAACAAAATATATAAACGTACCAAATAGATAGGTCTATTCAAGACATCAGATAGCTATTTACAGAGTTGAGTGTGGCGCGGCTCGGATTGACACGTTTGAGTTGGACTAGCTTGATCAGGTGCTGTTTGACCGTAGTTTTGCTTATGAGTAGTGGCGTATCTAAATTTTGTGGCCCCCACTGTTCGTTGTATAGTAGACATAACAGACACAAAGTAACCCCTACAGAGATATCGGAACCTGTACGGCAGAGCAGCAATATTTTGCCGTCCTTCAATATGCATTTTTTGGCACACTCCACGATGCTGGGAAGCTCCTTCCGCAAATTCTTAGACGATTTTTTCGAATTTGAAGACAGATCAAACTGTTTTATGGTGAGATTATCATTTGATTTGAAACCTTCTTCAAACACCATCACGAGGGAATAGTCTGACCGAAAATGGCCAGGAACCTCGGTTGTCCCCGTGAGCTTACCAAGAGCTATATGCTTCGTTATAGTGGCGACTCCTGTGTAGAACATACCGCTATCTTGTATTGGACTACTCATTTGGTTGACCAGCTCCACGAGTTCTTCCTCACTTTTTTCTCTATCAGCCAAAATTTCAATGTTAGCCCAAAAAGTCCATGCTTCTAGGCCTCGCGACCAAAGCTCGTGATCGTCGCCGGCTCCCTGCACGTAAGTGAACCCGTGCTGTTTGTTCACCCCGTCTTGCGAAACATGACTGGCTGTACATAAATATAGTGGGATAAAGTTTGTATGCATAGGGGTATTGTCCGGCAATCTTGAGTCTGGGCAAATCCAGAGTGGTCTTAAAGGAAGACCTTTGAACACATCGAGTAAAGTTTCTCTCTTTATCACATCAAACGCTCGCACTTTCTTCAGCAGTTCAGGCATTTTCTGTAGCATTCTAAGTAACTCCGACCTGACAACAGTGTCAGGAGGAGTGAAAAGCCAATAATTGTTCTTCTCTTCATCTCCAAGCATGACGCAGTTAAGTACTGCACACCAAATGGGAATTGTTTTACTGAGAGCATCGGGAATTTTTTTCCCTCGTCTAGTAGAATCAACCACAATGATGCCCATATTTTCAGCTATCAATGGAAATAAATGAAAGTTCAGTCTTCGCAACGAAAATTCCCACTCGTTTATATGGCCATCGGTTGATTTGAAGTAGCATGAATCAGCACTGAGCTCAGGAGGCACGTACCATGACCCACACCTCTCATTAGTTACTAACGGTTTCTGGTATACTGCATGGACCTTCTTGACCCATGCAACATCGTGCACAATGGAATGTACTCGATTTTTGATTGACTTATCTTCTTTTTTTAGAGCCTTCTTAAAAGCATCCAAGTCCTTAACCAGTTCTGCATCCATATGGTGCTTTGCCAGCCCTCCCTGCCTCAGTGTTCTACATTCACTGTATCACCGAAACTTTTCAACATTACCTGAATATAGCCTGCAGATAAATGCACCACTGCACCACTTGAGAGTTCTTTAGGGAATCAGAGACCACTACTCCTTCGTTTGCATCACCTTCGCACAATCAATGTACTCCCCTTTGCCTGCCTTATAGTCTAGATATGATCCTTGCCTCAGACTCTCTACTGCAACATCACTGATACACCTGAACCTAGCAGGTCCCAAGGGCGTCCCGCCATACCACCTACATACTACTACAAGAATATTCACTAACCTGCACCTGTCAAGCAGTCCCATTATTCTGTCGCCAGCCCCACCTTCTCCGCAATCGCTTGATCCTTGATTAAGCGATTGAATTGTTTTTGTCACTGGATAAACGGGGCTTGTTCTAGCATTTTTTCCCTTGGCACTTTTTGGACTTTTAGAAGCTGACGATTCAGTATTGACAGCCGTTTTCCAGGCGTACATTGTGGGGTGCGTAGCTTTGGGGACAGTCTTTGATGAGCTTAACAGCTCTTGCAGCAGGGGCTCAACATCACTCGAAGATGTTATAGGCACAGAAAAGCCTTGGAATTTAGACTTGTGCATTACCAACACTGGCGACACGCTCCATTTCTGGTTCAGCGTGAGTACTCTAGATGTATGCATTGTGGGGGTCAAGGAGGAAAGACGTGCACCTTTCCCCGTGAAAGAGGAGTAGAACAAGAAACTACTCCTGCCAGATACCAATTCAGCACACTGTAAGCCGCAATCGGCTTACCCAAATCCACTTTGCTCTCAACGGTCTTCTCCACACTCCTATGGAGAGAATCTTTCATAAATAACACCTAAAACCCTTAACTCAATTTTTTGTAAGAAGTGAAAAAAAATTTCGAGAGACACTGAAAGCGAAAAAAAGCTCAAAAAATCTGAATTTCTATAGAGTTTTCGTTCTCCAGTTAGTAGATCTGATCAATTCATTGGACCACTGCCATCACATTCTGTAACACGACACAAAAACTATACTTATAAAGATTTAAAATGTCGCAACCTCTCAACTCCGCTTGGTAAGTTTTAGTTTTGTTGCCCTAGTGGCTAGAAATGAAGCATTTTTTGAGCGCCATCCTGCGAGCCAAGTCTTGTTATCCTATCAATGATGGAGTTAGTGAAGTGCTAGGGCAGTATGCTCCTTGGCTCACCTGGAGTGCTGGAAACATTTGACGAGTTTGGCATAGCTTTTGCGAGCTTATCAGTGCTGGCTCTGACCGCGTGTGTACCAGGACCCTTCAGTCTAGTATGCTTTTTATTGTTTCTCTGATACTAACACCATTAGGAATATCAACGCTGTATTGAATGATACGGAACAGAACTCAACCTTGAATTGGCGCCCTGGGATGCTGAGTAATGATTCCGCAATGGCTAGCCCAGGCCAATCGAACTTTGCATCGCATTCTGGCGGCACACTTACCCAACATAGTCAGTCGTCCGGTGTGCAGTACATTCAAAAGGACAAATACTCTATGGAAGAGCTTCTGAATATTTACCAGCAAATGAACGCAAGGAATGGAAACAATGATTTCAGTGGAGTTAACGATCAAATTGCAAGTGCTCAGAGGTTCTTACATCTCCAAATGATGGAAAATGAAAAAACTGTCGATAAAGATAGTGGAAGTACGCTCAATACGACGACAAGTCGCCTTGCTTCGGACATCAACAATATGACTTTGAATAAAGAGGAGGAAGATGAGTCGCTGTCATCTTGGGCAGCAGGCTCAAATCCAGTTGAGGCGTCGTCACATTTTCAACAGACAGAAGAGGGTAAGAGCTTCGAAGGAGTGGGCAATGAGAATTTGACCGGATTGACGGCAAATGTGAGAGCTAATGCAAATGCAAATGGTTCGAACTCCAAGTATAATACAGACCTTTCGTCCACATTGGCCAACACACTGCTCTCAAGGAACAACTCAACTCCCGGAACCCGTTCTGCGACACCTTTGTCTTCTGCACTACCGCTCAACATGGCTCTACCTCCGGGATTGGCGCCAAAAATACCACCCGAGAACATCCAGTGGTATTATTTGGATCCACAGGGCAACGAGCAAGGCCCTTTCAACGGAATCATGATGCAATCGTGGTACGCAGCAAACTATTTAGTTTTGGATTTGAAATTAAGGAGGGCAGAGGAGTCGTCTTATCGTACACTGGCTGAATTCATGCAATCCATCGGTGAGTATAGCAACCCGTTTATGGTACCCCTTGCTTCACCGGTACAGCTTCCTTTATTTCAACAATTGGGAGGCGCTGTGAGCGGAGTTTCCACACCAACTCTGGGCGGCAGCAACATATACGGCCAAAGTTATAATAATGCGAATGGTGCCTTTGGAAATGCCGGGCTTCAGTCTCAGTTTATTGACAACTTCCAGCCGCAGTCCAACTGGGACACTCCAATTCAGACCCAGCTATCTTTTGGCGATATGCAGGCAAACCTTCACAGACAAGAGATCCAAGATCCTCCGTTATCTCAGTCTACTGCGAAAATTGACGAGTCACAGTCTCAGCACATAGAGTCCCTTGATGTGCCTCACTCTGTGCCGGCTGAAAAAACCAAACCAAACCAGCATGCGGAGTCATCTAAACCCGAGCCAAGTCATCCTGTTCAAATAGATGATGAGATTTCCAAGCCTGAAAGACCTATTGTCACTGAGACTGAGGCCGCTGAGGAAACAAAAGACACCTCCAAGGAAACATTGGCAAGAGTCACCTCTACTGCCAACCACTCCACTAAACAACCAGTCTCTAAGCCTAGACTTGTTGAGCAATCGGCGACGTCTGCTACTCCTGAACCTAAGAAGGCTGCTTCCAAGCCTGCACTAGCTCCGTGGGCGGCCGTATCTGCCGCCTCCGAGACACCAGCTGTGAGCTTGGAAGAGATCCAAAGACTCGAGAGCGAAAAGCGGAGGAAAGAGCAGGAAAAGACAAAATCTCAACAGCCTGCCGTAGGCTTGTTTGAGAGAGAGTATGCCAACGAGTCGTTGAACAGAGCTGGCTCATCGAAGTCGGGAAAGTCATCTTTGCCAGCTACTGCTACCTGGGCTTCTGCTGGGGCTGAACCTTCTGTGCCTGTGAAATCGTTAGAGGAAGTTCAAAGGGAGGAGCAGAAGCGCTTGGCTAAAGAAAAAGCCGAGAAGAAAGCTCAGGAGTTTGCACAGACAGCCGATTTAGATTTAGCTTTGGCTACTTCACAGTTGCTTGGTGCTGCTAGTGCCCACAACTCTGCAAGTGGAAAATTATCATTCGCCTCTATTGCATCTTCTAGCAATCCCGCTTCTCCATGGACTGTCGTTGGTAGCAAGAAGCCGAAGCCTGCTGCGTCTGTGATATCGGCTAAGCCAGTAATGAAGAACGGTACTTCGTCAACAGCAATCAATCCTTCGCTAATGCGCTCAATCTCTGCGTCTACCCCCGCGGCTCATTCTTCGACAACAAATGCTTCAGTCTCGGGTGTATCGGGCACTACTTCAAATCCGGCTCGTGAGTTTGTTGCTTGGTCTAGACAGCAGCTCGACGGGCTAAATGAAAGCGTCAACAAGGAAGTACTGCTGTCTTTTATGTTACAATTGCCCAACGGACCAGAGTCCAACGAGATCATCGCAGATACTATCTACTCAAACTCCAAGTCTATGGATGGACGTAAGTTCTCACAGGAGTTTATCAAACGTCGCAAGGCTGTGGAGGACATTGTGGACAAGCAAGGAATCTCTTTTGCATGGTCTGACGCACTGTCAAACACATCGGACAAAGACGACGATTGGGATTTGTCATTTACGAAGGTGGTGTCAAAAAAGTCGAAGAAGCGCTCTACCTAAATAAGTGTGTCCCAGATGTCTAGATCTTATTCAATCATATAGCATGCATAATTATATCATCATTGGGCTATTGCATTATCAGTTGAAAATTTCATAAGCTAGCCTCAGAATTCGAATTAACATAGTTCATTTTGATACAGCTGCAATAAACTGCAGCAAAAAAGAGACGGCACTAATGGTGACAACAGAAATATTCAATTTATCGGGTTTAGCAGGCAGGCGCACATTGTACATAGATTATATCTTCAGAGTTAGTGCTAGACCTCGGCAAGTTTTCAAAAAGTTTCGGAAAAAAGATCGCGAGTTGGCTTTGTCAAATTGTGCAGGATTAGTAATTCCGAATGGGCTTACTTAAGTAGCCGCACTTCTTCCTTTGAAGTGACACTGTTACCAAGTAGTACTTACTTTTGTATATAGTCAAGCAAACTGTTCTCCACCCACAATGAGCTCAATTTATACTGAAATTGTTATAAACCGTACTCCGGAAGAGGTGAGAGATGCTTTTTTGAGTTTTAACTTTGAAGGCCTCGAGTTCATCAAATATGTTAAGCCCGATCAAGATATTAAGGGCAAAGATCTGAAAATAGGTGACCGTTTAACTGTCCACTTGGATCTATCCGGCAATGGCAAACTAACAGTGATGAACCCAGAAGTGGTCACAAACTCCCCCGAAGAGTTTGCGTGGTTGGGCGCACTGGGAAGCAGATACCTTTTTGCTGGCACGCATTCTTTTAAGTTTGAGCCCTTGGAGGATGGAAAGAAGACGGCATTCGTGCAGTCAGAAATATTTGAGGGTTTTTTGAAGTCGCCTTTCTTATATTTCTCCGGTGAGTCGACCAAACAGAAGTATATCTCGTTCAACGAGTCGTTAAAAGCGGCTCTTGAGAAATGAAAGTCTCGGAGATAAGAGCTCGAAGCTGTCTACAACAGATCGTGCATAATTTACAGTTTCTATGCGGTTTGAGTAGCTGTTCATCGTTCCACTTGCTGTGATAGTGTTCGCAATTAGTGTCCTTCCTTATATAATCAAATACGGTGTTTAGGGAACATCAGCTTTATTTACTGAAAAATGCTTATGGGCCATAACCTACAGGAAGTGAGAGATGCTTTTATGAGCTTCAACTGTGAAGCTTGGAAGTTTTCAAGTTTGATAAAACAGATCAAGATATCAAGGGCAGAGATTTATAAGTAGGTGACCGACTGTGCCCGTTCTGTCTTTACGCTTATGACCTCACCAGTGTATAGAGCAGTGGCCTCACTTAAGTGGCTTTCTTTTCAGATCACAATTGGCCTAAATTATGCTTTCTAGTAGTTATTTTTACATAGCTGTGTACAACGTCATCTCAGAGTGCCATACGTAGCTTGACCAGACGTGCTAGCACTGCATTCAAACTTCAGTAGTTGAATAGAGTAACTCTATGAATGACGTACATCGAGCAACATACTGATTTTACAACAAATACTGTTATTCAGTGGTTTAGCCATTTATGCCTTTATTCGTCAAATGCTTCCATTGCCGTCTCTGCCAGCTGTGATCATGCTTTTTCCTCCTTTGCTTCTTTAGCCGCCCTCTTTTCGATATTTTCTACCTCTTTGAGGAGACTCTCACTCATCGCTTCTTTTCTCTCGTCTATGGCGTTGATCCTCCTTCTCATAGCTTCGTTAAATGTCACCTCCTGACACACCGGGAAGAAAGTTTGGGCCCACCCTGGCTTGAATGACTCTGCTTCAGCAGCCAGCTCCTGCATCTCAAGCTCCTGCAACTTCAAAGCAATCTTCGAGCTTTCAAACACCTCTTCACCAATTGAACCCTTTTGGAACAGCACATTTAGGTATTGCTGCGATTCACGAAGCTTGAACATGCGTCTAATAGCCTCGGCTCCTCTTCTAATGAGGGCAGCTTTCAGCACTCTCTCGTTGACCTTTGGGTCATCCTGCGCCTTCAGCTGCAAATATATCTGTTTGGGGATATTCTCACCAAAAAAAGGCTTCATCTGCTGTAGCTGGTCAACCTTGCGTCTTCTGTAGATAATGGAGAAGGCCACTAACGTGGTGAGTAGGACTCCCACGTATATTATTGGTGTGTAGATCGATATCTTTGACACAATGGTCTCTTCTACGTGCTCTTCTGCCATGATATCGTGTTTGAATCTGTAAGTCTAGGTGGAAAAGCAGCGAAAAAGGGAAGACCGGATCAGCTTGATTATTCAAGAAACCTAACTGTCCATTAATAGTTTTTTTAGTTAGTTATTTTCAGATACTTGTTCTCATCAACTCTCGCGCTCACCGTTGCGAATTTCAATAAACGCACATTGCTGACATAATCATCTATCAAAGCTTTCGAGCACCCTTAAGAGCATCAATGAACGTGGCCTTCGAATACTGGTTTAGCTCCGGGCCTGTCAGCTTGAGCTTGCCGTAGTTGGCCAACGCTTCTCTTGCTCGTACATAGGTCACCTCACGGTCAAGAGGAAAAATACGAAGCTTGTAACTAACCAAAGTGGCAGTTGATAGCAGCCGATATGCAAATTTGAAAAACCCGACGCGTACCGGTGTTGTAGCAAGTTGTGCTGGGTTTACACTGATACTAACCGCCTTCACTGACTGCTTTGTAGAGGTCAATTCACTGATAGGTGGCAAGGCAGAGTGAACCCTCAACACAGCGCGGTTGTTGCTGGTAGTGCCCTCGAGAAAGAGCACAACTAACTTTTTGTCGTATTTATGCAGGTCTTGTATTACAGAGTGCCGCACCAATGACAGAGAATCTTCCGTGGCACCGTTCACCGCATAGCGGAACATAGACATGATAGAGTTACCGAAAGACACCAGTCTTCCATCCTTGTCCACAACAACGAACTCAATGGCAGATCTTGACACACTGGCACCAAGCCCTAGCATCAAGGCATCTAGAGGTCCAGTAAAGTTAGCTAGCACGACGTCACCTTGACCAGGGCGGTTTTTGTTTAGAAGCGCGACGTTCGACTTCTTCGCACCATCAAGGGTGAACTCAGGCCTAGCAACCCCAAAAAGAGGTAGCAGAATACTTTTCAACCAGCAATTAGCAGCAGGTCTTATTGGATACACTAGAATATATATAGCTAGTGAGACCAAAAATAAGGGAACTTTCACTGCAAAAACCGTTGGCTTCACTAGGTACTTTTGAAATTTGGAGCGAGGCTCACTCACAGGCATAAACGGTGAGATACCAGTTCCTTTATCTCTCCAGTTTGTAAATTTCTCCATCGTGAGGGTTGTGCATCCACAAAGTGTAATGGTGACACTCTCTGTTACTGAAGCTACTTTCAAGCTGGACCAGAGCCACTCCGTTGGTCTTTTCATTTACACCCGTACACCATAATATCTTGACTATGCTATAGCAACTCCGACAGATGACTTGTAGAAGCAACAAAGAGCCAACTTAGGTCTCATGTTATGTCTAATAAGGATTTCCTTGAGACGAAAGGTCCCAAATTCGTAGCAAGCGCTATAATTTTCTAGCTATTATAAATAGAGTGATACGTTTTTTTGCTATAGCTGGTCTATATAATTGTGCCAATATTAGACTGTTCCCTATGAAATAAGGCCAGGAGATCAGTAGGATGGGCAACAGTATGAACACTAACATATACTAGTTTGAAGTTTGGGTTGCATATTCCAAAACCGTCAAAAATGGCTTGGCTCTCTCTAATGGATGTTACTTTTGGCATAGCGTCATAGGTTTTCTAATAGTCTAGCTGTAATTTATCATTTAGACGGTTTTCAGCCGCCATGGAGTCGTGGGTACGTAAAGCGACAACGCCATAACTATCATACTTCTTTTGAATGCTTATAAGCGTAATCGTTAATTCGCTCTTCGCTCGCTCGCTGTATAATAAATATTAAATACACATGCATTACTTGATCAGCTCTAATATCTGTTGGCTCAGCTTCGAGATCTCCTCTCCTCCATTAAACTCCTCGCTGGTGAGGTTGCTCAGGTTCATTTTACCCGAGTTGATATCATGTTTGACCTTCTCCTTAATCTCGACATTGTTTGACTCCAAAAGTTGCAGCATAGTCCAAAGAGCAATGTGCTCAAAGGTCGAATTGCCAGAGCTAAGGAAGTTGGCAATAAAGTTTGAAATGCCATCGTACTTTGTTAAGATATCGGAGTAGTCGCTGATACGCGAGCACAGATTGGCTAACGCGGCGGCAGAGTTGCCGCTCACCTCAGGGTTCTTTGACTCTGTGAGCTGTATGAGCACATCAGTGATGCCCATCTTGATGAGCTCCAGTTTTAGATCATCTGCCAGGGCCAATATGGCAAAACAGGCCGAGACTTCAGATTGCACAGACTCGTTTGCTTTGAGCACAATATCCTTACATTTTTTCACGGCACCAGCCTCTAACAGCGCCATTCTGTTCTTCTCGCTTGAGGCAGCCAAGTTCCGCAATGTCGAGACAGCGTGGCACTGTATCTCGATCGAGTCTGTGTAGTCAACAAGAGCAATTAGCGGTTTCAAAAACCCAGCATCAATGATCAGCGCCTCGTTCATTGGGTGGATAGAAATGTTACGAATGCACGCAACAGCAGCCAGCACTAATGGTTGGTGTTGTGATTTCAGCAACGTGACCAAATTGGGCAGACCACCTGCTCTCACAATTTCCAGCTGGTACGAAGCATCAGAAGCCAAGTTACGAAGAGCTAAAGTAGCCTGGCACTGTACTCTTGGAGACGAACTGTCCATTAGAGAAACAAGCTGGCTCACTAGTTTGGGCTCGGTAGTGGCAAGTTTTTTGCGGTTTGCCTCGTCAACAGCAATGTTAGATAAAGCAGTCGTACAATAGTACTGGACGTCTGGGTCCGTTGAAGAAAGCAACTGTACCAGAACAGGAACAGAGCCAGAATTAACGAGCTCTTGCCTGTTCTCATAGGAATGTGTCATGTTCAAAAGAGCACCCGTGGCGTTTCTCTGCACACGAAGGTCAGACGATTTGGCCAACTTCGTAAGGGGTATCAGCGCGCCGGAAGTTGCGATTTTCGACTTGTTCTTTTCCTGAGTAGCCAAGTTTGTGATGCAGCCCACGGCATTGCACTGGACCTCAATATTCGAGCTCATCATCTGCCGTATCAGGGGCTCCAGTCCGCCCATCTCGACAATAGAAATCTTGTTAACGTCGTTCACAGCCAAATTACCCAGCGCTGCACATGCCGCTCTCTGGACCTCCTGGTCAGAGCTCTGTAGCAAAATAAGGATTGGCTCCAGCACGTCTCTCGAGACCGTGCGTATGTCCTTCTCTGTAATCTCTGCAAAGGCCAATGCAGCGCTTCTCTGAAGGTCGATGTTGTCCGAGTACACCAGTGTGCTAAGCGCTTTCAACGGGCCATCTGAAAAAAAGTCAACCTCACCTCTGTTCTCGAGATATTGTAGTAGTGTGCTAATGGCCTCTCGCTCATTGTCGGCTAGCAGTTGCGGGTGTGTGTTTTCGTGCTCTTTCGGGTAGAGGCAACTGCAGCAGACTCCCATTGTTAATCAATCAGTTGCTTCGGGGCTGAGTGACTGTTAGCGCGATGTGATTGACCTGGGCACACCGTTTGGTCGGAGATAATGGTGATGTTTAAAGAATGAAACGGGTATGTGGAAGAAGATAAGATAACAGTGTTTCTGTTCGAGGATACAAAATTTGCATTGCGCGACTCTATATGCGCGCGCAGTGGCGTATGACTACTTTGACAGTGTGTCTAAAAGTAAATTTTCGCGAGGCTACCGTGGACAGCACAGAACATCTATTTCAGGATGCCCCGCAGGGGTTGTGAAGGAGCAAAATAGCACTATAATCGAAGGTTTGTGATAGCAAGCATAGATATGGCCCCGATTTTTGTTCAGTTAACTACTCTCAGGGGATGTGTATTGTCCTGGGTTGATAATTAGTTAATTGTGTAGTTAATTTAGGTTTACCATGTATGAAGTTTGTGTATCACCGTAGGTCGACCAATAATACATAATTTTGAGTAGTCACCAAGGTAGTACACTACAGAGATGACTGAACCTACTCAACTCACTGCACCTTTTTTTCAGTAAATTTGTATAGCGGTCGTAGAGAATGTGGATTAATTACGTCGACTTTTGAAATGCTTAACTAAAGATACCACATATGTTGACCATATCATTAATTAGTCAGGATAGTTCTAGGCTTATCCAAATATATTCGAGGATTTGTTGTTGATTTTTTGGTTTACAGCCAGAGTACACACTACCTGGTCTGCTGTATTGAGGACTCTAGCAGTGCTGTGCCTCTCATTATGCCCCTATTGGCCTTACTTTGGCAAGTAGCGACAACAGCTAAACTATTAGGTTTACATGTTCTGGCCAATAACTAGAACCACACTCCCTTGAAAAATTCAGTAACTAAGCTCAAAATCATACAGGAGACATTATACTCTACGGTATTCGTATATATACAACCTTGTCATCATAAAGATACTTCAGCTGTGACTTCGAAAGCACCTTGCAGTGCAATTCCCAGTACAGCATACGAATATCGTTATATATGATTGTGTTCCGTGAAGGAGATGACGCGACATTCTCTGCCTCTGATGATGCGGTGTATTCGTTCAGCACTCTGTTAGACTCCTGCAGTTGAACCAAATGGATTTTCATTTTGCTCTTGTAGCGGGGGTAGCAAATATGCTCTTTGATCCACTCAGGAGAATACCTCAAGGGCGGCTGAATGGTTTCAAGCCTCAAAACAATGCCGTTGTTATCTCTAATGACCTTGGCATATTTGAATTCCTGGTGCAGTTTACTCCGGAGAGTTTCATCTATCGAGAGTTCAGCGGAATCCTTATTCACATCATTGAGTATGAAATTGAGGTTCTTTGAAGAGAGTCGCATCTTCAGCGGGTAATCAACGTTCGCTTGAACAGGTTTTAAAGCGACGTTGTCCTTCACGGTAATCACGTTAAGGTGCCTTATTTGAAACATTGTGTCAAGTTTCTCAACTATAGACAAATTACCAGGGACAAGCTCGTCAATCAACTTGAACGAGATATCGTCGAGGTTCATGGAGCGCAGCTCAACGTCGATTGCGTCTTTGGGGGCAACCAGGTCCTTGAAGTTGTATACAACGTATTTTTTGTAGCGTGTCTTATCCAAATAGCCAATCAGTGCTATAATGTTCTCATGCATCAGAAAGCGTGCGTTGATCTTGTTGGAAAAAGGTCTGCCTTGTCCCCTCACGGCATCTTCAGGACTATCAGCCTGTCCTGTGTCTTCGTCTTTGCTTGAGCTTTTTAATCGTTTGTAAACGGCATTGGACTTGTAAACAGCTCCCGAGATACTGGTTTTTAGTCCACCACCAAGTTCAATGCTCTGACGTTTATTCAGAGTCGCCGACGGCGCGGCTGAATCTGCCGGCCAAGAATTTGAGTCTGGCCCTTTGTTGGACCATGCTCCACTTTTTTGAGCCTCAGATGCCTCGTTGGCAGCTACGGGAATCTGGGCTTTTGTAAAGCCACGCGAGAGGATGGTCTCCACCGTTGGTAGAGAGTAGCTTGAAGACGAAGTGGTCGTCGAACTGTTGCCAGTAGAAAATGGCATAACTGACGGGCTAATACACGAGGAGCCTCCACTGGTTCCACTGTTACCACTATTACCACTGGTAGCACTAGTAGCACTGGTACCGCTGGTGACACTGTTTCTGCGTGTTATTCCACGTGCAGTGGTGTCGTAATATGCATCGTTATAAAATTGGGAAATTGAGGGGAGTGAATTGTCCTGAATGTAGCTTGTTGGCGGCGAAGCGTTTGCCGGTGGATCTGTTCGATGGGTTGATTGAGTTGCCTGATCTTGTTGCCGAGGCATAGAAGATTCAGATGGGCTAAATGAGCCATGCGGTGGATGAGCTGATTCGGGGTTATTAAGCGCAGACTTAGTTTGCCCGTGTTGTATGCTGTAATCGCTTTGCTTTGCTCCGAGACCCTTGGAAAATGGTGGCTCTATTGAGTGCGCCGAGCTATATCGGCATTTGCTGTTATGCTCCGAATCATCAGTCTGATCAGACTGCTCCTTCAATACCGGCTTTCCCGACTGATCGTATGGTGATGTGGGGAAGGAAGAACCATGTGATGGCATGGAATCGATTCACTGCGGTTGAACTATAAAAATATTAGGAAAGAAGAATGGCGAGGCCCTAGTTCAAATTGAATCAGATCTTTTGGTCCAATGTATATGCAATGGCACACAGTATGCATGAACCAACGAGATTCTTGTGTAGACAGAAAATCCGGGTTAGTTACACCGAAGTGGAACAAAACGGATAACGCAGGGGTAATACGAAGTTGGATATCCGCGATGCACCCAAAAATAAACCCAAAAAGGGGACAGCTGGATTGTAACAACGAAAGCTATACCAAGCTTAGCGAGCCGCAATTAGGTGTACAATATGTACCTCGAAAACGCCAAATTTAGATGCGGCTACTAAAAAATTGACATTAATAAAAGTGGTCAAATACAGCAGAACAAAAAGATTTTTGAATGCTTTGCTTAGAATAAAGATTGGACTGCAATATTTGTATTTTTCAAAAAAAAAAGATAGAGGAGCTCGTGATATTTATGGTAGAGACTGAACTATGCGAGATCTAGGTTATCCAAGCTACAAAATAGTTATGATAACAAGGAGTCCAACACTTCGAAGCTCAAATTATCAGCGTTTATGGTCATAGTAGGACGTTTTTTCGAAGTGGCTGTAGAGTTTCACAGGCATTGGTAAGCCGTAGAACCATTTCCTATTATGGGGCCCTGCGCCATAAGCCAGACAAAAGATTGATAATTACAATTGCATGATGCCATGCACGAAAACTCGGCTGACGCAAGCGTTATGCACTGTTCATACCATACGCATACTCCATACTGCGACCTGCATATTTTTTTTGTTTCGGATGCTAGAAACACAATTAGAAGTCCGGGTTGGACTCTAATTATGGTAATTATGCTGGTGGTTACACGTTCAATTCCTTTTTTTTTATTGACTTTTTGTTTCACACCTATTGGTTACCACGAGGGCCATAAGGCCATATGGCCATAATAGATTTATGTACAATCGTTGCCATAATTCGGATCCCACAAAAGGTGCGAGAGGCGTAAACATATACCGCGTTAATACGCGTAATCATTTCAATTTATAGTAAACCCTCGTTTAGTGTATGCAGAGGGAAAAGCAGTCTTGCGTCTGATTGAAAAATCACTACACCCCTGTTCCAAATCTCAGATTTGTTGTTCTTCTCCTGCATGCACATTGAAGTACATCTTTTAATGTTTCGCTTGACCTCAAATGACACAATTATATACTACATAGTACTCAGTCGTCTTTTCCTTCCTTGAATTCCCGCATGAAATTAGCTGTTTCCAGCTGTATATTAAACCGTGGATACGGTTTCACGTCAATCTTTCTGGCTTCCTTGATTACCCGCTCTGCCCGATCAGTTTGCTTAGATGCATTTAGTTTAGCCTTAATTTTTTCACTGCCAAGTTTTTCTCGGTATTCGCTCACTTGTTGTGCTATTAGTTCTTCCCCAACATCTTCTTCCAAGAGTTGGTCTTCTAGCTCACAACATTTCACCTCAATTTCTCGCTTCTCAGCCAGTGTCAGCTGGATTTCCTTCGGCACCGTTATACTATCCTTTTCGCTCTGTGTCTGGTCCGTATCATTTACCTCGTCATAGTCTTTGACTTCCCTTTTAAAGCAAATGTCTTCTGAATCCGTACCGCTTTCGCTCAACCCATTAATGTCCGCTTCTAGCTTTCTAATATCGACCTGAATATCTTTCTTCTTACTGTGTAAATTCCTTCTAGCGTAACGTTTGCCATCCGTGACGTCATACTTTTTCTTGCTCTTAACGTCAGTCAGGTTTCGTTGTACGTAACCATTAGTGCCAGTACCACGAGCAGTACTCAAGCCTATTCCGTTGTACGACATGTAGTCTGATATTTATAATCGGTTTAATGTTATGTATAAAATAGATAAAGCCATTTATCTTATGCGTACCTTAATTTATTTATCGAAAGTAAAAAAAGGCGGTATGATTATATAAGCAAGGTTTGCCAAACACTACTAATTGCAAATATGTCTTTTACGCCTGCAATGATGATTTCATCTGATAGAAGTAAGGTTTTGGCGCCAATATTACTGCTAGTTTTAGTAGTGAGAAAAGTATTGTTTGTAGTTGCCTTACCTTTATACATAGACTCTGCCCGAAGCCTTAATATTATCGGGCAGATATCCAATTATCACATGAGGACAATATGGGGACACCAAAAGGCGTCTAGGCCAGATGCAGTTAAATCCCTTAGCTCAAACTTCTATTCATAATGTTTTCCTTGGTATAAGCCATCCAGATTAGTCTCCGTTTAGAAAG
This sequence comes from Wenyingozyma naganishii, assembly GCA_003706235.2. Classification (NCBI taxonomy): domain Eukaryota; kingdom Fungi; phylum Ascomycota; class Pichiomycetes; order Pichiales; family Pichiaceae; genus Wenyingozyma; species Wenyingozyma naganishii. The sequence continues at coordinate 153,652 of PPKS02000004.1, read as the reverse complement.
CATAGAGCTTACGGAGCCACTTGCTCTGTCTTACCGACGCGTCGAGCAAAGTACGCGTTGCACCAGTGCACCAGAAAGTGAAATATCTGGCATAGGCGAGAACTAGAGTGTGGTATACCGTTATTTTGCCGTATTAGAGAATAGACAGCATATATTGGCATGCCACCGAAAGGACAACATGATATTTCGAGGTTCTTCAAACCTGTACGAAAACTTTCCTCATCGCCTATCAAAACGGAGTCTTTTGAAGACTTCAAAACCTCAGATGTCGTAGATCTAACAGATGATGTCTTAGTTTTAGCGGAGACGAAACATGTAAAGGAGGAACCCGTTGTTTTAGAGAAACGTGTCTGTAATAACCTATCTCAGTTCAATCCTTCTGCAATACTAGTGAAAGAAAATAGAGGTGAGGAAAATATAGGAACCGTCACCAACGCCGAGGCAAACGTCACAGCAAAAGGAAGCAACAGCTCAAACTTGGATTATTTACGTTATAACAAAGACGCAACTACGGAGATAGAAGAGCTCAAGTATAGCAGCCATCACAAAGAATTTGTGAGCAAGCTGAGGGGGTTCACTTTTAGCCAGGATGGTCAAAAGGAGGAAGCAGAAGATGACGAAGAATCCACTCCGAAGAGACAAAAATTATCTAAATTAACACCTCTGGAACAACAGTTTGTCGAACTCAAACTGCAAAATTTGGATAAAGTCTTAGCGATTCAAGTTGGGTACAAGTACAAATTTTTTGGAGAAGACGCAAAGGTTGTCTCTAAACTCCTCAATATCATGTATTTAGAGGGGAAGACCTCTCTTGATTACAACAATCCTAAGGACCCTGATGAGAAGAAATTTTCTAAGTATGCTTATTGCTCGATACCTGAACCAAGATTGCATGTGCATTTGAAGAGACTTCTTGCGAATGGGCTGAAAGTTGGTGTTGTTGATCAAATGGAAACCGCTGCCATAAAAAGCAACTCTGCAGATAAGAACAAGCTTTTCAAAAGAGAAATATCTAGGGTCTTTACTCTTGCCACTTATATAGACGAAAACAATGACCATACCGATAACGTGCGGGGAACACACACTATTGTTCTGAATGAAGAACTCGTCCAGAACAGAATGTCTGTTAACATGTTTGCGGTAAACTTGTTCACTGCGGAGATTGTTTACGACGTGTTCGCAGACGATTTTACCCGGAATCAGCTGGAGACGAGGCTCGCACATTTGGAGCCAATAGAATTTGTCATTATCGGTGACCTGTCTGTGGAGACGGGTAAAATATTGAAAAACTTACAACGGACGTTTTCACACTCTGGCAAAATGCTTCGTACCGTTGCCGTTGACAGTAAGACCCGAGAAGAGTATGATGAGATACTATCTCAGTGTTTGACAACAGAGGCTTACACGTTCATTGAAACCAACTTTCAGCAGCCAATTTGCGCCTGCATCTCTCAAATGGCTATTTATTTGAAAGAATTTGGACTAACGCAGGTCCTCAATTTGACCGACAAGTACCGCCACTTTAATGACAGCAATAACTGTATGATACTGAATGCAAACACCGTGCACAACCTTGAGATTTTTCAAAATTCCACCGATTTCACAGAGACTGGATCATTATTATGGCTACTGGATCACACTAAGACGAGGTTTGGTAGTCGTTGTCTGAAAAGATGGATATCTCGTCCACTACTAAACAGAGAAGCGATCGGCGAAAGACATAATGCGGTTGAATTCCTCATAGAACATTACCAAGACGTTCATGTAGAGAGGACAAACAAATTTTTAAAAGGCTGCCCCGATCTAGAACTAGAGCTAGCTAAACTCTACTATGGTCGAATGAAGAGGAAGCAATTATACGTATTTCTCCGAAAGTTTGATGAGCTTGTTCGAATATTCGGAGAGCTGGGTCCATTCAAAAGTTGTGAAAATTATATTGCAAAACTATTTAATAGACTGAATCAGCTGGTATGCGAAGAACTTTCGGAATTTGCTAGTCTCTTCAATATGATATACTCGCCCGCTGCCTTGGATGACAGATTCGACAACAAAGCTCATATTGTTAAGTTTTTCAACGATTCGTTCTACAACTACGATAAGATTGAAGGAAGATTGCGGGACATTCAATCAGTTGAGGAAGAACTGACTCAACAATTGACTGATATACGAGAGGCTATAAGAAACCCAGATGCAAGGTATATCACGTCGAATAAAGAGCCATATTTGATAGAAGTGAGGAACAGCTTTGTAAAAGCGATACCGAATGACTGGTTGAAAATCAATGGTACAAAGTTTTTATCCCGATTCAGGCCTCCTAAGGTGAACAAACTGTATCACAAGCTTTTATACCAAAAAGATTTACTTTTAGAGGAGTGTGAATCTTGTTATAGGCACTTTCTAAACAAACTCAAGGGCTCCTATCATTCTCTTCATCATGCCGTTCAATTGCTGTCACAGCTGGACTGTCTTTTTTCCCTTACTGCTACTTCTGTGGCCGCTTCAACGTATACAAAACCAGAGCTCTATGATGAACCATTTATACAGGTAAAGAATTCCTATAATCCAATAATTGCTAGAGTCAGCGCCGATAACTCTTACATATCCAATGATTTTTCCATGTCCACATCAGATAATAGGGTGTCTATTTTGACAGGCCCAAATATGGGAGGAAAGTCGTCTTTCATACGCCAAATTGCCTTAACCATAATCATGTCTCAAATTGGATGTTTTGTGCCTGCGTCATCTGCCAAGCTCGGTGTGTTCGACTCTGTCATCACCAGAATGGGGGCACAAGATGATATACTGAAGGGAGAAAGCACATTCGAAGTTGAACTGAAGGAGTGCTCACGCATGCTCTCCTCTTGCACCAATAAAAGTTTAGTATTGTTGGATGAAATAGGAAGAGGCTCCTCGACAAACGATGGGATTGCCATTGCCTATTCAATTCTTCATTACCTAGTTAGTGGTTCAGAGGAACTAACAAGGCCGTTTGTTCTCTTTATTACGCATTATCCATCTCTCGGATCATTAGAAATGACATTCCCACGGCTAGTTAAGAATTTCCACATGAAATGCACGTACATGAGCACAACAACACGTGCAGAAGAAGAGGTTCTTGATGACTTCGATGAAAAGTTACCAGACCTTACGTTCTTATACAAATTGGAGCTTGGCGTTTGTGATAGTTCGTATGGGCTAAATGCTGCCAAAGCGTCAGGCATACCGAAGGAAATTATAAAAAAAGCTTTTGACCTAGCAATGCAAGCAAAAAGTAAAGATACTTTAGCTAGTAGCGTGACACTTCGAAGACATTTTTTGGAGTACCTTGGCGGCAACTTCGACGAGGCGCAAAAACTGTCAGAAATGATAATGTAGTTTTTATGTTTAATAATACATAAACTCGCAGTAAATCGAGAGCGAGCTATCGCTTAAATATTCTACTTCTTGAGGTCGAATCAGGCGTAGTGAGCGTATAAGCTACGTCTCCTAATTCCGATCCATCAAAAACCAAGATCTCGTCGTTTTCTCCCTCGTGGTGAATAGTCACGGAATGGAAGTTTTCAAAAGGATCTGGTCCATCTTTCGCGCGGTTGGTAGATGTTGAAGTTTTGCGCTTACTCTTTAGCGTTCCTAGACTGTTCTTAGACTTTTTGGAAGAAACTATTGAAGCCGTAGAGCTGTTGTTTCGTTTGTCTTTCTTGGAAGGCTTATTGGTTTTAGTGAAAGTAGGGATCATGGGTGGCTTCATGTTACGCAGTAAGGCCCACTGTGTGTTTTTGAAAAAGGGATGCTGCTTTATATCCGAAGCCCCACTTCGGGACCCAAGCCGTTTAGTCTCGTCCTTGATTAATAATTTTCTAATTATGCTTTTTCCATTGCTGGAAATGGGTGCAAAGTGAGGGTTTGCGTGGTCTGGAAAGATAACATCATGCTTCAAAATGTTGGAAAATGTCTGGTTCCTTGAAGATCCCTTGAAGGGAGTTATCCCAAACATCATCTCGTAGATAAATATCCCCAGTGTCCACCAGTCTACTGCTGAAGTATGGCCCTTTCCCCATATGACTTCGGGGGCTATATATTCTTCAGTTCCAACGAATGAATTTGTTCTAAAACCATCGATGCATACATTTGTGTCCAAAGCTAAAAGATTCATACTACTGCTCGATTTCTGCTGTACTAATTCAGGTCCTTTGGTTTTGTTAGTCTGCTTCGACAAGTCAAAATCTGACAACATGATGTGACCAGACTGGTGAAGCAATATATTCTCAGGCTTCAGATCTCTGTAAATGAATCCCATGAGATGTAAATACTCAAGTGCTGCAGTCACTTCTGCAGCATAAAACCTAGCGTCGTTCTCTGGTATGCACTTCATCTTGCGTGTTTGTAAAGCACGGAAGAATTCACCACCCATACAGTACTCCATACAAAGATACAGGTGGTCCTCAGACTGAAAGGAGTGGTATAATGTGACAATAAAGGGGTGATTACTGGTTGACAGGATCTCCTGTTCTGTCAATACACGCTGTGTTTTGTTCCTTTCAATCATCTCATTCTTGTTAAGTGTCTTCATGGCATAGAGCTTCTTTGTCTGTTTTTCTCGTACCAGGTACACTTTGCCAACATCACCTTTCCCTAGAAGTTTCAATTTCTCAAAGGATTGAGGGGATACTTCTAAGTCAGATATTCGCATAGAATTACTAGCATAATTTCTTCCAAACGACTTGTTTCTCGTCCTAGAAACGTCTTCGGTGCTCAACTCGCCTATATGGCTTTTGACGTCGACGCATGACCGTTCCTTAAGTGGTCCCAGGCGGCTGCTCACACCTTCAAGGAGTTTTGAATGACCTTCATCAGCCTCAGGATGCGCCAGATCCACGGTGGAATTATTCATGCTATATTCATGTTTCAGTTTTACCTGGAAGTCGTCAGTAGGGTCAACAAACATATTTGTTTTCCCATCTGTAGACAGCTCCCGTTGCTCGGCCAAATCGTATTCGTGGTCCAACACAATGCTAGGCACTTTCATTTTCGATTTACCGTTCAGTGAGACATTAGAGTTAGATCTAGAGTGCGCCTGCATAAAGGGAGGTCCACTGGGGCTGGAAGGTGACCTCATTCTTCTAAACTTCTTAATTATTGAGCTAGAGTTGGATGTGTTTGCGGTGTCAGGGAGCTGACTAGGTGCAGAGGTTTGTGTTCCATCGGTAGTAGAACTGAAAGTTGCTGTGTTGGTGCTACTCGCAGTTGGTGGGAGATTTTCATTCGAGTTCTCAGAAGAAAGAGCACCCGTGGGTAGGTCTGGTGTATTGGAGGAAAACTTGAATAGGTTCTTTATTTTGCTGAACTTCCTGACGCCATTTATAGGGCCGTGCATTCTGTCATCCTCGTCATCGAAATCTTCGTCACCATCTGTCTTGTCAAACTCCTCTGCAGGTGAGGCAACCGTATGAGTGCCAGTTGTACCATAATCATCAGTTCCGTTAGTCGATCGAACGGCAAAGTAATCCGAGCCATTTACCTGTTTTGGTGACAGCACAGGAGTTCTTGCCTCCGTCTTACGGTCTGTCTTCGCAGTCCTTTGCTCAGTTCTTTCAGGCATGCTCTGATCGGCTTTTTCGGTATCCTTTGGTTCGAGACTTAGCTGGGAAAAAGAAAGTTCGTTCGGTGTAGTAACTGTGGTGGCATTTAGTTTTAGGGTGTGTCCTTCTATCAAGTTCTCAAACTTCGGCGTAGCGGTGCCATTAGTGTCGTGTTTTGCGTCGCCTCCAAACGTGAAGAGCTTGCTGAATGATAGTTTCCTTGAGTTCGATCTAGATCTGGACATGAACCTAGTAGAAAATGTACCCGAATCTGTGGTATTGCTGCTATCAGGTACTTCGGGGTGTGGAAAAGAGACCGGCTCCTGATAGGGGGACGTGGGAGGCGTGGACGTGTGGGATACAGACCCGTTTTGGGTCCTCCCAGTTGTTTTCATAATAGTCATGTGATTTGAAGAGAGATGCAAGTGCGGCGATGTCCAAAATGAGATAAGAAATATAGCAAAAGGCGATAACGCAAGCGTTCGCAAGCTTTAATTAAAAAGTAGCTTTAGCAAAGGCTGGGATGAAAGGCGACGGAGATATGCGTGCGATGATCTATGATAAAATGAGAATGTAATCTTAAGAGCGTATCAGTGCCTTGTTCAACCTCACACCACTCCTGCTATCTTGATGAAATCAGTTGTGGACTTCTATTGTAGCGTGAGTGTTCTGGTCTCCCAGGTGCGAAAACCAGGCTCAGTTTACTGAGTAGCGAAAATGAGAAATCGACGCATATCGAGGCAAATCGACGCGCCTTGTTCAGTCATTACAGAGGAAGGAAGATAAGAAAAGAATGTAGTTCACAGGAAAAGATGATAATCTCTACACGAACGGAGGTGAGGTTGAATCCACTGTTTGGAAGATAGAGCCATAATATTAGTTGACCTGGCCTTTAGAAAAAAAATAGCAGGACAATACATAAGCCTGTTATGTCAAAAAGCCAAAGGGTTATTTGGCTGATCTAATGTGCTAATGTACAAATTATTTGTGACTATGTGACGAATATGTGGTCGTTGCTAGATTGAATATCTAATCCACTGCGGTGAATAAGTACACGGGTTTCAATATTAGCCAATATATATGGTTGTTCGTTTGGTTGATTTACCCATACTCTCAAATGACTCCAACCCGTATTGAAACGCATATATATCTAGGCCAAGTGAGGAGGTAAGAGAAAGTTTGCGATCGAATCTTTGATATGGTAAACATGGCCACAGTTCTGGCACACCATTTTTCCGTTAATGATCTGAGTTTCCAGCAATAATGTGTGCAAATCCTTGAGAAGTAACTCATTATCCTCCATATTTTCTGGCTTTACCGGTGGGATAGCTTCGTTTCCCAAATCCTTAGCAACCGATATGATAGCATCCCAGTTCAGTCTTTCAAGGATCGTGACAATAAACTCCGGGTTAAAATCCTGTTCCTGCAGCTCTATTTCACACTCCATGAATTTGAGAGGAAACGCCTTCTCGGAGCCAGCACAGCCCTTTACAGCACACCTCACAAAATTTGTCGTAAGGAACTTCATAGTAGCTGTATGATTTCCGACTAACGTTGACGTCTATGGCAGTACAATGTCAATGACATTTACTTTAAGTGCTCTAAAAAAAAAATTAACCAAAATTTTTCAATATCTCAGTCACGTGACTTGTACGAGTTTATGATACTTGATATTAAAGTAGCCTGCTTCTTCAGCTTGAGCTGTTGGCAACCGTTCAGTGCAGTCTCCAGCGCCTTCATGGGTATCTTACCATCGGGAAACAGCAGCATTTGCAATGATCTGGTCTTCTCCATGGGAGAAGGGTGTGTAGTCATTAATGTAATCAATTGCTTTAGTGAACGGAGTGACCTCATCCAGATTGTGTGCTCTACAGCAGTTTGAAATAATTCAGGGGTTGGTTTCACTACAAAGCAGTCTATGTTGAGCAATTCTTTGTCAACGACTTGTTTGGTTTCCTCCGCCGGTGTGTGTATTGGGGCTGCTCTTTGCGTTATTCTTCCACGTTCCTGGTTTCTTTTGATAGCAGAACGTACAAACTCTAGCCGATCTTTTTCTCTGGGGAGCTTCTTATAGAGCTGGCTCAAATCCTTAACGACGAGCGACTTAAATATCAGGTGAGCGATGTTCGACAAATGGAGAGTGTGAGCCTGAGTGAATATCGTAGAAAAAAAATCGGATTTCTCTTTTTCAAATGACGTTGGGGTCTTTTCGACAATTCGACAAGCAATATCACACAATATGCCAGAGTGTGTGAGGTGAAATTGATGGATAACATATGCAAGATCAACGATGTACTGTGTTACGGAGATTTGGGATTTCAAATGCCGCTCATACGAGCCTTGCAATGAGGCTAACAGATCTGACGTAGATGGCTGTGCAACAGCATTACCGTATTTCTCATATATCACCAGCATAGTATCGTCTTTCGTCAGGAACGGGGAGATACTGGTTCTTCGGAGCTGCGAAAGGTAATATTTACGTGCATAATCGTCCATAGACTCAATCTTTCGAAGCACCTCAAAATCTATTTTGCTACCGAGTTCAGCTTCCAAGTCGTTCATACTCATCATATTTGTCAAAAGTGCTTCAGTAACATACAAGTTGAGTATTTTGATAGGTAAAAGGTGCGTATTGTTCTGGCTAACAAGCCGGTTATGAACGTACTTTGGGGTACCCATTTCCTTCATGAGCTGTTCTGGGGTTATGGGGTACATTGAACCGTCTTTATCGTTTTTATTTTCTACCATAAACTCGTACTCGATCTTGTAGGCATCCTTGACTGACTTGGCAATGTCCGAGGTGATCTCCATTAGGGTATTGGGTTTAAGCAAAGTGAGACCTTCTCTAATAGCCTCATTAAGCCTGGTGTGTGCAACAAGCGCACTTGAAAACGGACGAACCAAAGTGCCGTAAGTGAGTGATATTCGGGACAATCGCACTGGTCGCATAGCTTGTATAATATAATATCGTGGGCTACATTCAATGAGACAATGCTCTCTCTTAAAGTACCATTTTATGTAAAGCGAAAAACTAAAAAATAGTCTGACATGGTTTCTCAATATTTTAGTGCGCATATGCTGTTCTTCGGAGTTGCAATCCTACTTTCATATTTCTACCACACAAGATGGGGTACTCTTTGTCATTGACGGCTGAGCTTAACAACGTGACAGAGCTTAGGCCTTCAGATTCGATAGAACGTCCATTTGAATTTCAGTTCAGAGTCCAGTGCACCAAGTGTCGCACGATTCACCCCAAGGTTGTGTCTATAAATCTGTATGAGACTCACGAGTTAGCAGGATCGAGAGGAGAGGCTAACTTTGTGCTGAAGTGCTCGTTCTGTGGCACCCATATGAATGTGTCAATGAATATACCGAAAGGGTTCAAAGGTTACAATAATGAAGACAACGGAAAGAAAGTAGCTTTTCTTGACATAGACTCCAGAGGTTGTGAGCTTATTGAGTTTATACCGGAGGGGAACTTCACCTGCAAGGGACTCGAGTCGAACACCGTGTTTGAAGAGGTTGGGTTGGAAGAAGGCGAGTGGTATGACTACGATGATAAGGCTGGAGACGAGGTTTCTATTGTGGAGTGCAAGTGGGAATTGTCGAAGTGACGGAATGCTATCTACACGATTGAAAGGCGCTGATTCGAGCGTTGCATTGATATCTGACACTCATAATAGTACTAATGAATGTCATCGACACGTGCAAGGACATGAACTGTGATAAGCCAAGCCCTGGTTGTCATAGCCTGTGGAACTAGTCGTGCCATGGGTTGGTCTGTATGGTGGGAATTATAAGAACGGCACCCATATTTGACCAACACAGTACTCTCAATTCCAGAATTCTCTGTGTTAGACTCATGATACTCTATATAAAAGCTTTCACTGTGAGGCATACCACAATGCACATTATAGACATGCTTAGCCCCACATTCATATTCACGTCACTACAAGTTGGTCGTTAAGACAATTACATCATACACAGTGCGCCAACCAACGGAAGTGGCAATGTCTATAGTTTAAGTAATCAAATCAACATGTAATTCCAAGCACTCTCGATTGGACACCCACTACAGCTGCCCACCCGCTCAAATACAAAGACGTGACTAACCTTTCACACTCGCACCGGATTTACGTCAAAACTCCCCAAATCAGAAGGACAATTTCTATGTGTCATGCGCACGAGACCAGTGGACGGGGACAGTTTGTTTTCCGCATTAGAGCGAACAGGCATAACGTTGTTGTAGCCCCTGTTTCTATGGCAATACCGTGTAGTGCTTACTGTTTACATTATTGTATGAGTGCTTCTCATTGGCTGAAAAAGGACCACACAGTTAATCACTTCAAACCAGTGCTGAACCTGCGAGAATACTAGGTTTTTTCACCCCGTGCTGCTTATCCCTCTCTAAATGGCAGCTGCTAATACCAAAAAGACTATCCGGCAGCCTGGAACTGGCTCCGAGCGCGTTGCCCAAGCATGTGATAGATGCCGTTCTAAAAGAACAAAATGTGACGGCAAACGCCCGCAGTGTGGCAATTGTGTAGCTGCTGGCATGGAGTGCATAATCTCAGATAAGCTCAGTCGGAGGGGTTACCCTCGTGGGTACACGGAGACTCTGGAGGAGAGAATACGAGAACTCGAATTCCAGAATAGAAAGCTACAGAAACTACTTGAGATGGGGACCCCGAAAGGTGAGATCAAGGCTACAACCGAAGCTAGACCGGAGATCAAACAAGAAGTAGATAGTAGTGACCAATTAGACGGTGCAATCAACCGTTTGAGCTCGAAGAACCTCAGCCAACTAGAACACTCGATCAAGTATGATCATCTACATGATGAGTCTTGCACCTGTGGTAATCATTCAGTCCACAACCGCCCTGTCTCCATTGCTGGCTCTGTTGATATTGATAGGGGCGATTTGAGTGACGACGACTCTTTATCTCTGTTTTCTCTTCCAGATGTTACAGATGCTCCAGATTTAGGTACCTCAACCTACGTGCGGAATGTAGACGATCTTCGAAACAAGTATGGCTACAATAACTTGTCATTTGAGCAAGCAAATGCCCCAGGAGCTGCTGCGGCTGCCTCATTACAGAATAGGCTGAGGACCAAAAACTTTACTAATCTGGCTAACCTTATTGCTATGTCGGTACCCAGGTCCACAGAGGAAACGTTATTCATTCCTACTCTCATGGCGCGTATTGTTGAGGTGCACGGCTTTGGATCAAAAGCGCCAATTTTAACGGCACGGTCGATTGCCCTGCTGAAAGAGGCTTACAAAGAGAAGGAGAGAGCACGGGCTTTCGAAAGCGTGAATTTCCACACTATAGACTTTAACTCTCTTTCAAAGGAGCAGTCCAGAAATTTCTTCAACAATCTAAACTTGCCCAACCACGTCTTTCTCGATCTGTACATTAACACATTCTTTGGAACTTGGAACAACCTAATTCCTTGTATGAACAAAGAGCTTTTCATGCAAAACTATGCCAAATTTCGGACAAGCAGAGAAGCTGAGTATCAAGACAACGGCATGTTTGGTCTTGAAAAATTTGGTGAGGTGATGATAATAATGTCGTCGATGGTGATGTTGTCACAGGAAAAGAATAACCTGAGAGCCGGTAATCCAAAGTCGTTGGACAAGTCTAAAAGCAACTATGAAGTTTTACAGTATTATGACCATTTGATTCATGAGTTTATCAAATCGAATATGAGTTCCGTTTGCTCTATTTCGTCGCTGCAATTACTGGTTATGGAGCTTCTGTACTGCCTCGTGACTGGTGATCTTGACACTAGTTACGAGCTGAGAGGAAGACTCATTACTATGTCTCAGCAACTGCGTTTGCACCGTTGTCCTGCAGCTGTCTTAGGCTCTAATGGCTCTAATGTCTCAAGGCTTCAGCAGGGAGAAAGACGTATACTCTTTTGGTGTATCTATACCCTGGATGCCTTCAGCTCTTTTATTCTTGGAGTGCCGAGACTACTAAAAGACTACGAAATTGAGTGTGCCTTGCCCTCTACAGTCACTGGTTCGGTGGATAACGGCGAAACGGATACCAATTTTATCACGTTTAACAATACACAACTATCGCTTGTGGGTAAGGTATCTGAGCCAGCGCTGGCTGTGATGCGATATTCTAAAGTTTTAGGGTCGATTGTGGACCAGATATTTAAGAGAAATACCTCTAACGGTCTTAAGTTCACAGAAACTAGTGAGACAATATGTCTGGTTTTTGAAAATATACTGGAATCGTGGCGCAAGCAGCTTCCAGCATCACTGCAATTTGAACTTGATGCCAGTGGAAACATTAAAAACAATGAGTATGATAAATTGACAGAGACACAGTTGACGATGACTTTCTTGTACTTCCAGGCAAAACTTCTGATATACTTGCCTCTCATGGCGATGGAGTCATCTGGCAGCTCCATTTCTCGGTCGTCATCGTCTTTCATTAGTATACAACAAACTACTACTGCATTGCTCACAATCTGCACTACCTTTTCAAGCGAGAAGTCCCATTATTCCACTATATTTCTGCCTATGAACGTCCCTAGACAAGCTGCTAGAATGTCACTGCTATGTGCAAGAGGTGCTTTAGAGTATTCGCGGAGTGGTGCCATATTTCAAGAAGTGAAGACTTTACTGCAAAATACGCTCAAGGAACTTAAGTTTGAGACCGGCATTGGCCTACTAGGTTGTCTCTCTGAAAACTGTGTAGATGTACTGGAACGCTCAGTAGAATGCATTCTGTCACCACCGAATAAAGGAGACGTCAATCAACAGAAAGATGGGCACGCTGTTGAAGAACGCACTTTCTTCCTACAGCCTGTTAAGCAGAGTGCTCCAGTGAATGGTATGCCAGTTGCAAAAAAACAAGAAGGCGCTATTAATGACATATTCTCTACTAGAGCTGAGATTCCCGCCAATGTGGTGAAGAACGATCTCACAAATGGTGCTGTTCCAACCCACTCTTACATTCCGCAGAATAGTCTACCTATTTGGAACGTTGTGTCTGAACAAGAAGTGACCCACTACAGTCAAGATAGCCGAGCCACTGAAAACGGACAGCCGATCCACGGGCCCCCTTTGGTGACTTCACTTTTCAAGACTGCAAACGGACAGTCTGGCGTCAACTTCAATGACCCAAAATTGAACACAAACACCAATTTGAATCAAGAATACCAGCAAAATTCACAGTCTTTCTCAGATCTGCTTCTTATAAACGACTTCGGTGTTGACGCTTCTCTAGGGCTGCCAATCATGGACTTTGACTTTCTAACAGGTGATCCACATTTCAGTCACGGATAGGACCGGCAATCATTGTGGCAATTGTGCTTAAGCAACTGGAAGTGGCTATTTTACTAAATATTACCTGCTGTCTTCTAAACCTTTTCGCTCTATATGTATGTTAATAAACGTATATCTCTACCTTACGATGCATCGGACATCGCCGGGGCTGCTCATGTATATGCCCACCGAACACCTCAAATGCGATAAGAAAAACTGATAAATGATGCATGAAGATCTTCTGGTTGTGCATTGAAAAAAATAAAGAACTCTAGCAAAAGTTGCAATCTTTGTATGAGTAAGCCAGTCTCTCACCCGGGCTGTTTTCAACTTCAAGTGTTAGAACGTTCATTTTGTTGAGCAATATTTTTGGCATCGATTGGGACTCATTTGAAGCGGAGCACATATCTAATGGGCAGTTTGATATGGAGTCCAAACGCATGGAACTTTCTACCAGCGTTCCTGAATCACAAGAGGCATCTTCAGAGGAGTCGACCTCGTCCTTTGCATCGAAATTTCGTAGAACAAAAGCATGTGCGAGGTGTCATAGGTTAAAGATTAAGTGTGTGTTCAACGATCCAAACCACAACTCGTGTGAAAGATGCTTTAATGCAAAGCTCCCGTGCTCCATGACCGAAGATTATTCTGCGTCAGTGGGAAGACCGCGCAGACGTAAAAAGGCTAAAATGACTGGGGTATCGCCGGTGGTGGAAATTTCCAATACTGTGGTGGATTCTTTGGAATATTTCAGGAAGTTACAGAAGAGAATAGTAACCTCCGCTCAACTTGATACACAGGTGATATATAAAGGTGAAACATATCCTGGAAGCCGGCGTTTTCAAGCAGATATCGACGCAGAGAATAATGTTGAGACCCTTCATGGTTTACAATCAAATTTGCATGAGCTGCAAAAACTGATTGCCCACGTTCTATCAGCGAAAGGCGAGGAAGCAAATTCAAACTTTGCCTCTTCTATCAACAGCATGAAAGAGGGACCGGTGAGGCCCATACCGAAGCTGCCGTGGATTCCTTACGAGCACAATATTATGAAAGAGCTGGTCAAGCTGAAGATCCTTGGGATGGAAGATTCCAGAAAGCGTTTTCATTACTTCATCACCGAGCTTCTGGTGTATTGGCCGTGTATTTCCCTCTCTAAAAGCTACACTTTTGACTACCTTTTAGAACGTCAGCCGTTACTTCTTTTAGGCTGTATTACTGTCACAAGCCTTAACACTCCTAATTTGCATGATACGCTGCTCTATTATCTAGAAGCAAACCTGGCCCAACGTGTTTCAGTCACCGGTGAGGTGAATGTACACATCATCATGGTCTACCTAATATTATCGCTCTGGTGTTCTCCGCCAAAGAAGTGGGGGTCGTATAAACACCAGATGAGCTTGCTTACTGCGTTAGATCTTTCTTTATGTTTGGATCTTGGCAATGAAAAGCACAGAATGAGCGACAATGTGAAGTTCTCTAATAGCAGTGAGCGCCGTATACTGCGGGCATATATGGGTGTTTACGCTTGCTGTGGGTCTCTAGGCCTCTCCTTGCCTCGCTTCAAAGTGGTTACTTGGACAGCCAACCACGAGGAGTGCGCAAATTTGCTGTTGACTGGAGAGAGTAATAGAAATGACAGGTTCATATGCTATTATTCACGACTAATTGCTATAGGTCAAGAGATCTTTCAGTTTCTCTGTCCTGATGGAGCTGTGCGGAAAGGCGAACAACTCAGGGCAGGCATTGATGAAACTGAAGATGCGAGTGACTCAGAGTCTGCAAACCTCAACTGGCCATTCAATTCCCTAACCCATGAAGACCTTAAAGAGGTCATGATAAATTTTGAGAAGAGAATGCAACAGCTTGTCGCTGAAAGTCAGCTGCTAACTCCAGAGTCAAAAGAGAAAAACCTACTCTCAATAACTTACTACCAAGTGTTAATGACGATGTACGACTATGTTGTCTGTCGTGTTCTCTCAAAGAAAGATAGTTTTGGAGACATGTATTTGCAGACACTGAAGCGGCTCATAAAGGCCAGCGAGAAAGTTATTGATTCGTTTGTTCAACTATGTGACCAGACCACGAGTTTCCCTACATTTTTCTATTACAGGCCGATGCATGCACTTGTGGCGCTGATAAGAGCGCGGCTTCTTGTCCGTACCCAGAAGCTTGACTTCGATATAGATGTAGAGAGAGAGTTTCATCGTGTAAGCGAGGCACTTGATGTCATCGCCAGATCTTCTTTGGTAGCCGCAAAGATGAGAGACATTCTAACTAGAGTGAACAAGTGGATGAACGTTTCCAACAGCTTCTCGAAAAGTGGAGCGAACTCTTCAATGGTTACACTTCTAGACGAGCTTGGGAAGGAAAAGGCTATGGAAGACATTCGGGTAACCAATTCCAAGGCGAGGGCGAAAGCAGAGGGTGATGATGGTAATCTTCACCCTGGGTCGAAGGCCCAATTCAAAAAGTTCATCCAGTATAGCAACAACTCGCTCAATGAAAAAGGGCGGCCCATTGCTGTGAGCAAGGACAATGAGCCGTCCGAGACTATTGGTATGGCTGCCTCGACATCTATGCCTTCCCCGATTGGTTTCAGTAACGGGGTTTCTCCGCTGAATTCAGTGCAAAGTGTTGTTGGCGTAGCCAACGATGGTGGCATTATTAGCATTGACGGTAATGCTAACGTCGAAAGTGTCCCGATGTCCAGCATGACACCTATGGTATCCAATTATGAAGCCACGATAGAGAAAAACGCGTTGTCGGTTCCCCTACCAGATAACATTGCCCCTTTTGATCTTCAATCCACATCCCTGTCTCAGCTCTTTGTCAAGATGGACAACGATATTGCTAACTTCACACCTTCAGAAATGCCTACCAACATTTCTCAGGACGCGGCCGCTTATGAGGCACCACATAGCGCACGATCAAGTTATGCATCACTATTCGGCGATGCCGAAGGGTATGGATTCTGGTAGAGGACAACTATATGCTATTTAGACTATTTTATTTTAGCGAAACACGTCTTTTAACTCTCGCTAAAGTACAGGTAATTTCGTATTAGTGTATACAACTATGAACAGGAACTTTGAAGAGTTAAGCGGTACTAAGTTTACTCTAATACTGTGCTAGTTCGTCCAATGTAGTAAAGAACTACTAGGCAAACTATATGGCTATTTTGCTTTTTCGTTGCTTGGCCATCCGCTAACCCTGGTATATGGCATGGTAACGTTTACCTCTAAACCCATAAACGTATTTATTCAGCTGGTATACCTCGTGTGGGTTGAAATCATTGAGCTCCCACTTGGTAGAGCCGTAAATGTTCTCTTGTTTTGTCATCAACACATCCATCTCCTCCTCGTAGTTTTCAGCCAACCAGGTGACGTCTCTGACAATGTCGAGCTCGTGGTAGCCCGTGATAAAGATACCACACTTGGACTCTAGCAAGCCAGGGACTGATTTGGACCAGTTCTCAACCAGCTCAGTAGCAGAGAATCGAGGATGGAAGCAAAAGAAAATGTCAAGGTAAGGATCGTAGGGGAAAAAGTCACCTGCCTCATGTAGCACGTGGAAATCCTGCGTGTGGTGGATAAAGCAGAGAGTATCATCTACACGTCTAACCACAGGGGTTTCACTTTGGACGTACTGTCTCTTTTCTCTGTCGTAAAAGCTACCTGGGCCAATGAAGTGGATCTCAAACGAAACTCCAGGAAACAGATAGGTGATTTCCTTCCATACATGAGCAGGCAATAAAGCCTCTGAACTCGAGTTCAACAGGAAAATACGCATTGGTCTGTCTTTCAAGGGGGATACGCGGTTTTCTGGGTACAGGGTGTAACGAAGAGCAGCTATCGACTTGAGGCCTTCCAAGGTGATTGGGCCACGAGGCTGCAATAAGTAGGGCGAGTGTTTGTGCAAGATCGAGGCTATGGTAAGTGGATAACTGAGCATCTTGGTCACGACGGCCAGCTGGAACTCGGTGTCCATGGAGTAGAACTGTCTAGTGTAGAAAAAGGTATCCCAGTTTGTAAAGTTGACAGCACAGTCTTGAAACTGCTCAGTGGGAAAATCAAACTCAGGAAATGATCTTCCCGAGCGAATATCGTGCTCGTAAACGTTGACCAGCTTGAGCAGTTCGGCTCTATTGGAGTTGTGATACTCTGTATCGTTTTCCCATGCTTCTTTTGAGTGGTGTGTGGGAATTCCAGAAATCGGGCACGTATAGTCAATGTTCTTCTTTGTGACTGGACATTTAGCCTTTGCTCTAATGGTGGCAGCACGTGTACGGAGGTCTGTGGCTGGTGAAGAGTCCCATGGGTGGAACCTGTTATCTATAGTGGGTGCGTCATCTGAGGGAGGCGTGTCAATGCAAAAGACACTCCTGATAAAAGAAACGATTTCTCTGGCAGACTGAGGATTACTGTGACTTTTGGTCTTCCCTGCGTATGTCTTGCCTGAGGGGTGATTCGTGGGCCTCCTCTTTGATGTGGCTATAGTCGAATAGCTAGCAAAGCTGTGAGGGTCGGCAGAGCCAAACAGCTTTGCTAGACTTGCTCCAGTTATAGCTGACGCGCTGGAGTAAGCCGAAGCCGCACCCTTGGACAGCAACTGTCTTTGCAGTAGCATTTGTGTAGCGGATGGGTGACTATTGTCTAAGTTGAGAACAAGTGAAGACAGAGACATAGTGGTGATAAAGGGTGCGAATAGAAAATTGGGAGAGAATTTTTTGCGGTGCAGGGGTGCCAGATCTAGCTCAACTGCAGCAACGGGGTTTGGAAAATGGGGTGAGAATATTACGTAGCAACATTTTCCGCGGTAAGCCTACCGCGACGCCTAGGGGGTTATAGCGCCTCGGACATCGATTTAGTGTGACAGCGTATCAGAACTAAATCTGAGCCATTCGAGCAATACTTACTATTACTTCTATTCATGGGCAGCTATCACGAACTGGATACGCCGCTGCTTATTTGGATCCATCAGGGTTCGCGTGTTGAGAAGTACGAGGGTAGTTCTCTGCTATGCACGCTAGGGGAGCTCAAGACCATCACAAAGAGCGTATTAGGGCTTCCCTCTGACTCAGAAATGGCCATTTTGAGTATAGAAGCTGTTGATCCCCGAGGGATGGACGACTCCTTGCCACTTTATCACGTGCTAGAGGACGGACAGATACGTGACGTCACCAAGACCAACTCCATCACTGTGACTGTCAATGGGGGAGAGTGGAACATTGGGGATGGCCAACGACAGTCTGTAGGAAGGACCAACAGTACCCCACGTACCAGTTCCTTCTATACTGTTTTTCTGAACGAGAAGAGCGTTCTCTTGGACGCCAATGAGTGCATCTTGGTGGATAGAGACGACAGCCATATGGAGTACACCGATGCCTACGCTCTGGTAAGCAACGAGGGTTTGGCGAAATTGAGAACGTTGGCTCCAGTGGAACTTCCACAAGTGCGCATCCTTGATGGTGACAGCAGCCAGAGAGTGGGGCAGTTGGCTGGTCAGCCAATTGGCCATTCGCGTGCTTCGACTGACCATCAGCAGCGGAGAAATACTGACATCAACCCTGCCCATCAACGTCATCAAACGATTCAACAGGCCCCTAACATTGTAGTGCGAACATTCCTGCTCACGCTAATGATTATACGTGGCATGCTGACGCGGCGGTTCATGACTGCCCTGGTACGGTTGTTATGGAGTTCATTGATGTACATTTTTTGCTATGCGACATTTGATACCTTAGTTTTTTCTGTGAGCGGCAAGTGGAGCGTCTTATACCTCTGCCACTTCATTACGCGTAAGGTTATATGGGAGAAAGCTTGTGTTTTGCTCAGCGTGGACTTACCAAACATTCCGACAGTGCACAGATTGCGACTCTTTGCTGATTACATGCTAACGTTATCGACTAAAATAAGCAAGTACGAGTCGTATGTGCCAATTATATTGGCAAAACTGGGAGTGGGGAATAATCGTGGAGGTTTAATGTTGAATCGTGTAGAGCAATTAGAGGGCACTAGCGAGGGTGAAGAGACGGGAGAGTTAGAGAACAGCGACGAGTTAGGAAACAGAGAAGGGCTAGATAATAGGGAAGTGCTAGAGAACAGAGAAGGGCAAGCAGCCCAGGCAGATGATGATACCGCACAAACGAAACCTTCATTGACATTAGAAACGTTTGAACAACGTTTAGATTATCTGCCATCGGCGAGCAAAAGCAAGGTGTTGAACACTTTAATGCAGGCTCTGCAGGACTTGGTGCTCCTGTGCATGTCTGTAGAGCCCGATATGGACCGCAGGATCCACGAGGAGATTGAAAGGCGGCGCCTGAGTCAGTAATTGTGTAGCTCTGTATCGTAATGTGTGACGACTCGATGTTGTGATGGTTCCTTGGTATATCTATGAGTATATGCATTGGAATATACGATGCTACATATTGATAGTCCCAGATAAGGAGCTCTAATCTCCGGGCTATATTGGAGATAAATAGAGCTGGACTGTGTTAGATTAACAGTGCTAGATAACCCGACATAATACAACAGGACAATTGCTCCAAAAACAGAACATAAAATAAATCGATAATTTTCACATCAAAAACTACTAAATGGCCTATCGTAACGTCACTACAACTAGTCACGGCGATAATGCAGCTTACGCGATTGTACCCCCACAGTACACATCGTGGGAAGAACGGTACGCCTGATTACATCATTGTAAACAAAAGAACAAAGTGCATTACACACACGAACCTAGACACTGCAAGATTCACCGTAATACTCACTACTCTTACTCAGCACTATAACTATAACCCTAGGTCTGCACGTAAACTAGGCCACTAGGCAAGTTCCAGAACTTTCACATTCTTTGTAATCTGCGCAATGCGGAAAAGTGCGCCAGCGAGCATGCTGATTTTCGCGTACTATATAAGCTCGGAAATTTGTCCGTCTTAGATAAAAAAAATTAATCCACCTTCCTCCCCCTCTTAAGATATTATTTTCTTAATTATATAAAAAATGGTTGCCATTGTTCAGAAGCCCGCTCCAACTTTCACTAAGACTGCCGTCGTTGATGGCGCTTTCGAGGAGGTCTCTCTCGAGAAGTACACCAAGGAGGGCAAGTGGGTCCTTTTGGCCTTTATCCCATTGGCCTTCACCTTTGTGTGCCCTACCGAGATCATTGCCTACTCTGAGGCTGCTAAGAAGTTCGCTGGTGCTGACTGCCAGGTCCTTTTTGCCTCCACCGACTCTGAGTACTCCCTGTTGGCCTGGACTAACGTTGCCAGAGCCGATGGTGGATTGGGCCCAGTGAACATCCCCCTGATTGCCGACACAAACCACTCTCTTTCCAAGGACTACGGTGTCCTGATTGAGGAGGCTGGTGTTGCTCTCAGAGGTATCTTCCTCATTGACCCTAAGGGTACCTTGAGACAGATCACCATCAACGACTTGCCAGTCGGTAGATCCGTTGACGAGTCTTACAGATTGTTGGAGGCCTTCCAGTTCACCGACAAGCATGGTGAGGTCTGCCCAGCCAACTGGCAGCCAGGTTCTGAGACTATTGTCCCAGAGGTTGCTGACTCCAAGAAGTACTTCAGCAAGGTCAATGCCTAGATGCATTGGGCCTTATAGGACGTTATCCATTGCTGAGACTTTGATTATGGAATTCCCAGTTCGCTGTCGTTGATTTATACATTATTTAAGCCTATAAATTGATAGCAAAAAAGTTTCAAAAGTATCTGAAAGATGAAGGGCAAGTCAATGGAGGAGAATTCCACTGATTCCACCCCATAATTACACTATTATATGACGTACACATCCTCATAAAACTAATAACCCTTTGGATCGTGGTACCTTTCTGCAGGCAGTCGGCCTATTTTTTTCCTCTTCCGGAAGCGGCGTTCGGAACTTTCTGGGCGCTGCCTTATCGTTGGGCAGCCCAAAAAAGGAAAGTGTGGCTCCTGCATACGGACGTAGACTAGATGGTGTACAGGTTAGGTATGTACATCGTTTCTGGTGAACAGGATTTTCTTCTGTGTGATTACTACCCAGTTATACAGCACTCTTTGTTCAACCACACTGAAGAGCAATCTTGACTTCCTCGTCACCTACAAAGGCAACTAATTCGTCATCAGCCACCCCATTATTAAAATGAACGACCGATTTTACTGTCTTCGACCCTTCTACCTTGAGCAAATCGCAATTTCTTGTGAACAAGGACGTGACAGCACCGATTTGTTGGTCCAGTATATCTTTCAGATCATTTATAGTGCTCTGTAAGTCAATAGAGACTTCTATCTGCCTCCTGCCGCACATCGTGCAGTCTTCTCGCTTCAAAAAAGGATCTGCAAACGCCTGTACTCCAACTTCTCCATTATAGTACATCGTATTTTCTAGGTATGGATTGCAAGACGTGACGAACTTGAACGCCTCATTGCAACAAGCCCCTGCAATAACTGCATTCGTACTGGCTATAGCGGGGACAATGTTCTTGACGACTCCCAACGTCTTACTCTTGGTTACCCCGTCAATTGAAAACATCTTTGCACGGTTGAGTGATAGCTCGTACATTTCCTGCACGTGACCAGGTTCGTCTGGGTCAAAGGGCATTCCAGGGTGGAGCCTGGGCCACTCCAATTGATGTGCCCATTCTATGCAATGTTCGGGCAACCGGGGTGTAGACGCCATTGTGCAAAGTGGGTATGTAGTTTGTGGGGGAATCAGACGGCTGTAACACTCGAAACAGGCAGTTATTGTCGGCACAATTACTTTAACGCTGCCTTGGAATCCCTCGGTACCGCCGTCTATCATTGGAATGAAGCGCCCACTCCATGCCAAATCAACAAGCACTTTATTTATCCACTTCCGTGCCTCGATGTTGTCGAGACCACATACCACTATGTGGAATTGGGCATAAAAGTCGTGGTCAAAATCTTGGATGCGTTTGTAGTGAGAGGTAATGGTCACGTGATTTACTCTTTGCATTACAAAATTAGCTGCCGTCTCTGCCTTTGACCTGCCAATGTCGCTCTCCCGGAACAGAAATTGTCTATTCAGATTTGACAGCTCGATAGTGTCCATATCAATTACGCTGATATCAGGAAAGCCACTCAGGGCCAGGTTCTTCAGTATCTCACACCCCAGACCACCTGCTCCTATGACCAGTACTTTAGTCTCACTCAAAGAGGTCCTCCCAAACTCCGGAGTGTATTGATTGTCAGTATAAGGGCCCGGTAGGTCTAGAACAGGTGCAATAGAGACTTCGCTTCGGCTCATTCAAGTGTATGTGTCTGAAGAACAGCTGTTGAATGCGCACGAGAGAACATTTCAAAGCGAGTCTTCTTATCCACATTGATGCCCCCGCGAAATCGGGATAAAGTGGTGATTATGTAAGTGATGGATGACACTAGCTACTCAGAAGAGATAAAAGTGTCGGTGCCGCAAGCTCTGTTATGTCACTGATTCTGGTGGACATACTGTCTTCTAGCTTGCAACCTGGACGCCAAATCAATGGTTTTATTACGTTTGGTATATAGAGTTTATTGTAGATACGGAAGCATAAGCGTTAGGCCCTACCGCGTAACATTAATCCAGGCGTATGGCAAGTGCAGATGACAATTAGAACACCACTAAGTAGCGCTCGCTGAGGGAAAAGGAGCTTCGGTCGCTCCAATTACTATGTTCATCAAGGTTTTAGGTATGTTGATGAAAGTAATCATAAGTCAGTTAGCCTGATCTCTCATATTAGCTTTGAAAAAGCCTTTGCTCTACCACCCTTGAAGTTGTACAACGCCTTCTGCTTCTTACCCTTATCTAGCAGCTTCCGCCATGCTTCCAGCACGTGCTCCGGCATAATTGGCTTTGCAGTATCGTCTGGCTCCTCAAAAAGATACTTTCGCTTGCGCTCTTTGGCAGTACCTCCACCGTGCTTGTTCAGGTTTTCTAGTTGTATACCCTTTACCCGCAAGGCCTCCTCTGTGATGGTGCACACCATTTCAAACGTGAGAAAACCTAAGATATCGATGACATCATCGTTGGGCTTGGCCTCTGTCAGATGCAACAAGCCACACCACTCACGGAATCGCTTACCCTTGCGGAAGGTAAAGCTCGCCTGTCGGCACTCGGACCAATGCACGTACTCCTTCTGTGTCATGTTCCTTGTTCTGTCATCATTGGCCTTGAGTCTCTTCATCTGTGATATAGCTGCCTCTCTCTCTTCGGAGTCGGGGCTATTCTCGTTGTCGCCCATGTCCAAAGGCTGCTCGCTGAACATAAACTCCAATTCCCAGGGCAACCGGATCTGGTTCTTTTTCTGCTTGGTGAGCATCTTGCTGTCTAAAGAGCTCGCCGCGGGGGCACCTGTCCCTCCACCCGCGGCATCATCCATGAGATCGTTGCCGTTTCCCATGTCACCGCTTTCTTGATCTCTGGCGTTTTTCCTCACATCCTTCCACGAAAGATATGTCCTAAGCCTTTGAACCTTGGCCTTGTCGTGTCTTATCATGAAAATGAGATCCTCCGCAGTTACTGAGCGGACCCCCCGGGCCATCGCACATTTCGTGCTCGAAAGCACGAGCTCAATAACCTGGTCCTTTACTATGTCTTCAATCAGTGAAGTGGTCGCCTCAGGTGGGTCATTTGTCTCACCCGAAACAAACATCATCTGCTGGATCTCCTGTCTATATTTTCCCCTGTTCCTTGACACAGACTCAGGAATGGCAGCTGAATTGGGTGCGCCATTTGAACCGTTCGTGTTGCTGGTCAGCGTTGTTGGCGCCTTGGGGCCGGAGTTTTCTTTGCTACCCTTCGCAGAATCTCCAGGGACCGGCGTTAGACTATTGCGTTGTATTGTGGCCATCTGTCAGCTGGTGGTATATGGATGGAGGTGGATAGCCTTCTGTCACTGGGTACTGTTGCTTGGTGTCAGGCTCACAAGGCGTCTGTACAGAGGAACACTTGTCGTAGCTTTTGTAAGCACTGCCAAATGTGTGATTCTGTCTAATGTATGAGCGCGCATTTTTTGAAGAATGCAGAAGCTCGAAACAATATTTGGAATGGGAATAATTTCCCCAAAAAGTAGTTTAGGATGAAAGATGTTGAAGAGGGAGGGAGTAAGCCAGAAGCACTATCAGAAACTACTGGAGGCCACGACAATATTTTGTTACCTTAAAAGGCTTCAAGCAAACGTCATGATGGAATTGTTTCGAGTGCCTCAGTTGATATAAGAACATTCTAGGGCGATTGGATGAGCCCGCTATTTAAGCATCTTTCATTTAGCCCATTCATTTAGCCCATTCAGGTCCACATATAGAATAATATCATTATGGCTTGCTTACAGAGGCCTAGGCTTTCAATTACTATAATATTTCCCAGGCCATTAAACTAAAATTCCCCAAAAGTATAATGAAATGTTAATCTTGGAGCGTTATATATGAGCTCACAAACAAGTAATCCGCGTCACTTACATGAATATCTATTTGTTGCCTATTTGTTAATTAGTCTGTTGCTCTAAAATCATGGGTTTAACAGAAACACCATCTCCACCTTCGAGCCAAAATTAGTTTTCTAATTTCTCTGATCTTCATAGAACTATTACAGAACCCTAATCATATAGTGCCTAAATTAAGAGCCAAGCTGTCATAAGTTGCCTTCAAATGTCTCTCAAGCGACTATTGGGTACTGATAATACTTCCGCATGCATCAGTGTACTTGAACTAGCCCCTTACACAAGACAATGATACGGGCGGTTAACTTTAGAGACATCCTTGCACCGCTTCCCGTGGTATCCTCACCTTCCGACATTTAGTCTACTGCTTCACCATTCCATCTTAACCCATTGGCGGCTCGTATCTTGTTTCTCCTGCCCTAGTTCTTTTGGTACTCCTTTCCAGTACTATTTGCAATGTCTGTTACAGAAAACCCGGATTTCCTCGAGCTCTCCCAGCCAATTCCACCGAACGATGAAACTGTGAATGTGATCGACCCATTTAAGCTATTTACTCGCCAGTCGTCAACCACAGCACTCATAATACTGAACCAGGAGATAAAATTACAGCCGGATGACTTCTTAACTTTGTGGAACAACTCTGTGATACGTATTTGTGCCGATGGCGGAGTGAATCGGCTACTGAGCTTCTGCCAAAGACATTCGCTCTCTCTTACCCCGGATTATGTAATCGGCGACATGGATTCGATAACAGAGGAAAGCACTAAAGCGTACGGAGACAAGACGGTTATAAAGGTGCAGACTTCTCAATACAAAAGTGATTTAGACAAGGCCATTGCGCTGGCCGACTTGTACTTCCATTATACCGAGCTCGACAAAACGCTGCAGAGCTACGACGACTATGACGGTATCAACAGCCTTGAAACGTCTGCTTTACTTTCTGGGTCACGTGACCTGCCCAATACGACTATCTTTCTTCTTGGAGGAATTGGGGGCCGTTTTGACCAAACAATGCATACAGTAAGTAGACTGACGCAGTCTGAGCATAATCGTCCGCATATCCGCTTTATGCTGCTGAACACAGAGTACAGCGAGGTTATCATTTTGGTGCCAAAGGGCTATAATTTCATAAAGATAGAGAATTATAAACCCAAGAGAATAGTTGGTATGCTTCCGCTAGCCGGAGAGTGCATTCTGACGACTAAGGGACTAAAGTACGATGTTTCTGAATGGAAGTCTTCGCTGACCGGTAACGTTAGTTCAAGTAATGCTGTCTCGGGAAGCATGGGATTTTATTTGCTGACAAACAACTCACTGTTCATCAACATTGAACAATAGATGAGAAAATGGACTTGAAATAGAGCTAGCTAATTAGGTTTATGTTTACAATGAAGCCGTACGGTCAAGATTTGGCCGGATTTATATATTTCAACTGATAATCGGGACTTTCGATAGATGTAGACTTATTTCCTTTGCCGTACCTCATATTAATGAAAAGAAGCATGCTTGGCAACTGAATCTCTGTGTTATGGAGGTGAGTTGTTCTTGATATTAAAATCTTCACTTGGTGATTCTCTTTGCATTTATTCTTAGGTAGTATAAATAAGTGATTGCTGATGAAATGAGGTATAAGATTCTACTCTATCGTAGACAAGTCCGTGTATTTCCGACTTTGAGTGACGGGGTCTTAGCAATTTTGTAGACAAGTGAATTTAGATGGAGTGAAAGTTGATAATGTTTGGCCTTGGTTTGCCTGCTGTGAACTATAGGGGGCTAATTAAAACTCAGTCGTCGGTTTGAATCACTATGAATGGCTATTGTTTTTTAATGGCGGTTGATGCAAACCTTTTTTTCTCCTGGGACAATATGATTAGTGGCTTGGTGTAAAAATTGCTGCCTAAAGAGATGATTTTTATGTGAAATATATTACCAATCTTGAGCTTGGTGTCCTTATGATACATATAAACGACATTAAATTCCAAAAATGCCTGTCGAAACAGTTTTGAGAAATTCAATAGTTTCTTCTACGTTGTAGCTGCAACATCCAATCACAAGACTTTTTGATTCGATCTTATATAGTAATGACTACATACGTCGATAAGCTAGTTCAAATGATGACATGATATTTTCATGTATCATTGCTTTTATAAGGTCAAAGATCATTCCGTCATGGTAAACACAAATTGACCTCAAAAAAGTGCTACACATATTGTAATATTTTATTTCTAGCCTGCAACTGTCTACTGAAATGCAATGAGGCCTTAGCGATGAGGGCTAAAATTGAAGTACTATACAAGGCAAAAGAGTAACCCGTGGAAATAAGAGATCGATCTGGAAAAAAAACTGATCAGTAGTTGCAATTGTACTGATGCACCAATTAAAAATGAATCCAATACGTTTAAACATTATACGTTTCAGTATATACATGGCGTAACTTCGCGCAACTATTTCAGTGAAGCGCATTAACGCTTACAACGTTCAACTATGAGGTGCATAATGGAACTCTTCCGTCAATCCATCAGTGAATAGGTCTTCTATCATCACAGGAGGCGGCGATACAGTCTTAGACTGGAAAGTTTGCAGAGGATCAACATTGGTAGGGAACTGCTCTCCCAAAAACCCGTCAGAGAATGGTGTATTGCCGGAAAACAAAGGACTGATCCCTTGATCAGACAACGTCATTCTTGGAGCACCAGCAGCATACTCTTTTAACAGCTCGTCAATGTACTTCGATTCTGGGTGGAAGACTTCTTTCATCTCGTCATCATCAACTTTAACAGACTTAGTCTTAATTTCGTTATAATCGAAGTCAAACTCGGGAAGACCAAGTGCCACATCTACTTCCCCTGACTTGCCTCCACCGACATAAGCTTTAGTGGATGATAATCCGTTGGTGGATCGAGGGGACACATCCGTGGTGTTATTTGTGCTAGGAGAGTGCCCAGGAAAACTATATCCTTTGGAATGGCCTGCAGAAGTTGTGACCGATCCGGAAGTTGAGCCAGTCACGCTAACAGAATCAACATTGCGATCTGAAGATCCCGAGACTGAATACGAAGTGGAGCCGTCCCTAACTGCCCCGTATCTATCAGGTGAAATGCCGTTCCCATTAGCAGCTCTGGAAGCTGCATCAACACCATTCTCACCCAACGCGCTATTCTTTAAACTGCTAAATTCATAAGGCCCAATCACCAGTGCAAAGCTATCGGGATAAGCAGCCTTATAATAATTGAGAAATAGTTTGCTTAACATTGAGCACCGCCAGCATCCATATATTTCTTTTCTCAAGACAAACAGGTTGTTGAACAGTGCCTTAGTATGATGGAACATAATGATAGCATGCTGCATGTAAGGATCTAACTCGGCACTAGAGTCTAAGGGATTTGAAACAACTATACTAAACATTGATAGCACCTCGAGCGAGTCCGCACCATTACCAAAGTTGCTAATGATTTCGCCTAAATTGATGTTTTGATCAACCGTTCTGAAAAATGTGGTAAAGACAACCAAAAGCATCTTTTGCAAAATAAGACTTAGCCTACTAGCCACCAAAGAAGAAACACCGCTGAAGAAAATACGGTAATGAGAGCTTGTCTCACTCTCTAATAGGACGACGTCAGAACCGGCAATATTATTGAAAAAGGTGCTCGAAAAGTTTGATATGATCAAGGCCGGCTCGATCGTCTTGACAAGGTAGAAGAGCCTGCGTTCGGGGTCTACTTCATCAAGAGAGTCACTATGGAGGAGAACCAAATAACTGATGTTAGATTTCAGATACAACACGTCAAGTAGCAGCTCAATCTCCTTAACGCGAGAGATGTTGAAAAGTGAAAGCACCTGGTCAATCTTCACACGACCATGAATGAGGTCACTCATTGAATTCAACCTGCCATCAATCATGTCATCACACTGTTTGATGATCGAGTCAAACTGTGACCTTTTTGACGCGGCATCAATTGAGCAGGAAACTTTCAAAGCAGATCTGATTAAAGCGGTGATCTCATATTCTAAACCAAGATCGTTGTTGATACAGTTCTCTCTGACGATGTACTTCAACTCTTGTGAAGAGACGCCAGTTGGAAGTCCCTTTTTGAATTTTTCAATGACAGCTTTTTGATGCTTGCTCGACTCAGGCAGCTTTGTGTCCCAATCAAAATCACCCAGCAGCAGGGGACAACCAGTGTGTAAAGAATTGGCAGCATCAAGGCTTACAATTTTATAGAAAATCCTACGCCAGATATTGCGATCACTCGCTTCCCGTACAATAGAAGAAAAACGGTCGGGATCACGATACAGGCCCAAAATTTTGGCCATAGAAACTATCATGCCTAGCTGGATAATACAGTCCTGGTTCTCCTCACCATCTTCAGGAGAGTAGACAGAATAAAGCTTTAGATACAGCATTGCCTGCAAGTCTATCAGTTCAAATTTTCGCCAAATACTGATCGTGTACGGCCTGTTCATTATCAGAAGCTTAGCATATTCCACGTAAGATGGGTCAACTGTTATATTATTCTTCATGATCAACAGCATCTTTTCGTCAGTCATCGTGTTGGTTTCGTATGCTTTATGGTCAATTGAAATGAAACTCAATCGCAAAATGATTAGAAAGATTCCGGCGGTAGTGGCTTTCATGGGTTCTGAAAAATGAATGAACGTCTCCTTTGAATCCTTTTTCGTGTATAAGATGCTGTCCATGTCCTCGCGAAATACCATTTCATCTATGTAGGGCAAAATGTAGTACGCCGTGTTGAAGAAGTTATCCACCAAAATATTGATGATATCGATATCCGGAAGCATGGCATTGATTCTACTAAGAGCGTCGACGAGACTAAGATCCTTATAGATTGAGAAAAGAGCAGAAGACTGCGTTGATTGACTGGAGCAATAGGTATGATCTAAGAAACCAGTTGGCACCTCGTCAAACATGTTCCCTCGTAATGGATTAAGCGATTTGCCCTTTAGCTTCTTCAAGTAATCTTGGTATTTCACCCTGTGCTGCTCAAAAAAACCTCTAAACATATTGAGTAAAAATTTATCGTTGTCCACGTATGTCATATAAGAGGTAGTTCCTCCATGTAGCAACTTGTTCTCCTTGATTAAAAGCATGTCAAATTTTTCAGACAAATCTATCAAAGGATCTTCTTTTTCAGAGGTAGTAACTAGCGGAGTGTAGGTCCCTTCTGTACCATCAAGTCCGTCGTGGCCGAAGGATGCGGGATCAATGTTGTGCACGCGCAGGGCTTTCTCCAGTCTGTTCACCTTCATCTTTAGCTTCATTATCTCATTTGTTTGGTGCAATTTTGCAGTGGCATTATCCCAGCTAGTAGAAAAATACTTGCATTGAGACACAACGTCATTCTTGATACAAGTTGAGCATGGCCTGCCCTTGTCGCACTTCATCTTGCGCTTGCGACAATACTCACACGACGTGGGTAGTCTGTTTCTTGTCTTCTTGACCTTACCGGCGGCCACTGGTTTTGCACTTGAGTCTGACATGATATTTTCGCCAATATTGTCGTTACGCTCGGAGCCCATGTCGCTATTTGTAGAGCTCATTGCAATAAATAGAAAGGGCGTACGTGATGGTATTCAGTTCAGTCACTTAATTAATGTATAACTTTAAGTTTCCTAGTTCTGTTTGCTATACTCGACTCCACGTAGCTTAGTCAGCAAAGCTTTACTTCGTTTTGATATTCTGTAATATTAACTCCTTGTTTGATGGCAAATTTCGAAGATGTGTGAAAAACCTTGAGGAAGTCCGCCCTTTCTTGCCTTGTTTGCTATACAGTGTTTCGTTAAAACTTTGTCTTTGCGGCTATTGACATAACTCGATCAGCGAGAACAAATATCGAACTAACACCTTAGTATAACAGACTTCAAGGTTAAGACTTCAAGGGTAAGAAGGAAGCTATTGCGAGCACAGAATTATGCATTTATGCAATGGAATTAAGGCAAAAGAATGTGTAGGCAAACTAATTGGTGCGAGGTGTCACAGGTTCCAGATTTTTATTTGTGATTACTTAGCGAAAGGCTAGGACTCCAAGGAGATAAGCTGCACACATGCCTGTGAGGCTGAGAACGCGAATACCTTTTTTTTTGCTCGTATAGCGAAGCAAGTAGATTATATAATCGCAGGTCAAAAATACAGTAATGGTACGTCTGACAGTGCGAGAAGTGAGCTGGTCTGTAGAACGGCCAAGACGCTATACCCCATTGCATTAAAACACAGAGATGTCCAAGATCTTTTTTTCTAAATTCCCTGTCACTACTCAAGTATGTTGATTTACTACATTTGGGAACTTCTTTGGTGACTTATACTAACACGTCGATCTGCAGGTCTTTTATGTAAGTGTCCTATTACTTTTGAGCTGCGCTTATGAGCTCGTTACGCTATAATTCACACTAACCAGTAGAAAACTCAATACACTTATGCGCTTGTTAACCTCAAGCCTATTGTTCCCGGTCACGTCCTCGTGGTGCCTCTCAGAAACGTCCCTAGGCTGAAAGACCTTAGTGAACAAGAGTGCTTTGACTACATCAAGACCGTCCAGTTGATCAACGAGTTTATTGAGAAAGTGTACAAGGCAGACTCCCTCAATATTGCAATGCAGGACGGCGTTGCTGCCGGCCAGTCTGTGCCTCATGTCCACACACACCTAATTCCACGTTACATGAAGGATGGTTTTGGCGACGATATGTACGCTTTGCTCGAGAAGAACGAGAACAACATGAGCACTTTCTACTCCCTCTTCACCAAGGGCATGGAAGTGAAGGAGGACGATCAGAGAGAGCCCCGTAGCATGGAGGTGATGGAGAAGGAAGCGCGGTGGCTTGCCGAGGAACTTGAAAATTTTGTGGCCTCTAGATAGGTATCTATGTACACGCTATGTATATACAATCCAATAGACGAAAGACAGCGGATGGTTCTCATGAGCGTTTGACAGCTCTAGTAAGCCGCTAGCAAGTAAATCCCAAAACAAGACAAACTAGCCGAGAACAGGTTTCAGTTTAAATCCCTAGAGAACACTTTCATTAGCCTGATGCAACCAGATACGACCTTCACTGCCTTAGGGTACCCTCTTGAGTTTTTCTGTGAAGAGCTTCCCAGCGCTCCTGCTTCAACTCCAGCGCTCTTTGCTCCTTTTTAAACTTCTTCAACAGCTGTGCCTCCTCGATTCTTCTCTTGAACATCTTCCTCGCTTCATTCTGCCTGTCGTTACGCTCTCCTCCGTCCTTCTTCACGAGCTTCTTGAACTCACGCAATGGCTCTCCGTGTCTGTACTTCTCCTGCCAGTTCAAAAGGTACTTTCTGCTAGCAGCATCTATCCCCTTTGCCTTCATCTCGCCCGAACTCATCTTGAAGAAGGTCTCCCAGTTGTTTTCAAAAGCCTCGGCGTGCTCACTGCACTTGCGGCCTACTTTGGCTAGAAAGGTATTCACATCTGGCACCTCAGCAGTGGGCTTCGGTATGCTATTTTGCAGCGAAAACGGCGTGGAGCTCAAAGATCTCATCGAGATCCATACATTCGATTGTCTGAGCACTGTGCGTAGCATGTCTGGTCGTGTGTGAGCTGCTCGTTGTACTACTCGTTGATGAGCATTCATGAGAATATTTCACATTTAATTTCGCTAATGAATTTTCAATTTGCAAAATTCAATGTCGCTTTCGCTCTATGCACGACAACAGTTGACCTGATGTTCTGTTGAGTGAAGCCCTCTTCGAGTAGATTGAAGGACGCCTTTAATCATATCATGACCTCTACAGCCCTCGATGAACTGCAATGGCGCTCCCCTGAATGGATCAATGCTTTTGGTCTCCGCACAGACAATGTGCTGGAGTACTTTTCACAGTCGCCTTTCTTCGATAGAACCTCCAACAACCAGGTGCTCAAGATGCAAAACCAGTTCACAAACCAGGACTTTTACAAAAGACCGTATGAGCAGGCGCTCAAAGAACTCTCCAAGATGCGCGGAATTGAGTTTGTGATTGCTCTGACTCGAGAGCCAGACTTCTGGGTCATCAGGAAACAGAAACGAATAAACGAAACAGAGACGGTAACAGTGGCGGACTACTACATCATTGGCTCCTCCGTGTACATGGCACCATTAGTCCACTCAATATTATCGATGCGACTACTCAGTACTGCTCTCAACATGAGAAACGCCATGTCTGTGCTGCAGGAGCTGCCCTCTTTCACGCTCTCGGAGGGACATACATACAACGTGCAGACGCCGTCAGACATTGAGTCGAAAACAGCCACACCTTCCAACAAGGCACCCGCAAGTACAGCGACGGAGTCAATAGCTTCGTCGACTGCCACCTCAGATAATACCCTTCCCAATGCATCGGCTAGCACTTTCAACAACCTGCTGAACCTTTCCATAGCCAATAACGCCCTTTTCCTTGACGAGGTTCCTCTCAGTACGTCTAGTGAAGCTCTTGCAAACACATTGCCAAACAGCGTGACTAGCAGCAAAGTCAACCTTCCATCGCTGGTGCATTCGTCTGGTACGAACACTAATCAGGACCAAACGGGTAGATAGCCGTATATAGAAAGATACTTCTGTAATTATGTAGCTTTGAGTGTTGATTGAATTGAATGAAACTCGGGAAGCGAAAGGCTTAGAGTACGTCTCTAAGTAAGGTACTGGGATCCCTTCGCATACGACCTTGACAATTTCCTATTACTAGTCAGCTTCATATTCCAGAGCATGAAAAGTCTGGCCGGTGTTTGAAGGTGTGCCTGCCTTTTTACAGTCTCTTTCTATTTAGCAGCCCAATAAGGTTTAGAAGAATACGCTTCGCCAGCACTCCGATTACCAGACATAACTGGTCGAATGCACACACAACTGCTTAGACTATAGCTCA
Source organism: Wenyingozyma naganishii (assembly GCA_003706235.2). Lineage (NCBI taxonomy): Eukaryota > Fungi > Ascomycota > Pichiomycetes > Pichiales > Pichiaceae > Wenyingozyma > Wenyingozyma naganishii. The sequence continues at coordinate 120,477 of PPKS02000004.1, read as the reverse complement.
CAACATTCATAAATCGGGCGTGTGGCGTAGTTGGTAGCGCGTATGCCTTGCAAGCATAAGGTCACCGGTTCGATTCCGGTCTCGTCCATTTACTTTTTTTTTGTTTTTCCCCTCGAAGAAATGCATGAACTATTGTCTGTTTTATTATTTCCTTCCTAAAACTGCTTCATGATGCAATGCAATTAGCGTATATCTGCTATAGAGTCTATGGAGTAAACTACAAAGTGAATAATCCCGTCTTTTGTTTGCCCAAGGGATAAACTACCATTGTCGAGACGAACAACCCAACAGTAATGCCGATAGCTACCTCAACCATTGAAATACCAAACGTCAAGGAGCTGCTTGTGACGAGAGACCTAGATGCCGTAGATGTTCCGTTGACTATGGAATTTGCACTATCGACTCCCGTCACCAAAAATGATCGTGACGCAATACCACCCGGGACTTGGTCGAAAATTCCTGGCAACATCGCCGTAAAGGCCATGCTGCATTTAATTTTAGGGAAATTTTTGCCGACCCTGGAATAAAGGTTTGATAGCAACCCAATGACAAAAGAGCCCAAGGCAGAGGAGAACTCGGTAACGGCAAAATGTTTTGCCGAAAAATAAGTCACAACGTATCCTCCACAGCCAATGAAGACCATGACTGGGAGTTGTGACGGAGTTGCTTGGCACGCAAGCGCCAAAACAGACGTGAAAAATGGAATCATGAATAAGTTCCACCAGGGAGAAATATTAGAAGTACAAGAAGATGCATTGGTAGCGTTGTGGTCAATCCATCCGTAAATAGCGGCTCCCAAAGTAAGGCCGAAACCCAGAAACAGAGAGTAGATGATGGCGTAAAACATGCGCACAGTTCCCGCAACAAGGGATTTTGACTGTATCTCAAGAGCACCACTCAGGATAATGTAGCCGGGCAAAATCATACATAATCCGCCTTGGACAATAGCACCATAGCAGAAGTATTTGCCTCCTGCAATGGAACCTATAGCACGTCCAAGAAAGCTCAGCCAAAGAGACGAGCTAACCTCAAATACAGAGGAGTAAATGCTAGATTTTGGAGCTACAACCAGCTGCATAAACCCGAGACAACAACCGAGAATAAATGTGATGGGTATATCCAACCAGCTACCGCCGAAAGCCCAGCTTATTACGCTGCAGCTAGACAATCCATACATAATGATGCACCACCAGGTATTGAAATAGGAGGGACCTTCCAACAGGTTATCCAGCTTATTAGATGCCTCCTCGACACCCATTCTGTCGTGCACAACACTTTTGTATATCTCATGAGCACAATCTAGTTTACCCAAGTCTAAACCTTGAGAGCATCTCACCAGTTTCACTTCAGAAGTTCTAGTGGCTGGGTCTCCAAAAGAAACTATCATTACCCCGGGGAAATAAACAAAAGCAGAGTCAATCTCTAACACTCTGGCAGTCATATTCATGCACTCTTCCAGTCTATGGTTGGGCGCCCCATAGAGCATGAATGCCTTACACAGCGTCAGTATGAACTTTTGCCTTTGTAAGACATCGGCTATATGAACTGTTATTCTGGCGGTAGTTTCGTGCTTCTTCTTCTTTTTAATGTTACGAATGATTTTCTTTCTTGGTTTAGTACGCCCTTCAAAAGAAGAGCGTGAAAAATCAGGCAAGATCCTGTCCTTACTACTATATTCCACTGGATCTTTAGAACGTGAGATAAGCTGCCGTATTGATTGGCCCGAGAATGTCCGTTTATGGGTTCTAGAGTCTAGTGAGTCGGAAGACCTGCTGAAATTGTCCCTCCTACCGGTTCTGCCCCTCGTTATCATCTTTTGCAGCTTGTTCTTACCCGTGACGCTCTCGCTGTCTGTGTCTGTATAATCCAGCGGCACTTCATCGAAGTCTGAATTTAATTGGTCTCTTTCTCGTTTTAGTTGGGCATTTTGTTCGTTGTAAAGGGCCAACAGACTGGAAGTAACACCAGTTTTCACCTTAGAAGGCAAATTGGAGTCTGTGTGTAGCGTTTCGTCATACACCGAGTCGTTCAGGGGCTCAGCCATGAAAGATGTGGTGCTTCCGTGATACAAAGTGGTTGCACTATCGTTGAGAAGCGAGTCTGACCTAGAAGCGTTTGACAACTTTGGAGCTATCTTGTCATAATCGCCCATATGGTGGTTCACAATGTTACGAGCTTCAGTCATGTTGCTTTCTATCATAGCTTCTTCGTCCAGCATCTTTTTCTTTGGAGGCATCCTTGTAGCTCCGGGAGCCATTCCCACATTACCCATATGAAGAAATCTGTTAAGGAAATCTCCGCCAACTGACTTTGCTGACTTGGACGATTTATTGGATCTAATCGAGTGATCGTCAAGCTGGGAAAGCGGGGTCTGGTCACTATGTGAGTCAGTGAAACGTCTTTTAAACCTTGCAAATGTGCTTATCCTCGCATCTTTCTGACTGCTTAAACTGTGGGTATCTGAGGCAGATGCGGCGGGGAATTCTTGATTGTAGGTAGAGGGAAACACGTCATCGTCATCCTCTTCCTCTTCATCAGTGGATATGCTTGCACTTGAGTCATCAGAAACCTTGTCAGCCAAAACCTCTGAACTGTCTTTCAAGGTTGCAATTGGCTGCAAGGGTATTGAGTCTTGGTTGAACTGCTTGTCGAAGTCGTCTTCAATCTCGTCGGCTATTTCCGCTCTTCTCTCCACGCTGTTCTCTGTCACTGTGCTTTCCTGTCTATGCATAGGCTGCTGGGTAAACACAGGTAGCAACGGCCCCACAGAAACTTCTTCGTCTTCCTCATCTTCCAGTAAGGGGATTTCACCGACCAAACTGTTTTGTTTTTCTAAGTTCTTCAAACTCTTCGGGAGCTTTTTCATTTCCCGCTCTGCCCTGCTTTTAGGCGACAGAGACCGCTTAGGGCTCAGAGCGCGCAGCCCATGCGAGCCGGGTCTTGAGCTCATTCCGCCACCCAGACTAGCGAGTAAATGACTACTATTGAGCTAGCCGTCGGTCTTAAGATGGAGTAGCACGCCACAAAAACACTGAAACAAACAGAGCTCACGCTTGAAAAAATAGTGCATAAAGAGTAAACCCGGAGATCTGTCTTATCGCTTCATGCACAGTCGGCTAATTATGACCCGTGTAAGGATGAAGTAAACTTTTGAGAAAGGACCATGAAGACTAAAGCTGTGTCAGACAAGGCGAAGTAAGCTGGCCCGAGAGAATTTGGGGGCACAGATTATACGGGAGTAAAGGCGTAGTTAGCACAAAACCTGAGTAAAATGTACAGTGGAAACTTCTTTTATGATGCTATTGTAGTGGCCTACCATAGTGTTTTGGATGGCACTGTGCAAACTTCTTCCAGTTTAGATTCTCGCCATAATCTATTAAGTAAAGTGCGATGAGGTGTATGAAGTAGGAAATTTGGAGAGTTTCCTTTTATGTTTGCCCTTTCACAGATGAACGCAGCCCATTTATATAGTTTCTTTGCCTCCCGGCCCTACCTATCATTTTCACTGAGACATTCTCTCAAATTCCTATTACCCTACCTAAAGTACACCTCACACCACAATGGCTCCATGTTTTCGTTAGAAAATGAAAACAGCAAAAATCAACACCAACACCTAGACCTACTTACACTAACACCTACACCTACACCTACACCCTATCGCGTGCCATAACAACACCTGACACTTGATACAAACAAATAAACAAATCAGCTCAATTTTTAGCACGCTCTTGGTGATGGATTCTGCTCAGAGCACTAACGAGTTTGAGGCTACTGGTGCGCCGCTGCCCATTGACCATTTAGATCATGCTGCCTTCAAACCATTTATTGACCTAGAAGGTAAACCTTATCGCTTTTTTCTGATTCCACGCTTGGACAGTGACCAAAACATCAACAGACTGATTGTGAATGGAGGAGGTGAAGTTGTCAACGACTACTCCAACTATGACGTTATTTTCTTAGGAAGGCAAGATGCCATTCCGCAGGAATTCAAAAAGCACAAGGTATTTTCCCACAAGTATATTGAAGACGTGTCAGACAAAGGAGTCCAGTTCGAGTTGATGCCATACCTTATACCTGGAACCGGTATCGACCAGAACGAAGATTCAGTCCACGTTAAAGATGTCCCTACGGCAGAGGCAATTGCTGTGGTGGCGAATAACATGGGTGGTGTCGGTGGACACGATGGTGTGCACAACACCGATCCTAACACCAACACAAACAATGTTAACAGAACGAACGCGGTCAACGAAGCCAACGCCGGCAACGCTCCAAGTGGGTCTAACACTGTCACCCCTGCTGCCGCCTCACAGTCTCTTAGATATTTCAACCAGGAGGAGGACCAGTACCTGCTTGAGGAGATTAGAAAAAGACCATGGATGGGATTCAAAGGTCACCAGATCTATAAGATCATTGCAGAGACAGATTACTTCAAGCAGCGCAATAGGACACCAGCCTCTTTGAGAGAGAGGATCCGTACGTTGCGCTACAATGTGCAGTACTTCTACAAAGCTGATGAAAACAGAAACTTACTGAGAGACGCTAACGGTAATTACATCAAGGATTACGATTTCAAAAAGAAAACCACACCTTTCACCGCCATTGAGGACTTTGAGGCGTGTAAGACGATGTACCGCATGCTAGGTCCAACTCTAGACGCTAAAGGATTTGACCAGATCAATTTTCCTACCGGCTACTTTGACAAGTATGCGCAGATGCATCCTTCTCACACTTCAGAATCGTGGCGTCAGCGTTACAAAAACTTCATCATGTACTTTGGCATTGCCAACTATCTGAAGTACTACATCATCCAAGTCCGCTCAGGCAAGACTCCCTTGCCTGCTAATCTTGCTAATAAAGACTGGCTTAAGGCCAGAGCACACCTGAAGCGTTCAGATGGCCCCAGAATTTATTTCCCCGGTATCCCTGATGATGAGAAATTCCTAGAAGATAATCTCGACTCGATTGAGATCCCTGCCCCTGCTTCCGTCAGCGGTGACGCATACTATCAGCAGCAGAGATATCTATTTGAACAGGAAGAACAGAATCTGACTAATGCGGCAGCCGCTGCCGCCGCTGCTGAGGCTGCTGCTGTGGCAGCTGCAGCTGCACATGTTGACTATGGTAATAGTGGCCACGTTTCCGTGCCTAAGTTTGACGACATTACCTCCAATGTTGATGACGGTGTACACATGAACAATGTGCACAACATGGGAAACATGAGCAACGTGCACGGCTCCCACAATGTCCACATGCACTCAAACATGCACTCCAACATGCACAATGTCTCCGATCTGGTACCTCAAGGTATGGAGTTTATCAACAAGAACGCCAAGGTTGAGGATCCACAGATTGATCCTGCCATTGGTGGATTCGCTCATGAGGTTTTCCAGGACGAACCAAGCACTTCAATGGATGATGACCCTGTTTTCCGTGATGAGTTCAGGGAAAAGGGGCCCCCTTTGGATCTGAACAAAGTCGCAGCTAACAAGCGTGAGTTTTTCCGCAAGTTGGACGAGATTCTGAACTACCGTGAGTCTGAGGACATTAAGTCGTTTATTGACAAGCTTGAAAGCCTGGGAATTCAGCGTTATTACGGGTACATTTTATCAAATAGGTGCTTGGGAAATAAGAACTTGATTGGCAGCTGTATCAAGAACTACATTGCTACTGATGGCAGAGAGTTGCTCGCTATGAAACGCGGTATCATCAGCAACAAGTCATTGGAGTATATCAACAAGAAGGATCCTCATCTGAATCAATTATTGATTGACTATCACGGTGAGGAGCTGTTCAACACTTACGTGAATAACTATCTGTATGGTGGTGCTAATTGAGTAAAGAGCTCTAAGCGACTTTTTCTTCCACTATCCCATATTTGGTAGCGTCTGTATTTTATGTTTTGTATTTTACTAATCTACTTGATTCCAGTTAGATCAACGTGGAGCACGTTCAGTTGATGATGATATCTGCCTCATCTTCGTTTTTATTGATCACTTTTACATCTGGCTCAGCATCTTCTTCAGCTTCCAATTTCCTGTACTTTGCCTTCTTCTTTCGCACGGCTCGTGCTTTAATCATTTTTTTGCGCTCTATCACAATCTGCGCTCGGCTATCCTTTCCTTTCTCCATCTCCTCCACCTTCAGAGCCAGTATCTCTCTGGCTATCTTCCTATTCTGGTCACGTGACCTGGTGGCTTGAGACGTCACTACCAGCCCCGTAGGTATATGCGTCAGCTGGACCTTAGAGTTCGTCTTGTTTATCTTTTGGCCACCTTTTCCTGAGCCGCCCTTGATGAACTTCTCAGAGATGTCAGTTTCCGGTATTGATGGCCTCGGAGGCATCTTGTTGGCTTTCGGTATTTTCATGCGAGCTTCATTATAAAAGGCTGTGGTTGAGTGGAGAAATTTAAGGGCATTGATGTTGAGCGGAATGCAATATCGAAAAGCTGATTTAGTAGGTAACCGTATAACAGGTCTTAGAAACATATCGTGGTAAGAATTGTACTTATGCTGATGACCAGCATGCCAAATACCTGAAAGCACGCTCCCTTTAACGAAGCCAAGCTAAGTAAGACGCATTCGCGTCCCTGCACCAGAGAAATATTTTGTCGCCAATTTTTCAGTTTCGCTCAATAGGCACTTGCAATATAGTATTGTTTTAACAAAAGGCAGTTGATAGTAGGGCCTACAGAATAGTCTATATTGCTGTTTTCTTGTCTGTTAAACAGTCCACATGCTGACACAGACGAGAGCTATACATAGCACTGCCAAGCAGCTTGCGCGAGCCAAGCTGGCATACAGAATACCCAAGTCTATCAAACTGAGGGAGCCCATTTTACCCACGATAAACAACTTAGCCATCAACGATGACCACCCTTTGTGGCAGTTCTTTTCAGAGCAGAAGTTTGTGCGCACAGAGGAAGAGCTTGGCCGCACAGGAAGGCCTTGGTCGATTCCTGAGATTCGCAGAAAATCATATGAAGATTTGCACCAGCTCTGGTACGTGTGCCTCAAGGAGAGGAATAGGATACTACGTGAGTCTCAGGTATACGAAGGGTCTCACATTGCCCACCCTCCGGGGCAGTTGAAGTCGCTAGACGACGATATTAAAGTGACGATGAAGCATATCAGGCAGGTGTTAACTGAGAGAGCGAGCTCAATGAACAACGCTCAGATCGAGTTTGCTAAGTACGGCAGTGAGTACCTTGAGGAGTTCAAGGAGCGCTATTTGAGCGACGAGAACGTCGAGACCGACGAATGGTACGACAAGCTTGAGAGGCTGCAGTACGGTATGTTTGGCATTCCTGACGTGCTGGATGCTGAGGTGAAAGTAGACTCCCAGTTTGTAGACGGAATCAAGTTTGTCGGAAACCTGAAGTTTAAGAAGTTCAAGGAACAGATTGGCAGACAGGACTTGGGCGAGCTGAAAGATATTGCTGAGCTCTACACTGTGTTTGAGGAGAGTGCTACTGCCGAGGGTCTGTCCAACGCGTGCAGCAAGATTGACGACTACAGGCTGAGTGACATTGTGATCCCCAGAGAGAAGGAGGTTGCTGTGGTACAGGAGTTTATCAATGAGAAGCTAGATTTAGTGAAAGAGCAGGAGGAGTCTGAAGAGGGACAGTAATGGGGAGAAGTGGTAATCAACACTAATTACAGTGCTATTAGTTGCTCCCTATCATTAGATTATGTACATAGATATCAATTACAAAAGTTGGCACTTTGCAGTTAGCTACAGTTACAGTTAAAGTACATAGTTTACGTTCGTACCGGCCACTAGTTGAAGTAACACAGCCGGCGGGCTGGCCTGATTGCTCAACTTACTTTGACAGTCTAGTTTGTTTAGTTCGTCCGCTAAAAGTTGATCTCTGTTACACGATCGATATACTCCTCCAAGGCACTTGATATGCGCCCCCATTTTTCTTTCGTAGTCAACACCTTCTGCCTCAGCTTCTCGCACTCTTTCACCTTGGCCTCTATCTCCACCTCCAACACGTCGCAGCTTCGACGCAATTTTCCCACATCTTTGAATCTATAAAAATCCTCGTCCTCTGTCTGTCCCTGATTGATAATAGAACCGGTCTTTAATATCACAGAGATGTCGACTTCAGAGCCGAATAATCGCTTTAAGTCTGCTCTAGAGAGCTCTATCGTTTTCTCCTGGTCAATAAAGTCGCGTATCAAACGGTTCACATTCTGACGAGTCTTGAGTAAGTCAGTTAGCATATCGACGCTCTTCTGGATCTGCCTATTCTCCTCTTTCTCAAAGGCAATCAGCTTGTCCTCTTTTTCGTCCAACTGCAAGTCAATATTTTGCACGTCTTCGTATAACGTCTTGTACTTGTTTAGCTCCAGCCTCACGTTCAATTGCAATTTAAGTCGCAATCGGCTCAGCTGTGCTTTCAGCTGCTCCACTTCTTTACTATCTATCGCCTCAAGTCGGCCCTTGCCTATGAGACCAACATAACCAACCAGCTTTCGTCTCAGTTCTATGTATGCGTCCAGGTCCACATCCTGCACCTTTCTTCTCTGCTTAATGGCGCTTTCTGTGACGTTTGTTAGTACGGCGAATGTGCAAATAAATTAGGTTGAGCACAACCACATTGGCTCACAAAGCATTCTACACACCTTCTTCGTTCACGCTCATCTTGATGCTCTACTACTACTACACCCACTCAGCGCTATACTCAAAATTTCAATTCTGAAAAACTACTAGGCGAGGTCACGTGATGACATCACTATTAATATATATGTACAGGTCTATGAAGTCTAAAGCATCTTACCTATGGCTTTCGAAGCGGCGATAACGAGAGGGTGAATCTTTCTATGGCTGTCCTTGTCAAAGTCTTCCAGAGTCAGTCTTTTGGCGTGCTTTTGCAGGTTTTCAATTTCGTCCCCCATTAATTCCTTCAATTCGCTGTCCTTAGTGATTATCACAGCATTAGTCTCAAGATCAAGAGAATATGCTCTCCTTGTGTAGTTAGAAGAACCAACTACGCTCACAGAGGGCAAAGATTCATCAGGTAAAGAAATCCAAATGCCCTTTGCGTGATAGGACCAGCCCTTGGGGGTGTTGACGACTCCGTTCTGCCACTCAAGGACGTCAATCTTGTCCTCTTTTCCCCTGGTTTTCACCTTTATCAAAAATCGCTTAGCGTTGTAGAGATACGCATCTGGAAGGTACTGAGAGATGCCTTTTGATTTGTAAAACGAGTTTGCCATAGGCGAAGCCGTTATCACGGTCCCCTGTGCCTTGGAATCTAACAGCTTGCTCTTGATTTCAGGGTGCATATTGAAGTAGCCAGCGGTAAAAGTCCACTTTGTTGCGGGTGAGTCAAGGGAAGACAGCAATCTCAAGACGGCAGGCTTTTCTGTGGAGTAGTCTGGGTTCATTAAAGGAGTGAACTGACTCACAGGGTACACCACAGTGTCGGGATCTTCAACAGGCTCGGTGTCAACATTGTGCTTAGTTAAAACGGGTATGAGAAGTGCCGTGGTGTCAATGATGAAGCGCTCAACGTTCAGATGAGGCTCTGAGACCTTGTTGGACGTGGGCCAGTCTAGAAAAAATCTCTTCTTGCTATTAGAGGCAAGGAGGCTGTAACTAAACGAACTGACAGCTCGCTGTACACTGAAGTAGTAATCCGTCAAGGGCTTGGACTTGAACACGTAGTAGCGATCCTGTCTGTTGGTGAAATAATCCTGTGAAAGGTTTGCTCCACTGAGAATAACCTCTTTATCAAAACCATAAATCTTCATGTGCTGTAATCCCCACCCTTCGTTGAGTCTACGTGGAACTATAGCCTTGGTAACACCATTGAGGTGAGGCGTATGGTACAGCCTAACGTCCACCCTATGCTTGCCAAACTCTCTAACAAGCTCTGAAAGCAATGTCGCTGGACAGAAGTTGGGGGCTTCTCGGGTGGACCGCAAGTAGTCAGCCAAAATAAACACTTTCAAGCCCTCTTTCTTCCTCAGCGTCTCGGTTATACAGTCTATCAGGTCCCTCTGTCCCTTGCCAATGTAAAGCGACGAAAAGAAAATGCGTTCTTCTGATTGGCGGATCTTTTCCTTAAGTGTCTCGTAAAATGCTGCTGGGTCTTGCAAGACTTCGATTTCGCCCTTTCGCAGTTCAAATCGGGGGGCCAACTTGTCCAACTGGTCAATTATAGGCTGCAGCTTAGGGTGGAAGGAATCAAAGTTGCATAGCTTCCTGTTCTCTGCGGCCAGAGCCGCTATATTTCGGAGCTGCGTGTGGAAGAGGCCACGGCTATGTATTAGGTGGCTACAGCTTGCCTGAAACAACATGTACAACGACCGAATGTAAATGGTACCGACCGTCTGCTATCAGTCAGTAAGCTCCGGTATGTAGCTGGAAAAACATCGATATGCAAGCCGGGGAAAACAGCGGAAAAAAAATCCAAAGCGCATACGCTTAAAGTTGTAATATAATTTTGGGGTTACAGCGTTCCTCCAGTACTTACCTCGATACGTTTGCAAGTTGTATGCAACGAGCCCTGTACCAGCTTGTATCAACTGGACTAAAAGAGCGTTTGAACTTGCAGGGTGCACATCTCAGAAAATTATCTATGTCGCAAACAGTAAACGAGGGAGAAGTCCCAGATTCAAAGAAGAGGGCATCGTCTCCCTTTGTCGATGCCAGCGGCTTCAAGGTGAAAAAGGTAACGATAGACAAGAGTGAAAACAGCGCATATGAAACTTTAGGTGGTTTTGGGAACCACGACAACATAAAGGAACTGCCCCAAGACAAGTCGATGAAGGACGAAGAAGACGAAGCAGAGTACATCATAGATGGCAAGCTGAGGCGTGTGAAGCCCTACTTCTTTACGTACATCACCAATTGCAAGCAACGCTGGCGGGATAGGAAGATTTTGGAGCTCTTCACCAACGAATTCAGGCTGTTTCCGGAATCTTACTACCGCAAAGCGCTCAACAACGGATCGGTTACCCTCAACGGAAAGGTGTGCGATATTGACAGTGTGATACGAAATGGCGACGTAATGGCTCACCGTATCTTCCGTCACGAACCTGCTGTTTCTTCTCGGCCAATTAAAATTGTTCACGAGGACGATGATATTCTTGTGATTGACAAGCCCTCCGGTATCCCAGTGCACCCTACTGGGAGGTACAGGTTCAACACTGTGACAATGATTCTGAAGAAGGAAAGGGGGCTGGTGGTGCACCCTTGCAACAGATTAGACCGTCTTACGAGTGGGCTGATGATATTGGCAAAGACTTCAGAAGGTGCAAGCCGTATGTTTAGCCAACTTAAAGAGCGAGAGGTGAGCAAGCAGTACATTGCAAAGGTAGTGGGCGAATTTCCTGTAGACAAGGTCACGGTAGACCAGCCTCTCAAGACCGTAGAACCAAAACTGACACTTAATCGCATTAGCCCCGATGGAAAGCCTGCGGTTACTGTGTTCCAGCGTTTGTCATACGACGGAAAGTACAGTTTGGTGATGTGCAAGCCCCAGACAGGCAGAACGCACCAGATTCGCGTGCACCTGCAGTATCTGGGTCACCCAATAGCAAACGATCCGCTTTATTCTAGCCCAAAAATATGGGGAGACAATCTAGGAAAGGGACATACTATGGAGAATATTGAAGAGATTGCCGCCAAACTTGACAAGATGTCAAAGACTGAGCCTGCGTCAAGCTGGCTGAACCCAGAAATGACGGGTGAATTGGACGTTAAGACTTGTGAAATTTCTGGGCTGACATACAGCAATCCGAACCCTAGTGAATTGGATCTGTGGTTGCATGCTTACAAATATGAGGCGAAGGATGGTTCATGGTGTTACGAGACGGAATTACCAGAGTGGGCGCTAGAAGACCACAGAAAGTTTATGGAGCTTGCATTGGAGGAAGCACAAAAATGCCAGGGAACAGAAACAGCGTTTTGCGTAGGTGCCTTGCTGGTGAAAGATAATGAAATAATCTCCACTGGTTACTCAAGAGAGCTGCCTGGGAACACTCATGCAGAGCAATGCGCTTTGGATAAGTGGTACACATCTTCCAAATTAGACGACGTGCCTGAAGGTACAATCATCTATACAACAATGGAACCGTGTAGTGAAAGACTCAGTGGCGCTCTTCCCTGTGTCGACAGGATCTTGAACACCTGCATCAAAACTTGTTTTGTTGGTGTATTAGAGCCTGATACCTTTGTTAAGAAAAATGTGGGGTACCAAAAACTAGTAAATGCCGGTGTAAATTACGTGCACATAACAGGGCTTGAAAAGGAGTGTCTTAAGGCTGCTTTCAAAGGCCATGCTGAACAGCCTGATTTGTAGGCTAGTGCAAGAACTGGCTTGTCGGCGTTACCGCTCTGTCTATGACTATATCTAAGTAAATCAGTGGTAGATAGTAAGAACACCCGTACACCGCATTCAATTTTTTTATAGTCGTTTATTCCTTCCCCACGCACTTTCTAAAAAAGACTCAAATAGTCTAAATACCCGAGGCTTTTTTAGATGACCAGCGAATACAAGGGTACAAGGTGGGGTCTGGAATAATATTGGTGACAAGTGCACTGTTTAACAAGAACCAAGTGGTAAGAGTTCTATAATATCTTCTTCACGTTTCTCAGGCTCAGACCAACGAGAGAACACGGCGACCATAATTGTATCAGCCCCCATCATGACCAGGACACTCTACGATGTGTGTCGGGAGGCCCATGAGGTAGTGACACGTTTCGTCGAAACGCCTTTTGATCTTGAACGTCTCAAATCGTCAAAGGGCTTTGACCTAAACTCGATTCATATGTTCCCCAATTTTTACTCCGAGGAACTGCATGCGAAGACCGTGGAAAGGGTAAGGGAGACTTTCAAAGTACTCTACGAGGCCCTGAAACTGTGCTCTCTAAAAGAGCTTTCAATTTCATACAACGGCGGCAAGGACTGCTTGGTGATGCTGGTTATGTACCTTGCTGTTCTTTACGACGTAGCACAGACAGATCAGAAGTTTGAAGCTGTGCTTACAGACAATGCAACCAAGATCAACAGTGTGTACATAGACAAAGAAGCCTCCTTCAAAGAGCAGGACGATTTTATCAAAGAGACTGTCAGCAGGTACCATCTTTCGTTCTGCGAGATCAGAGAGGAGATGAAGAAAGGGTTCGAGAAGTATTTGAAACTGAAGCCTGAGGTCAAGGCGATAATAGTGGGTATCAGAAGAGCCGATCCATATGGGGCCCAACTGAAACATGTTCAGCAAACGGACCATGGCTGGCCACAATTTTTGCGCATCCACCCCGTTTTGGACTGGACCTATAAGGAGATCTGGTATTTTCTGAAGGCCACAGAAACGGCGTACTGCCCGCTTTACGATCTCGGCTACACCTCTCTAGGTGGAGTTGATAACACGGTCAAGAACCCCCTGTTGGCCGAGGAGAGGCTAGCCGATTCTGTGGAAGCTACTGTGCAAGGTGCGGCACCAGACTACTACCCAGACTACTACCCAGACTACTACCCGGCCTACATGCTGGACGACGACGATCACGAAAGGCTTAGCAGAGTGTCGGACACTGTGAAGCTATAGAACACTAATTAGTATAAACGCATTTAACTATTTACTGAATTCTCAAATCTAACGACAAGACCTGTTAATTGTAGGGAGTAAGCGTGAACGAGAATCCATACTTCTCTACCTTAAGTCTGTACTCTTTAAAAGTGTTTGGACCGCAAGCGGCCGTTCCAACTCCATGAACTTTATAGTCGAGCCTTAGGTAGTTAGGGCCTTTTGCTATATCACATGGATGCAACGCTTCCTCTACTCCGTACTCGTTCGATGCTTTGAAATTGAAGAGTCCGCTCGAGCTGCTGATATGGATCCCGTGGCCGTCTCCTTCTCTGGAAGCGACCTTAAGCCAACGGGTATCACAGTGGTTGCCGTTTTCTTGTGGACAATCATAGTCAAAGTGCATCTTGTCGCCACCAATAACAAAATCGTAGATACCCAGTTTCTGAGAACTCTTTTTATCTGCATAGCTTTCGCCAGGTCCTCTACCAAACCATGTTACATAGTCAGCCGGCTCAGCTATTTTGTATTCAAAGCCAATTCGTGGTAGGCTCTCGGGCAGATACTCGCCGTCAGGGACAAGGTCAGTGTTGATAACAAAATTTCCAGTTTCAGGGCTGACAGTGTATTGAATAGTTCCCTTTAGGCTCCAGGAAAGGACAGGTGGTGCACATTGAACGTCAAAATTGACGACTATTTTACCATCTTTGCAATCAACAGTATAACCATTTACGGTAGTCTTTATTTTGTTCACTTCAAATTTAATCCAATGGTAATAATCTACAGCCTTGTCGTTGTTTGTTGGTGGACGCCAAAAGGAAAGCCCATTGATAGTCGATGGTTCAATAAGAGGTTGTCCTTCGTGGCTCCATTGGCTAATCGACCCATTACCAGTGTCAAAGACTATCAATGAACCAGATGACTCAAGCCTTACAAAACCTGGAACATTTGCCACGGTATATTCTCCCGTTTGGGAGCCCAGAGCCTTGGAATCGCACTTCCCAGCAAGTTCAAATTGCTCCCATGCAATTTCTCTCCTGCAATCTTTCATGTCAATCGCAGAAACAGTTAATATGCAATTTGCGTTGTCTTCTTTGGCCGAAATTTCAAAGGTGGCACTCTCACCGGCTTTGACGTCTTTCAATTGCAATGTTCCACAACTCATTTGTGTTTCGTGAGGCAACTCGCCGTGGGAGAAACTATCCCATTGATATTCAAACACCAAGTTGTCCAAACTGATGAAATTGTACAGGTTGGTGACTTTGATGGTGAAATTATGAGAGTCGCAGTCAAGCTGTTCAAATCTTACTGGCTGTATGACTTTGGCGAACTCTGAAAGTCCAGGAGTAGGATTGTGCTCTGAGGTGCATAAACCATCCATAATAAATTGGCCGTCGTGCGGATACTCTCCGAAGTCTCCACCATAAGCAAATTGCAAAGGGCCTTTCTCATGGATCCCCTTGTCAAAGTTCTCCTTTGATTTTGGATAAAACTCCAGGCCATGGTTAACCCACTCCCATATAAAGCCGCCTTGAAGCACCCGCTTGTTGTAGAACAAGTCTTGATACTCTTTCAGTCCTCCAGGCCCATTTCCCATGGCATGGCCATATTCACATAAAATCAAAGGCTTCTCAAAGTCGTCGCCTGCCTTTTCTGCAAAGTCTTCCAATACCTCAAGAGGCGGATACATCATGCTAAACATATCTGCTGTCTCTGCATGGGGGTCACCTTCGTAATGGACAGGTCTCGATGGATCTAGTTTCTTTACCAGATGGTACATCTCCTTGATGTTGGACCCATAAAAAGATTCGTTACCCAGCGACCAGATGATAACGCAGGTGTGGTTGAAGTCCCTCTTGACTAGCTGCCTAGCTCTATCTAGGTACGCCTCTAAGTAGGAGGGATTAGAGGTAGTAAACTTGGCAGCCTTTGGAAAAGTCAATTTCTTTCTCTCTTCGTAATCCATAGATTCTGGTATACCCAAAGGCTGAGCCACTGCGTCATAAAAGCCATGCGCTTCTAAATCGGCCTCATCAATAACCCAAAATCCCATTTCGTCAGCCAGGCGAAAAAACCTAGGATCAGGTGGGTAGTGAGAGGCCCGGATAGCGTTGATATTATGAGCTTTCATTAGTAATAAATCCTTTTTCATAAACTCATAAGGAACCGCTCTTCCATACTTGGGGTGGTGTTCATGACGATTGACACCTTTAAACAAAATGGGGGTCCCGTTGACACATATGTTTCCATTGAGGACTTCCACCTGTCGGAACCCAAACCGCTCGTCATCAATTACGAAAGCTGGTTTTCCCTCTCGCTCTAGAGAAAGGGAGTAGCGGTACAAATATGGGCTTTCCGCTGACCAGTGATAAGGCTTCTGAAAAGAGACACTAATGGAAGTGTCTTTCTCTGCCTTTATAGCTTTTTCCTGGACCAGATCATTCTCTGTGTCGAAAACCTTCACTATTAACATTTCGTCGCCCTTCAATCCCTTAGATGCGACTGAAAACTCGACAACAGCATCAGTATAGGAGTCGGAGACAAATTTTGTGCTCACGTTAAAGTCCTCTATGTAGCCACTAGACGGAAACCTTAGAAGGTAAACGTTTCTGAAGATACCACTAAGCCACCACTGATCTTGGTCTTCAATATAACTTGAATCAGAAAACTGGAACACCTTAACGGCTAGTACATTTTCACCGCTCTTCACATACTTAGAGACGTCAAACTCGGCAGAGTTTCTAGAGCCTTTGGAAAAGCCTACAAATTGCCGGTTTACATAAACTTGATAGCAATTATCGACGCCCTCAAAACGAAGTCTTATCTCGTCATTGTCCCAGCCATCACGGACTCTAAAGGTCCTGTAATAGGTGCCGGTCGGATTTTCAGCCGGTGGATATGGCACATTTACCGGAAAGGGGAATTTAGTATTTGTATAATGTGGAGGTCCGTACTTTGGCTGGCCCATGACCTTATCCAACTGTAGCTGCCAATGTGAGGGAACTTCAATTTCGTCCCAATCCTTCGTACTGTGGAGTTCCTCTAGTGACGGAGATAGCTCGGGTCGTCTCACATAGTTGAAAAACCATGTCCCGTTAAGAGAGATGCTGTTTTTCTTATCAATGTGGTACGCACGGGTAGGTAGTCTGTTACGGTGAACAATCAATGGGTCACTGATGTCGCTATAGTCGAGGCTCATAGTGCTGGTGTTTCTCAGCGCCACTTATTGCAACCGTAGCACACGGCGTGAACCACCTTTTTATGGTTACTCGTGGCACTCAGGTACAAGCATAATTACACCCTCCTACTAGGAGTACATCGTGCATGAGAAAAAATGGTGGGGAGATGCATTAGATGTGAGCGTGCCCATCAAAGAAGAGTCCATCTATATATAAACAATGACATAGTAGTAACCATTTTGGTAGTTCTTTCCTCCATCCTTAGCCAAGGTAAAGCGAAATGACGTTGTTCAATCCTATTGGCGAAAATAAGTTCGAAACAAGAGATGATTTGGAAACAGCTTTTCACCAATTGTTCAATCCCATTCTACCTGGCTTTACTGAGGGAAAGGCCCAGGTTTTCCTTAGTGCCACTGCGGCCCATTTTGACGTCGCCAGCGCAGGTTTAGAGGGGTTCTCGAGACCCTTGTGGGGAATTGTACCACTGGTCAAAGGTGGGGGGCAATTCGATCATTGGGACATCTACCGTCAGGGGCTGGTGAACGGTTGCGACAAGCAGAGTGATGAATACTGGGGAGATGTTTTTGATGGGTGTCAAACTTTGGTTGATTTAGCGGCTATTGGGTATGCCCTCATGACTGTTCCTGACCATATTTGGGAGCCGCTTAGTGAAGAAGAAAAGCAAATTGTTGGTGGATACTTGACTAAAGCGAGGGACTGCCAGTTTCACCACTGTAATTGGAAGTTCTTTAGAATTATTATTGATCTAGGACTGGAAGAAGTAGGACTTAGTTACGACACTGCAAGCCACAATGCTTACTTGGACGATATTGATGGTATGTACGTTGATGATGGGTGGTACTGTGATGGAGATAAATCTAAAATAGACTACTACAATCCTTTTGCTTTCCATTACTACTCCATCCTGTATTCCCTTAAAAGGGATAATAAGAGATCTGCCATTTTTACAGAGAGAACTAAGAAATTTGCTCAGGAATTTCAGCATTGGTTTGACTTTGACGGGGCATCTCTTCCCTTTGGTCGTTCCCTTACATACAAGTTTTCGTGTGGCTCATTTTGGGGCTGCTTTGCCCGGGTCTTAGATCCAGATCAAACCGAGTTCAGCTGGGGCGAGCTTAAGTACATGTTCCTGAAGCATTTACAGTGGTGGTCTAAGCAGGACATCTCAACCATCAACTCCAATATACTACCTGTCGGCTACGCTTATCCCAATCTTTATATGGCTGAGAACTACAACTCACCACAGTCTCCATACTGGTCTTTCAAGGTGTTTGCTCCCCTGGCGTTAGCTGGAGATCACCCATTCTGGACAAGTAAAGCCGTTCCTCCCAAACTGAAGCCTTCCATTCAAAAGGTACCCGGAATGTTTATTTCACATTACCCAAGTAACAATGTTGCTCTAGTTAGTGGTCCAAGCCATAATACAGTCAGATGTCAGACAGAGAAGTACTCGAAATTTGCCTACAGCACTCGTTACGCTTTCAGTATTGAGAACACCAAGAATATTGAAAATGCCACTCTCGACAACATGATAGGATTCACGTTTATTGATGGCCACAACTTCGAAAACTACGCCTACTTTGTAAGACACTACAGTGTTTCCTATTTCTTAAAGGAGAATAAAGGGCTCTACTCAGAGTGGGAGCCAATCAAGAATGTTAACGTCAAAACGTGGATTCTCCCCAGAGAGGGATACCATGTTCGTGTCCACGAGGTTGAAAACAATTCGGAGAATATTCTTAAGTCTGTTGAGGGTGGATTTTGTGTGTCATATATGAAGCCAGAAGTTGAGGTTAAACAAGAGGAGCAGGCCGTCTTCATCCAAAATAAAGACGACCAATCCGCAATGGTCGACCTCTCACCAGAACCTAGAAAGGCTGTTGCAGCAAAACCAGAACCAAACACAAACCTTTACTTTCCCAAAGTCTTGCTCCCACACTTGGAGGCTAAACTAGCTCCAAAGTGTTCTACAGTATACCGCTCAGTCATTTATGCACAACCAAACAATTCTTCTCTTGTGAGCTTTGAAACCTTGAAAAATGCAGAAATCCCTGAGCTGCAAAGCTTGAGAGAGTTGGTAGATTACAAAGCAAAACCCGCCTGTTCCAAATAAGTAAAATCAACTACGTAATTATGGGCAATGTTATTTTGGCTAAGCGAGATCAGTGCATGGCGGCATGGCACTGTCTACATCTGGATGGAGTACCTGATTGGGATACCCCACCAAAAAGTAAAGATCTATATTTTACATCATGGCGGACGTCCTGCTAAGAGGGACTCCATGTTGAGAGATGCATATTCATGCGTAACTCTGATTTAAAGTTTTCAGCTCGTCTGTGGGGGGTGAAAAATTAACTACAGCCACAAGGCAATCACATTCTTCTCCAAATCAAAACTCCAAATGGATTTCTGATGTTAGAACTTGAGAAACAAAAGGCCTCTTTTAAACTATAGCTTCCAGCCTACAATGATCCAGATAAGTCAGCTGACAGTGGATCCAAATGGATGGAGAATAAATGGCTGTTCCTTCCAGCAGGATTGCTTGGTCACTTATGATGCCTACCAATATTGCTGCCTTTACACTCTAGTAGATGAAAGCGTGCCAAAAGGCGGTCGTTTTGTCACTCTCTGCAGAAGAAAGCTATCAGGTCAATCAGGATGGAGCTATATCAGATTTACTGATTACGTTCAGACGAAAGATGACGGTCACAATATCATATCTATGGGAATTAGTGGTGATGGTAACATTCATTTAGCTTGGGATATGCATGGAGATGGTATAAATTATAGAGTGACAACAAATTGTCTGGCTAAGCAAAACAATGAGAAGCTGTGGTCGAAGGACAGCTTTTCACCTGTTCTCAAACAACTAGAAGGGGAAAGCGGTAAAGTATTCAGTTGGGACGAAATTACGTATCCTAGATTTCTTACTCTTTCATCCGGTGATATGCTGTTTGATTTTCGCGTTGGCAGGTCAGGTCTCGGCGATGAGAGCTTGATGAAATATTCTTGCCTCACCAAAAAATGGACCGAAGTGCATTCTCCCTATATTAAAGGAGTCGCAAATAATGCTTATCTCCATGGATTCGATTACAATCCACGGGACTCAACTCTTCACGCTACCTGGACATATAGAGATTATGTTGATGACACTTTTGTTGAAGGACCTGGCACTAGCCAGGCTGGGCCAAATGGTCCGGAGAACAATCATGATCTCTATTACATCTATTCTCCAGATGATGGAGTCACATGGTACAATAGTAACGATGAGCTACTATCTCTTCCAATCACTACTGACAGTAACACTTTAGTTTACGAGATTCCTAAATATTCTGGGATTATGAACCAGGAGGGTCAGGTTGTTGATAGGAATGGCGGAGTCCACGTACTGGGCCGAACTAGCGGGTTTTACTATCATTACTTCAGAAACCCTAAAACAAAGCTGTGGAGTTCTGCGAGAATCATGGACTACACTGCTGAAGAATTTGGTGCCAGAGGTAAATTGTACGCGACAGAGACTGGCACGGTACTAGCATTACTACCTATTGAAGATTTCAAGTTTGTAATTTTGAAGCTGAAGGAACTTGAGAAATGGACGGTGGTCTATGAGCTGGAAAATCTTGATGGTGAACCACTTTTTGATAGATATAGAGAAGACAATATCCTGAGCATCTTTCAAAGAGAAGCTAGAGGCCGGGGTGACGGCAAAAGACATTGTTTGGTATTAGACATTGATTTAAATTCTATTTAAGTTTCTTCAATACTTTCGGTAACTTTACAGCAAGTTATACAAAGCCTGAAATATTTCTGCTCTTTTTCCTCTCTGAACTCGGTTAGAAACAACGACCTCATAAAAGTTATTAGCATATTTTTGTTAAATATTCTCTTGCAAAAACATACAAAAAGGCCCTTAAGATGGCTGCTATGTTTGGGCTTACACTCCCCGCCTCCAGAACATATTCTGTACTCGCTGTGTATTCTACTCAGAGTCCCCCACCACGCAAAAACATAACACAAGATCTCTCACCTGATATGATACATTGAAAGAAATAATGTAATATTGATTGCGTGGTAACCAAAAGAGATGTTTTGCTACGGACAATAGGAAGGCTTAAAACCGCCTATATGATGGTAAAGTAAAACCGTGTTGCGTTACCAAACCCCCCTCTTAACGAGACACATTAAAAAAATTTAACTTTTTCTGGGGTAGGCCACCCTGCATCGTTGTACAGACGAAAGGGGAATAGTTGGATGGATAAACGAATGCTCACCTGTAGTAGCGTCGTCTCAGTCATCACAAGACCACAGCGTAGCTGATGGCAAGAGACTGTAACAGCCACAAGTAATGTGTACCGGGACTGTGAGTTTGTACACCTAAAATAACCATGTTCTTGGCCCCCATCTAAATCTAAATATTGCATCTCGCATACATTGCTGCGTGCGCTTTATTATCTGATCCCCCACTAAGTTTATGCATCTGACTCTTTCTCCTCATACGTTATTTTGGTCATGTACTTCTAAGATGCCATGTTCGACCAGTCGCTTATAAAAGGCAATGAATACATTAGTTTTATGAGCCCTAGGTAATAACGGTCATTAGGCTCAACTCCTTCTTCAAGAATGTCCGACATTGAAGATCTTTCAGTCAAATCTGAGACCTATCAGGAGGGAGAGCATCTGACTTTGGAGTCAGTAACACCAAAGCTAGATAAATGGTGGTTTCAATATCCTCACTTGTTGAAGCTGAATATTTTTCTGCTCGGTGGTATTCTTGCTCAGATTACATCTGGGTACGACGGAAGTATGATGAACAATTTGCAGACATTACCAAGTTGGAAAGAATATTTTGAATCACCAACGGGGGCCATATTGGGAACTATGAGTAACGGTATTGCTATTGGTACTCTAATCACTACACCCTTTGTATTTTTTATGTGTGACTATCTTGGAAGAAAGTACACTATTGTTATTGGTTGTTTGGTTGTTATTCTTGGTTCCGGTTTGCAAGCTGGCGCAAAATCTTTTGGTATGTTCGTTGGAGCTAGGATTTTGCTTGGTGTGGGGTCGTGTTTGTCGTCTGCTGCTGCGCAGCCTTTGCTAGCTGAGACATCCTACCCATCACAGAGACCTGTAGTTACTGCTTTGCTGCTGGCCTCGTGGCCTTTTGGATCTTTTATTGCCGCTTTGGTTACTTGGGGCCCATACCACTCGTCCATGAAGACTAGTAACTGGGCTTGGAGGCTTCCTTCTCTGTTGCAAGCTGTCTTTCCTTTCATAGAAGCCGTCTTGGCTTTTTTTGGACCGGAATCTCCTAGATGGCTGATCAACAAAGGAAGAATTGATGAGGCTGAAAAAGTCTTTGCAACCTACCACGTAGCCGGGGACGTCAACCACCCTTTGGTAAAATTTGAGATGGCTGAAATCCGTACCGCTTTAGAATTGGAGAAGTTGCAAAAAGGAGCTTCTTGGAAGCTGTGGATCAAGAACAAACAATCCCTCAGAAGATTCTTCATTGTTTGTGCAGTACCCGCGATGCAACAGTTATGTGGTAACGCTATTATCTCTTACTACTTGAGTATTGTTTTGGACCAAGTCGGCATCACGGACACTTTGGCTAAGTTGAAAATTAACTTAGGAATGACAGTTTATGGATTAGCTTGGTCTGTTGGATGTGCCTCGTTAGTAGGCAGTTTCAAACGAAGACATATGTTTATTGCTGGCTATGGTTCTATGTGCGTTGCATACGTAATTTGGACGATTCTCTCGGCCAGAAATCAGATCCAGGACTTTAAAGATAAGAGCCTTGGTATCGGAGTGGTCAGTATGATCTACTTGTTTTCCGGATTTTACCACATCACTTCACCCGTTGCTGGTAACTACGTCATGGAAATCTGTCCATATACCTTGAGAGCTCAAGGTGCTATGATTTACCAACTGTCTGGTAACGTTGTTGGTTTCTTCAACAATTACGTCAACCCTATTGCTATGGAGGCAATCCAATGGAAATATTATATTGTCTGGTGCTGCTGGCTGGTTGTCCAGATTAATATAGTTTACTGGATTTTTCCCGAGACCAAAGGTCTTGGTCTTGAGGAAGTTGCCCAGGTGTTCGGTGAGGATATCACTGAGACATTGAACGCTGCTGATAATGCTCTCAACTATGGCCTGGACGAAAAAAAAACGGTGCACCATGTTGAGCATGCTCGTCAAAAGACCGTGGAGGTCTAGATTTTTTCGTCATGTTTGCAAAATTTATAATTCTTACTTATGTACTTTGTGTACATTTTTCTGTTTGTTTATTGATTCAATGATTATGTTTGACTATGAAGTTATTAAATCTGTTCAAGCAAACCCAAGTCCAAGAGTTTGTTTCCAATTGCTAAGAAATAGTAATCACCGTACACGTAACCATGGTCGTAGTGGCGCTCATAAGTGTCTGGATTATTGTTCCTGGTTCCATGCTTCAGGATAGCATCAAAGTCGCCCATGTCCACCTTGCCATCTGGCCCAATCGACGCACCGCCCGAGTAGGCGCCGGCAACAGTATTTTTGACGAGCCTCAGGCCTTTAGCCAACAAAGTGTCATCTTTGTTGACCTCGTACAACGTGATCAGGCCAAGAGCTGTGATCATAGCAGCAGATGTATCCTTAATCTCCTTGTCAGGAGCGTCAAAATCCCAAGGTGGGATCCCATCCGCTGGAAGCCGAGATATAAAGTAATCGGCTCCTTTTATGGCAGCTTCTGCAAACTTGTCGTTCTTGGTGTATTTATAGGATTCGGCATATCCTAAAATTGCCCAGGCCTGGCCACGAGACCAGGTAGTCTCATCAGCATAGCCTTGGTTGGTGAATTTAGCCTGAACTGAACCGTCACGCTTGTCGTAATTGAGAAGGTGGTAGGTAGACCATTCTTCAGGAAGTCTAAAATGGTGCTTTAAAGTTGTCTCTGCATGGGTGGTGGCCACGGTAGCATATTTTAAATCACCGGTAAGCTGCGAGGCATGGTACAGCAAATTGAGGTTGCACATGTTGTCAATGATGACTATGAAATCAACGGCTTGGTTGGTAAAGCTGTAGCGCTTGTTGATAGCGGAATCCCAGCTCCTAATACACCCAACCTTCTCATCAAATCTTGAGATCAAGGCCTCGGCAGCTCTGACTATACCGCCACGTGCTCTTGCGGTGTTGTTCAACTCGTGCTCTCTCTCTAGCGAGGGCATTACGATGAACCCAATATCATGCGTGTCAGTCCTGTCAACCTGGTCGTAGATTGCTTCAGTGGTCCATTTTGCAATGAACTCCAGCTCCAAGGGGTGGATTTTTCCCTTGGGGAAGAAAGTAGGATGTTTTACAGCTCTTTCCAAGACAGCATACACTGATCCCGGGAAAAATCCACAGGTCCACCACTCCATAGGCTGCGATATGTATCTCTCATAGCATAGTTCAGGCATCTCCTGAGGTGGATTGTTGGGAGTGTAGAGCGATTTTGCAACGCCGTAAATTTTGGCTACCGTCGACTCGCCGTACAAGTAAGGCGCTACCTCTTTGATCAGGTCTTGCGTTGTTGCGGACGACATTCTTATAATTCTATAGTACTCAATGTGATTACTGAGGAGATATGAAGAAGTCTAGTCGAGAGAAGGAGTCAACTGTGAGTTCTTGTAGGTTGAAATAAGGTAATAATGAGAGATCTCCGAATAGAATATCCCCACTACTTTTAACATAACGATAGATTTTCCATCTCAGATCGGGAGATTAAATTATGGTGGGGGAAACGTTGTACAAGATTAGAACGTTGTTCATCGCTTAATTGAAACTTAAACACCTGCATAAGCAATTTTTGGCAGATGTACACTAAAATTTAAAAAAGTGGGGTTCCATAAAGGGAAATACCCAAGCGCCAATGGATCACTCATGTATTTTTTTTTTTTTTGAGTTTCCAACACGGGCGCCATGTAGGTGCGCCAAAAATTTTAAATGCCATAATGTGGGGGGAGACGTCGACCATCAAAATAGACATTTGATGACAGTCGACAAAGTAAAATGAATTATGAAACTTGGAATTCTAATATATGTAGCTCGCAATGTGCATTAGACCTCAATGTTCTTCCGCCTTAGCCCCGAACAGTCCCTTGCATAGTTAAAGCTACTTTTGAAACTTGGCGTGCCGACTTCGACGTCCTAAATTCAGGGGTGATACTTTTCATGCACTGGGGCTTATGACGCACTATGCAAAACGCACACCTGTTTTCGGAGACAACAGTGAACATCCTGCCCTTCCAAATTGTTCACTTATTTGAAGTCAATTGCCACTCAAAGGAGAGCTTTATTATTGACCTGTTCAGAAATATAGGAAGGCCACACTGTTAGCTTGAAAGCTGTGTCGCCATGTCTATCCCTTCCTTCAAAAACTTATCATTTTACCCCAAGCAAAGTGTGCAGACCAAGCGATATGAGAACCTGGTTCAAAAGTTCCAGTCGTCGTTTGGTGAGAAGCCAGATTTTGTAGCTCGGTCTCCTGGTAGAGTCAATTTGATTGGTGAACACGTTGACTATTGTGACTTCCCTGTTCTCCCTCTTGCAATTGATGTCGATGTTATCGTTGCAGTCAGAGCAACAAGTTCTAATGAAATATCTCTAATCAACTCCGACCGCAAGTTTGAGCCTGTTCACTTAGATCAATCTTTCGGTGAAGCGTCACAAATTGACCAAACAGTAAGCCACTGGTCCAACTACTTCAAGTGTGCTTATATAGTGGCCACTAACCTCATGGCTGAGAAGACCAATGCGGCTACTAGCGAGCTGAGGGGACTGCAAATGGCTTTCGACGGCACTGTTCCAACAGGTGGAGGACTAAGCTCCTCGGCTGCGTTTGTGTGTGCGTCTGCCTTGGCTATTTTGCATGCGAATAATGTAGAGGTATCAAAGAAAGATCTTACAAGGATCACTGTGGTATCTGAGCACTACGTAGGAGTAGGTACAGGTGGAATGGACCAATGTGCGTCCGTTTGCGGACAGAAAGATCACGTTTTGTACATCGAGTTTAAACCGGAGTTGAGAGCAACGCCGATATTGTTCCCCAAACTTGCAATTCCCTTTTCCTTTTTGATTGCGAACACTTTAGTCACCTCCAACAAACATGAGACGGCACCTGTTCGTTATAATTTGAGAGTGGTTGAAGTCTCGGTAGCCGCTTGTGTAATTGCTAAGTACTTTGGTTTCTTACTGCCAAAAGGTGGGAGTATTGGCGTTGGAACCCTACGGGGTGCCATGGATGGCTATTTCTCTCACGTGAAGGGTGACAGTGAGCCCTGGGATGGGTCTGTCTTAAAAGGAACTGGCAAACTTTCGCAAATGCTATCTTTGCTGGAAGATGTGTTTCAGCACCATGAAGGCTATACTGTAGAAGAGCTTTGTGTGTTGCTAGATATGACAAAAGACGACTTTGAGGCCAAGTTCTTACAGGCCATGCCAGTTCGCTTTGAGAAGCTGTACCTCTACGCGAGAGCGAAACATGTATATGCTGAGACCCTTAGAGTGCTTAAGGCAGCAGAAATGCTGTCAACCACTAAGAACCTGTCAACAGAGGAGGCAGAGGATTTCCTTACCAATTTTGGGTCTCTCATGATTGAATCACACGACTCTTGTGATAGTCTGTACGAGTGTTCGTGCCAGGAGATCAACACTGTGACCAAAATAGCGTTGGAAAATGGAAGCAAAGGGTCTCGTTTGACGGGAGCCGGATGGGGAGGCGCGACAGTACACTTGGTCCCCAAAGACAAGTTGGAGGCCGTTAAGAGCGCATTGGTAGATCAGTACTACAAGAAAAAGTACCCTAATATTACTGAAGAGGGATTGGCAGAGGCTATGGTAGAGTCAGAGGCTGCTGTTGGCAGCAGCATATACAAGGGCTCGCTTTTGGACTAACAGATAGACTCTATGTACGTATATCTAGTTACAATTAAGTTATAAGACGTCGCAGGTTCAGGATGTTACATTGGTATGCAATCTGGGTAATGTACGAAATAATAGGCCATTGAGGTACGGGTTTTCCTGCTACTGTTGTTCTGCTAGCAGAGGATGATGTTTTGGCATCTGATAAGCCAGAAAATTTCTGCTTACCCACCAAAATTTGCAAAATTACTATCGGCTGCAGGGCTATTGTGTTGTGATCCCCACCAAAAATTGTATCTTGATAATAAGGGTAATTAAATTGAAAGGTTGGTAAGATATCCTACTCCATAGTTAATTACTTGAACTTGTCTTCCATGTTGCCTTTCTTTCAGATGGAGCCCGTGTTGCATCTTAGCTAGGTTGCGCACTAGGAGTGACTTCCTAATCCAGTCTATTCGAGCATGTGTCTGTGTGACAGTAATTCCGTGAGAAAACCGGAAAAATAGGTGCAGGATGCCGTATGTCCTGAAACTGGGGAGGCCCCACTTTGCTTTCTCGAAAAGAGTGCGTCGGAGTGCATGTAACGTTACAACTTCTGGCTGCAGATAGTCCGGATTTTCAGGCACACGGGTCCTCCACCATCAATACCATATTATCTTTTGAAGAATTCCTCTTGCTGTCTGTACATAGCGTTTTCTAGGACGACTACCTCCCTATCAACATGACGGCAGAGTTTGACTTTACGGACCATAGCCACCGCAGATACAATCCATTGACAGATTCGTGGGTATTAGTCTCTCCGCATAGATCGAAGAGGCCATGGCAGGGGAAGAACGAAGACCCCTACATACCTGAACCGGTTACCTATGACCCCAAGTGTTATCTCTGTCCGGGCAACACTAGAGCCGGGGCCGGCGTAAGGAACCCTAAGTATACGGGAAGTTATGTGTTTGAGAACGATTTTCCAGCCGTAAAATTGGATCAGCCCGTGTATGCTAACGCTACTGACTTGAGTCAATTGGGGCCAAACTCAATTAATGCGAAGAAAGCGCATTTGTTTAAGACCCAGGGAGTAAGAGGCAGATGTTTTGTGATCTGTTTCAGTCCTGACCATAGTAAGACACTGCCTGTGATGTCCGTGGATGAAATCACAGGTGTGGTGGATACATGGCAGTCTCTTTATGTTGACTTGGAAACTGACGCGAGGGAAAAGAACCTTCCTTATAAGTATGTGCAAATTTTTGAGAACAAGGGTAGTATTATGGGATGCTCTAACCCACACCCTCATGGGCAGGCTTGGTGTTTGGAAGCTGTACCGACAGAAGTAGCTCACGAGCTCGAGAACATGAAGAAGTACACCACTACTTATGGCGGTGAATCCAATTTGCTGGAGGACTATACCCAATTCGAGCTTGAGGACAAGGCACGTGTTGTAGTTGAGAACGACTCTTTTGTTGCCCTTGTCCCATACTGGGGCGTATGGCCCTACGAAACTATGGTTTTGCCTAAGCGCAAGGTGGCTTCTCTGAGGTATTTCACGCCTGAACTGAGAGCGGACTTGGCTAGCTTGATAAAGAGACTGACGGTGAAATACGATAACTTGTTCAAGACCTCGTTTCCTTATTCTATGGGTCTACATCAGGCACCCTTGAACGCTAAAGAAGAGGAGGAGAATGCGTGTTATTTCCACATGCACTTCTACCCTCCACTGTTGAGAAGTGCGACGGTCAAGAAGTTCCAAGTAGGCTTTGAGATGCTGGGCGAGGCGCAGAGGGACATCACGCCAGAGCAGGCTGCTGAGCAGTTGCGAGGTTTGAGTGAGGTGCACTACTCGGGAAGATGAGTGAGACTTTTTTCGTCAATTAAGTAAGGAGTAGTTATACAGTAAAAGCTTATTCAATATAGTTGGTCATCTACGTCTGCGATGATGTAGATTGCGTAAAGAGGAATAAAAGTAGGTGTGAATTACTGCATACAATTTACTACATTGGCCCTGTTTGTCGACACAGTGCAGCTACGGCAAACGGTAGACGCAATGATAATTGATGAAAGGCTCCATCTAATTGCACTTAGCAGTGGTACAGCAGCAGATAGTGTGGCATTAGAGTCGACGTGGTAAAGTAGTGTAGTGAACAATTGAACAACATATTGAAGACACAAGAGTCCTACTTGATTGTGTGGGTGAAGCAACGGCAATAATCGGTACACGTTGGAAGAGGCACCATTCTCCTCCGCAAGGTTGTCAGCTTCTGTCCTGGTAGCACAGGTGTATTATGCATTGGCAATTTGAAAACTCCCGAGCTGCAGATGCATAACAAAATGGAGAGACAGGCACCTATAAATGCCTTAGCTCATCATAAATTCCTCTCTATTCCTCTCCTTCGCTGCAAATCGGCTGTTTGGATACACTTATTATTTCTCAATCTGTCTTTATAGAAATTTTCGAACTATGTCAGAATACATTCTAGTGACGGGAGGAGCCGGCTACATTGGCTCACACACTGTAGCAGAGCTTATCGCCAATGGATACAACGTTGTCGTGGTGGACAACCTGAAAAACTCGTCGTACGACGCCATTGCAAGGCTTGAAGTGTTATACGGCAAACGGATCCCTTTCTTCAATATCGACATTAGCGACGAAAAGGAACTCGATGCGATTTTCAAGAAGTATGCCATCTCTGCGGTACTGCACTTTGCTGCTCTCAAGGCGGTGGGGGAGTCTACCAAGATCCCATTGGACTACTACCGCAACAATGTTGGTGGAGCCGTCACTTTGCTGAAGGTGATGGATACTAACAAGTGCCACAACATTGTTTTCTCCTCCTCTGCTACCGTTTACGGAGATGCTACCAGGTTTGAGAACATGATCCCCATCCCTGAGCACTGTCCTACTGGACCTACCAACCCGTACGGAGAGACTAAGCTGACGATTGAAAACATTCTTCGGGACGTTTATGCTGCCGAATCTGAAAAGTGGAAGATCGCAATTTTACGTTACTTTAATCCTATCGGGGCACATCCTTCTGGTTTAATTGGTGAGGACCCTCTTGGTATTCCTAACAACCTACTGCCATACTTAGCTCAGGTGGCCATTGGCAAGCGTGAGAAGCTGTACGTATTTGGCAATGACTACGGCTCTAAAGATGGAACTCCAATCAGAGACTATATCCACGTCGTTGACCTCGCGAAGGGCCATATTGCTGCCCTCAATTATCTTGATGACCAGAAAAGAGGACTTTGCAGAGAATGGAACCTGGGAACGGGCAAGGGTAACACAGTGTTTGAGATCTACCACAGTTTTTGCGAAGCTGTCGACAAGGAATTGCCTTACGAAATCGTCGGTAGAAGAGACGGTGATGTGCTGAACTTGACTGCTAATCCTTCGAGAGCTAATAAGGAGCTGAAATGGAAAGCGGAGTTGAATGTTGAGGATGCTTGTAAAGATCTTTGGAATTGGGCCACTAAGAACCCTTCAGGTTTCTCCGTGGATAGATACAGCTCTTCGTTCTTCTCACAGACCAAAAAGGCAATTGACCAGCCCTACGAGTCTAGGTTGCACACTGTAGCCTCTCCAGACAACCGCTTTCAATTCTCGATTGCCAATTACGGAGCGACAATAGTCTCGTGTCAGCTGGATGGCAGAGAACTGCAGCTGCGCTTCAACTCCGAGGAGGAATACAAAGAGCACCGTGTTTTTTTTGGTGCGACCATTGGCCGTGTTGCCAACAGAGTCAAAGATGGTAAGATTCAACTGGGCGGAACAACTTACCAGCTGCCTTTGAACGAGAAGAATATCAACACCCTTCACGGAGGGCCTAAGGGCTACGACACGCAGCTATTTTACGGTCCTGTCGTAACCTCCGACCCCAAAACGGGTGCCATTTCTTTAGAATTTGTGCACATTGACCCCCATGGTGCTAATGGTTTCCCCGGAACACTGGAAGTGCACGCTAAATACACACTGAAAACCGAGAACACTCCCAAGGGTGGTGAGATGGAGCTTGAATATTGGGCTGAGCTGACGCCCGAGTCGCCAGCTAATGAGACAGTAATCAACATGACCAATCACCTATTTTTTAACATTGGGCAGACCGAGACAATTGCGGACACTGACATCTCGTTAGTCAGCAACAAAATTATGGCTGTCTCTGAGGGAGATCTTCTCCCCACTGGTCAGTTTGAGGAGTTCAAGGAATTGAAGACCTTTGATAAAGGCAAGACGACCTTCACCAAGGAGGGACCAGAGGTAGACAATTGTTTTGTTATCTATGGGCCAGAAGAGTTTTCTATTGACACTCGTTCAAGGGAATTAGTCAAGTATGCTGAGGCGTTCCATCCCAACTCCAACATTACTCTGAAAGCGTACACTACTGAACCTAGTTTCCAGATATACACTGCAGACAGACTGAGTATTCCAGACGTTGCTGGCAACAGAGCTGGTTTCTGCCTCGAAGCTGCTCGTTTTATTGATTCTGCAAACCATGACGAATGGAGAAAGGGGGGTTTACTACGCAAGGGAGAAACCTATGGTTCTTTGATTACCTTCAGATTTGAAACTAACGTTTAGCTGGAAGGTTGTATCTTCTAATAAAACACCTACGCTCATACTACACTTTTAAATATTGACAGTAACCAGTAATGATGTTTTTCCCTGCCGGTCAACTGAGCTAATGTGATTCACCTTATCAATAAGTGCCAAGGCATCACTCCCCCGCATCACGCGTGAAATGGTTCGATTAAGTAAAGTTTTATTTTCTAATAAAAGTTCTCGCAGCAAAAAATTAATTTTAGGAGTATGCACCATAATTTCTGTACACATTTTTCAGATTTTCATACAATATGCCGTTTCCTTTGCCAGTAGTAGACGTTCTAATACTATAAAGCAGTTTAAAAATACGACGCAAGTTTTCGAAAGACTTAAGACTTGATGCACCTATCTCGTGACTCATCTACTACTCCGATACAAGCACTTCTCGTAAGCGATGCGCCAGTATGCATTTATCGGACTTCGCACCTATTTGGGAAATTATCTTATCGACGTGCAGGGCGATTGAAAAGATTTCTTATCATGCTAACGGAATGAACAATGAATTTATCGTTTCCTGCTTTGAATGGTAATGGTGAGAAATCTGATGACTCGTCCAGTATATAATAACTCCACCGCTTGCACCCTTTCCTATCTTTGCTAACAGTCGATCAATATTGGCAAGTTTGACCTTGTGTAATTAAACGTGGCCAAATTCGTTTCTCTGCTGGATATTAAATCGACCATGGGAGTTTTAGGTACCATCCACAAATGGATCGTCCTAGACGAGTCCGACAGAATGAAAAATAAAGATATCACACCGATTCCTGTGAAAAGAAGAAAGTGGAGCATTGTCGGCTATTTCTCATATTGGGCCATCACTACTATGTGTGCGGTCAGCTGGACCGCTGGCTCCTCTCTGCTTTCTATTGGACTTAACGGAGCTCATACTATGGGTATCATTGTCGTAGCAGACTTGCTCATTTCTCTAGTCACTTATGTGAATAGCATCTACTCGACAAAATACCATATCGGCTACTCCGTGTTCCAAAGAGTAGTCTTTGGCATTAGGGGCTCAACTATCGGTGTCCTCATCAGAGCTATTCTGTCAGTTGTCTGGTTTGCCTATCAGGGCTGGCTAGGTGGACTATTTGTGAACGTCATTCTTAGCTCTTGGAGTAAAAGTTACTTGAATATGGCCAAC
Source organism: Wenyingozyma naganishii (assembly GCA_003706235.2). Lineage (NCBI taxonomy): Eukaryota > Fungi > Ascomycota > Pichiomycetes > Pichiales > Pichiaceae > Wenyingozyma > Wenyingozyma naganishii. The sequence continues at coordinate 88,115 of PPKS02000004.1, read as the reverse complement.
ACTTTTCCCGAAAGCGTGCACATGACCTCACAAGAGTTGTGTGGGTTCGTCATTTATCTTGTGATTAGCATTCCTTTCCTTATGACTCCACCAGAGTATTATGGTCCCTTTTTAGCCTGTGGATCTGCTTGCATTTTTGTTATTGGCATTGGCATTACTGCGTGGGCCGTGCACGTAAACGATGGTGGTTACGGCACGCTGATGACCCAGATGGTTACACTCAACTCGTCAGAGGCTGGTTGGGCCTGGATTTATGGCGTGAACTCGTGGTACTCCAGTATGGTTGCCGGTATCTCTAACCAGTCTGACTACTCCAGGTTTTCCAGGAAGCCCATGAGCTCGCATTTAGGTTGCCTGATTGGAACCAACATCACTGGTTGGCTAATTCCCTTTTTTGGTATTATTAGCGCTAGCGCCCTGTCCCAAAAGTACGACCAGTTCTTCTGGTTACCTAATGACATATGCATGTTCTGGCTCACAGAATTTGGCACCCCTGGAGCAAGAGCGGCGGCATTTTTTTGCGGACTGGGGCTTGTCATTTCACAGTTGAGTCTCAACTGTGTTGGAAATGCCATCTCAGGAGGAATGGATCTCGCATCTGTCTTTCCACGATACATTAACATTAGGCGAGGAGCACTTCTAGTATTGTTGCTTGCGTGGCCAACTCAGCCATGGCTATTCTTTAACTCGTCCTCTACTTTCCTTACTGTGATATCCTCCTTCTCTGTAATTGTCACACCCATGGTAGCCATTTACATCTGCGAATACCACATCTTGAGAAAGCGCATAATCAAGCTGTCTCACTGTTTTCTCAACAACGAAGAGAGTATCTATTGGTACACTCATGGTTTCAACTGGAGGTCCATTGCAGCTCTGCTCGTTGGAATTGCTCCCGGTCTTCCGGGTCTAATAAACGCCGCCAATCCCAGCATTACAATCAGCAAAGGTATTTACCACTTTTACACTGGCTCCTTTATCTTCCAGTTTGTGGTAACCTTCTTGGTGTACTACGCAATAACATTTGTCTTCAAGAGCGAGATTGGCGAGCCCGACGATATTGACTACTTTGCACATTACACAGAGGAGGAATGTCAAAAATACGCAGTTGCTCCCTTTGACCACCAGACCTTTCCCGGGGAAAGTGTTGAGCAAATCGACATTGTCTCTTTAGGTTTGAAAGGTGAAGGTAGCAGCGATAAAGATTGATCCGCTGGCGGTCACTTCATAGCGTGCTATTGATTAACATGAACGATAGAGTACGTTGATTTTTTGGCTATTGTTTATATACTGAAAAAAATACGATGGTGATTTTTTTATTTTACCAAGCCACCCGGAGGCTTTGAAAGGGCCCAGTCGGTGTAGTAATGGTTAATTTTGAAATAAGTTATTTACAGTAATTGCGACGTAAGAACTCAATTATTGAGATACGCTATTTGATAATATGAGATGTCTACTTTTAGTTATTAATAATCATAGGACATGATGCTATTAAGTTGGTCAAGATTTGAATTGTCACCAATCAGTCATCTGCCATCGCATTTTAGATGCTGGATAATTGTCTGTCGAACTCAGCACTAACAGGAACAGGTTCGTGGTACTTCCCAGTTGGAACGTATTCAATATCCTTGAAAACCTCTCCAAAACCCTTGGGTCCTCCAATTTCGATACCCTTAGGCGTCTTCCACTTGTCCGAAGGAGAGAACACCATCACAGATACAATGAGCCCATACCTGTAGTCTTGAGTGCCGACGGCTCCTCCATCTGCGTCTATCAATGTAATCAAATCGGGTACAGAACACAATGGTTTCTCGTTGTCATCCTCGTCAACTTCATACACAACGATGTTCTCGTTTTTGAAAGGAATTCTGATTCTAGTCCGAGCACCTTCAAGGCTCTCCAATTCGACCACACCGTAACCGTATCCTCTCTTCAGTTTTTTCTCTACACCGACAATCTTACCCTTGAAAATGAACTTGGCAGCCTGTGGGCCTCCACAGCTATCAATAATGCGCTGAGGTAAGTTGTCAATATCTGACTCGGCTCTTGCACGAAAGACTTCTCTGCCAATTCTCCATGCCTGAGACATTGGGTTCTCGACCGTCTCGCGTTTCATCTGCTCGATATTCATAGAGGGTTCAACACAGGCACACTGAACTCCGTGGTTATACATAGCGTCTCTAATAATATTTTCCATCTGTATGTCATTCTTGACACTGGTGAGAAGCATAGACATGCCGTTACCGTCAGCTAAAGAGACATAAGGATAACCCTTGAGGTCATTGTACACAGAGGGTAAACTCTGCCACTGTGTTGGATAAGCTCTTCCCATAAGGTCCAAATCAATGCATGGAACACCTCTGTAATGAGCGGTCCACAAACCAGCTAGACCGTTGCCTCCACCGATCTCAAACAGAAAAACACCATCCGTCTTGTGGCCTTCCCATCTCTCAATAATGTCTACAGCTTCTAGCATTTCGAGACCGTGTAGTCTCTCTCCGAAAATGGTGGGAGATCCACAGTATCCGACATTGATGGCAGTGCCTTTCCCTTTGGTCTGTTTTTCAAACTGCTCTACAGTGATGACCTTGATTTCGGCACCTTCTCTGATTATTTTCTTTAGTTCAATAGTCTCTGCGTTGGGGTCACCGCCTCCTCCACACCCAAGTATGTAAGCACCCACACTGATATATTCAACATCTGTTTCCGACAGGATCCATTCCCCGTTTATGACTCTAGGCTGGTAAGTAGCATGGTCCACTTTTATAACCTCCTCAGTCTTGACCTTCACGCTCTTTGTTACACTGTGTGCAATATATTCAACTTCTTCGGTAGACTCTCCAGAGACTTTGGTAGCCTCAAATGTGCGATCGAAATCAACGTCACCAACGACTTTAACTGAAAAAGAATAGATGTTGCCCACATAGGGAACGGCGTCTGAAACAATTTCTACCACCTCGATGGTATTAGCGAGGGCGCCCTTTTTAATACAGTCATTGATAGCAGTATTTTTGAGCTCTTGTATGACTTTCTCTTTGGCAGCTTCTGATCCGTCTAGGGTCCTCACTTCTGCGGCATCTGCAGATATTTTACCCAGAGCAGCACCAATTGCATTGGCCACTTGGAAAAAAGGTGGCTTAATAACCTTGGAAGTACCGGGGATAAAATCAGGGGCAATGAAAGATCCTCCCCCTACGAAGATAGCTGGAAGTGGGTCTGGAGATGTCTTTATTCTATCAATAATATTCTCAAGTTTCTTCAACAAAACAGCATCAAATTGGGCGAGAAACTTGTCGTCAAACTTGCCCTCCACATTCTTGATGTTTCCCATAATACACGTTGGATCGATGCTTTCTATGCTTTTCTGCGACAACAGCTTGCACACAGTGACGTCCGACGTAGTGATGGTACCACCACCAAACAAAATACCTTTGGTAACAATGTCTGCACCTGTAGAGTCTGGGCCGACGGACATCTCTCCATTCTGAGCTCTGACAATTGAACCGCCACCAAGTCCGATACTCTCTACGTGGGGCATCGAAAAGTTAATTCTTACACCTCCGGGGTACGAATAAGTGGACGATTGTCTGGGAAAACCAGAAGCCAAGAGCAGACCGACATCCGTGGTGGTTCCACCAACGTCACAGACTATGACATTCTTACCTCTCACTTCTGGGTCAGAGGAACACAGGATGGCTGCTCCTCTCATAGAGTTAGTGGCACCGGAAGAGAATGTTTTGATGGGAGTTTTCAAAGCATCCTCGGTAGACAATACTGTACCGTCATTTTGTGATAACAACAAGGAGCAGTTAAGCCCAATTTTCTTCATAGCATGAATGAAAGAGCCAATAATCTTGCCACCAAATTTCTTGATGGCAGCATTGAGGATAGTTGCGTTTTCTCTCTCAACAAAACCAATACCGGAAATCTCGTGAGATAACACTATATTAGCACCAGGGATCTCCCTTGAGACAATGTGTGCCACCTGTAGTTCCTGATCCTTGTTAATGCTTGAAAAGATACCAACTATAGCAACAGCAGAAATGCCCAGTTCTTTGATTTTCTTACAGTGGGAAACCACTTCCTTTTCATTGACTGGCTTGATGTCGGACCCGTCCACTTGACAACCGCCGTCAACAATTGCGCTATACCCATGAAGAATTGATGCCAAATCTTCTGGGAAGTCTCCAAATGAAGGTAGCCCATGGCTGTAGGGTCCACATAGACGGAGAACAGCGACTCTTTCGAGTCTGTTGGTGTCTCTTTCGATCACAGCATTAATGAAGTGAGTCGTTCCGATTGTAACCGTGGCAATCTGTTCCTTCGTGAATGTGTTTTTTGGCTCATTAAGAATGCTTTCAATCGCATTTACAATTCCAAAAGAGACGTCTGGAGTTGTCACAGTCTTCTTCCAAGCTAAAACACCTCTATTTTCATTCTGCAGCTCTGTAGGATCGATAACGACAATGTCGGAGTTGGTCCCTCCGACATCGACACCAATGACAAGTTTTTTCCCTTGTGTCATTTTTCTGGTTCAAATTAATCAGCTTAGTTGTTGCGACATCTGAGGGTAAATGCCCTGGCTGCTCAGGGTGCTTTAAGTAGAGGTATTACAAAGAACATACGAATAGTTGCACTTGCAGGAGACCTTCGGAATTCGCGCCCGATAAGGTAAGTGTGAAATAGGCCCCATGCACGTGAATATTTTCTTCAGCGCGCGTTGATCCGCAAGGAGTTTTCCTATTGGGTATATATTGCGATTACGATAAGAAGTTTTGAATAGGCCGCAGTGAGCATTGTTAGCACAACAGATATTATGTATGTAAACTCTTGACGGGAAGTTGTTAGCGAGCAAGATATGAATGATTATTCAGTTGCTGAAGACAGACTTTGTAGCTACTTTCAAAACACAATGTAGTCATGTGACGGGTCAACTATTGCGTGGTAATTACCAGCTTTTATTGTGTTTGATAGAAACGTGAGCCGCTCGATTGAATTAGCCGCAATGTTCACACCTGTAGTTACAAATTGTGACAGTATGTCAATGTAGTGATTAAACAAACTTTCTTGCTCTAAGACCATGGAGACCAGGGCCGCTGTGTATATAGCCCAGTGGCAAGCGATAGCACATGTTGTGTATCGTGGTATAGCAAGTAGGGTCTCAAGCATTTCCTCGACACAGCGAACAATGTCGTCCTTGTTGGGTTCTGGATCACAAATAAAAAACGTCTTCAGATGAATTTCGAGTGCCTTATGGTAGAGTCGGTCGCTGTTCTTTAGTGCAAATTGTAAGTAGTAGTCATTAATGGCGGGACCTCTCTTAGAACCGTTAAATTCAGAGACAATTTTTAGCTCATGCAACACGTTTAAACCAAATACGTTCATCTCTCTCTCGAGAGCTTTTGACTTTTTTGTGTACTTCAAAAACACCAGGTTTGATCCACTGATGTTAACGTTCTGGCTCTTAAGCTTGATCACAAAGCTGTAAATCTCATCAAAAATAGAGTATAGTGAGTAATTATAACCTCTCATTACGTCGACATTGTTTTCGAGGATGTACAAGTCAGAGTAGATTGGTATGCCAAACAGGTGCTTTAGCGTTGTAGGTCTAGTGAGGGATCCGCCGTTATCAGAGGATATCTGTGCCTGAAGTTCCGCATGACAGTACCAGTCTTTTATAAAATGAAACAGTTTGAAAGCAGCTTTTTCTATCGGTGTCGCTAGATTATTAGAAGAGTCCAGCAAATTGGCTGCCCTTGTCAACAGAAAGTACGCACCTTTTAAATGGTTACGCCATTCGTTACTTCTATAAGCACTATTAGCTGAAAAGAGAATAATTACTCCAAATAGCAAGCATACATGCTCCGTGAAGGTCGTTTCCTCGTTTATTCTTTTCTTCAGTGTATCTAAACACACCTTGAAGCTCGTCAGTCGTACTTCCTGATCCCACTTCTTCGACAAATATTCCATTTTGTTGCTGCTGTAAAAGTATTTCATTAAAACGGCACAGTCGTACATCAGGACTTGCTGGATCATGCCATGCACTTTGCTCAGCTCAAACAGGATGTCCATGACTTCTTTCCACAAATGGCTGGGGAAAAGCGGAAAATTGTAACAGCACTTAAACTCATTGGTCACAGACCATACAAAGTCTAGGAGAAATGGATTGTCGAGAGAAATCTTCTGACTACCTGGCATAAATATCGCTTTGATCTGCAGAGGATCGTACATTTCAAAAAGACGGCTTAGCTCATCCACTGTTCCAAGATTACATGAATCTTTGAACAGGTAAAAGTTAGGCTGTTTGTAAGAACCAGAGCTCTGACTTGAGTAAAAGTCGCTTTCCGGTGACGGGTCCTCAAGTAAAGTTGCATCTGACGGCATTACACAAACAAGGTCATGAATATCAAAAAGCTGTGGGAACTCCAAAGAGAGCCCGTCTTCGTCGCTTGGCGGATTTTGATTTGTATTTTCTGAATTAAGCTGAGCTGAGCTGTCATGTGTATCTCGCTGTGGAGTCTCGATAGGTACAGAATTATTTCGCTGGTCACCTACGACGTCTATGTTATTGCCAGTAGAGCGAGAGTTTTGATCCGAATAAGCAGACTGAGCTGGAGACCTTGTGTTACTGGGGTCATTGGGTTGTTCATAGTGATTTGGTCTACCAGGTTGATGGTATGCGGCACCATGAGCGGCACCTGAAGTTGATGGGCTGTCCAATTCTCGAGACCCTTCTCGTGTTTCTGTTTCATGCCCAACCACAGACTTTGTCACTGAGTTGTTGTTCTGCAAAATGATTTTCATCTCGTACAAGCAGGCAATATCCTTCTTGATGCACTTGGTGCACGCCGGTTTTAGTTGGTCACATTTAACGTGATCCTTACGGCACTGCACGCATCCTGCTCTGGAGTAAGAAGTTTTTCTTTTCTTGGAGACCATTAGGGAGATACATATGTATTTTCCGTTTGTCAGACACGGTGTCAAGGAACAGACTTCACTGCTGAACGGTGGGCATGAGAAACAGCAGAGCCAAAAATGGTTTGATTGGCTTTCGATAGGAAATTTCACTGATTGTGCATGTGCATATATGCACCTCTGCGCGCTAAGATCGAAGATGTTATCAGTTCACATTAGTGTTGTCGAGGGACCTCAGATTGATTGCGTGTACTAGGATTTCAGTCCCGATCATCGGCCAATTTATCATCAAGCGTAAATTGGTGATTTGGTCTTGTTGAAGACTTGCTACTGACCAACAGGTTCGTACTTATTTCGTGGCCATGACCCAGAGCACCGAGACGACCTGGGCTCATAAAGACAACAGCTCCTCTGTCAGGGTCCTCCTGACTACTGATAAGCTGCAGTCCATTGATCATCTTGAATTTGTTAAGTACCCTTCAGCGGGAGCAGTGGTGTATTTTGGAGGCACAACACGAGATAATTTTGAGTCAAAAGAGGTGACTGTTTTGGAGTATGAGGCACACATAAGCATGGCATTAAACAGCCTCTTCAAGGTGGCAAGTGAAACGAAGTTGAAGTATGCCCCACATGTCCACAAAGTGAGCATTGCGCACAAGTTGGGAGTCGTTCCCGTGCTTGAAGAGAGTGTGATCATAGCTGTGAGTAGCTCGCACAGGAAGGAAGGATGGCGTTGTGGAGAGGAGATCCTTGAGCGAGTGAAGGAAAGCGTGGAAATCTGGAAGAAAGAAAAATATTCCGACGGTACGTGTAGCTGGAAGGAAAACGAAAATTCTTCTGTCATATAGTAAATGGAGGGCCCTATAACCGACAAGGAACTAATGGTTCAGGAAACCAAGTTGAGTAAGCACACGGGTGTTCGTTATGTACATGTCTACGATAATTCTACCTACTAAGTAGCTATAAATGTTGAAAGGTAGCAACTGAATTCTATGACAACGCTTTATCAGTCCATAGCGTCTTCGCTACCCTCTAGGCAGAGAAGGCAGTTGGGGCGCGACGGATGGTCTCAACTCTTCTGAGCTTGTCATTGAACCTCCGTATTGTCACAGCCTCTTTGGTTGGCTCCGAAAGCACAGTACCTTCCACAAACTCGGGCAGCACAGGCTTGATGAATTTTCTCTTGAGTCTCTCCTGCACAGAGAGACTGAATGCTGGCGACGCAATAAGATTGAGCACCTCCTTTCTCCTCTCTTTGCTCAACACCTTTGTGGGGTCAAAACTCTTTTCCAGCTTTGCCAGGACAGACTCTCTCTCCTGCTCAAGCTCTTCCTTCGAGCGGTATTTCACAAGATTGAATTTAGCATCGAACATCACAGCCGTGTCAACCTTGGAGGCCGCATCATTGTACTGTTGGAGCTGTTCATCGTGTTCGCTCTGGGTAATATCGCCTCTCTTCAGTGCGAGCTTCAAGTCGTATTGTTGGTTGTAAGTGGCGTAAAACTGTGCGTCTTCCTGTGACTTACCGCCTCTTAAAAAGCCATCAATGTTGACGAGCCTCTGTGCAGCCAAGGACAGCTCAGCAGCGGAAAACTCGGCAAAGCGAGGCAACAATTCACTAAAGCTGGCCAGCTTCTGCTCTCTCTTCAAATCTCTCTGCTGTTTGGCCTCTAGGATCTCTGGTAAAGCCAAAGATTCCTTACGGTTCATGGCCTCAAGCTCAGCCTGAGCACCCAGTGGGTTCTTGATCAGCTTTCTACCAAATCGCCTGGGCGTTGGGTCGAAGTGTGGATATGGCAGCCTATCAGACTCTTTGAATGCAACACCAATAAACTTACGTTTAGGATGGAAAGGGTCAAGGTAAAAGCGAACAAAGCCTGGCTCTAGGGCAAACAGTGTGTGGTCTTTACCTATACCTACGTTGAAGCCAGGGTACCATTTGGTACCTCTCTGTCTGAGGATAATTTCTCCAATGTTTACCTTCTCTCCTTCATGCTTCTTGGGTCCTAAGCGTCTACCTTTAGAGTCCTGCATCCTTGTTCTTCCTCCTCCTGCTCTCTTAGTGGCTGTTCTAACCTGGTTGACTATGGCCACCGCGGAGACCACGGGCTTCAGCGGATCCACTACAGAAAAGCGAATCCTGCTTGCTAAAATCGACAATCCAAACAGCATGGCGAGCCGGTTTGTGAGTGCGAGTGTTGAGTGGGCTATTGAAGGGAGGACGATGTCTCTTACACTAGCATGCGTCTGGCTGAAAAATATGTGATGAAAACTAGCGAGCGGGTAACGCGAAACTTCTCCGAAAACTGATTATGTAATAGGGATCTGAGAATAAGCACGAGTGAGTGCCATGTATTATACAGCTACTGCTACAGCTACAGCTACGTCAACTAACCACTCCTCCAACTCAACTAAAATGGAAGGCTATTGGGATGTTGTTGTAACTTCACTTCAAGATGTTTGCAACGCGAATGAACAACTCTCGTTCGATCCGTTGGATCCGCCAAAGTCTTTGTCCAAGTCGAACCCCAGCATAGCAGAGGTCCAGGCTGACAGAGACACATACAACAAGCACAAAACGACATTGGAAAAGGCAAAGAAAAATTTGGATCTCATACTTATCAATGTCAATGGACTCATATCACAAGGAGAAGAAGATATAGACAACATGGCTATTGAGCACCTGCGAACGTCTAAGCGCAGCAACTCGAACAATGCCAGCTACTCAAGTGCCAACATTGCTAAGGGCAGAGTCGGCAGATCTTATTACACATCACAATACAACCCTAGCGATCCGATCATGGTGGGATCTGATGTGGCTTTCAAGCCAAAGCAGAAAGATGCCGAGTGGATACAGTGTAAAGTGGTGAAAGTGTTCAGCGAGACCAAGTTTGAGGTCAGAGACCCAGAACCTGATGACAACAATCCAAACGGGCAGCTTTTCAAGGCGACATGGAAAGATGTGATTTTGATCCCACCGGCTAATATTTTCAACAAGGTAAATAATTATCCGTACGGCACCAGGGTGCTTGCCAGATACCCAGAGACAACGACGTTTTACCCTGCCGAGGTGATGGGGTTCAAGCGAGATGGCACGTGCCGGCTCAAGTTTGAAGGAGAGGAAGAAATCGGTAAAGAGACAGAGGTTGAGCGGAGGCTTGTAGTTCCGTACCCAGGCTAATTATTTTGGTATGTATATGGAATATTTGGATATGTATAATAAATCGTTCCCGAGGAATGAAGTAGCAATGATTTTAAGAGCGTAGTTGATGTGTAGATTATTATTATGGAAATCAACAATGACTAGGACCTATAACCATAAGCTCAGTTTGATGTCAAGGGCACGCACCAGTCTACGAGGCCAAGAGTAGTACCATTCGTAAAACGTCTCCACTGCCCTAGAACCCCAACTTCCACATTTCTCAGTCAAATATACCATTGTACGACACTAAGTCAAGAACGATATGCTCATGCGCTTGGTGTTATTGTCGTCATTGTTCGACCTATCCTGTGAACTTTGAGACCTATTGCTCTCATTTGGATCGGCAGGCCTGTCCGGATTGTCAATATCAGCTGTAGGTGCCTTATCCACGGCGGAGGGCCTAGCATCGTCTTCTTTATTCTTGGCTTGAGTACCAAAGTTGAACTCCTTCTTGAACATCGAGTTCGATGGGCTCCGCGATAGATTCGAAAGCGGAGGAAGCGAGGTGTCCAGACTGGATTTCATGGTCTCTTGGTTTTGTTGATGAGACTGACCTTGTTGAGTTTGCTGATGCTGAAACTGCTTAGACTGATGATGGAAGGGTTGCATAGTGGGAGTTTGCCCAACCTTAGGCGAGGAAGTGCTTGATATTGAGAGACGCGGAAGCAAATTGGGCGATTGCACGGGGAAAGATCCAATAGATGACGTGCGAGCATGGATGCTGCTGCCGAACCGGTCGTGGAGCAAGGAGAAACGACGAGCCCCCTGGTTGTCTGAGCCGCCTGACATGTTGGAGATGTGTGTTAACGGTGTACAGTCGCTAGACACAATTGATGAGTTTCTTGACGACAAATGCGACAACGAGGAACTCGAGTAAGGTGATGTACAGTGGGCGCTGAGCATGCTATGCGTACTCTGAGAACTGTGCTGAGAAAGGTGGGAGGAAATAGAAGCGGCCGAGTGACGACGGAGAGACTCAGAGGGAGTCTCCTCAGTCAGAAGCTTTCTCTTACGTAATGATGGTGGCACTGGCGAGTGGGAGTGGGAATGGGTTAATGGCTGGGAATGTGAATGGGTTAAAGGCCGTGCCTGGGGTGGTTGTTGCGGTTGCTGTGGCTGGGAATACTGACCCTGGAAGGGCGGAGCATTTGGATATGGATGCTGAGAAGGAGGGTACTGGTCTTGGAGATCAACACTAGTGCTTCTTGCAGTTGGAATATAGGTCCCAGAATTGTTGTGGGAAAGAGTAGGAGGCGCTGCTGGATGAGAAAGATGGGGCGGTGGCTGCGAGTGCATTTGCGGGAGAGGGGAGGAAGTATTAGCCGCGTGTACCGGCACGTTCGACAGCGGATGGATAGATGCATTGGCAGACAAATGTGATAAATGCATGGGCTGCTGTGATTGCCCATACGCGTGTGGATGGTTCATCACGGGCAATGTATTAGGGTTGGTATTAGAAATGCTGCCCGAATAAGGCACTTGGACATTCTTCAGCTCACGTTGTTCACCAAAGATGTCTGTCCTGAAACTAGGGGCCATCTCTCTCTCTGAAGGCTTTGGAATCTGGTGCTGTGGTAGCTGTATATGTCGTGGCTGGGGTGGTAGCTGCTCGTTTCTTTGATCAGTCTCTTTTTTCTCTCTGCTCTCTTTCTCCGAGGGAATAGAGATGATGATTTGCTTATTAGAGGCCCGCTTTCTCCGGTTGGCTCCACCGTTCCACCAATTTTTGATAGCATTGTCGGACCTGCCGTTCAAGTGTCGTGCAATCTCAGCCCATCGCTTACCATATACCTTGACAAGTTCCTCAATGTATGCTCCTTCCTCAGGGGAGATGGGTGTGCGGTTGAGACTGGGCTTCAAGTTTTGGTGGTAGCGTTCTCTGGCCTGCTTGGGCGTACGGGTGCCCAAGCTCTGCGAGATGTTCACCCAAGAAGACGCTCCGTAGAGGTTGACGGACTGTAGCAATTTTGCGTCCTCTTCCGGAGACCACGGACCTCTCTTGTAGGTGCTCTCATTTGGGGCATCTCCATGCACGTTTTCTGTTGTCTTGCGGCCTTCGTCTTGTTGCTGGGTATTCGAATGACTATGGGCATCATCATGGCGGCCACGAAGAGTCTCGGACTTCATGTTGGCGTGGCCTTTGCTGTCACTGTTTTTCCTATGGCTATTGCTCGTACTGACTCTACTACTATCACTGGTCATTAGTGAGCGAAATAAAGCTTAATGCAAGTTATAGTGCTGCAGCACCGGCTATCTACAAGAACTGTGAAGTGGGAGTCCAGCGTAGCAAGCAAAGGGAAGTCAGCGTACTTTCTCAAAGCACTCGAAAGAAATCAAATGCAGTTTGGAGTGCGAGAATGCAAAGGCAGTAAACGCTGAGAGGGAAACGATAAAAATGAAAAGCACAGAGATGAAAATCTAAAACAAAGGCCGACGACACAGACTAGGCTAAACTGCTTATATCTAGTGCAACACAAATGCATTCCTGCACACCTGCACACCTACGCAACTGACCTAAATTCAGACATACGAATGCCGAGCGTTGGTTTACAGCGAATGTAACTCATATGTAGGAATTTTAGCTTTTCCATGATTTCCGTGTGGAGAGAGCTTTGGGCGTGAAAAATATTTTTTTTTATTGTGTCGTCGAAAGCAGGAACAAAGTCAAAAACAGCCCATCAAATGCAGCTGACAGGTAGGCAAGAGAATAACGAAAAATAGCTGTGAGGGAGAACAACAAAAATCTGTGCGACAATAGGCCCGCGACTTCGAGATGCCCAAGATTACATAAAGCACTAGCTTATTGTCCTACGGAGAATACTGAGATCACCTTACTGCGACCGTTGCTAGCCCGGGGTATGGTGATGTGGGCTCACAGCATCTTTGCAAGATCTTAATGTGCCAAGCTCTCAAGTTCCACCGGCCTGACTCGAACACTGCGTGAAACGGTTGGGACTAGACTGGACACGAGAAACCTTGAACAAGGTCAGGCCTCGAGGGATGTAAGTAGTGCAGCTATCAAAGATGGTCCCTACAAAAAGTGCTGCTTGCAAGCTGTTTCAGTAGTTTTAAACGCTCAGCAGTACATGCAGCAATCCTCACTTGCAGAAAATATCCGCTCTAATAACGTAGCATGAGTCTCAACCTGCATATATTTATGTAAATTTTTTATGTATGCATTTACCAACGTTAAAACTTGCGCAACAATATGCATCTCTTTGGTGCCGTGGCTGTATGAGCGTCCACAGAATCACCTCGGCACAATTGTTAACTGACGGAGATTGTTGCATACTCACGGGGCATTTTTGCAGCCAGAAACGGAACTTTATTCTTCCACCGGCACAATAGTAGAACATACTATGTGTCCAATACTATGTTGCATGTTGCCTCAATCACTGCGCTAAAGGTCGACCCAAAAAGATGAAACAGTAGCGGACCCAGAACAAGTGAAAAATACGAACCTATACGAACTTCAATGCGCGAATATTAAGATAATCGAAGACTGAGCATTTTAGTTCACCTTAGCGAGCACAAGTAAAAGAAAGCAAGTCGAGAGCAAAACCGTAGTAGTTTATGCGCAACTCATGCAATACCGGCTTTTACCTGTTGGTAATCTTGGCATTTTTGGTCGGATACACTGCTGAGACAAAAAACCCGATTCCTAAACATGCCTATGGTTAAAAAGTCATAGCTTTAGCTACGGAAACAACGCTTGTGCAGCATTTCAATTACGCGCCGGTTTACGCAGCTCCCGATTTGGCTAACAACCGTTTCTTTTCCAACCGCCTGAGACCTAAAAGTAATGTCAAAAGAATTGAAAAACAACGCACCAGGCTCTATTGTCGTTTTGATAGGCCAGTTCTTGCATTACCAGAGCCTGACTATCCTGGAACTAAACTTTCTGCAGCCATACGTGTCGCATATGTAAAATCCTATTATTAGAAGAATCTAAGGCACTAATCTTGAGCAGCTGATGATTCACCTGGTATCGGCAAAATAGAGATGACGTGGCCTGGTGCCAAGGCGTTTTGTTGGACAGGCAATGAAAGACGATGCAAGGATGTTTGGCGTAGACGGTGTTGAACTGGTGCAGATTGGCTAACACTTACTTGGTGTACGGATGTAAACGTTATTTGTAGTTTCGCAGGAGTTCAGAGATCTCTCCAAGCCGTCTCTGTATCGCTAAACTACACCCGCTAAGCATGAAACCAATATGCATTAGTTTGAGATACTCGTCCACTGCCATACGATCGTCAAACACTCTGAAAAAACCGGAGTTTAATTTTAAGTACTACTACGACAATTTTTCACTCTTCCAGAAGATATGCCAGCAGCGAGAAGTACCCCCTGTATCTAGCGACTACAAGCAGTTGTACCAAAGCTATGTGGAAACTCATAATGCGAATACACAGCTCAAGAGGCAATTCAAACAGTTGCAAAACGACCTATTTGTGCTGAAGAAAGGGAAAGGTCAACCTGGACAGCTACCTGAGGAACATGTACATAGCAAGCTCACTGAGTTGAAGCCTCAGCTTAAAAACATACAGAACAAGCTGACCCAATTGGAGACCCAAATGTTTGTGAAGGTCGAAGCCTTGCCGAACTTGATTGACGATAAAGTCACTGGCTCGCAGCAGCTGCTCGGTTACGTGAATCCTACGCCAGATCTAGTGGACTCACCTTTAGAAGACTATCCGCTCTCTGCAGACGAGTCACGTGACCACAAAACGATTATGGAAAGACTGAATCTTGTCGAGTTCAGCATAGCGTCGAAAGTATCTGGGAGAGGATGGTACTATCTTTTGGGTGATGCTGCTTTGCTGGAGCAAGCTCTCGTGCAGTACGCTCTGTCTGAAGCTAGGCGACACGGGTTTTCGATGGTGATACCACCCTCCATAGTGAAGACAGAGATAACTAATGCATGTGGATTCAGGCCCAGAGACACAAACAACGAGCGCCAAGTTTATGAATTGACACATGACAATCTTTGTCTTACTGGAACCTCTGAGATTTCGCTTGCGGCGCTGTATAACAACCATGTATTCACCTCGGACCAGTTTCCCCTAAGGCGAGTCGGTGTCTCGAGAAGCTACCGTGCCGAGGCTGGGGCGGCTGGCAGAGATACACGAGGATTGTACCGCGTGCATGAGTTTACAAAAGTCGAGCTGTTTGCCTGGACAGAGGGCGATGTCAATAAATCCAACGAGGAGTTTGACCGCTTTGTAAACTTCCAAAAAGATTTCATTCAGAGCTTGGGCATCACTGCCCGAGTTTTGTACATGCCGTACAACGATCTGGGTGCCCCCGCATACAAGAAAGTTGACATTGAAGCGTTGATGCCTGGAAGAGGGGCTTGGGGCGAGGTTTCGTCCACGTCTAATTGTCTAGACTTTCAGGCTAGACGGCTTACAACTAAGTATAAGGATCTGAATAACAAGCAGAAGCTTAATTACGTTCACACATTGAACGGCACGGCGTGCGCTATACCTCGTGTGATTGTGGCCATAGTTGAGAATTTTTACGATCCTGTCACAGATGCAATCACCGTGCCTGAGGTCCTGAGACCCTACATGGACAATAAGGAGAAGATATACAGAAATTAGCGAGTCATGTATTGTACATATAGTATGTATTGATGGTAGAAACTGTTAGCCTATCTGTAGATGAACACATAGAGATTGTAGCCAGGGAGACTTGCGCAAGCCAACCCTAAGCTAATGATATCGCTGACATTTATACTTTACTCAAAGCGGTTAACAGCTTTTGCTCATCGCCATCGTCAAGATGCAACAGCGCCCTAACTACCGGTAGCAACATGGGCCTCTGCTCCTTATGCTCAAGGAATCCCAACAGCACATTCTTGATGTACACTACTTTCTCCTCGTCTGAAACATTTTTCCCGCTTTCATTGACTGTCTCTTTCACAGGACTGTCGGATCCAACAAAACTATTGGCCCTAGCATGTCCTGGCAATCCATTTATGCCAACAATAGAATTATTCCTGCTGGTTATAGGAGAAGAGGGATGCGACATCTCAGCGTCCGATCCTGAGTTATCACGCATAGATTTATACTGCTGGTATAATACCTTATACTTCTTGTTCACACGGACTAACTTTTGCAAGGATTCCTCATTAGATTTTTTCAGGTTCGCATTCACTGTCTTTAGCTCTTTGATTCTCGACTCCGTATCATGAAGAGCTTCCCTCAAGTTTTCTAGCAAACCAGTGTTCACAGGCTCAGCAACAAGCACAGGGCTGCTTTTCTCAACGACTTTTGTCTCGCCAGCTTTTGCAAGAAGCTCCTTCTTTTCCTGCTCAAGGGCTATGTACAGCTTGTTGAGCTCATCAAACTTTAGTTTCACCTCATCGACTTCTCTCTGCTTCTGCTTTAGATTCAGAGTGAGATTGTTCTCAAGTCTGTCCTTCTCTTCCGACAACGCAGTCAACTTGGCTTTCAGCTCTTGCAATTGGCTAGCTTGCGCCTCCTCGTTCTCCATCAACAACTTCCTCATCGTACCATTTTCACGCGTTCTCTCTTGAAGCATCGAACGAGAAGTTGACAGCTCCTCCTCTAATACGTCAATTCTATTCTCGTACTCCTTGCTTTTCATTAAAAGCTCGTCACAACGTCTTTTCAGAGCGTCTGACTCCATGGAAGACGACGTCTTTGAACTCTTTTCCTCATTGTAACGATCTTTATACTCGTCAACAACTTTCTGGAGTCTGTTGTTCTCCGTCGAGAGCTTGTTCGTCTTTACTACCAAATCGTTGAACTGCTGCTTCAGCGACTCGTTCTTTTTCTGAAGTTCTCCTTTAGATTCTAATATTGCTTTATTCTCATGCTTCAGTTCACTTACCTCAACCTTGAGCTCTATGAATTTGTCGTTGATATCATTTTTGTCCTTTTCAAGGAACTTGATTTTGTTTTCTGCCTCTGTGAGGAGCTTCTCTTTGTGCGTTAGTGACGTTTTTGCACTCGCTAACTCTAGTTTGGCATTCACGTCACTGTTCCTGACTTCGCTTAATTCCTTCACTTTCTTATCTAGCAGCTCGTTGTCTTGTTTCAAAATCGCCAACTCCCTGACAACGTCGTCCTTTTCTCTACTGATGGATTTCACCCTATCTTCGCTGCTCGTGCGCAACGTATCTAATTTTTGCTGGAGGTCTTTTATAGTTTCAGTCTTTTCACTCACCTCCTCTTTAGCAGTCTTCAGTTCAGTCTCTAATGCAATACTTGATTTCTGTAGCTCCGCCATCTCTTTCTTCAGCTTAATTATCTGAGCGTCCAAAGACTTCCTCTCACTGAGCGTAGAATCGAGCCTCTTGATCAAGTCAGACTTGGACTTCTCGTAGTGCGCAAGACTGTCAGAGTTCCGAAGCCTCAGGTCCTCTAACTCTGACTTCAGTTGCTTCACCTCTTCCTCGCGCTGTGCCCAATTGGAATCGCCGCCCTTCTCTTGTACGTTTTTCAGTTTTTCCTTAGCACTCACAAGCTCGTTGCCAACATCTCTCAACATTTCTTTTACCTCATCCACCTCTTGGTTCTTAGCCTTAACCTCTTTCTTCAAAGCACCAATTTGGCTCTCTAGATCGATGATGGACTTTTCTTGTTGGACGACCTTTCCATCAGCAGGCCTGCTTTCGGATGGCAAAGACATTTCTTCGGCCTCTCTTGTCAATTGATCACATTTACGTTTCAACGCCTCAAGCTGCCCTTGCTGCTCATCAAGGTTGCCCTCTTTCTCTTTAAGGGACTCATACTTTTGTCTCAACTCAACAAAATCAGCGTAGTTAAACTCATTTTTAGGTTGCTCTTCCACCACCACGGTCTCTGTTTCCTTACTGTTCTCCTCCTCCGGCAAATCTGACTGCTGCTTCTTTTTACTATTTTTCTTCTTCTTACCTTTTTTAGCTCCAGTAGTAGTGGCTGTTGTCGAGGATTGCTCTCCAGTTTTTTTCTCCACTAATGACTGTTTTGTTTTAAGCTCGTTAGACAACTGCTCGATCTCCTGTGTCAATGTCATCCTCAGGCTATCAAAGTTAGCCTTTTGTTCAGCTAGCTCCTTTTCCTTTTGCTCCAGCTGTCTCTGGCACTCTTTATTCTGCTCATCGAGTTGCTGGCTATGCTGAGCCCGAGCTTCGGATAACTGCTCTTTTAAGCTTGCGAGCTCCGATGCAGAGTCAGCGCTCGCCTTAAGTTCAGTCTGAAGCTTGTCTTTCTCCTGAACCAGTACGTTGTAAGCCTCAGCATGTGCATCTTTCTCTTTGTCTGATTCATCTTGGCGTTGCTTGAGCTCCTTTAGCTTGCGAGCTAACTCTTCAAACTCAGCATCGGTGTGCTCAGTAGAATTTTGCTCGCCTTGACTAACCATGCCAGCTTTGACCTCCTCAAGCTCTTTCTTCAGGGCATCTCGACTCTCAGAGCTCTCAAGAAGGTGTTTCTCCAAGACGGCGATACGCTTGCTGGAGATCTTTTCAGCTGCGGCGGCCTTCTTCAGCTCTGTAGTAAGCATATCAGTTTTCGACGTCAAGGTAGCCAAGTACTGCCGCAATGCTTCAGGATCGGCTATGCTACCCAAAGGCGTTGTCTCTTGCAGAGCCTTTTCAAAATTTGTGATAATGGCTGTCTTGTTTTTTTCTGTCTTGTAGGCATCCAGAAGTAAAGGGTACTTCTCTTCATACTTCAAAAACTTCTTCATCCTCGCTCGTATTTCGGGAGGAAGCTCGGAGAATCTAACGTTGGTATTAGGAACCATATCAGTGACCTCATCTACAGGTGGCTTAGTTGTAGCCGATGTGTTCTGTGCAGGTTGTTCTCCGTTAGGTGTATTGGTACCACTAGTGTGATCATCAGCACTATCGGTGTGACCTTGTGCATCGCCGTCTTCAGTTGGTTCATCCTCAGGCTGGAGGAGCATGTCCGGCGCAGGGGTGGCAGTTTTCAGCACACGTTCTGCAACTCGCGGTTCAATTCCAGAAGGACTCCTAGGGGCGCTCCGGGCGTTACTCACCTCGTCATTTATCCTAGAGAGCTCCTCACTCAAGTTCTTTCCCATCTGGGAGATTTTCGAGAACATGACTGAGGATGTGTGACGAGTCACTAGGAAGCTCGATTAGATGCAATTGAGTTGGACGAGCCTGTCGAAGCGATTGTACTGTTACTGGTAGGTGTAGATAGCACCTTAAAAATAGGAAGGGAGCCCGATCGCTGGAAATTTGAGATCCCGAATTTAGCGACGCGTCTGTGCAGCTTATATGCAGTGTGAGGCTATACACAGCCGATTAGTGAAGAATAGGTGACGAGTGTCTAGTCCATGTTACACTAATACCCTAGATATATATGTAGTGTTACATAAAACGGACTTCTGGATGATAATATACAGGACATCTCCAGTAAGCCCTCTTGATATCCTTCCATACAGAATTATCAGAGTCGTCTGTCTCCTTAAGCGTGGTCTTGGGAGCTTCGATCTCAGTATACGATACTTGCAGCCCGTAATTACTCAGGTCCAAATCAGCCACCTTCTTATACACCTCGTAGCACACAAGGCGATCGGCACCAAGTCCGTTGAAAAATGAGAACGTACCGGTAGGTTTGAGTAGACCGACAACGACGTCAAACAACTCTAGCATGTCCTCGTAATGCTCACTATAGGTGTCGTAGTAAATTCCATCGAAGAAGACTCCCTTGGAAAGCAGATCCGGCACGGTCTCCTGCCATTTTCCTTCCAGAACCACAACATTAGGCTTGTCGTACCACCCCTCTTCTTTCAGTTTGGCGAGTACATCTGGGTGAGCCTCGCTTATGTAGTGTTTTCTAGGCTTGCGCTCCTGGATCATGGTGTCAATGATTCCCATTCCAAATCCTATATTCAGCACACACACGTCGTTCTCATCGTCAATACTTTTGAACAAAGAATCGCACCCAGCTTTCATCAGCTGCTCTTCCCACTGCATCATAACGCCGTCTCCGCGTTCCTCGGTAACCAGTGCACCGTCTTTGTATTTAAGTTTTGTCTTTAAATAGGTCGACGTTTCGCAAGAGGGATCATCAGCTGGCGTACTAGCCTCTGAAGGCTCAGATTTATCAGTTAGGCTCTGTTCAGGGTTCCCGCTCACCTCTTTGACGTCATCGAGACTCTCAACCAGTTCAGGAATCTCCTCCATGTCATCACCATCCTCGGCTCCAATATCTATCACTTCATCCCCATCATCTAAGAACTCAATATTGGACTGAATCTTCCTCAACAAAATCTCTGCCCTGGCTCCAGCATCAACTATGGCATCCCAGAACTTGCTTCCGTTGAGCCCTCTGTTCTCTAGAATGCATCCAGGTGTACGATTGTCAGCATCAGCCAAAGACCACCCTGCGCCCCTCAAAAACAACGCCTCTATCATGGCCAAAATGACACCTTCTTCATCTTTTGTTCTGTCCTTCGGTATGTTTGCGCATATCAAGTGAAGGGGAGTCGTTGTGGAAGATAGCTCGTCTGTCTCGACGTTGTTCTCATAATTTTCAGCCTCCTCTAAAGTATAAGTAGCAGGGATTCCCGCTTTCAAATATTCTTTCAAAGGAACTAAGTACCTTTCTTCGGTTATTGGGCGCTGTGGAAATCTACACAGCTCGTGCAATACTGACATTGTCTCTATACAGTGTACTTACACAAGCTAAGTAGCTCTCAGAGAACAGAATAAAAATTATTTTATGCAGGTGCTCGAGATGCAGAGGTATAACTTTCGCGCTAGATACTTTTTATGGTAAATTGTAAGTTTCCCCCAAAATGTAGGGCCAGGGAATCATTATTTCTGAACAGCAATAGCCTCCTGACGTAATAGCTGATGCAAGTTGGCCTCTGTCCTGCCAGAACGGATTATCTGAGCTAAGTATCGCAGCGACGACTCCCTCAGGTTCTTCGCGTACATTTTGTCGTAGTCCACGTCTCTGGAAGCAGGGACGTTTGAATTGGGAAGCACTTGATCAAAGCTTTTTGTCGTAGCACTGGCAGATAGACTATTTTTGTTGAGAAACTCGGCCAAATACTCAAATGACTCGTCGCCAACAAGATCACAAAAGCTCGCGGCTGCACTGTCGTTCACCGAAACATTTTCGTCTAGCATCTTGATAAGCGCTCTAGCTTCTGATGAGTCGAGGTTTCCGACAGCGGACCCTAGACTGGTGACATCATCATTATCTAGAACGTTATCCGGCTGTTGGGTGAAAACAGGCTCTGGGTGCTCTCTTGGCGTGAAGTACCGTTGTGGCCTTCCCAAGGAGCTGGCGTCTGATTTACTGTCGTCAAAGTCATTTTCGTTAGTTGTGTTTTGACTCGTCAAGTCAGGCATATGTACGGAAAATGAACTATCAAAGTCAATGTTGGCAAACATGTCTTGCGTTGCCTCTTTTGGGGTGTAAAATTGTTCATTGTTCTCTAATTGGGGCGAATCTTCAGTTGGCCCATCAGCTTCTTTCACGGTTTCTAGTTGCGTACCCTTCTGTGCAATAAGCTGTCCCAGTGTACCATCCGTTCTTATGCTCGAAACCGATGCTGATTTGTCGTGAACACTACTCCAGTTCTTTTCATTGTCCAATTCATCCCTAAGTATAGCAGGATCGTTGGCTAGATGGTGTAGCTTTTCACTGACACTGGGGGAAAAAATAAGAGGCCTCT
Organism: Wenyingozyma naganishii; assembly: GCA_003706235.2. NCBI lineage: Eukaryota > Fungi > Ascomycota > Pichiomycetes > Pichiales > Pichiaceae > Wenyingozyma > Wenyingozyma naganishii. The sequence continues at coordinate 66,331 of PPKS02000004.1, read as the reverse complement.
GCAAAGGGGGAAGTGTATCGACACTCCAAATTCCCTCTGTCTCCTTTGGCCTTCTTTGGGGCAGCTTTGAAACAAAAAACTCTCTGATCTTGGAGGCTGCGGTGGCATTATTGTCAGCAGCTGCTTGCTTAGGCTGCAGTAATGAGCTAAATACTTGACTCGTCGGAGGTGTATTTGGCTTTTTTGTGGTGCTTTCATGCATCTTCTTTGTGACATAGGGCTGTTCAGTGTTGTTATCAGATATTTTGGTGAACTCAGATTTTCCGTGCACTGGTGCATGACGTACTGACTCTGTAGCGGTAGACGAACTGAATACACTAGCTTTTTCGGTAAAAACACCTGATATGTTCACAGCATCCCTGACATCGCTAACGTCAGAGTCAGTACTTGCATGCATAGGGAAGTGGAAATGAGAGTTGACATAGAGACTCGTTGTGGTATCATTGACTTCGCTTATAGTGCGCTCGTTAGCCTGGTTTGCTATCACCGTTTCTAATTTAATACGAGGTATATCTTGCTCTTCTACAGTCAATGCCGCTTTGGGATGTTCATTCTGTGTTTGGGCCGCCGCTGGAGCTTTAGGTGGATCAACTGTGGACAAAGAGCCATTAGCTACAGGTTCATTAACATGATTCAACGTTCGGCTCACTTCTGGCGCAGGGAGCTTTTTCCTGATCATTTTTTGTTTTGACTTTGACTTCTTCTTATTGCTGAAAAGCCATCCGAATAGCGACCTTTTTGGCTTTGGTTCTTGCCTAACCGCGTTCACCTTTGTAGACGGCAATCTTTTCTCTGTCAAAAAGTCCAATGACTTGGCTTTTGAATGTGACATCATGGCCGACCGTTGCTTAGACGCCTCCTCTCTGGCCTTCTCCAAGTTTTTCTCAGCAATCTTCAGCTCCTTCGCTTGCTCTAAAACGGTAGATTGCATAACATTCAACGTCTGCTCGACGAGCTGTTGGTTAGAACTGAAGAGTACTTTGCTTATCTTTTGATTTTCGAAAGACAGGCTCTCTTGCAGCATCTCTTTGCACGAGTTGGCGAGGCTTCCAGACAGTTCCTCAAACGAGGCTATATAATCCCATTTTAACGTTCCTTTGGTGGCGCCTTGCACATGTACTTCATTGTGTGCAAAATTAAGACATATCACTCCAAAGAAATTGAATTCTTCTAACAGAGACGAGCTAAATTTGTCATTAAGCAATACTGCTATCTGTGTCTTGCTCTCTTCATGTTTGTAATTTTGGTACTCGTGAGCGGTATAATAGACGTGGAAGTTGGTGTCAGCAGATTTACCTTGAAACAAATGAAATGGTTGTGATTTGTGTAGCACTTTGGCCTTATTAAGAATGTCACCAACATAATCCGCAGACACCCTGTCAATTTTAAAGGCAAAGAGGCTGTCGCTGTCACCGGACAGTTTCAAACGGAGGTGAGCTGCTCCAAACACATTATATGGATACGCCAAAATGGTGTCTATATTTGCCCACCCCTCCACAGTCATGGCCGGTATGCTATCGAGCGGCTCCTCGTTCACAAGCGAGTGCATAAGAATGTCTGCCACTGACGGCCTGTGCAGGTTTCTCTCTGCCGTATGTAGACTGACGTAGTATTCATCATCGGTTATGCGGAGCACTAACACGCTATCGCTGAATATCACCACAACATAGTGATTTTTGATGGAAGCGATGAGTAGCTCAGTTGCGCTGAATATAGACACAACCCTTCTGTTGATCCAACCGTACTGTAGCTCGGCTGGCCAATGGCTGGCCAGCTCTGTGAGTAACTTTCCTGTGGGCGTAAACACTCTATTGTTATACGGTTTCAGCTTGGACGTAGCAAAAGAGCTTATCGTGTTTTCACACGAAGTGAAGTATATTGTAGCTAACGGCAACTGTGCCTCGCTCCACTTTTTCACATCTAACAGTCTCTGCAATATCAAAAGGAGCTTTGTGAGATTCGAAGAGCTATGCACAATTGACTCTACCTGGCGTCTATCGTAGCCTTTCTTTGCTTCAAAGATGTCAATCTTCTTCGTTTCACCCTCGGCAATGAAATTGGAGAGAGATGACGAGAAGTTCTTCGTGGCTGCTTCATGCCTCATATACGCTTTGTAAAAGTATGGGATTGTACAGCCACAGGCCTTCAACACTTCAAAGCTTCCATAGGGAGACGCCTGATTGAGTGCGTCCAGCAAGATACAGTTTACCCTGGTAATCTCGTCTATTGTTGGTGGAAAAATGGTATTGAGCCTGGCCGTGGTGAAGCCTTCCAATTCCCCGTGAAGTACCTTCACCCTCAACGGCACAAGGAACTTTTGCAAAAACGAAACGAGCGCTACTGTGAAGTTCGTCTGAACTTTGACCAGCTCTAGACACACATTTTTCACCAACACATCTTCTTGCTGCATGCTAAAATAGTGTTCTACTGGGGGAACGTAAGCTTTCTCAGTCGGTTCGGGGGAGTATTCGGACAGAGGATCAAACAAGTTTTCAAGCTGCTCACCCAGAAGAAAAGCCATCTCATTATTTTTATCTGTCTGCTTCTTGGTATCATCGGCAAGCTGAAGCATTTCTGATGTCGAGTTGTTGTACACTACGTCTACCAGGCCCGAGTTTGGTGAATGGGAAGGCATAGCCAGACCTAGCGACAGTAATTTCATACCTAAACTCTCAGGCACTTGAGTGTCAATCAATTGCATATTGGCGGCCACTTCGCCAGCCATGGTTTCGTCCCATTCGACTCTTCTCGGCAACGTGCTGTTAGCTTTGAGCATTTCAAGAAGAGCGTCATTGAGAGATGCATACACCTTGAGCATAGCCACGGCAAGGGTCTTACGAATATTAACTTTCCTCATATGTTCAGGCAAGCACTCTATAGCCGGGTAGTATACTGAGTTTTTTGTCAACGTCAATGCCTCGAAGATGGAATGGCCATGTTTAGACAGTATTAAGGCTCCAAACTTATTTCGTTGCGGGTTTTGGAACACCATAGCCACTATGTTGCCAAACAGAGGGTCTATACCTCGGTAGTACACAGCATGCTTGGTGATCTCTTGCCATTTTTTCTCGTCGAGCTTCTCTTGTTTCTTCATAGGTGCCTTGGCAAAGGGATTTAAGTTGCTAAAGTAAGTGGAGCTTGACTTGCGTACGGTGTCAAAATCAGGCGCACCTGATTGTACCCCATCTACGGAGATATTCGGCTCATCCTGACTGTCCGAGTCAGCATCTCCATAGTTACTAGAAGTATACCTTAACGCGGGCATATTTCGGAGTAAAGATGCGTGTTTCAAATCGGGGGTCTTTGTTTCAGATCTGTTGCAACACACAAGTTGCTATCACATTGACATATAAACAAACGCGAGAAATGCAATGCAGGACGCGTCGCATTAACTTCTGTGCACCACTTTTCAGCCGTTGAAAGCTACGGAACCGAAAACGGAAATCAGCGCGGCTAAGTCCATGCATGTAACGGCGATAACGAAGACCTTATCGGATCACCCATGAGTACAGAATCTAGTTTGTAATATATTGCTCATCTAGCTATTTTTGCTTATATAACAGGAAATGCCCAAGATACTAACTAGAAGTAAAAACGGGTGTCTTACTTGTAAGTATACCTTCCGGAAGATATGCATATATTTTGATAACTTACTAACCATTATCTTCAGGCAGGAAAAGGAAACGGAAATGCGATGAGACACACCCAGAGTGCAAAAACTGTGTCAAGGCCGGTTTTAGATGCGATTGGGTGCAGCCCGGCACTAACATTCTGGCAAAAGACTATAAACTGTCTAAGATAAAAACGGACCCATTCCGTATTATGACTGGCGACCAGGTAAATTTTAAGCTAAAGAAGATGAAGCAGACCAGAGATAGCAAAAGTTGGGAGCGAAGGCCCCGGGCAACCAACTCGCCAACTGTGAAAGTTCCAGCACCAGTCAAAGATTTCAACTCTCGTATGTTAACGGAAATAACAGAACTGACAAAAGTCAAGTGGCTTGATATCACTCCCCTCCAAACGCCGACGCTGACATCAAGTGATTTTTATATCCTTCCCCCTAGAGTTTCCTCCCCGTTATCGCAACTGGTTTCCTCCGACGGGTACCTAGAAGACGACAAATCAGAAAAACTACTAAGCAAATCCCACAGAGAAAAGGCTATGAACATACTTCTCTCTTCCTACGATCTGTCCAGCACCCACACGTGGATTCCAGGCTATAATCTCTCGCGACTAGAATCGTTCCTCTTTTACACCTACGTCAACTATTTTATTCCCAGTGTTACTCCTCATACGTTTGTGAAAGCCAAGCTTCTTCCTGGGACTGTTTTCATTCCGGCGGCCCTCGACCTGCAATGCATGAGAGATTTATTCTTTACGTGTGCGGCTGGCTATATCTCGTATTACAAAAAAGAGTATACTCCTTTGTTCAAGTCCCTGTATGAGAAGTCACTAGAGGGTATTAATACCACTATATCCAAGACACACGCCACGGGAACAGAGAACTGGATCTTTGTCGCCTCGCAACAGCTGGTTCTGTTGCACAGAAATTTCACTGCTGATGCTAGGAAATGCTCCAAAAGCCTTGCGATGTCGTTCAAATTTGTTCAGCAACGAAGGGCCTCCAATACCCCTATTTCCAACCCTGATATCCTACTTTTTGACTCTTTTCTCTTCAACTACTGCTGCGTCTTGCTCATATCCCCAGAAGAGGAGTTCAGGGAACTCCCTTCGCCATATTTAACTTTTGACATATTCGAACGGTTCTACTTCACGGGTACGTGGACAAAGCTACCCATAGTAGGAGCCGGCTTTGATACGTTTGGATTGCTAGCGAAAGTCTGCTGGATAATGCGCCAGCCGGATATCGACCAGTATCACGGGCGCCTTTCTGATATATACGAAGCAGCCACAAACTTCAGTCTTGATTTCCCCGAGGACTACCACGATTTGCCGTTGAAAAAACAAGATGAAGTCAGAAGTAGCATGATAGTTGCAGAGATGCTAGCAAACAGCACTCTGATCTTGTCGAGATTGTTTTTATTTGACGTCGACCTTGAAGATACCCAAATCAAACAGTGGGTCACGTCAGTCCTAGAACTGGCGCATATGATAGGACCCACCACCAACGTGAGATGTATATGTCACCTCCCCTTATTTATTGCTGCAGTCAGCTGCAGAAACAAAGCAGAACAGATGCTTTTTGCAGAGAGATGGATACTTTTCGATCGCTCGCTTCACAGGATCGGCTTCTCATCCGTGTTGAATTACTGGCACAAATGTTGGGAAAAGAAAGATCCAGGAGTAGAGGTATTTCTGGACAGAGCCCTCGATCACGTTTGTTTCTAGTCTGTAGTGTTTACGTTATGACCTTTTTATAGCTGGGGACTGATTATGCCAATAATTGAATAAATAAGCTATCCTTTCATCGGCGTGATCGCTTGTTTTGCAATCCGCTATTACCGCTCGTCCTCTTTCCATTATAACGTGTACTGTCATCCACGTTCTCCTTGTTCTGCTGCTGGAGCGCAGAGGCTACAGTCCTCTTAATTGGGGTAGATTTTGAGTGGTCAATTGCCGAATTCTTCCTTAGCGATGGAGATTGGAAGCTTGTGTTATATTTGAGTTGGTCTACTTCCAATTCTGGAGCCTTGACGATCTCGTCAACAACACGCGCTGACATGAAAACCGCTGGTGGAATTCGCTGCGACAACGTTTGTTCCGTCTGTTCCTGTAGCTGTTCTTGTTCTTGTTCTGTGCTTTTCGATCTAGTCTGGTTTTGCTTTGACATATTAGACGCTTCTGGAGTGTTTTCGCGCTGTTCCTCATTCTCGCCCTCTTTGGCGTTCTTGTACTTCCCCAAGATGAGTTCCATTTCGTAGTCATCGCCCTGATTGTCAAAGTCAGGCTCTGAATCTGGCATAACGTCGGCCGCCATTGTGTCGACAGCGTCTGGGATATCGTCGCTGAAAACTACAGAGTCGTCAAACAAATCGGGATCGTGCACGGCCGCACCCTCTCTGCGCTCTTTCGACAGCGTGAGTGCCTTAGATGCGGCGGTGGCTTTGGAATTCGCGACAGAAGTATTACCACTGCTCACACTGGTCCCGGCCCCTTGACCTAAAGAGGTAGTCGTCGCATTGGGATTCTTCATAAATCCATTCACACTCGACTCTGTCTTCGCTAATTTGTTCAACTTGACAAGATAGTCCTTCTCGTACAAGCAGTTACCCAGAGCATTGCCAAACTGCCTTAAAGCCCTTTTCATTCCGTCGGTAGTAGCTTCCTTCTTGCACTTGTCAAATGCGTTGGCTTTGGTTCTGGAATTTTCAATACTTCCGTAGCCCATGTCCTCGTGAAAGCTGCCGTCTCGCAGCGTGACCCTCACCACAACCGAAAGCCCTAAGTTGTACCTCCCATGCACAGTGTCCATGTAATCAACCATAACGTTGCGGACCTCGGTGCTCCAGCCGTTAAACCCAAAGATCTGATTGGCTATAGAAATAGCCTTCCATCCTTCGAGGTAACTGAGTTGATTGGTGCCGGGACCTTGTCTGACGCTTACGTACTCTGGACCCAAGTTGCAGTCCAGTGCAGACGCGATCTTCGACGCCTCATCTTCGCTGTAGGGCAAAAAGGAGCCGGTCTCTTTGCGCGGTATCTGGGCGTGTCCCCTCTGCATTTAATATGTTATGTAGCTACCTAAGAGGATCAAAATCAAACTGATAGTTCACCAGATAGAGGGGCAAAAAGTTGATTATCTGAAGCTTTCATGAGTTCTTTCCCTCCATCTTTGATCCCTACGTATCGAGCGTACGCATTCGCGCGCTTTGGCGTCTGCCTTTTTGCACTGTGCTCAGGTAAACAAATTCACTCCTCGCACCTAACAAACTAATCAGAATTTCTCACCTTGGATTATCACCAACTGTATGAGTGTCTGAGAGATTATAGCTGTAGCAGGTACGCATTAATTCTCGCAATTCCAATCCCTGGTGATTAGCCTTCATAATAGATACCAGCTGATTTTATTACACAGTGGCGCGGTATGGCAATCACAAGCGAAAACCGCCAGTTTTCGGCACGTCCTACTTCATTGCTCCATAAGAAAGCCAATACAAAAAGCGCTCCAAATGCGGCTGATGTGGACAAGAAGGGATTCTACACTTATGCCTCTATAGTGAAAAATGTCACCCGCAAGCGAATGCGTTTCTATGGAAGAATTGCGGGCGTGCTAGCAACCATACTTTCTCTCCTTTTGACGATAGCTAGCCGATCAAGATGGTATCTTTTACCAATCAAGCTGGTGCTAATATGGGTAGGATTCCTGTTTGTGAGGTTTGCCCGTGATGTCACTTTGCGCATAGAGTCAAATAGCTACCAGTCGCCCATTTTGTTGTTCATTGGTGAGCTTGTTTCTGCAGATCTTGCCAACCTGCTGATGGCCTTTTCCATTTCCTCAGCACTGTTTTACTCTGTCATACTACTGCAATACGACAACTTCACATACTATATTGCGCCTCCAACCAAGACCATCAAATCCTTTGTCAACGACCAGTTTCTTTACTTCTGGTTTTATGTGGCGATAGCCACTGTCGGATACTCTTTGAGGTTCGTGTTTCTACAGAAAAACAAGATCAACACGCAGTTTGGGCTCTACCGCTTGGAGCCACTAGGGGCCTTCAAAAATGTCAATTGGATCAGCCTATTGACCGATTCGGCGCTTTTTGCGGCCGTGAACTCGGTGTTTACCCCAATGCTGTATCTTCTGTGCAAACCTTATCTATACAAGTTTGTCCTGTTTCCTGTCTACTGGCTACTTGCGCTGAACACACAAATTCCACGCTTTGGGTTGTCTCCCTCACTGTTTTTGACCCTTTTCGCGTCGAACTTTTTAATATTTGCTTCCTGGGAAGTGCTAAGTGTCGCATACGACATCTATATCCAAATTGGCTGTCTTAATGTCAACAAACCATTGAGCCAGTACTCGAAACAGCCCGTCAACACTTTATTATCAGGGCTTAGAGACTATAATAGACCTTTTGCCAGACTGACTGCTTTCCAGGAATTGGCCTACCTTGCTTCTTCTAACAAGGTAGAGGACAGGCGCGTCTTCTACAAAGGCAAATTTGCCCATGCTGACGTATGGTCTCTAGTCTTACAGGAGTGTGCGCACGTTATCAAGGCGTCTTGCCACTCAATCACGTCTGACTTGAAGCCAGTCGTGACGGCAAAACCAAAGTTTACAGAAGCTGAGTTTCTAGGCCGTAAGCCAGTCGAGAAAGAGCTACTTTTTGGTAACACTGGTGGAAATAAAGGCGTATTTTTTGACATTGATGTTGAGCCTGCTCGTGATGATGACAATGCCAAGCCTAATATAGTTACTGATGCTAAAGATGGAAGACCGCAAGACCCATTAGATTTTTTCCTGAAGCCTACGAGGAAGCCTAAGGAGACGCTACAGCAGAAGCTAGCAAAAGAGGCCTCTAACGTCGCGCGCTTCACGGATATAGCTAGAAGTGTGACCCATACTGCGAAGCCCATCACGAACACTATTGAAGCTTTGGTGCAGGACCTTTTGCGTACAAAAATAGGCTCGTTGTTCTCTGCATCGCTGAGCAAAGAGGCAAGTAGAAGGCTCACAAACCCGACTAACCTGGGCAATGCTATCATAGCCATATCGGATATCATGGAGCACGCAAAAATAGAGGACAGAGCTAATGTCGTGAAACCTTCTCTCACAAAAGTGCTCACGCTACTCACTGATGTATATAAGGCGAGTCTGGAGTTTCTCAATAACCCACCGGTTGCCGCTGAGTCTGTTGAGCAGAACTGCATCTTTGAGATTCATGAATTCGCTTTAAGCAAGTTTCTTGGGTTGGTGATTGCTTATAATTCCGTGCTGAATGATCTTGTCCTTAGCCCCGATGTGTTCCAGTTGGCAAAATGGTGCGTCGAACTGGCAATTGAACAGCAAGAACAGCAACAACATGTAGAGCAAGATTTTCAAGCAGATGAAAAGGTATACGCATAGTAGAATAGTATGTATCGACCTCATGGTAAGTTATATACAAAATGTATGATATTTAAGATCTGATCTTAATGGTGCCACAAGGATAGTGGCCCAATACCCATATATTATTCTTGTCGTTGTAATCAATAGGATTAGTGATTACGCTACACAGAAGTCTCTCATGTCGTACCTATCGAGGGCTGTTATTGTCTTTCTTTGGGGGCACGTTATCAAGCAGTGCTGGTTTCAGTACGTTCTCATCAAAGCTGGTAAACCACTTAGCGTGGTCGTCTACGCTCAAAATATTGCTAAAGCTGAGTTGGCTAAGCTGGCCGAGTTGAGCAGGATGGCTATCTTGGTTGATGTCGCCGTGACTTGTGACACTGGAGTTAGAATGGCGAATTTCCAGCGGTATCGAAACATTAGGAGGCATACCATCAATATCGACTCCATCAGAATCGCCCATGATGTCGTCTTCAATGAGATCGGCCGTTGAAACGTGGCCAGATGAGTTGTTGCGCGGCCTAGGTGACGCATCTGTATAGACTGTGGATACACCATTTGCTGTGTGTTCTAGCGTAGCTGTCGTCGGGGTGGAAGGGTCTCTGTATTTGTTGTATTGGTACACTTTGCCGTTTGAAGCACGCTGATAACGCAATTGAGAAAGTGGAGGAGGTGCTTCAATATCGAACTCGTCGTCGCTCTCGTTTTCTTCCACACAACCGGTTTTGATGTTGAGCATTTCAAGCATATTGGCTGTGGTACCACCAAATAAGATGACAGTAAGCACTACAACTACTAAAACAGTAGCTAACAATGCGCTCTTTGCCTCTCCTTGTAAACCTATAGCCAGAGCTACACCGACGGCACCCCTAAGGCCAGCCCAGAATAACATCATCTGGTAGTTCTGAGGGATTTCTTCCGGACCACTCGCGGTAGAAAGGCCCCTGGAAACTTTTCTTGAGCGAGAGACCCAGTTGAGGAATCTACTCAGTGGAAAGACAGCACACCAACGAGCAACACAGATGGAGATAAACGTGACAATGATCAGCAGCGGTTTAAAGACAAGTTCAACTTCTGTGAACAGCGATAGACCAAGGTAGATAAAAATGAAATTTTCAGATAACTGAGCCAGCAGCTGGAAGATGTACTTTGTAGCAATCTGTGTTCTACGCGACATATTGTAGTAAGCATAGTGCTTCATAGTGATGCCGCAGAACAGCAGCGACACGATACCTGACATGTGGCAGCCGTTCGAAAAGAAGTACGACTCGTAAGCAAACAGCAAAACAAGGCATGTCTCAATCTGCGGATGCCTTCTGATGAGCGAATGTTTCAGCACCAAAGCGACTATAACACCGACGATGAGCCCGATAAGCGTACTGATGGTGAATGTCATAAGGAAGAGGCCTATACCTTCAAAGAAGTTAGAAAACTTGGGATCCTTGCCGTGAAACTTCTCGCATGTCTCAAACATCACAATGCAGATAGCGTCATTTAGCAGGGACTCGCCGAAAATAATCGTGTACAGCTTAGGGTCGACTTTGTAGGAATTAAAGATGGAAAGGATAGTGACTGGATCGGTGGCTGAGAGGGTTGCACCGACAGCTAGAGCATCGACAAACGACATACTGATACTTTCAATTCCCAGCTTTGTGTATATGAACAAAATCATCCCCAGTACCAGGGCACTAACAAACGTTCCGGGGATAGCATACGTTAGAATGGATCCTATATTTCGGAAGAAGTTGGCCTGGTGCAGTTCGTAGCCCGAGTTTAAAATGATGGGGGGCAACAAGATGTTAAAGAAATAGCTCGAGTTGAACTTGACAGCATCTTGGATGTAGTGTCCTGGTGAAACTCTGATCACCAAACCAACAATCATGCCGTAAAAGATCGATAGCACTGTCTCGTGAATCGATTTAACCCTCTTCTGCTGCAGGTAGTAGGAAGACCAGAGGGCCGATCCCAGCAGGAACAAGACAATGAACAACGCCCACGACGAAAAAATCTCCTCCGCAACAGGGTTTGTGTCGTCGAGGCCTCCGTCATCAGGGATATCAGAATCAGGAGAATTGTCAATGGGATCTTCGTCAATGGGGTCAGCAGTGGGATTTTTGTCATTGGGACCTCCAAGCATGTTGCTGGCAGTGGTTCCGAAGACACCTCGCTTCGCAAGGTATACTGCCGAATTGATTAGTACAGATCCCATGGTATTATAAGGAGCAGCAAGGGCAGGGAAACTGTAATCCTTTCAGTAAGATAAGGGGTTGTTCGATAATTGAGAGATACCGAAAATGCCAAGGTGTTGGCATAAAGTCGCGCTGGCCATACATCGCGCGATAGAATCTGCAGTGGAGCGAAAGGTGCCGCGGTAGAATGGAGAGTAAAGTTGCGGAGCTCTGATCGAATAATAGAGTCGGAGATTGTGGATTAGATAGTACGGCGTCCTGAGATATTTACTAGGCTACAGAGCTATGGTGGCTGCCCCCTTGCTAAAGAAGATGGCAATGGAGAAATACAGTGGGCCGACTCAAACATTCCAGTGAAATTTCAGTGCGTCGCGGTGCAATTATGGAATTTAACCTATAGGACAATATAATTAGAGTAAATTAAAATGATGGCTCCTTTCACACTACCAATTCTTATAAGGCAACCCCCCTATATCTTTTGTAAGTACAGTGGCTCCTTTCACTACATGCTGGCCATCTTGTAATCACATATCTCTTCTACACTGCCTGATCGTTCCTTTTTATAAAAATCCAACGCGAAACGAGCCAAGAATGAAAAAGCTGAAATATTTCACCAAAACAGATAATCATTCCTACCCTCTTCCTTCTTCTACCCTTGTCTCGTCCCTTCTACACTCATTTTGAAAGATGGTTGGTCGTCCTATTGTCATTTCTGGTCCCTCTGGAACAGGAAAATCCACTCTGTTGAAGAAGTTGTTTGCTGAGTATCCAGATACGTTTGGATTCTCTGTCTCCAACACCACTAGAGCACCTAGAGCTGGTGAGCAGCACGGCGTGGACTACAACTTTGTGACCGTCGACGAGTTCAGGAAGCTGATTGACGAGAAGAAGTTCATTGAGTGGGCCCAGTTCAGTGGTAACTACTACGGAACCACGATCAAGGCGGTCAAGGATGTCAGTGACAACATGAAGAGGACCTGTATCTTGGACATTGATATGCAAGGTGTCAAGTCGGTCAAGCAGACCGATCTAAATGCCAGATACCTTTTTTTAGCTCCTCCCTCTATTGAGGAACTGAGGGCCAGACTTGAGGGCAGAGGTACGGAGACCAAGGAGAGCGTGGAGAAGAGGATTGCCGCTGCCACTGCCGAGCTTGAGTACTCCAAGACCGGTGCTCACGACAAGATTATCGTCAACGACAACTTAGACAAGGCATACACCCAGTTGAAGGAGTTTATTTTCTCGGAGGATGTGTAGATAGATGTATAGATAAGCTTTTGTTCTAGTTAGGGGAGTAGGCCTGGCGAGTAGATCCCAGTGTGGGTAATCCTTTTGAGGCATGAATGTGGCCAGCGAGTTGAAATGTAGCTAAAACTACCCTATATGGAGCCATGGATGAGAGCTGCAATTATCTGCCCCTGTCGACTACCGCTGGCTCGTATTCAGCTAGGGAAAATACAGAACCAGAAGTAATAGTCAAAAATAATATGTAAATAGTGAGGGTTTACTGGTGTGATACGGCTACAGGAATAATGAGACTTTCCCTGCTACAGCCAGACACAAACTTTCCTGCCCCTACAAAGTTGTAGCACAATAGACCTGCGAGCCCATATCCTAAGGCCTGAAGTACTTCACTACATATGCACCCCAAATAATTTTCATGCACTCTTTTTCATCCTTTCCCACTTCACCTTTGCTCCACAAGGCATGTTAGCTCTGAAAAGTGCCATCAAAAGAGTGCAGCTAACCCAAATACGAAGAATGTCAACATCTATCCAGACTGCAATCCAGGAAAAGATTGAAAAAGAGCTTCAGCCGTCTTATTTAGACATTCAAAACGACTCGTATAAGCACGCTCACCATGCTGGTCTGCGTGGTGCCACAAACACAACTGAGTCCCATTTCAGAATCACAGTCGTGAGCGACGCGTTTCAGGGAAAGCCTCTTCCTACTAGACACAGGGTTATCTACAAATTGCTTGAAGAAGAGCTTACACTCAAAGGAGTGCACGCCTTACAGCTGAAAACGAAGACCCCGGCAGAGTGGGAAAGAGATCAAGGGAAGCAGTAATTGACAAGACGCCCATTCATACAACTGTGAGCGCTCCTATTATAATTGCTCTCATTAAGACCGTCCTAAACACACTACGTACTACTTACACTAATTTATTCGATCACCGTGAGAGACATCGACAAGTGCCGTAGACTATCTACTCATTCTCCTGAAGAAGAGCAACGTACTCCTCCTCACTCAGTAAGTCCTCAGAGCCCAACTCGGACACCTTCAACTTGGCGATCCAGCCGTCTCCCATAGGGTCCTCATTGATAATGTTAGGGTTCTCATCAAGAACTTCGTTTACTTCGACGACTTCTCCTTCAACAGGTGAGTAGATCTCAGACGCCGACTTAACCGACTCGACAGACCCAATGGTATCTCCCTTGATAACGTTTTCTCCGATTAGATCGGTGGGCAGCTCAATGAAAGTGGCATCACCCAGTGCATCGGCAGCATACTTGGTAATTCCAACAAAAGTTGTCCCGTCTGGATGGTGGGAGATCCACTCGTGCTCCTGGGTAAACTTGAGTGTAACAGGGCCCTCAGAGTAAGTGTACACAATTGAGTTCTTGTTGAGCACGTTGGAGGAGCTAAATCTTAGCTGAGCAAAAAGAGGAAGCCCATAAACAGGAGTTAGTAGCCTGGAGCTGTGTGACGTGGCCTGTCTTGCAATTGTTCTGAGCATTTTGGATACGGGACCAGAGGAATGGAGTGTTATCTAAGTTTACAGCCCATTTCCATCCTCTTCATGTAGCTCTCCGCGGGTCAAAAAAATATACGAAAGGTTTACTCGGAACTTTTTGACCTCTCGCATTTTTGACTCGGTTTGTGGATAGGTGTGTTTAGCACTAGTGGTAATTGGGATTATCTGACACCCCCTTGCATCTACGTATCCAGCCTGGAGATCGGAGCCGTTGACATCCAGTAATTTATACAGCTCATACGTCAACATTGCTCCCGCAGCACTACTCCACCATATATTCTATCATCGCTCCTATAATCTATGTAAACTACATGCTCATACTAATATCGCGTAAAGTGTATTGTCGCACTACACTATTACTGTAAAGACAGATATCTAGTCTTCTGCAAGTTGTTAGACTGAGCCACTCTGGCCAAGAACTAGCAGTATGAGGTCAGAGGGCTATATTACTCTGCCTCCATCTTTGACTCCCAAAATGCCTTGTTGGACATCAAATGCTCTGTCAAAAATTCTAACCCAGGAATGTTCTCTGCAATCTTAGTGAAGAACTCCAGCGCAAACCTGTTAATGAAAAACATTTGCGAGGCACTGAGGGAGGGTCTTTCCTGGACAGCCAACTCGGGCGTTATATCCTTGATGACAAACGAGTCCTTTGTCACGTGCGTAAGCGTTGACTTATTGTTCAGCAACTGCTCTAGCGCAGACACTTCCTTAAACTCGTCCCCCAGGCTCAATCCCCACTTCGCACTCACTTTCAAAGGCCTACACACATTCGATATGTCTGCACATTTGATTAAAAGAGCACTAAGCAGTAGACTTTTGTCGGCGTCCTCCAGATTTGACAAATTGTCAATCTCCTTCACATACTGGTCGTGATATGCCATGTCCGTGGCTAGTATAGCCTTTTTCGACAATTCAAGATACATGTCGGGGTTTCTAGTTAGCGATTTGTACTCGTAGTAGCTCTTGCTAATTGCTTTGAATTGCAGCAGGTGAAAGTTTTCGAGTACAGAAACGTTGTGAAATTCTTTCGCCAATGGTGTCTCATATTTTGTCAAGAACATATTAGTGATGCCTGAATGTCCCAAATCGTGTCCCAAAGAGGCAAAGCAGAGAGAAGTAATCTCGTGGAGCTTTAGCTGCTTCAGTTTTAAATGCGTGATTAGGTAGTTGCATGCCTGTAGTACGTCAATTGCGTGTCTAAAGTTGTGGAAAGGGTTACCGATGCGGTAGTTGTCGCGGATATGAAATAGATATGCAAATAGGCGGTTGTCGTCAAGCTTCTCATCTGGCAGCTCAAGAGTGATCCAGTGATTCAGCAGCAGGAAACCGCAATAGAGAAGCTCGTCACAAGTCAAATTATGCGCCGGAAACTCCCAGCTCTTGATGACTGACTCATAGTATGACGTCTCATGATGCAACGATATTAACTTGCGGAAATCAATTTCGTTCACTAGCAGGTTGTAGTATCTCTTTTCCTGCTCGAGACTGACGTTTTCCTTGATTAATGCCAGCACGTTGTTCATCGAATGGATAACCTGTTGGTAGTCATTGTCGCAAGCTGTGAGTCCGACCCATGTGCGGATTCGCAGTAATCGGTCTTTTATGCACTCGTTGACAAATTGCAGCTTTGGAATCAGCTCCGTAGCAATGCGCGCAGTGGGTTCGTCAAATGGTATTGCTAGAAAGACGGGATTCAGATGATGAAACCGCCTCTGCAATAACTCCTGTTGCTCCTGTATGCTTAAGCCGTTCAGACCAGCCTGTCCCGTCTCATCACAACTATTGTTTGTATTGATGATGATACCTACGGTGTAGAAGATGTCCTCCTCAGAAAAGTTGGGCACCAACTCTAGCACGGCTGTCTCCGCATCCTTCTTCAGCGTATACTTTTCCGAAACCAGTAATCCCTTGCACAAATCGATGAAGCTGGTATGTTTCTCAAAGTACGTCTGGTGGCTATAGGGCTCGAAGGCGTCTAGGAGAAAGCTCGGTACGCTGCCAGGCGAGTCGTCCAGTACGATAATCTTCGATATCATCTTGGCAACTCTAGAAAGATTGCGACCCTCAAAATTGTGACTGGATGGGTTTTGAGTATGTGCGGCTATAACGCCCGTTAGAAAGTTAAACGCTCTTCGCACTTAAGACAGTGTGTCTTGTCTCCCTTAATAATGTCACGTTCCGCTGATAACAACCTAGTGTTTAGCCGGTCGTATTCTAAATATACCACTTTGAAATGCACACGTTCCCCGCTGGGTAGTAAGTATATCGTCCTCTGAATGGAACCACTAATCTGAAGGATATTCAAGTGTAGTCGGTAGCCGCCAAACAACAAAGCGGAGAGATCTTCTGTCAAAGGTAAAAAGTCTGTGTTTGTGGTTTCGCCTGACAAAAAGAAACAAAAGCAGGTATAAAATAAAAAAAACTTGGTGCGCGGGGTATAAGGGCAATCGGCAGAACACTGTTACCGGCCAAAAAGGGGCGGCGGAGTCTGGGATTGTGGTGCGATTTCTGAGACAATGGAAGTGATGTTCTCGGTGTAAGGAATGGCCCTTATCCGATTGGGCCAAAGTGTCCTGGGACAAAGAGTAAATGTAGTATTTCCAGCAGTCTGCGGACTTTGGCTTTTATGTCCACGTAAGTCTTTCTTCGATCTGCAGCTGGAATTACCGAAAAACCGTTGGACTTATTTTTTGAGATTCGCTAAAGTAGGTGCCAAAATGCGCCACAGTGCATGCATTATCAGCTCCCCCTGTCACCTGACGATAGTGATCATCGTTAACGATAACAGTGAATGAGTGTGGTCGGTAATTAGGGGTTACTGTATGTTGTGGCTTGGCTGTTTTTGCGTAAAGGAGGCTATATCACAGGATGAGTTATTGTAATAACAGAGTGTGCCTTACGCTGAACTATAGTTACGATAACGATGTCCGTCCCACGGCTGTTGATGCTACGTAAATAGTATAACGTTTGGCGTCAGTGTAGGTTTTAATTCCTCTATGAATTTGAGTCATTTTATTATAAGACACTAGATTTGGTTTATGTAAGCTACGAAGTGCGAGAATAATAGTCAATAGCCTATCATTTTGTATGATTACCCCTTGCTTTTTTACCGTTTTAAATTGTTTGCAAACTATAACTTTCTGGAAATATGCAATCGTTATTAAAAACCAAAAGTAGTATCAATATTATTCTGTCATCTACCATCAATTGCCGCTTGACCTAGTGGTTGAGAAAATAACCGTCGTTTTGACGGCTTTAAGCCCTGGTACAATTGCAATTGAAGAGCAACTTTCGCCATAGTAAACATCAAAGCAATTTCGTTTTTGTAGTTAGATAATCGCATTGTGTTGTGGCATATTACAACTTAGTGCCCCTAAATTGAATTCTTTTTCGGCCTCCAGAGGAGAAATACAGTAATAAGTTCTACTGTGAGTACTTCATGCCTCCACTAAGTGCTGGTATCTAGCAATGTATGTTCGCTTGAAACTGTAATATGTAGCACTATTATCAATGTTGATGCACATTGTCATAACATAATTCAGTATCTAATTAAACTTCAAATGATTTAGGTCGGTTTACAGCGATTGAAATGACAGGTTGTCAGTGATGTGACGTGCTACGTTAAACTGTAATTAATGTATATAGAACATCCAGTGCATCTGCTTTTGCAGTCTGTAGTATGGTGCATAACATGGTGGGTTTTCAGGCTGCCCTATGTTCCAACATTAGACTGTTACCATTTTCAGTACAAATCTGAAAAATCAACTTACTCATGCAAGTTCTCCTTTGCAAAAGTAAACGACTTAAGCAGCTTATTTCTAGCGCCTACTGTAGAAACACCCAGCGCAATCAGCTTATCGTCGTCCAGCTCTATGAGCTCTTTCCACGTCAGGTCCTTCAAGTTTTCGGTGTATTTGTGTAGCCTCAGCGATTTGAGCCACATAGGAATGTTCTCTAGTAATCTTCTAGACGCTATATCCTGTGGCATAGGTGACTTCGGAGGCGCAATATTTGGATGAGGGTGAGCATAGTTCTTGTTAGTGGGAGTTGTTGGAGTTGGCGAGTGAATAGGATGCGAGAAGTTCTTCCATCCGGAGTTTGCTTGGCTCACATTAACCGAATTAGCTCCGATTACATTACCTGCCAGTTGGTGCTGCTCGACGACTGACGCATAGTTGGGCATTTGGTTTTGTCTACTGGCCGGAGGCAAAGAACTAGAAGAGGAAAACCTATTTTCAAGGAAGCGGTTGCGCCCGCGCTCTTCTCTGCTCTTCGCATCAAGCTGAGATCTGGAGGTAATGGTAGAAAGCGTGTGGTTCAGTTTGATAGCATTTTGGCCCGCAAAATCCGACGCGTTCAAACTGTTCTGGTGCGTGTTAAGTTGGCTACTAATATTGTTGCTAGAGTGAGAGCCCGTGTGATGTCCCATACTGACATTTCCTTGGCTTGTATTAACAAAGTCAGACACATCAGGAGAAAACACTCGGAGAAGAGGCGACTGGGGAGTCGTGGCCGACTTGGATTGGGCCGTCGAGGCCGATGCACCCGACATTCCTCCTATGCCAACTCCAGCACCAGTCATACCAGGAATGTTGTACCCAGACATGGCAAAATCACCATAAATAGGGCCCGCAGATTTCGGCCTGGCAATCTCGTCAATAGAACGAAACATCATGTTTTTGTCATAAAAATCAGCACTCTGGTTCTGACCTCTGAAATCATTAAAGTCATTGTTTAAAACGCCATCTAGCGTGAGAGGCTCAGAACTGAGAGCTAAAATCGGCGACACGGGACGGGCATTAGGCCTGTACATCTGCTGGTCCGCCAGAGAGGGCGAAAATACAGTCGTGTTATTGTTCATGCTGCTCATACCGGTCATGCTGTTCATGCTATTCATATTGCTCATGCTGTTCATGTTCTCCGTAATCTTGGCCACTTGACCCTCTACAAAGTGTAGCACCTCGGGACTCAAGTTGCCGAGGAAACACTCCATAGTGGTCTTCTGCTCCTCAACAGTAAGGTTCTGGATCCACTTTGCAAACGTCTTGAGGTCGTTCGTAAAACCTTGCAACACCATTTCAGTCTTGGGTTCAAACGCTGGCACGTCGTTCACATTACTGTTGACACTGTTAACGCTGTTAGCACTCACATTATTCGCTTTTTTCGCATTGACATCGTCACCGAAGAAGTTTGATTTACCAGTCTGGGACATCTGCTTCAGCAGGTTCATCTGCTCATATCCGCCGCTGCCGCCACCGCCATCTGCGTGACTCAGCATCGGCGATGACATCAATGTCGAAATTGGGGGAATGGCGGATGTGGTGTTGAGCGACTCATTAAACGCATATCTGGAGGCAGGCGGAGACAAAACAGCCATCGAAGCGTTGGAAGGGGTCGGTGACAACAGCATATTATTGCTTCCACCAGAAGTGGTGGAGGTTGCCAAAGTTGCGTGGTTCGAATCCTCAGCAGAACGCGATCCTCCAGAATTTGACGTTTCACTTTTGGGTTCAGAAACTCGGGCAATTCGGCCACATTCCGCTTTGCTAGGGTATCTAGTGGTCGTGCTACTAGACGTACTAGTTTTGCTAGTCGTCCTAGTCTCACTACTTGCGCTAGTCTTGCTAGGGTCACAAGTCTCACTGGATGCTGCCTCTGTTGTCTCGTTGGTCATTTCAATAGCCAGTATTGTTTGCAGCTCGGTCACTTTCGTTGCTGTCACGTCGGTCAGTCTGAGACTTTCGTAACCTGTATAACGTCAGTTAGAAGTTGCTCGTTGAGTAAAAAAAGGCCGGATAGGTCAGGAGAAATAATAAGATGGCAATTGAGCAAGGATTTTGCAATAAACAGTAAATCTCAAATAATCAACGCAATACCTCTTCACCAGCCAAGCGACTCGTATCTGATGAGTAAGAGCCGAGGGAATTCCAGCTTGCTGAGACTCTCTGGTCAGTGCCCATGGCCACGAATAATATTTTTTAAACGTCAAGAAGCAGGGATAGCGCGAAATTTTGGTCCACAAAAATCCAAGTAGTGCAAGGGTGTTGCCAGGGCGAGTGAGGGCAGCGGAGGGAGCGGTTGGGTACAAATGGTAGTAAACAGCACTCTCTGACTGGCGTGACACCGTAAGACTTGCCCTGCGGGTAAGCAAGCTCAATGGTTTGGGACCTTGCAATGGAATAAAATTACGAAGTTATAAAAATTTGGAGGGAAGAACATTTTCGAACCGGTGGGTTACCGCAATGGGTCAGGCCATTGAATGGTTACATAACTTCACCTTGATGGACCTAACGGTCAGTCAATGGCAATCCTAATACATCATGGATCTTAAAAAAATTGCCGATTGCGATTCCTATCCAAGAGCGTAGATTATTCATATTTCAGTATGGCGTATAGAAGTTACACACTTATAAAGCGATTCTCACGGCCTTGTGCTGGATGTAGTTCTCAAAGGCCTCGGCACCCATCTCTCTGCCAATACCAGATTGGGAGTAGCCACCAAATGGCACCATTGGGTGGAAGTCATTGTAAGTGTTGATCCAGACAGTACCAGCCTTTAATCTAGCAGCAACAGAGTGTGCAGTCTTGAGGTTGGTGGTGTGGATACCGGCAGCAAGACCATACTCAGAGTCGTTAGCCAAGTCAACAACCTCGTCTGTGCTCTTGAACTTGGTCACAACAGCAACTGGGCCGAAGATCTCTTCTCTCACGATTCTCATGTCTTGCTTAACGTCACCAAAGATGGTTGGGGAGACAAAGTAACCCTTCTCACCAACTCTCTTACCACCAGTGATTAAGGTAGCACCCTCCTCTTGGCCAAGCTTCACGTAGCCGAGAATCTTGTCGAGCTGCATCTGCGAAGTCTGGGCTCCCTGGTAGGTGGCCTCGTCAAATGGGTTTCCGAGTTTCAAGTTCTCAGCGGCCGTCTTGAACTCAGCGAGGAGGTCATCGTAAATTTCCTCCTGAATGTAAATTCTTGAACCAGCAGAGCAGACCTCTCCAGTGTTGTAAAAGATACCCTGGATCAAGCTCTGAACAGTCTTCTTGATGTCGGCATCGTTGAAGACAATGTTGGCAGACTTACCACCAAGCTCCAGAGTAACCTTCTTCAAGTTGGACTCGGCAGCACTCTTCATGATGTGACGACCAGTAGCAGTGGAACCAGTGAATGCAATCTTCTTGATCTTAGGGTGAACGGCGATAGCCTCACCAGCAACTCTACCGAAACCGGAAACCACGTTAGTAACACCGGCTGGAATACCGGCCTCCTTAGTCAGCTGAGAAGCAAACAAAGCGGACAATGGGGTAGACTCAGCAGTCTTCAAAACAGTGGTGTTACCAGCAGCCAAACAAGGACCGACTTTCCAAGACCACATCAGCAGAGGGAAGTTCCATGGGATGATCTGACCACAAACACCAATTGGCTCTCTCTTGACGTAGTTGAAGTACTGGTCACCAGTGTCAATGACAGAACCAGAAAGCTTGTCAGCCCATCCGGCACAGGATCTGATATAATTGATGACAAGTCCAACATCACCTCTGGCCAGCTGAAGAGCCTTACCGTTGTCTAGTGACTCAATACCAGCAAGGATCTCCTTGTTCTCCTCTAACAGCTCGGCCAGGTTGTAAAGAACCTTACCTCTTTGGGCAGGGTCACCTTTAGACCACTCGCTGTCAAAAGCCTTAGAAGCGGCATCGACGGCAGCATCGATATCCTCATTTCTGGCCTCGTAAACGTGGGTGATCTCCTCCTCAGTTGCAGGATTGATGACAGCAAAAGTCTTGTGTTGCTTCGAAGGAACAAACTCGTTGTTGATGAACAGACCAGTGGGCTGCTCATAAGTAATTCCGTTAGGAAGGGTGATCTTAGTGGAAAGAGGAGCAGTTGAGTAGAGTCTGGCGGTTGCGGCGGCCGCAGAGGCAAGAGCCTTGGCACCGTTAGTCTTGGATAGTCTCAGCATACTAAAATGGAAGAATGTTATAGCTCAAAAATTCAAAGCTAACAGTTTAACAAGGGAGACAGAGAGAAGGCAAGCAAAACTACGAACAATTTGAGACTAGACGGGGAAAAGCTTCTTATATACTAATTTTGCAGATCCAAAAACGCATTTAGAGACAATAGCTGCAATGTGTGACAAGGTTAAAATTCATTTAAAAATTGCCCTGCACAAGAGGGGGTTTTTTGCGACCCCTCTTTCTGGGGGTGCAAATGTGGGGGGCAACAGAAAAGGGACGTGCAACGCGGGAAAGAAGTCACCAATGGGGGTGCTCCGTCGGGTTGGGGTGCCTTTCGTGCGAAAGATAGCTATGTGGTACTCATTTGATCGCAATAGCTCAGTCTCGAACCCCGAGGCCCTCCAAGTGCCCTCCCGCAACTAATTGAGGACTTACGTAAATATTCATGATGCTACCCCACTTTCCACACCTGCCACCTCTAACAAATTTTGGGAAGCTAAGATGGCGCACAGTTACGCAGTGGCTTCGCACTGCTATGCAAATTGAAACGCCTTAGCTGTATTTTGATCCAATAGTAACCGTACACATTAACCTTTCCGTGTAGCCTGTAATTTCTAAATTAATCTGCACCCCCTATTACCCCAGTTGATTTATGTACGCGCTCTATTTCAATAAATGAAGGTGATACCCTGATGTTACTTCTAACTGAATAGTTACTCCTGCTTTTTCTCTACAAACTCAATGCCTGCGACTGATGCTATTGTAACGCCGTGTGCTACAGCCATGCGGTAACTAGACTCCGTAAACTTACAGGAAAAGAAGGAAACCGGAAAAAATTTCATTGGCAGGCATGTCACAGTGCGTGTACCCACCAAACCGACTACCTACATTAGTTCTACAGTGGCTTATTAAACAAAGATAGGTTTGTCATCAACCGAAAATGAAACAGGCTAAGATTACCGAATAGCCGATTGAAAGCAATTGCCCAATATGGTTTCAAGGAAGTCTCAATTATTCCTTTTTACTTTCAAGAACTGACTTGGTCACATCCAAGCGATCAGGTACAGGTTACTGCACGCCGTAAAACGTAACTCGAGCGCGGATTCCGGTGCCGTTCTACCGCCCCCTAGTGCGGGCAAATGTTCCACCGAGGTGTGAGTGTGTTTCCCGATTCCTCCGAAACAGTGATACTCTGGAATGCGCTAAGAGTATCGTTATAACTATAAACATTGTTTTTCTATAGAGTTTACGTCTTCAATTTTCATATATAGCAGTGTACTGGTGTACTTTCAGCGCTTTGTAATATTGTGCCAAGTGTGAGTCCGGCTCTTTTGCATTTACAGCAAACCGGCAGTTTTGAAAGCTTCTTCTGTCTTATCAAGACTCTCTAATCTGCTTAAATCTTCCTCAGTTCCAAACTTCTGGCCATTGAAGAAAATAGTGGGTACCCACTTTCTTCCAGATATGGCAGTAAACTGCTTTTCTAATTCAGAGGCCTCCTTGGGGTCCATCTTATCCAGCTCTACTAACTTCACCTTGTCCAGCACATTGTATTTTTTAAATATGTTGATGGCGAAATGACAGTCAGGACACCATGACTTTGAGAGCATGAGAAACTTGTTATCGTTGATGAGTTGTTGAGCTGAGAGGGACATTGAGAATATATATGAGCAACCGCGTGTAAACCTTACCAAGTGGTATTATGGAATACTCAAATCTACTGTAAATTTAATTGTGACCACAAATTTGTATGCAGAAGGTAGGGTGACCCCCTGTTGATAAAATTGTAAGTGAACTTATGGAAAGCCACAGTACGAGATAATTATAACCAACTTGAGATTCGATTATAAAAATCAATCGAAGAATTCTTCTTCCGTTCCCTTCTTTGCATTAATTTTTCATACGTGATAACTTATTCTTCTCAGGATTTTTTCAAAAATTAATTTCCCACTTACTACTATACACTAATTCAATTATACATATCTAAGAATGTCTGTCTTTCTCTTTTACGTCGATCGGCGTCGATCTTTATTCCATCTAGGTAGGATAGATGGGCAAACCACACGATTAGCTCATTATCATATTGTCTTCTCTGTTCGAGTAACCCTCTATCCTGCTTCTCTAATTTTTCTTCATGCGTCAGAGTTCTATTATGCCAACTTTCTAGTCCCTCAGGCTTATGTAGTTTCGAGTATTCCGTTGTGAATGCCTCGATATCTTCATAAGTGTCAATATTGAGCACCGTCGCCTCATCAAACTGCACAGAATCGTCGTCTTTCTCGTCCTCGGCATCATCAGCCCCGGCAAAACTTTGGTCTGCTGCCTCGTTTTGGTAAAATACGTAGGGGTGAAATCCCTTGTTAAGCACATTGACTCGCAGGTCAAGTAAACGTAATCTCAGCCTGAAAGACTCGCTGTACTTCACAATCTTTTGGATATCCGCAATGCTGTTACTTAGCAGCTTCAATTTCACCAAATATTTCATGCCATCTAGCCCTTTCAAACTAGTTAATTTGTTGAAGTTCAGATTCAGGTCGTACACCACAGGGAACATTTCCCCAAACTTTTCAGGCAAAAAGGTAATGTTCATCGCTGACAAATTAAGGACAGTCACATTTGAGAAAAAGTGGTTGGAGCTGACGGGTAAGCACAACCGGCCACCGCTTAATTCCAAAGTTTTCAGGTTATACAGGTTGTAAGACAGCTGTATGAGTCTCTCTTGAGTAATCCTGTCATGCTTAAACTTCACGCTCAGCTTCTCCAAACCTTTCGGTACGCCATGGAGGGTGAAGGAGTCATTGTTGTTGTCAGTTCGCAGCTCTACTAGGCTGACAATTTTTCCCAGGTCTAAGGAATTCAGCTTGTTCACATTCAGGCATAACCTTCTCAAATTTGATTGAATCTCAGCCAAGCTGACTTCAACCAATTTATTAGAATTGGCTTCAAGGACAACGAGCTGCGACAATGCATCAATGTTTGTCAATCTCTGCAACCTGTTATTACTGAGGTAGAGCTCTTCTAATAGGCTAAGGTCGTATTTGCTAAAATTTAGCTCGCCGCTTAGTTTGTTTTCGGTCAAATC
Organism: Wenyingozyma naganishii; assembly: GCA_003706235.2. Lineage (NCBI taxonomy): Eukaryota > Fungi > Ascomycota > Pichiomycetes > Pichiales > Pichiaceae > Wenyingozyma > Wenyingozyma naganishii. The sequence continues at coordinate 41,330 of PPKS02000004.1, read as the reverse complement.
TAAATACGAAAGATTTGTCAAAGATTCCAGTCCATGCAGCGAGCTGATGGCATTATTGCGCAACGTTAGCCTCCTCAAGTTCACCATATCGATAAATGGCGCAAAGCTGGTGATGTTGTTGTATCCCAAATCTAGTAGCTGTAAATTTTGGAAACTCCCAAAATAGGCCAAATTTGTAAACTGGTTTCCTGAAAGATTGAGCCATTGAACCTTTTTGGGCAGGCCATCGGCAAACGTTAAGCGGTTTTCGCTGGCATCAATATACTTGGCATTTGGAGCAAACTCGCCGAGATCTTCCAAAGTTATCAATCCACTGGCCTGTAAGTTGACTTCTTCAAGCTTGTTCCAATCTCCATATGGCTTGATATTCGTCAATGCGCCAACTAGCAATTTTTTTGATTCAGAAAATGAAACACTGCCCGGGGAAATCTCTCCCACCTCAATTTCATCTAAAGGCCTGGTCTCATCAAAGGTTACGCTGCCGTTTTCAGGTAAGAGAAAAGACACTTCTCTCACTTCTCTATTTCTTGACTTGCTTTCGTCGCCAATATCAGATAGTTTATCTAGCTCATCGGCCACCAGTTGGTCGGAACCGTCCTCATGTGATATATAATATTCTGCTTTTGACACATACTTGTTCAATTTGCGATCAAACAATTTGTCTTTGTAGTCATCAGCGGGTATAAAGTTGAGAGACTTTGGTCTCTGAGATTGTCTTTCTGGTCCAGGGCTACTTGATCTAACGGGCTCCAGGTTCCGGTTCTCTCGAGCCCCTCTGCCCTTGTTTTGTTGGCCCACCTGTTTCAGTTTCATTTCGGGAATACCTTCTGCTTGGTCCAGAAGTAGGGACGCAATGTTTTTAAGTCTGGGTTTAATTGGCACGCGGTGAATTATAGGCTTTGAATTTACTTGCAAATCCCGCTCTAGGCTCTCTATGCTATTACTGCCATTATGAGTCAACCTGCTCGTCGGAGACTCTTCATAACTGTCAGATTTGAACTTGTCGTCACCGTTTTCTCCTTCAGACGTGTAATCGTCTTCACTTGAAGAGATAGCATTATTGGTCGACGTCTGGTAATGAAGCGCGGAAGCGCCAAGTTTCGATCTCAGATCCTTGTATATCTCATCAGCGTCTCTCAAATACCCATCCTTCGTATCTGCAAAATCTTGGGTCTCTGTGTCCTTGGTGAGGCTCATTAGGTCAGACTGCGTTACAGACTCCTCGTTGGCTTCATGATTTACCAGGCTGGGCTCACGAAATCTCGTAGAAAGCTTATTAACCAGCCCTTTGTAAACTTCGTCTGCATTTCGTAAAAACTGGTCCGCTGTGTTTGTCCCAGACTCTTGTTGCTGAAAACCTTTTTGGTTTTGGAATGCCTGCTCATGCCCATAGTCACTAGTTTTAGATATTTGATTACTATCATTCTCTCTCTTTTGATTCACGTTATGTTCTTCGTCAAAATGATCGAGCAGGTTCTTGAATTTTTCTCTGGTAAACGTATCCTGCGTCTGATGAAACAACTTCAAAGGAGAACCAGGCGTGTACGAATCTTGTGACTGGTCCTTCTCGAATTTTGGATTACTCTCGTCCTTCCCTTGTCTTACCTTTGCTTTGTGTGAAAACGTATCTGGAACAAAGAGCTGTGACTCGTTGAGCGGAGGCAACTGTGTGTCTTTCAATCGCTCCTGAAAGTCCTTGTTGGCATACTTTTTCCACTCAGCATCTTCTTTGTTATGCGAATTTCGTATCACTGTGTGCTCCATCACAGAGAGGTACGGATTGGACTGAGACTCAGAGTTATTGGTATCCTGGTTGTCGTCATTCGATGGCTCCTCATGCCAGTCCTGCCCTTTTAGAATGTCAGGCATCCAATGAGGCTCATCGGCGTAATCTTTCACCTGTACATCTTCTCCTTGTCTAGGCGATTCTTTATTGAAGTCGGCATTCGGTACATATTTCAAAGGGGCTGTAGTCGCCATGGTCGTGCCGGCAGCGGCACTGCCACCAATACTTGAAGCTGAGGTCGGGTTTGTCGTTGCCTGGAAACTACTCGGTGGGAAGCAATCGTCAGTAGTGACGGTCTCTGTCTGGTATATAGGAGAAGAGTGGACGAATCGTGATAGACCATTGGGCCTAAGGTCAGAGCGAGACCGTGTGATTGGAGTGTCACTCAGCTTTATGCTCTCAAACTGTTGGATCAGGTCTCTAGTCCCCGGGGACTCACGCAAATCGGAGTTTTTCACGCCTATGGGACTCAGGTTCTCCTCGTTAGATCGGTTACTCATGTTTTGCAGGTAGTCGTTGGTGGACTTCATATACTGCTCCACTTTTGCAATTTCCATGAGCGAGGACAGATGATATGAAGACAATGCAAAATAAAGGGTAATGAGGGCAATAAGCAATGGAAACCCCCTTCAAAATGAGCGTAATGGCGGTTTATGATCAGCTATCGAGATACCCCTTCTATCACTTAAAGCTGCCCATGAAACATAAACAAGCTGCGTTGTACCGTGTTGAGTTGCACGTGCAATCGACGCGTCGAGAATTTCATCAAAGTACCCATGCACCACAAAAATATAGTCCCCGGTACAAAAGACAGACCATCGCGAAAGAAGCGCGCATTCCATAGCGCGCTGCTTTCCGCGCAAGTGTGCGCAAGTGAAATTAGAAATCACAAAGCTAAAATCAAAACAAACAAAACGCTAGAGCGATAGCACATATTTAACAGGTACATACTGGTATGTTCCTTGGCATATATACCCATATTGCGCATTTAGCCACGCGTAGGGACACATTTCAAAGCCTGAAGCTAGAGTTGCCATTCGGAAATTGATCTGACACCAAAACAAGCTCGCATAACTGTTTCACTCGTTTTGTTCTATAGGCACTGTTCTGTATGGGAGATTGTGTGGTAGCAAATTAGACTATTGCGGATTACAAGCTATTGCAAATTTATTAGCTATTGAGAGCTATCATAGAGCTAAATCTCACCGAAAACGACTACCACTTTACATTAGCATTGACTGCATACAATTGCCTCCATCTTTAAATAGAAACACAATGGTGAGACCAAACAAATACAATATAAGTTCGTCTCCCACGAAGATGTTCGACCAGTACCTGGACCCAACTTTAGAGGCGATAGCGGCGATAGCGGCACAATCGAATTCGTCAGTGCCGATGAATGCCAGTGGTTCCAGTGTCAACGTAAATGCCACTACCAATACGAGCACCAACATCACCAACTCCACCGGATGGACTCCTCTGATAGACCGTCAATTAATGAACAGCACCCTCAACCACCGCATCAGTCCTCACCAGACAAAGTCATCTGTTTATTTACAGCAGCAGTTATACCTACAGCAGCGCCAAAATTCGGGCAGCAGCAGTAGCTACTACCAGCCTTACGAAAGCTCGCATTACCAGGCACAAGTACAGACGCAGCAGTTGAATCAGTATACCCACACTAGTCACGGAAACCATCATCAAACTCGTCCCAATCATTCACAACAGCCACAGTCGCAGTCACTTACTCATTCACAATCACAGCAATATATACCAATCGCATCGTCTCCACAGAGAGCCCCCGGCATCGACCCTTACAGCATACCAGAGTACGCGCAGATGATATCAACAACAACCCCCGTTACTGAGCGCTCGTTCAAGATCTCTGACTTTTTCGTAGACACGCCAACGCTGAATCAGTATGATCTCGACAACTTGCTCGCCGAGGTGAACAGCGGTGAACAAAATAGCTTGAACACTGTCAATGGCATCAGCTTGTCAGGATTCGGAACTCCGATTGAGCGTCTTAATCGATATTTTAAGACCCCGTTAAAGGAGCTTTCGACCAACATCAAGGTGCGCAACTCGCTTAGCGTGAAGAAGCACCTGGTTCTTTCACCCGAAAAGAAGTACTCTACTCCTCCCAAATCGAACAACCAGCCTTCATCTCCATCTACCATCATTATAGGTTCTTCCAAGGCTAATAAGGATTTCAAAAGCAACCCACTCATTGAGCTGAGCCCGACGCCCATAGCGAAATCATCTATTAAGGCCCCCAAATGCCGAATTATTGAGAGTTCGTCTCTCGAACCCGTGATCGGCATATTCCGCGACAAGAAGAAGGACGCCTCTCCTCTCAAACGCGAGCTCAACCTGCCACCTACCTCCACGTTTACCAACAAGAACCCCGGTAGTCGAAAACGGTCCAAGGAAAATATGGCTTCCGGCATGAGCAAATTTCAGATTGTGTTCACCGATATGAATACATTAAAGGGCTCTTCGAGTAAACAGAAGAAGCGCAAGTTATTAGGAAGGTCAAATACCACTGCGTCGGTGGTCAAATCGAGACAGAAACAGCGTCACGAGTTGCCTCGTTCAGTAAGTCCAGAGAGCCCCAAAGGTGCGGTCACAAAGAACCCCAAATCTCTTGCTCGCTATGCTACGGAACCGCTACTTCCGCAGTTGGAGATGGCAACTGCCGCTGACCATGCAAGTTCGACAAAGTCGAGGTCGCAATCTGAGTCTACCGAAGGATCGGTGACGTCAGAATTGCTTAACGATTTGATTGTAAACCACTTGGGTAACGGACAACAGGGGCAATCGCAGCGTTACCATAGTCAGCATGCACAACAAGAATATACACTGGGTCTCGATGATACCCTTCGCAAAAGCCACAACTAGTGAGTACTAGCCGGCCGTTCTTATTAACCGCTTTGTATTTAAATACGACAAATTTACGTTCTCCAATTTTATATGCGACTGGCTATTATTTCTGTAGCGAAAGAAATGTGAACTTCAATGATATTGCCCCGTAAGTTAGTGCTGATGAGCTGCAGGCTTCGAATAGTTCAATCACCTCCTTCTTGGACCCTTGGGCTTCGAGAACCTCTTCACTGGCTCCTGCTTCGCAGAATCCTCAACCACGTTGTCTCTTTCAAACACGCCTAGTTCTATCTCGTCAGCATCTCCCACCTCGATCACCTCAACGAAGTCAAATCCAGCTTGCTTGAGGTGATTGAGAAACCCCAACTTCGTAGAGGCATAGATCATTCTATCTCTCACTTTCGACCCAGAGGGGCAAGTATAGACAAAGTAAATACCATCCTTATACTTGACGACGTTGTAGTTGGGCGAGTCGCGGGGAATTACGGAGACTAGTTCATGGCTGGAACCAAAGGGGTTTACAGAGTGCAGCACCAACTGTTCGTCTCTGATCTTTACAGAGACAAAATGGTTTTCCGGTATAGCTTTCAAGCTATTCTCAAGCTCAGAAGACAACCCGACTTGCAAAGCGCCGCCAGTGACGTGATTGTCGTTGACCAAATTCTGCCTTGCCCTGGCCATTCCTCCTATGCTTAGGATCTCTGCCTGCTTTAAGTCCCTCAAAGATTGCTCTGATTCACTCAGTGGCGCATCAGAATCATTGTGTTGCTTGATCTTGTTCCATCCATCGGCTGAAATCTCTTCCAATTCGTTCACAAAGAGAACCGGATGGAAAAATTCGAGTCCCAGGGTCTTGAGCAGGGTGTTCTTCGTGCTAGCGTACAACATTTTGTCCCTCACCTTGGCAAAGTCAGGCACAAAAGACACAAAGATGAATTTGTCGTTGCCAGATTCGTCATTTTTTATCACAATGTAGGTGGCCCTGGACTCATCTAGATGCTGTTGCAATTGGCCAAAGTCGTCAGGCAGGGATTCCGAGCCTGCCAAGACGGATCCTGGGACCAATTGTTCGTCCTCAATGCCAATGAAGAGCGCACGAGAGCCATTAGACCTAAACTGTTTAAATGCGTCTATCAGCTGATCTGATGCTGTTATACCCGATGACGTGGACATGCTGTCTGCTTGAGCTGGGCCAATGGGTCGATACGACTTCCGACGTGAACCAGATAGCCAGCTGCCTGAATATCTCGCATACATGGTGCACGGGTGTCCTGCGGCTTTGGGCGCGCGCGCGCGAATTTCATGTCTCTTCCACGTTGCTGCCGCCTCGCGTCGATTGTTTACGTTTTTTTGCACTTTGTTTTGATTTGTTTGTTGTCAATCTTTCGGGCGTTAGCCCAGAAATGACAAAGAATTTTGACTTTATTCTTTGATCAATTTTTTCGAGTTAGGCATAAAGTTGGACACTTTGAATTGAGTTGTCAAGGTGATTTGGTTGTGGCTGATTGCGAATAAAGTGTGATTAGTTGTTGTGCTAGTGTTTGTTTTTGAATAGACCTTCAAAGCGGTGCTCAATTCATAAGCTATAACCTCAACTGAAATTACTAGACTGAGCTCATAAGCACGATGTCGTCTATAACGGGCGTCTCCCCAGATACGTCGCCGACAAAGTCTACGACCCCGAATTCCACAAGTACAGTACAGTCGACCTATTCTATCACTGAAAGCTCTGACGTGGTGCAATTGCTGGCCAACTTTGCCATGAATGAGCCCATCTTCGATAACGAGTTGCTTTATCCCACCACAAAGGAGTCTGACATTGCGCATTTTGTCAACGGGACAATCGTCAGCGCCACGATAGAAGCGCTCATAACCTACGTCACTTCGCCGGAGGTGATTGACTATCAGATGTTATTAGACGTCTTCCTCACCTTCAGAGAGTATGTGGATGCTCTTCCGCTGATGGAACTAATCCTTTGTCGGCTCACCTGGTGCCTTAGGAGCTCGACGCAGACAGAGGATGAAGAAAAGCAACGTAGCGGGCAACTTTCTCTGATCAGGACGTTTGTGTGTCTTCGCCATTGGCTGCTGAACCACTTCCAAGACGATTTTGTCAAAAACACACAGCTCAGGCAATTGTTTACCGATGTTATCAATGAGATATCCTTGAACGAAGAATACGTCCCTGATGACCTATCTTGCTTGCAAGTTCGAGTACTAGTCGATTTGAAAAAGGCATATCTCACGTTGTGCAACATCTATTGGAATACGGTGCCATTGAGTAAGCTTGATAGCTCAACTGAATATTTGCTACGGTATAAATTGTCGCCGCACGCAATGATGTCATCGGCTAGACTATCTGTGCTAGGGTTAAAGCAGCTGGTAGACCCAGCCACTCGCAGATCAGGTATTTTATCAATAGTTGATCAGCGGTCCTCAGCAGCCACTAATCTACTTTTAAAGGAGCATGCTGAGATTGTACGTGACAGTCAGGAGCTATTTCAGATAGTGTTGCGCTCCAAAGTACATAAGACACCAGTTTCTAAGCGCAACAACAAGCCACTAAGTCAACAGCGACAAAATATGATTCTGCATCCAAAAGCGTCGCTGGTATCGCTTGAAGCGAAAAACCCAAGCAAGCAGGCGCTACCACGCAATGGAACTATGGACAACATATTCAGCACTTTGGTGCAAGATCACATCAAGTCTACACCTGTTCAGGGTGTTAAACGACTGTCGTATATTGATAGCAGCGAAAATAAGGAAAATTCTGGATTTATAGCGAGCGGTAAGATAGAGATATTCAAGGAGAGTAAAACTACAAAAGTGTTGCCTACTACTCCGCTCAAAAAGATGGACATAAAGCTAAAAATGGCCGAGCCTGAGCAGGCGGAAGTGGAGAAAGAAACTAATAAAAAGAGGAGGCCGTTTGCCTCCTTGTTTCACTCAGAGAAGCCAAGCAAAGAAAAAGTGAGCAAAGCGATTGCTCCTGAAGTTGTGAAGCCACAGCGAAAGAAGCCAATACATGTAGCGAGGGAATTGAACGTATCTACCGATGCTGTTGATCTCCTTGCCTCCCGCATAATCTATGAGTATCAGATGATGTCACAGAATCGCAACTACAAGAAGAGACTTTCAAAGCAGCTTGCTGCCACCAAAAGATTCAGCACTTTGTCCATGAGCTTGGGAATGCAGGATTACGACGAGGTGCACAAAACACATACGGCCTCACCTACGCGGATGCGAAGTGTCCGTCAGCGCACATCACTTGGATCTTTAACGTCGGACCAACTGCTCGATCATATCAACCGGTCCGGAACAGAGAGTCGTGCTTATTCGCCATTTGAAGACTCTCACCGGTCTTCTGCCACTTTCAAGAGTCCTTCGGTGACAATGAACTGGTCGCACTCCCTTGACTTGTCAAACGCAAACGACGATGTACTCATGGACGTGAGAGCTCAAGACAATACCTTTGAGCATATCGTGGAGAGATCGAGAGAGAAGCAGGCTGCAGAAGCAAAAGCTGATACTGAAACTAGTACTAATGCCGATGGCGCTGCTGTTGGCCGTCGACCCCTGTCTGTCTCCCAAGATGATGTAGACAAGATTTCGCTGATCAGCTCCGGTGAGATGGACAGCGAAGACGACTTTAAGTCCTCTTTCGAGCTTCCAGAAGAGCTAAGAGACGGCGATGTCGACAGCGGGCTATCATCTCCTACTTCTACAAGCTCAGGTACTCATTCAGACATACTGGACAATCGCTTCTCTGTTAGAGTTGTGTCAAGAAACAGCCACGTTTCGTCTAAGTCGTACATGACGTATGACTCTGATTTTTCGGCCAAGTCGGAGGACGTCCTAGACATATCGAGTAACATTGACTCAAGTCAGAAATTGAGAAAGAAGAACTCTTTTGAAAACCTGAGGCTCACAAGCATGACGGCAACCAAAGGGGATGCTGATACTTTTGCTTCTCCCGCCAGAGAAGGGAGGGTAATTAGTATCACCCCAACTGCCACGACTGACTTCGTTGATCAAGTAACTATGGACTTACTTGAACAGCTGCCTTTTTGCGAGCTTAACGACAGCCTTAGTGCTGCATTGGAGAGCGATTCGACCATATCTATGATACCTTCTCCTAGTCAATCGTTTATCATGCCGTACCCAGGCTTTTCGTCCAGCGCAATAGCAGAACTAGCTGCTATTCCAGATGACTCTATAAACGATGATCCTGTGCACCTAGCGCTTTCGAAGCTCAGGGGCAAGAACTCTAGAGGGCAAGAGAGTGAAGGAGCAACCGCTGAACCACAGGTAATTTATGGCTTGAACGACGACCATAGCACTGCCGATGAAAGCGATCCTCATTCGATAGATGAGGCAAAGTTGGAAAGCAAAGTGAGAGACCTGCTAATTGCACAACCAGCAAGAGAGAAAAAGGTCAAACTGGATGAAAAGATGATGCGCTCCAGCGTCAGCTTAGGCAAGTACGTCTATGGCAGCTTCAGCATGTTGACCGATAAAAAGACTAATACTGCAAACAACAGATTTGACATCAAGTCGCTTTCTGCCACGCCCAAGCGTAGTGTAATTATTGAGAGCCCAGTAGTGAGCTACAAGCTGGAAGACGTGGTGGAGACCGGTAAGCATGTTCCCTTTGTTTTGTGCTATGACTCAGAAACTATTGCCGAACAACTTACTCTCATAGAAAAAGATTCTCTGTCGGAAGTGGAATGGAATTCGTTAATTGACTTGAGTTGGAACACAGAAACGAAGCCAGTACACTCATGGCTGGACTATCTCATGACCACAGAGTCGAGTAACGCCGTTGAGTTGATCACTTCTAGGTTTAATCTCATGACAAATTGGATCACCTCTGAGATTTTACTCTGCAGAGACATGGACACTAGGATCTCAACAATTTCTCGGTTTATTCATGTGGCTAATCACTGCAAGGTGATTCAAAACTATGCGTCAATGTTCCAAATTTGTCTTGCTCTCACCTCGATGAAAATCAGGAAGCTAAAGGTAACTTGGGCCAACATTGACGCAGGAGATCTTCTCCTATTCAACAGCCTCAAGGACCTTACGAAGCCGGACAAGAACTTTTCCAGGTTTAGAAACGAGCTTAATTCTGTCACTCCCTCTAAAGGAGTGATTCCTTTTATTGGTCTCCACCTCTCTGACCTGGTGATGAATTCAGAGAGACCGACATGGACGACTTCAAAGCCAGATCCCGAAGCGACTGGTGAAGAGACTATGCACTACAGCCTAATTAATGTCGACAAATTCAGAGTAGCAGCTAACACCTTGAAAACCTTGCTGCGCTTTATTGACTGGTCAAGGCTTTACAATTATAAGATGCACCAGGAGTTGCTTAGCAAGTGCCTGTACCTCAGTTCGCTCAGTGAGGACGAGATGAACTATTGTTACGATCACATCGTTGATGCCTAATTTTCCTTAGCATGTCCGATTTTATTTCCCTAGTCTAGTTTTCTGTATCATATACTTCTATTCGCTATATACATTTAAAGCCATCGACTCAATCCACAGTAAAGCATGTTGGCTAGAAACACAGACACTATTGTGACCAGAATGATTTTGTTTTTGAACTCCTTGTTGCTCATGTCCTTTCGCTTGTACGAGTCCAACAGCAAGATACTCGACTCAAACTGCACCAGCTTGTTCTTCTCTGAACTAAATATCTGTTTTGTTTCGTCAAGCCTAGCGCTAAGATCGTCAATATGTTTGAACAGCTCGACTGATCGAATATGTGAAAGGTCTTGATTGTTCAGTTCGTCTAAGATTGTAACGAGCTTCTCATGCGTGCTACCTAGCTCGTCGTTCAGCTGCTTCAACTCCCGATATCGCTTGTCAAGTTCCTTCACGAGCTCCAATTTCTCGTCATTCACACGTTTTAGCCTTGCGTGTGATTCCTCGGTGATCATAGAGCGTAGTTCGTCTACTTTCGCCTGAATTAATGCGTTGGCAGCAGAGCCGTTGTGCGGTGCAACTGGCGATAAATTAGCGGGAGGCGGAGTCAAGTACGTGGTGCTAGAGGGCGCAGGAGTATTTGGTGGGCTCTGAACATCACTATTCCCATTGGAATCATATGTGTGTATGGAGTCGCTCATGAAAGAAGGGCCAGGAGGTTGCAGCAATCGGTGTTGGTCCGGGCTTGTGAGCAGAGAGGTAGCACTCCGGTCTATTCGTTTAACCTTCTCTTGGGGGCTAGCAGAGCCTTGGGAATATATCGGTAAGTTTTGCAATGAGTTTGTTCGCAAAGACGATCGAGCATTGCTGGAACTCAGCTTTTGATGCATCTGTAGCATCTTATTGGACGGAGACCGCGTATAGTTAGACTCCGTGGTGGATCGCTTGTGCATCTTTTTTAAGCCTGTGGCCGAACTTAGAGGTACATCTGTCTCGCCGGAACGAATAGGCGAGCCAAGAAAATTGGCATTGACATCCATTTCAGCGGTATCATAAGACGCCATCAACTTGATGGCATGAGTGTGCTGAAGTAAAAGCTGGCGGCCTTGCTTGACTAGCTAGAACCGGATTAGCTAAATGTCCTATTAGTGGTGTCAGGATGTCTTGAAGGCCATACGCCTAAACGCGTAGCTGTCACTCGACACAAAATCCCACGAGAAAAAGTGAGAAACAAAACAAAAATGTGTACAATTCGAGAGTGCTGATCTAACAAGGGTCCCACTGGAGCAGAGCAAACTGTTGCACAAGGGAAATCCAGTCTGGTTGAACTTATTTGATTGGAATCTTATTATTGCATTGGCCTGTGTACTGTTTTTTCTTTTGGATTGATTCAACTTACCAGACCAACGCTCCGTCTTACCCATTTACTGTGTTTGATTCATTTAAACTTGAGCGTGTTACAGAAGTTTAGAGGAGTAAGAGCAGTAGCCAATAGGTTTTTTTTGACAATTGTTTGCTGACTGTTGTGTCACCATAATTCATATTGATTGAGGCAGCAAGTCAGTGTCAACATATTACTCTCCAAACATGTCCAGCGCTTTTGAAAAGGGAACGTAAGTAGATGTCGCGTCTTGCGAGTTCGCAAAGACGAAGCTAAAAATGGCGTTTTATGGTGTTATCCATTGATACTATTATTGCTAGAGCGTTGTGTTAGCCAGTTCTGGTTACCATACATGATTGCTGCTAGCAGTTATCTGTTTAACTTCAATGCACGCCTCTCTATCGCCTATCCTGCAGCCGAAAACATACTAACATCAATAGCCGTTGTTGGCTCCCCGATGAAAAAGAGGGATGGATAGGTGTGGAGATTGTGAACGTCACACACAATAACAACAAGTATCAGCTGGAACTAAAGTCTGAGTCTGAAGACAGGACGTTCAACATCGAGACAGACGACCTAGACCCCAACAACCCACAGCTGCCGCCACTCAGAAACACTCTTGAGGTGGTGGAGGATCTAACAGAGCTTTCGCACCTGAACGAGCCTTCGGTTCTGAGTTCCATCAAAATTCGTTATGCCCAATTCAACATATATACTTACTCTGGTATAGTGCTGATTGCGACGAATCCCTTTGAGAGAAATGATGAGCTATATTCCCCCTACAGAATTCAAAGATATGCCTCTAAAAGAAGAGGTGAAGAGGAACCTCACCTGTTTGCCATTGCCGAAGAGGCGTACAGGTGTATGAAAACCGATGGTCAGAACCAGTCGATTGTCGTTTCAGGTGAGTCTGGAGCTGGTAAAACCGTCTCCGCCAAGTATATCATGCGGTACTTTGCGTCTGTTGATTCTGATAGCCATGACCATGACATGTCTGACACAGAAAAGCAAATCTTGGCTACAAACCCTATTATGGAGGCTTTCGGTAACGCTAAGACTACGAGAAACGATAACTCTTCTCGTTTCGGAAAATATTTAGAGATCTTATTTGATGACAAAGTTGTGATCATCGGTGCTAAGGTGAGAACCTATCTGCTAGAACGTTCGAGGCTTGTGTTCCAACCAACGACAGAGAGAAACTATCACATTTTCTATCAGCTTCTAGCCGGACTGGACCAAGACACAAAAGATAAGCTGAGCCTGACAACTATTGAGGACTTCAACTATGTGAATCAGGGAGGTGTCCCCAAGATCGCGGGTGTCGATGACGCAGAGGAGTTTCAAGAGACCTGTGATTCGCTTGCACTAGTAGGTGTGACTAAGGAGAAACAATTTGAGATATTCAAACTCCTGGCTGCTCTGTTGCATATTGGTAATATTGAAGTCAAGAAGACTAGGAACGATGCCATTCTTTCAGCTGATGAACCTAATCTTCTCAAAGCTTGTGAGCTACTTCAGATTGACCCTACTGCATTTGCGAAATGGATTGTTAAAAAGCAAATCATTACTAGATCCGAGAAAATTGTTTCTAATTTGAACCACCAGCAAGCTTTAGTTGCTAGAGACTCCGTTGCCAAATATATCTACTCTGCTTTATTCGATTGGCTAGTTGACTTCATCAATGCTGACTTATGTTCACCTGAGCTGGAATCGCAAATCAAGACTTTCATTGGTGTCCTGGATATATACGGTTTTGAGCACTTTGAGAAGAATTCGTTCGAGCAGTTCTGTATCAACTATGCCAACGAGAAGCTACAGCAGGAGTTTACCCAGCATGTCTTCAAGTTGGAGCAGGAGGAGTACGTGAAGGAGGAAATTGAGTGGTCTTTCATAGAGTTTGCCGACAATCAACCATGTATCAATGTGATTGAGAACAGAATGGGTATTTTGGCGTTATTGGACGAAGAATCTCGTTTGCCTTCGGGCTCTGAGGAGTCTTGGACAGAGAAGATGTACCAAAGTTTAGCCAAGGGTCCGCATGAAAAAGTTTTCAAAAAGCCCAGGTTTGGGAAAGACAAGTTCATCGTGGCTCATTATGCATTAGACGTTGAGTACTCATCTGAAGGGTTCCTTGACAAGAACAGGGACACAGTGAGCGACGGCCACTTGGAAGTGTTGAAGGCCACCACCAACGAAATGCTTTCAGAAGTGCTTGCTGCAGTTGAGAAGACCGCTGAAAAACTTGCTTCTGAGCAAGCCGCTGCTGCTGCTGCTCGTCCTGGCAAGAAGATAGCTAGGAAGCCTACATTAGGTTCCATCTTCAAGTTATCTCTGATAGAGTTAATGAGTACAATTAATTCCACCAATGCGCATTATATCAGGTGTATCAAGCCCAACGAGGAAAAGAAAGCTTGGGAGTTTGATCCCGTGATGGTCCTGTCTCAGCTCAGAGCATGTGGTGTGTTAGAAACGATTAAGATTTCGTGTGCTGGATTCCCCTCCCGGTCTACTTACCCTGAGTTTGTAGTCAACTTTGCCGTGCTTTTACACTCGAGCGAGCGTGAAAAGTTCTTGAAGAGCACCGATACGGAGAATGATGCTAAAGAGCTGACCAAGAAGATTTTAAAAGAGACTGTTGACGATCCTTTCAAGTACCAGACGGGTAAAACAAAGATCTTTTTTAAGGCTGGAATTTTGGCTCATCTAGAGAAATTACGTTTTAGGAAGATCAACCAGTCTGCAATTGTATTGCAGAAACACTTAAGAGCCCACCATGGCCAGGTTGAGTACGCTTCAATTAGAGACTCACTGATCAGGGTACAGGCATTGTTCAAGGGCTACCTGACTCGTGATAAGATCAGGAGAGAGCGCGAGGCAAAATCGGCTACCCTGATCCAGTCGCTAGCGAGAGCGTACAAAGTACGGAAAGAATTTGTCTCTGTCCTCAAGTCGACAGTTGCGCTACAGGCATTGATTCGTGGACATGAATTACGGATTAATCTTCTTAGGAAGCACCGCGAAGGAGCTGCTCTTACCATTCAACGTGTCTTTAGAGGCTACAATGTCAGAAAGAATTACAAAAGGAAGATATGGGCGATTGTTTACGTGCAGTCCTGCTTCCGTCGCCAGGTTGCTAGCAAAGAATTTAAGCAGTTGAAGGTGGAAGCCAAATCCGTGAACCGCATGAAAGAGGTTCAGTACAGTTTAGAGAACAAGGTGATCACATTGACGGAGTCATTGAAAGGCAAGGTAGAAGAAAACACCGGACTTGTAGCACAACTCGAGAAGCTTCAACTGCTCTTGAAAGAGTCCCAGGAGAACCACGAATCAGCGAGGTCTCGTGAGCAAGAGTTGAGCGGTAAGTTTGACGCTACAGTAGAAGAGCATGTCGCCACGATAACTGAATTGAAGAACGAGATTGCTAAACATAAGCAAGAGTATGACTCCGCGAAGGCAAAGATAGATGAGCTCACAAAGCAGCAATCCGACTTGAAGAAGGAGCTGCTGGAGAACGTGGAACAATTAAAGAATGCAAAACTGGAATTGGATGATAGCAATAAGGAGAAAGATACCTTAAATGGGTCGATCTTGTCTCTGAAGCAGCAGTTGGTGGAGCTGCAAAAGCAGCTGTCTACTTTGAGGGCTAATGGCTCAGTTGGCGGAGCAAGTAACGCGGCCATCCGGAGCCGGAGCGGAGTCACTAACAGGTTTTCTGCAGACGGCGTCGGGCATTGGAACGGTGCAGATAGAGACATTAGACCTGCATCTGTTATTGCTATTTCAAGCACTGAAGAGCTTGATTTAGATGCCGTAAACAACGAGTTGTGGAAGCTATTGACTGACTCAAAGCCACTGCATAAGGAGGTAGTGGGCGGTTTGTTGAAGGGACTTGAGATACCTCCTGCCACAGTTGCTTCTCAGCTGACCAAAAAAGAGGTTTTGTTCCCCAGTCGAATTATCATTATCATTCTCAGTGATATGTGGAGGCTCGGATTAACAAGCGAGTCGGAACATTTCCTTGGAGACGTACTCTCAGTGATTCAGGAGATTGTGTCCAACTTGAAGGATGATAACGTTGTACTCCACGGCGCATTCTGGCTTACAAACGTACACGAGTTGTACTCTTTTGTCGCGTACGCGCAGTCTACAATAGTGGCTAATGTGTCACTCAGCAACGAGATGAGTGCTGCAGAGTACGATGAGTACCTGAAGCTAGTTGCTGTGGTGAAAGAAGATTTCGAATCGTTGTCTTACAACATCTATAACATGTGGATGAAAAAGCTACAAAAAGGGCTGGAGAAGAAATGTATCTCGGCGCTAGTACTGGCCCAGTCGTTGCCAGGTTTTGCTTCTGAAGGACCTGCTTTCGTCACCAAGGTCTTTCAGTCAACGCCTCAGTTCAAGATGGATGACGTGCTTACTGCACTGAACGAGATATATTGGGCCATGAAAGGTTACTTTATTGAGAAGGAGGTGATTGAGGAGACTTTTTCATCTATCTTCAAGTTCATTGATGCCGCCTGTTTCAACGACCTTATCACCAGACGTAATTACCTCACATGGAAACGTGGGTTGCAGCTGAACTACAACGTAACGCGATTTGAAGAATGGTGTAAGATCCACGAGCTGCCGAACGTGTCAAGCTGCTTGATCCACGTGTTCCAAGTGTCTAAGCTTCTACAGCTGAGGAAGAACACCGCTGAGGACATTGAGATTATCTTTGAGATATGCTATGCTCTGAAACCAGTACAGATCCAAAAAATTATGGCACAATATGCTACAGCTGACTACGAGATTCCTATGAACCCAGACGTGATATCTTTGCTTGCTAAGAAGGTGAAGGAATCTGGAGGTTCAAACGACGTGTATGTGAAGTGGAATCCTTCGAATCACATTGATGATCCTTTCAGAACAGTAGAGCTAAGACCATTTAACAAGGTTGAGGCGTATGTTCCTGCTTGGCTCAACGTGCCTATGATCAGAACGATTGTTGAGCTGGTCACGAAATTCGCAACTGCTCAGGAGGAAAACTACATGAACGAGTCTACAGGGGCTGCTCAGGAAGATAAAGCCGGTAAAAGTACTAATGAGAATCTCGGTGATGCGAGTGTAGCTAATGAGAATGCAGATGCTAGTATGGCTAACCAAAAGAGTGAAGCAGCAGCCAGCTAGGAGTTTAATGCAAAGGTTCAGCTAACGCAACGGCAATAATGCGAATCTCGCGCCAACTCAGCAGCTGGCGCTACCGCTCTGTACATATCTCTATCTTATCTAGATTAACTCACTACAAACTACACGCGTTACACAGATACTTAGTTACTAAAGTGCACAGCGATGGGCACAATTATCACAATCAGTACAATCAATATAACTAGCGCAAGACAGAGCTTTAGCTTCAGGTTCTTCTTCCACATGTCCTTCCTGACCTGGTTGGCGCTCTTGTTGAACATCTTGGCGTTATTTGACAGGTCGTTGGCACGTGTATCAATGTCATCGAGCATCTCTCCACGCTGGTTGATTGCCTCGATGTTGTTACGCATTATACCCGCGGTCTCTTGCAGCGAGTTCTGCAAGTTTGTCAAGTTCTTATTGCTGGGCTCTTCGTGAGCCTGAGCCTCTCCGGCAGCGGCATCCGCAAAGGGGTTGTAAGGGTCGTAAGCTGTTGCTCCTGACATTGTTGTGGTTGCTTTGGATCGTTATTTCAACTTTGAGTAGAAAACTTGACTGGCGGTTCGTCAACGATTAGCTCTCAGCTTGCAAGAAGTTGATTAGTTCTGATGGCGATCACTTCCGGGTTATGAGGGATTGTAGCAGAGTGGGGGCAATTAGATTGTGGGGCCTGGTTCTTCAACAGTGGGTGTAAATCTATGGGCAGATTATAACACTTGATTGATTCGTCTTTTCAAAGCCTTTAAAGTATTGCCTACTGAGTATATCGCACCGCTTGACTCGTGACAGGTGTGTATCAGCGCAGATTGCACGCGAAGAAGGGTTACTGTTTCTGCACAAATGAGAGAGGCTGTCATGAGTGGTGTGGGGATGTACTTTTTTTGTTAGTACTCAGTACATCCCTACACCGCACTAAGAAGTGCTTGACAGATCTGAGCACATTTAATTGGTGGATCTACTAGAACAAGCAGTTAGCCAGTATAACGTACAACGTTTCAGAAATATGGCGTCACAAAACTATCCGTCCTCGTTTGACGAGGAAATGAAGCTTGAAGAGTATGTATGGGATGAAGGCTAGAGTTGGTCGCTCTAGTTGGTTATCGCTAGCTGTAGCTGCTTTCCTTGTTTGATATAGCACTTGAGCTCTGCTATTAAATGTTAGGTCTATGGACATGGCTATGCTAGTTGTGGCTTTGTGGTGTCACATCTACCCGTTTTGGCTATTTGTTGTAACATCAACGAAGGTTCTAGCTACCTCGAGTGAACAGTGGTTGTACTACTGTTAACCAGAGCTCGTTTCAATCTGCAAATACTAACATCAGCAGCATGTCCGTTCTTGAGAAAATTCAGTACCGCTGTAAGCAGCAGCCGCTTGTGCCCCTTGGATGTGTCGCTACCACGCTGGCAGTGATTATGGCAGGTAAGAATGTGAAATCGGGAAACGCAAGAAACGCGCAGTACTGGTTTAGGTGGAGAGTGGGACTTCAGGCATTTACCCTGGTCGCCATTGTGGGTGGATCATTCTACTTTGACGACTACATCAAGAACAAGAAGTCGCTGGAGGAAATTGCTTTGGAGAAGGCTAAGCTGAGAGAGCGTATGTGGATTGAAGAACTGGAAAGAAGAGACGACGAGATGAAGGAACGTAAGCGCAGGGCAGAACTGGCGAGAAAAGTGCTCGAATCCGGTGAGCCTAGCGATTTGGCGGGCAAGCTGGCCGCCAAAGGTGTGGACTTCAGCAATGTTGGTGAGGCTGATGCGGCCAAAAAGGATGCCGTCAATGTAGCTGAGCGTCCTGGACAGCCTGAGGGTGGCGAAGTTGAAAAGGCTTAGGAAGCCGGTAGGGTTGACGCAGCTGGAAGGGCTGCAAAGAACAGCCAGTCACCAGACGAGTGACAATATGTACATAATGTTTACGAATATGCTTATTGATGAATGCTTGCAATTGAAGTACTTGAGTGACAGAGATCGGTTGAAACTTGGCAGAGTGTAGACAACATAGTGAAAGATTATATAGAGCTAGATGCCATGTCAAAACGGTTTGCCAAATACTTTGTTGTGGTCTGAGTAATCTGGTGCTAAGCTGTCTCTGGACAAGCTGCCTGCTTTATTATAAAGGATGTCGCTGGTGTAAGGTGTGCATTTTTCACTGCCTGAGTATCGCTCATATTCATCTTAGAAAGGCTACAATAGTCAAGACTATCACTTCACTGCCATCGTACGGCTCCCTCCTCTATCGATGAGAGTCGCTATTCGCAGACTCTGCTCATCAGCAGCAAAATCTGCTGCTTCAATCTCTACAAATGCATCTGCCTCGACGGCTAATCTTTCGATAGCCACTAAGCAGCAGCTCTATATGATCGATTCACACTCGCCTGGCTCTGTTTTCTTCTTGCCACATGGCACCCGTATATTCAACAAGCTGATTCAGTTTATGAAACTGCAGCAGGAGAAGCAGAAGTTTACCGAAGTGATCACTCCTCTCATATATAAAAAAGACCTCTGGGAAACCAGTGGACACTGGGAAAATTACCAGGAGGATATGTTCAAAGTGGAAGGTAACGTGCTCGATGAAGAGGAGAAACTAAACAACACGGTGTATGGGCTTAAGCCAATGAACTGCCCCGGCCATTGCCTTGTGTTTAAAAGGTTCGTAAGGTCTCATAATGAATTACCCATCAGGCTCAGTGACTTTTCTAGTCTTCACAGAAATGAAAGTAGCGGAGCTCTGACTGGGCTCACGCGGGTGAGGCGATTCCATCAAGATGATGGCCACATTTTCTGCACACAAGGCCAGGTTGGTGATGAGATATCCAAAACTTTGAAGCTGGTTAAGCTTTGCTATACGACATTTGGGTTTGACAGTTATAAGATGGTGCTGTCTACACGGCCTGAGAGCCATATCGGTACTGTGGAGGACTGGGACAAAGCCGAGTTGCAGCTCAAGGAGGTTTTGGATGATGTTTCGCCTGGAAAATGGGATATTCGTGAAGGAGATGGCGCCTTTTACGGCCCCAAGATTGACATTTTACTGCAAGACAATTTTGGCAAACAGCACCAGGTAGCGACGATCCAGTTAGATTTTCAACTGCCGCAGCGGTTTGACTTACAGTACCAGTCGGAAACTGGCGAACTCAGGACGCCAATTATGATCCATCGTGCAATCTTTGGCTCTGTTGAGCGGTTTTTGGCACTTCTGATTGACCACTACAATGGGAAATGGCCCTTTTGGCTTAGTCCCCGACAGGCTGTTGTAATCCCCGTCAGCTCTTCACACGCTGGTTATGCTGAGCATGTGCGTGACCAGCTGAGTGGTGAGCTTGTAAATAACGATTTTTCCAAAGCAACTTCTTTGACTGGCCATAGGTTTTACGTGGATGTTGACGAGAGGGCAGAGACGGTTGGGTTGAGAACAAAGGATGCTATACAGAAAGGCTACAATTACATAGTGATCGTAGGGGACAAGGAGGTAGAGAATAGTACTGTCGCCATCAGGCCAGCCGATTCAAGAAAAGTGCAAACCCATACAGTGGAGGAAGCACTTCAGATGTTCAAGGAGAAGGAGAAGGCATATCTCTAGCAAAGGCCTATCCATAGATGCTAAATTCATGTATATACTTACAACTTGAGATATTTGCGCGCCTTGTCTAGACTTTGCGGATCAATAGATGGCAGAAGCTCTGGCTCAAATGCAACACTCACCGGCGGAAGCGGCTGGAGTATGATATTGCCGTATATCGCATGGTCAAATATGTTCTGAGGAAGATAGTCCCCATGTCTCTGAAGGAACCGTGAGCGTGCTGCAAAGTCCTGTTGTTCAATCTCGTCAATTCTATGCCTTACATCGTCTAAAATACGCACAATCTTGTCATTAACGACTCTTCTTCGTTCTGCCTCCAATAGCAGGCTGTAGTATGATGCTATGAAGTTATTGTGACTCTCGATGTACTGTACCACCAACTCACGCAATGACTCTGTCTCTGCCAGGCTTTTCCGCAGCACAGTTGTCGTTGCGTAATAGTCTGACAGATACTGCTGTCTCAATTTAGTTTTGCCAAAGTCCCTTAACCTCACTAGGAAGGACTCAATCTTTACTAGCATCTCTTCTGATACACGCACCACTCCTATAATCTCCTCGCAGTTCTTTATAATGTGGCCAGCATTGCTATTTAGTAGCTGTAACGCAGCGGGCAGCTCAAGTGCATCATCTTTAAGCAGCTGCAGCATCTCCTGCTTCTCAGCGTCCGACACTGCCTCATCTGCGATGACATTCAGAGCCTTAGCGCACTGGTCGAAGTGGTTATTGAGACTCTCTAATACAGCCACAAGATCCAATTCCAGCTCCCCATTAATACTCAAAAGCTGTGCTATACTATCTGCCCCAGACGACAAGCGTAACTCGTGGAACTGAGACAAGAGACTCTTCAGCTCCTTGTTCCAGCCGTCGACGTCCGTCTTCAGTCGTATCAAAAGCGCATCGATCCTATTCTTCCTAATGAGATCCTCATTTTCAAATACTTGTTTCTTCACATCGCCTATCAAATCATTCACAGCGGTGGCAGATATGAAATCACCTAGGAACGTCTCCTTCTTCTGAAGAGACGGCACCACTCTGGTTGACCGTAGCATATTACTCACTTCATCAATCCTGTCTATGCTGTCCAAAGCCTGCGAGTTAATCTGCGTCTTTTCATCTTGAAGTTGCTGCAAATCTAGAACTAAAGAGTCTCGTATCATTTCCAGCAACCGCAGCTGCTGTTGTGTAGCATCAAAGTAGTAGATAAGCTTGGGAAGGTTCTCGTCTCGCTGGGCTAGCTTGTCGTGAGTCAGTCCAAGATACTTATTTGCCTCATTGCAAACGCTTCTTGCTTCGACCAAGTTTTCCTCTGCTTCTGCAAGCCAGTGCCTTACATTTTCTTCTGCCATGCTGTTCAATCTGGATGACTTTTACGATATACAGACCTTCGCCGCTTACCCCATACTTTAGCTCTATCTCTAGCACCCTTACACCTCGTCTGTCGGATACTAATTTCTAATCCTTGCACCTCTAAGATAAGTCCTATTGCCCAATCGGGCAAGTCATAAACATGGCTCGCATCCACAAATTCTCAGCCTGAGCCCAACTTTTACTAGGCAGTCTCTGCGAGGGCATAGCTGGCTTAGAGGTTTTCTTGTTAGCTGTCATTTACTTCCTGAGCGCTTAGTCGGAGAGTGAGCTGCCGCTCTTAAAGTAACATATACAAACAGAGCTCGACAATGTCCTTTTTACAGGAAGTGTAAGTGCGATTTTGATTCTTTTTGACCGGCCTTTAATGGCGCTACTTTTGGCCCTATGTACTAACAGTCTACCCCCATAGTAATCAACACTTTAATGCTTCCAGCATCCCTACAATGCGCTCGAACAGATCGTTTAGACGCAACCATGATGTCACAGGCAGTCCCACAGGCCGTTACCAGCAACAAATGCATCCTCCTTTGCCGCAGATAGAGGCGCTTGGTTACCAGCAGACACCACAACAACAGCAGCAGCAGCGCCAACAACAGGTGGGCAATCACAAAGATATCAGAAACTACGCAGAAGCGACTCTGGGCTCGGGCTCTGCATTGGCCCAGGCTGTGAAGCTTCCCAGAGACGAGGATCTCAACGAGTGGCTCGCAGTGCATGTTGTTGACTTTTACAACCAGATCAACATGTTATACGGAACAATCACCGAGTTTTGCTCGCCTATAACATGTCCACGTATGATAGCAACACAGGAATATGAGTACCTATGGCAGGATCCCAACAACAAGCAGAGCAAACACCCACAGCCCATCAGTGCACCAGGATACGTAGAAGCCCTGATGGTATGGATCCAAGGATTTTTTGACGATGACTGTGTCTTCCCTACAAAGATGGGCGTGCCTTTCCCGCCCAAGTTTGATGTGCTCGTCAAGACAATTATGAAGCGACTTTTTAGGGTCTATGCGCATATATACTGCCACCATTTTGACGAGATCACAGAGCTGGGGCTACAGACACATTTGAACACCTCTTTGAAGCATTTTGTGCTGTTCTGCCGGGAGTTCAATCTTCTATCGGTAAAGGACTACGGTCCGTTGGACGAGCTGGTAGCGAGGATGCTGGCAGACGATGTGGATAATAAGTTATAGACAAATGTGTAACTGGTATTAATGTATTTTATGTGAGCGGACGTTCCGAGGCTTTGACTCCTGTAAGGGGCAATGGTATTACTCCGGGAGGGCAATGGCTTTAGCACAGTTGTAGTAACCAGCCATGCCTTGCCGAGCATCATCTTGATATCCGTCGCTCCCACTAACTATCTTCAAACGTCGATCGACGCTAGCAGCAAGTCATCTTACATCCTACATGCAAGGGAGGAGCCGAGTTTGCAAACCACCTGAACATCACTTGCATCATCTCCACGCATTCTCCCTGTCTTCATTGCGACTTCCAGATACCCATCATGACGTCATACTCTCCTCAGAGTAGCTCAGATGCTCTGGAAAACTCGCTAAGGCCATACCGAAGCAGGCTCGAGTTTGACCTCAATTATCCCATATCCTACAGGCCCCACGTAGGAATAGTTGACAACACCACAAACCAAACAATTTCTGCCAGCCTACCTTTTGTCTCACAATCAAGAATGGCATCTGGTTCATCCCGTACTGCATCAAAGATTATCCGCCCATTGGTGTCGCAATCTGTGGGCTCCCGTGTATCCTATAGAAAGAACGTCTATTCAGATCTCGAGTTTAGAGAGTATTTCGACCTGGCAAACCTGAAGCAGCTATTGGTATCGCTCCTCAACTCGTTTACTGCCAATTATCTGAAGTTGCTCGTATCACAGCCTTTTGAGATTGCTCGCATCTTGCTGCAAGTGGGTTCCTTCCAGGACAAATCCAGACCGAAGAAGAAAGTGGCTAATTTGTCTACAGCGGTGTACTCTTCCGACTCCGACTCGGATAGCGATGATGATGCACGCTTCTTCCAGAATGAAGAGTCGCAAATCTTGGAAGATCAGAGTCAAAGCCGGTTACAGGTGCCTCAGCAAGCTTCCCGCCAATTGTCACCTGATCAGCCTGACATCGTAAAAACGCCCAAGAAATTGCGGTCCTCTTCCATCCAACGCTCGCCTTCTGTCTTCAAACATGAGGAGCCTGCCTTGGCCGAGTCCAGAAATCCTGTAGACCTCAAAATATCCCCCGTATCGCTCCACACGCTCGACGTCATCTCTGCTCTTATATCTAAGGAAGGACCTAAGGGCATTTTGAAAGCAGTCAACACGTCCTTTCTTTTAAATACCCTACAATACACTCTTGAGTCGTGGATCAGTGGAGTGATTTCCGGCATCTGTGGGATTCCTGACCCGCTTTTTGTGGACCTGATTCACTCGCCCAACGCCAATCTAAGCCTCGCGCTCAGTGTGTGTAGCAACGTGGTCACAAGTTTCATTTTGCTGCCTCTCTCGCTGATCCGCATGAAGTTCATAATAGCCAACTCTCACAAGGGTATTCGGTCGTTCAGAGAGATTCTTTGGAACCTCCCACGCAACTACATTGCCACGCCACCTGGAGATCTGGTGATTCCTTCCGTCCTAAGCAATTTAGTCAAGAGTCTTACTTTCCACTACCCTAACTATCTCCTACAAAGTACACTCCAGCTAAGCAAGCACAGTGCCCCCGTAGTGTACAGCTCGCTTTCTCTGATGCTGCAAATACTCGGTTTGCTTATACGACTGCCCTTTGAGACTTTGCTAAACAGGGCAGAGGTGCATTATCTGCTTGGGTCAGCGCCTCCAGCTTTGCGTGTGAGGCAGGATGAGCTGTGTGTAAGAGTGGGTGGTTATTGGGGCTACTTGTCCACACTCTACTATATCTACATTGGAGCTAAGCCTACTGCGTATAAGGACGATATTGTGCTAGAGGTAGAAGACAAATACGAGATGAACCGCGGTCTTGAAGGTCTGTTCCGTGGCTGGAGAATCGGTACAATTCAAATTCTTAGTAAATTCTGTCTTGAACTGTTGGATAGCAGTGGACTGAATGTTGATGAGGAAAGGTTTTGAAGGCTGTCAAGTATGTTTTGAACAGTGACGAAGTTGCATGTGATCTGGCCTTCTGCGTGACGATTACATTGGATTTCCTACACTATTTAATTCTCCAAAGGCCCATTGAAGCACTCAAAACAAGCTGTCCAAAGTTACCTATTACGTGTTGTACATATAATTGCACCCAGTGCATGCTAATGAAGTTACAAAATTTGATCTATAGATTCCCATTAAGCTAATTGTCATTGCTTCTTTCCCTCTTTGACTCGCCCAACTCTATCAACATTTCTCCCAGCTTCACTTCCAAATCTCCCGGCTTATCAACAAATTCGCCACGTACTTTCAGCTGCCATATCTTGTTCAGACAGCCAATTAGATCGCCAGTGAGATTCTTGTTGAGCCACCTCCTCACCTCTGACCCGTCAATCACCTCTTCAGGCGGTATGTCAACCGTGGGTAGCTGTGGACGCGTTTCACTGTGGCCGTGATTGTGACTGTGGTCATGGCTGTGGTTGTGACTATGGCTGTGAGTGGAGTGATCATGTGACCCGTACGCAGAGCTGCTAGTCGCATTGTTCACAATTGGTGTTGTAGTACCGCTTCCCTTTTCCTTTTTGATAAATGTGCCTGCGCTGACCAACTCCCCTGGGTTGGTATGATCCTCCTTCAGGTCTTTCTCTCGCTTTGGCCCGCTAGCATCTGTATTCGCTTCTCCTTGTAGTAACTCCACCGCTTGCACGATGGGCTCTGGAACTGGTGTTGGTGACTCTGTTTTTGCCTTCTTCAGTATTGGTTCTTCTCCCTCTGACATTGCGTGTTGAGTTGGTGCCCGTTGAAATATGCCCATGGAAAAAAGTGGATTTTATCTATGTGAAATATAAGTACTCAATTTTGTCGCACGAAATTAATTTCGTTGTGTTACTTAGGTGTCTTTACCTGTGAATTACATCGTCAGTTGCCTTCCGTGCTACTTGACTGTCACCTCAATGGCAGTCTCTGTATCGGTCCTATTTGATTTGTTCAATTACCGTTTCCTCGCATTCCAAATTCATCGCGTTTATCATTAACACTATTAAACATTATTAAAAATGGATTACACCATAGATTTACGAAAAGGAAAGAATAAGACAATCATAGATGAGCCAAAAAAGGTCTTGAGTGATCAGTCGAGGGCGCTACAACTTCGTGTTGAGAGACTAACAAAGTAGTTTTAAACGACCTGTAAATGAGCATGCAAATGAGAAAGGCTCTCTACCAGTCACCAGCACATCAATTCCTCTTTCTCCTAATTATCACACCCCCTTACCTGTCAAACGCTGTCGGTTTGATTCTCATTGCCTACAGCTCACTGATGAAAGTCGCCTCATTATAGCCATACCCCTCTTCATCGGCACGGGCCTCCCCGTCCACCTTGATGCTCAGGTGCATCTTGTTGCTAAACTGGTAAATGTATGGCTTAGCGCCGGCAACGCCGCTCACGATATTCTTCACAAACTGAGGAATCTCTGCCATCACATCAACACGCTCTGACAACTTTACCAAATCGCCCGTAACAACTGTCTCAACCAGCTTACCCTCCTCGTTCTCTCCAGACAACACAAATTCAATCTTTGTGGGTACAGGCCAGCCCACCTCGTCTACTTTGGGCTCCAGGTGGTTCGTAGTGTTGTGAGTCGAGCAACTTATAAGGTTACCATGTTCGTTAGTGACTATTGCTACGTTCACCTTAGTTTTGGCATAACTAGCAGGAGTAGTGAACTCCATCACCACGACAGAGTACTTGGGGGACTGGTAATTCAAAAAGTTCCAAGAGGCAGCAGCATGGTGAGGCTTCAGCCCTTGCAAGGCCATCACGTACATCGAGATTCCATTGATAGAAACAACCTGTGCACCCTCTGGCGTTGGCTTGGTGATGTCGGTGCCGGTCGCATCGTGAGAGTTGCTATTGACTGAAGTTTCAACGTTGTCTTCATACACCTTCCCCTTCTCGCCCAGAGTAATGGTACCCACTACCTCACACCTGGGCCAAAAGACGTGTCTCATCGTGCCCCATGGCTCCTCCAAATTGTCACCATAGTAAGTGGTTCCATCTTTGCCAAACTTGACACCTTCACCCAACCTCTTGATGCTTATATCAACGTAGCTCTCTGGGGTGACATAACTCTGGATCCTGTACGTTTTTGTTTCTGGATCAAGTTCAATTCTGAGGTCCTGGGCATAAAAGTTGGTACCATCGATGCGAAAGTCCTCAAGCTTGGTACTGGTCCAAGTATAGTCCTCAGGCGTAGCCTTGTTGAAGATCTTGAAGGTGAACTGCGCGGTAGTGTGGAGGCCAACAACGTTGGAGTGAATCACCTGAGCAAACCCAAAATAGACGGTGTCATTGAAGTAAAATGTTTGTGTTTCCACGTTTGTGTGGTTGGGAGACAGCCATTTTAAATCTTCAGTCTGCAAGGGCTGGTACACTTTCTCGCCCTCTTTAATGCTCTCAAACACCGGGTGAATGTACTCGGGCCCGTACTCAGGCTCCGCAGTGCCAACCACCGATGATAATACACCTTGTGCAAGCTTCCACATGGTGCTGTACTAGTTAGGAATACGTAAT
Organism: Wenyingozyma naganishii; assembly: GCA_003706235.2. NCBI lineage: Eukaryota > Fungi > Ascomycota > Pichiomycetes > Pichiales > Pichiaceae > Wenyingozyma > Wenyingozyma naganishii. The sequence goes on along the minus strand of PPKS02000004.1, from coordinate 14,028 downwards.
GAATGGAAGCAGAGGCAGTAAGGGTTGTCGCCCGTTTGTAAAGCAAAAAAAAAAACATAAAAAATCAGCGCCATAACAAAACAAACCGTTTTGCTTTCTGTGCAGGCTTGCGTCGATCGGCGCATCCGAGTGAGCTGATATAGCTTGCTAGGGTGTGAATGATGACGGCGGCTTAGCAGAAGGCAAGTTGTACCGGTCACAGGCTTTGCGACGGGGCCCAACGGCCCAATTGAGGGGACCGAAATAGTGGCCGCAGCCTCACTAAGTGACTAAACTTGTGCTGTGTAATTATGTAACATGTATGTCTAAACGAGGTAAGCCGATTAATTTAGCGACCAGTTTAGAAAGGACAAATGCTGATGGTTCTATAATCACCTAAACACCGAATGCTTTAGCCTTCGCAAAACAGCAGTTTTACCACTTTATCATTTGACCATCCCTATTCGAACTTGTAGCCGACTCTGCTAAGCGTATCCAATTTCTTCCACAATAGCTTCGCTCACAGTACTAATACATAAATAGAATTAATTAAGCTTCTCTTCTTCGGAATCATACTCAGATGTGCTCTCGCCATCTTCCTCGTCAATTTCGTCGTCTTCCTCTTCGTCTGCGTAGAATAGCGAGGCGTCAAAATAGAGCGAAGGATCCAGCGCAGAGATGTCACACGAGGTAGCTTCACCATCGAGAATAAGCTCTGCCATTAGCAATCCGGTAGCTGGTGCATTGTTGATACCCCAACACGAATGGCCAGAGGCCAAGTACAGGCTTTCCACATTCGTCTCACCAATCAGAGGACCAGAACTTGAGGGAACATCTAATACAGGGAGATAGCATGCCTGTCTCTTCAATACCTTACCATTACTGAGATTGGACGACAATTTGGAGACATTCTTGAACAGCTCATCACATTTCTCTGTAACCACTTCGACATCGTCAGTAGTTTCTGGGATTGGCACGCTGGAATCGCCCTCACCACACACATACACCTCGTCTTTACGCGCATACAACTCGGGTGACACGAATTTCTTGTTGTTGAGCTTCAGTTCGGTGAAAATCGCGTAGGGAGAAACTTCTTCGATGTTCTGCGGCTGGATGGTAATGGAATGGGCCCTCAGACCGGATATTGGACAGTCCGGAAGCAACTTTGACGCCCATGGGCCAATCGTCAATATGCACTTGTCTCCAAAAAGCTGTATCTTTTCCGGGTCAGCACCATTGCCATTTGCTGGTGCCCCTCTGACTGAAGAGGGAGTATAAACAACACCTTTGCATTCACCCGATTCCTCGTCCATGATGATGTCCTCAACTTTGCCCAACAGTAACTCAACAGCCTCCGATTGTATGCACTGTCTCAGTATAAACGTCGTGAACTGGTAAGGGTGCACCTGAGCAGTAGTACTCTCATTACCCAAATGGTTCCACTCGCTGATTATGTGCTTGTTGATCCAGTTCAAGTTCTCTGGAAGTAGTGGATCCATAGATGAGGAGCTACTTTCAATCTTGATACTGTTCTTCTTTATTGTGGTGGATCTACCCATGGGCCTGCTGTCTATGTGGCTGCTGTGGCTGTTGGTGCTGTTCACGCTAGTAGCCTTTGCGGTTGCTGCTGTCTCATTGGGGTGCGCGTTCTCCCTGGCACTATTGTCAGAATAGCTCGTATTAGTGGAGTTAAGCTCAGAATTCTCTGTAGAGTTATCGCTCATACTGTTAACCTTCTTCTCACTAATGTCGCCCTCTACGCTGATAGTAGTGAGGCGTCTGTAGCCCCACTCTTGTTCTCCATTATACTCATCGGACAAATCCTGGTGCAACTGGAAACTGAGGGGAACAATTTGCTGTGGGAATGCCCATAGCGCTAGCAACCCACCTGCTTTGCCACTCGCTCCTCCGGCCACTCTCTTGCTCTCCAAGATCGTAATGTAGTAGCGACGGGGGTCAAATTTTGGGTGCTTTATAAGGTAGTAAGCCGTGCAAACACCGATAATGCCTGCTCCGACAATGATAATGTGAGTCTTTCCCTCATGCTTTCCTGAGGAATACGACGAGTAAGTCAACACCTCAGCCTGGGAATCCATTGTGTTGGGCCAGCCAGAAGAATGGAGTTGTGGCGTCGTGTTAGAGAAGGTGTTAAACGTTGATAGCTAGGAGGATAAAGTGGTCCGGCAATTTTGTTTGCAGAGTCAGCAGTTCCCCAAATTAGTCGTCCAACTGAGAATCACTAGTTCCTTACACGCTATCACTGATATTGACACTGATATTGACACTGATATTCACGCTGAACTCGTACCTTTCGTCACCGTGGCGAAAGAGCTTTTGGCGTTTCAAAAAGTTGTATGACTTTTTTTTCACTTGCGTTACTCGAACGTTAAGAAACGAGAGGATAGGGAAACCGGTCCCTACTTGAAATTTCGGTGTGGGGGTGGGTTAGGGCACAAAAAAGATGTATTCCGGGGGGGAAAAACAGTAAACGGAAACTAAAGATTTAGTTGGCGAAGGTAGGATGAGGTACTCCTGTATTGAGAGTAAGCCAGGGAAAAGTCATCGGCTATTTAATTGCCAGAAATTTTAGAAACCAGCTTGCCTTGTCGCCCATTATTTTGTCATTTACGAGAGCGAAGCTCTATTTCTAAGCAGTAGCGTGCCGCCTGCAGCTGAACGACAGGTATTTCTGTGTGGGCTAACGAGTGCGAAGAGATTATATAGAGGCGGACATCGAGTAGTAACACCATCGGTGTTGTGTATTTAGCTATACTTGGCCTAGCCGTAAGCTATATTTACTAGCCTCGGTAGCCCTCTGTAACCTTGCCCCGCTCACCTGGCCTTGCTTCCTGCGCTGTCGTCAACAATAATGCATATTGCTTCTCGCAGGAAATGGAACCACTTTTTCTTCGAAATACTCAGATAGTGAAATGCACGCTGACCTCAGCACTATTTGATTGACCGTTGTAGCTTCAACTATGTCCCATCCGGGTAAGTCTTCGCTTTGGCAAACACCTCGTTCCGACAGCTTATATAATTCTACCTTCCCAAAACGGACGGAACTCCGAACGCGAGCACCCATATTACATAACTTCATTATGGCTCACGTGGGTGAAGCTTGTGTTAAAAAGAACTTCCTAGTATGTAGGTTGAATTTTTCAAAAGTGCATGCAGGGCTCCAAAGGTGTACCCCAGCCTGATAATTATTACTACTGCTTATATATGGTAACGTCCGATCTATGCGTATCTAGTCCCCACATGGCATTTACGACTGTTTTCCCAAATCTTACGCTACCTCTGCAATTTTGGCTGAATAATTGACATGATTTATATGTTCGGTTTATTTTGCTCTCTTTTTGTCCCTTTACTCTAACCGAGGAGATGCATGTTACCCCTTACGCACAGCTGTCCAAACTCCGTAATGTGCAACTTTCGTTGTCCGTCTGCATTGTCCGATATAACTTGCCCACGTTCCTGTATGCAATGAATTCCTAAAGATAATCACCCACCCTGCCACTTACTTTTTCAATATATATATATATATATATATCCAACTCTCAAGTATGTTACAGTTCTTTGAATTGGCTTCCATTCCTATCACGGAAGATCCTAATGCTGTGCGATTTTAGGTCTCTCACTTCTTTGGCCGCTTTAACGTCGGCAATTGCAACTGGCCATGCCGTGAACGTCCCTTCCTTAGACGACTTTAGTTCCCTCCTTGATACCGTCCTTTACCAGTCACAGAGATATACTGACTCGCAGCTCGTTGACATAGGAATTGAGCAACTTTTCTCCATAGGCAACAACACTCAACTGTCAAAATGTGAGAAGTGTATCAGCCGAGTCACCTTCGGTAAGGCTTTGGCATTGTTCAAGCCGGAGCTCATACCACAGATTTGGTCCACCTGGTGCATCACCACTGGATTTTCCAAAACTGACACTTGTCTTACGAACTACGGAAGAAACACTATACACAATTCCTCTGCCGGTACAAACTTTGCTGACATGCTGATGTTGTTTGACCCGACCTCTCTGGATGGTCAGTATTATTGTCATTACAAAGAAAAAGTTTGTGACTTACCGGAAACGCCTAATATTGATATCACCCATCTTATCGGAGAGAAGCTAGATAAGTATAACGTAGCCCCCGAGCCAGGTAATGAAACTATAAATATTTTACATGTCTCTGATTTCCACATTGAACTGGACTACACCATCGGAGCGGAGGCTAACTGCTCCAAATCAATGTGTTGCACTCCACACTCTGAAAATAAACTGCCCTTGCCAAAAGACTATAGCTTTGCCAACCAGCTGAGTGACGACGAAATCGACGGCTATTCCAGCTATGTCGCACGCTACGCTAACAATGGCTCCTACCAGTTGCTCGAGCACCTTGATATCCTATCTGACTCATCTGTCTGGCATCCTGCAACTACTTTCGGCAACTATGAGTGTGACGCTCCGGATATTCTTATCAACAATTCTCTCAAATCTGTTTCAGAGTTTCAACAATCTTTGAACTTATCATTTGAATTTGGAATCTTCACGGGCGACCTTGTCGATCATGACGAAATTGCCTACACTGACTATAACATGACAGTCCTTTCGGAGGAAATCATCTTTAGAGACGTCAAAAACAGATTAGGTAACCTGCCTCTATACTCAGTTTTAGGTAACCACGATACGTTCCCCTATGGTGAACTAGCCCAAGAAAAATATGGCTTCAGAAACATGTTTGACTGGAACGCCCAATTGATGGCTGACTTATGGTCTGAGTACGGCTGGGTCGACTCAGAAACTGCTTCAGAGATAAGAAGGCATTACTCTGGTTTTGCTGTTGATACCAAACAAGGACTGAAAATCATTTCACTCAACTCAAACGCCTGGTACGTAAAAAACCATTACGCGTATATCAACATGGAATCTGACTGGGATTCTTTTGGTCAGTTCCAGTTTTTGATTGACGAGCTGCTGCTTGCAGAAGCCAACGATCAGCGGGTCTGGCTAATCTCCCATATACCTGCCGCTGCAGATTTGCTACCCATCCCTTCTGCTATATTTGGTAAAATTGTTGAAAGGTTCTCGCCATACACCATTGCAGCTATTTTCAACGGACACACCCACCTTGACGAGTTTCAGTTAATGTATAGTAATTCGACCGGAAGTGATAGTGATGTCAAAACGGCTGAAAATGTCTTGAATGTAGCTTGGATTGCCCCTGCTGTTACGCCGTATGTTGAAAACAATCCTGCCTGGAGGTACTACGAAGTCGACAAAAAGACCTTTTCCATAATGAACTCTTTCACTTACTTCACCAAACTCAACGAAACTTTCTACAACTACGGCGATGAACCTGTTTGGGAGCTCGAGTACTCAGCCAGAACAGATTATAACGTCACTTCTGACGAGTGGCCCACATCTGCTCCACTAAACGCTACCTACTGGCATATGGTGTCAGAGAAAATGAACGAGTCTCAGGAATCTATGCAACAGTACGTTGAATACTCCAAGAGATTTTCGCCCTATACTCCAAACTGCCTGGGTGAAAATCCTGACGAATACTGTGACTCTCTGTACTGTTACGTCACCAGTTTCACCCTTGATCAGTATAACAACTGTCTTTCAGCTGCTGGTATTGACAATTAAAAGTCGCGACTCTTGAAGATGGTCTGCTACTGATTGGAGCAAACCTCTCACCTCAAGGATCTTTTTCTATCCTCGTTATAAATATATACAACGTATTACTTTTTCGATTTCAGCTCCTTGATCCTTGTCAATGTTGCCTGTTCCTCATCGTCATCCGAGTCTACTCGCGGTATCACTTTTCCATTCGATTCAACTTCGACGTCGCTGAACTCTGCTGCCTCCTCGTAGTCAGACTCGTTATCCTCATCAATATCCATGCCATTAGAACTTTCTTCTTCATTTGATTCACCCTCCTCATGATCATCATCCTCTAACTCTATGTCACTATCAAGAAGACCAGCATCTTCCAACTCTTCAATATATTCGACCACTTCTTCCTCCTCCTCGTCCATAAACTCGGATCCTTCATTCTCTAACGATAGTATCTCTTTTTTGATTTCCATGCGCTCCGTCAACATCGTTATCCTGCTCTTCAACTCCAATAAACGGTCAAGCGACTTTGCCTTACGTTTCAAAGTACTGGAGAGCACAGACAAATTCGAACTTAAGTTTGGATAGTTAGCAAGGTATCCACCGTGGAAAATCAACACCCACTTCATCCAGTAATTCAAATTAATCTGTCTGTTGCCGTTTCTCGCTATTCTCTCAGCCAGCCTCTCTAAAAGGGGCACAACGTTTACGGTAGCCAGCTTTGCTATCGTATTTCTAATAACGGTTTCATCTTTATTATTCAGCACTGTCTCGAGGAGCGCGTGGTCATTAGACTTTAAGGCTTGGGACAAAACAACTGTCAAAGTAACGGAGTTCAATTTTTTCTTGTTCGTATTGGTTTGCGTATGTTCTTTCAGTGAATCGAGCCTCTCACTGAAGCTCATTGGCTCGTCGTCTTCGTCATCTGAGCGATTATTTAAGTCCCTGAAGTTGTCACCTGTGGATATGATAGCATGCGCCTCATTGTAGTGTTTCGAAGATGAGATGTCCTGTCCGTGCTTGGAATGTTGAGTTATTTTGAGATTAGGCTTCTGCTTTACCAAGCTTACGTCATCTTTCAGGCTATATAAATGCTCAGAGTTCTCGTTCGTTGTCCACCATTCTAGGCTGTCAAATAATGGGATGCTGGATTCCTCGAGCCAAGTAATAGTCAAGTGTTTTTGCGTCAAGGTAACATTCTGGATGTGCACAGATTCGCTTATGCGGCTCTCTGTTACAGGCCTTGTCAGAGACAGCTTCATTGAGCTGGTCTTCGACTTTGCGCTGGCTCTCTTTTTGCGCTTGAACTGTGCAGACCCTGAAGTTTCAGCCTTCAATTCTGCTTCCGCCTTGAAAGGGTCGTTGAATACCTCAACCACGCCATTTTCCGTCACAGCAGCAAGTACACTCATTCCTTGTGTATTCTTGGCATAGGTTATGGAGACAACAGGGCTCTCGGCGACAAACACGCTGAGAGAAGTGTTCTTTTCAATGGATATGCAGTTAATAAAGCGATCGCCCTGAGCACAGGTGAACACGCAGCCGTCTTCAGCAGGCACAATGCAATTAATTGGTGAGATATGACCGGGGAAGTTTTTCATGGAGTGCTCGTAGTCCAGTGGGTCTACGAGCAGCAGAGAGTGAGATCCAAGCAATAGCTGTGGTTTGGCGTCATAGAGCACAGACGCCAAAGTAGTGTAGGAGGCATCCTCATTAACTGGCTCAAATGTCTTTGTGATGGACCAAGCATCAGTATCCCACTCAGAAACATTTCCCTGTACATCAGCGTTAAAACAGCTGTTGCTATAAGGCGAATAGTGCAAAGCGGTAGATGGAGAATGGTTGTAGTTCGCAAGAGTATGAAGTATCTCGTTACTAGTAGGCGAGTATATTGATGTAGATCCATTCTCTAGTGCAACAGCAACGAGTTGGTCTTCAAGCGACGCATCACTCTTGCTGCTCTTGTTGTTATTACTCTGTATATGCGTCGACAGCGGTAGCCAGGATAAGTCTCTCACTTTTCCTAGTTTACCTAGCGGATAGACAGAGGCGACACCATCGCTAGACACTGCTTGCACTCGTAAAGTGTGAGAGTCCAGCGATACTACCACTGTCGCTAGAAACTGGCCCGAAGGATCGAACCGCGAAATAACCAACGGTTGTTCTGACATAATGGTAGATCTAGCTGGGCAGTTATGCTATTACGATCCTACCAAAAGGCCTTGTTCAAAAATTTTTATAGAGAAAAAAATAATTATGGCAGTGCATTTGGTAAGGGTGAAAAATTGAAACTGAGGAGAAAACTGAGAGACCCACGAGCTAGAGTCGATCGACGCAAGAATCACGTTGAGCCTCCCTACTTCTTTTCACCCACACGCCTCTCCTAATATTGTTTAGTATCTCCGTGTGCACTCAACCAAGCCTAAACGATTGATAGCAACACCCGCACCCTACACAGAATGTCGGATGGAGCCTCGCCAGGGCAGGATGACATCTCGCTGCCCAAAGCGACGGTCCAGAAGATTATCTCGGAGATTTTACCAAGCGAGTTTACCTTTACCAAAGAAGCAAGAGAAGCACTAATTGAGTGTTGCATAGAGTTCCTCATGATTTTGTCTACGGAGTCGAACGATATCGCAGACAAGGAGCTAAAGAAGACAATTTCTACTGATCACGTGCTCAAGGCCGTTACAGAGCTGGGGTTCGGCGACTACGTACCCCAGTTGCAAAAAGTGCTGGAAGAGTTCAAAGAGACAACAAAGATAAAAGAAACCAAGAATAATAAGTTCCAGAACAGTGGGCTCTCAGAAGAGGAGCTTTTGAGGCAACAGGAGGAATTGTTCAGGGCAAGTAGGAACAAGTTGCACCAGAACGCTCCCGTCAAGCAGGAGGAGTGAATCCAATGTAGTGCTGGTATATCTATGTATAGTAGTTTAAGAAAGTTGCGAATGATTGGCAAACGCATGGTTCATTTAGTGTAGTAAAAACAGTAAGTATGTGGATTCGCCGCATTATATGCTTATTGCGTTTCCGGAGGACCTGATCAAGGCCTTAGTCTACTTTTAGGTATACAAAGGGCATGCAGTAGCGAACAAGCGACGCTCGTTACTCTAGGGTCCTACATTACTTTCAAGGTCATACTCGGTAGCCACCCCATGAGATTACTATGGTCTCTCAAGATAGTTAGTCTTCTGTCCAAGTTAACTTTTAGGCAATATTGTTTATTAATTTTGTAATTTCATTGTACCGTTATATCGTACCGTCTTTATCATAATCTACTAACTCTCCGTCCTCCATAGGGACTAAAAGATCACTATCACTGCTTCAAAAACTCACTAAACTGGTCCCTTCTTGCAGCCGGTATTACGTTCAGCAACCTCTTTTGTTCTCTAGCGAAAAACTTCTTGAACTCGTCCGTTACGTTGAACGAGTCAATCACTGTATCCTTAGTGATCTCGTTGAACTCAGGGTCGTCCACATCATACTCGCTAATCAAGTTACCAGCAGCATCGTACTGCGGGCCTTCAATATCCTGCTTCATCAACCTCAGTCTCTTCTCCATGGCCTGTGGCAGCGAGTCAAACAGAGTGATCAAACGTTTTAGCAGTTCGTCGCAATGGCCGGCAACTGCAGGAATGTTGGCGTCAACAAGCGACATCAGCGCCAGGATTTGTAGCTTGATGTCGAAGACCGTGGTAAGCTGCACATCCGAGGGCATCTGTTCAAGCCAAAGGGTTAAAAATTGGAAGAACCGCTCCTCGCCGATAAGCTCAAATAGCTGACCTGGAGCAGCATAACAACTAGATATGAACACGTGTAGTAACGATCCCAAAATCTCATCCATTAGTTCGCCGTCCCCTAAGCGCTCCATCAAGAAGTTAACAATTCGTTCCCACATCTCCTTCAAAAAGCCAGTGCATTTACTTCCCGTAGCGAGCACCAGCTGGTGAAACAGAGACAAACAGATTGACAAATGATTTTCAAAGTCGTAGTACTCTGGTGCAATAAGCCCCAGCAAAAGTTGTAACATGTCCTGTAAGCCCTGGCTCGCAAAAACATCTGCATCTTTGAACCCGTAAACAATCACAGTCTCAAAATACTGCTCATAACTATCAAAATATTCAGCTCCGTAATGATCAAACGTTGTGATGACCACGTTGAACAGCTGCCACGATTCAGGAATCATTACCTTCAAAGTGAAATTCAAAAGCTCCAACAACTCCATCGTCTCAGTGAGAAAAGCTACCATACCGTTCTCCAGTACAAAATGCACCGAGGGAGTAATTGTTCTCAGCAAACTATAAGTTATCTCACGCTGAGATGTCATACTCGTGATCATGGTAATGAGCACACCCAAAATGCCGGAGGCTTGATACTCTTTGTTATCTATTTCCTGCCTCGTTTCGGCATCCTCCTTTCCTTCTAAACTCAACAGCTCTTCTGCAACTTTCAAGAATTGAGCATTCAAGTTCGTGGCTAGCTGTACACTAAAGGGCTCAAGCTCTTTGGAATAGCTATCTACTAAAGCCTCCATAATCTCATTCACCAGGTCGAGCTCATTGTTGTTGCTAAGATCCAGCAGGTCTGCCATCACAATCGAAATCTTTGGGCTTAGCGCCTTCCTGGCTTCTTCGTAAAATGACAGCTGCTTCAAAGCATCAGCAGCCTCAACCCTGAGTGACAATGGATTACTTTTCTGAAATAGTTTGAGGCAAGTATCAACCAGCTGTCCGAGTAGTTGCTGGTCAAGGTAGGGAAACGAAACAACGGAAATGTTCTCACAAGCCCTCGCTTGCAACCAGGGACAGCTTTTGTCGTGTAGCTGAGGCAATATAAACGCGGTGATTACTTCGTTGAGTCTTCCATGAACAGGGCTACCATTGGCATCCAGCTGTGACCACACCCCTTTGATAACACGCAAAGCACCGTCAGTTTTGCACTTAACCTCGATGGATTCAGCGTTTCTAGCACGTTCGTCAAAAATTTCGCCCAATATCTTGAACACCGTGCCTCCTATCTCCTCAAATCTGGAGGGCATAAGGCCGATCATATACAGAAACTCTTCAGCAGCTACCTCGCCGGTCTTGACAAACGAGCTGATGTCGAACACCCGCCTAAAAAACTCCTGTTGGTCGTCCTCGAACAACTCAATCAACTCGTCGTTGAATGAGAGCAAAGGCAACACTATATGGTTCAAGAGGGCCTCGACTTGGGGCAAAATCAACTGCCATAAAAAGTCTGAACGAGTACACTCAGTAATGAAGGAGAGGATATGGTAAAGACACTCATCACTCAGCCAATGCTCAGTGCGTGACTGCGCCCAGTTGGAGATCACAGGCCAATACTGCTCCAAAATGATGGGAACAAAGTGCTGTATAAGCGTCTGAGCCAGTTGATCATTCTCCTCCTTGGCATAGCGAGATTTAATCCTGTGTAAATTGGCAAATGCCCATTTCTTTGCCTTGATAAGCGGCTGCTGCCGTCTCTCAGAGACGTCTATGGCAAGAATTTCGTTGTTTAAAGGAGTGTTCATCACCTGGAAATGGTAGCCACACCATTTACTCAGATTGTTAAGGTCGTTAGCAAAATAAGGAGGAAGCTGCGCATAGGTGACAAACTTGAAGACCTTGAGTATCAAATATACTAATTGGTTAACATTGGCGTTAGTCTGCAGCTCGTTGATGTAAGATTCAAAGATTGGCTCGAGGATAGGGAACACTTGTTGCACTACATTGTTGAGGTACTGGCGCTCAGTGCCTTCGTCATATCTGTGGCTGTTTGTGATCTGGTTCAGCACTAGCAAACTTGCATAAACGCTGTTGTAATCGCTTTGCTTGTTCTGCAGCAGATCTAATGACACTGGCAGAAGGTGCTGGCTCCAGTGTCTATCGTACCTTAAAATCGACTGAATAGAACTCTTCAGCTGGTTGACAACGACAGTATTGATAGTTGCTGAGGCCAACAGAGATGGTACGATCTTAGTTTTGATGACTTCCTTCTCCTCGTCAACTATTTGCTTGTCTCTGAGCGATTGAGAGGTATTGTTGTTAATATACCAGTAATTTTTCACCTTGTTCTTGAAGAAAGTAATAGCCACTATTCTGATGTGGTGCGGAATGCTTTGGTCCACTGCAATGTCAAGGCAGCTAGTTAAAACACCACGGTTATGAATATGCGAACTTAGAAACTTCTCTGAGTTTGAACGTAGCTCATTATTCGGCGATAAGGTGTTGAGGAAATGCTGCAGCAATTGGTCTGACTCCATGATTTTGGTAACTGTGGAAAGAAAAGAGTGGCAATCTAGTGGAGGCTGAAGTGGGGTGCTATAAGGTGTGATTCAAGTCCTTCTCAGCTAAGAGTGTAACAGAGGCTTTCTTAAAATGGATTGTTTCGTCTGCTGTACTCGAATTGCTGCTATTGAGCCAATTGCGTAACCTTCCACACAGTCAAATCCTTCAAGAGAGCAGTGTCTCTGATAAAGAATCGATTTTCTTAGCCCAAATTTTCCCACGCGTATTTTAGGCCCTTCGCGCAACGCCGCTGTCGCTGCCTTATTCAAGCCCACGACTATCGACGCGCTCTACTACAAAACGCTGCAACTAATTGAGTGCCAGCAGGGAGCCTGGTATTTATTGCTACGTTATCCACATATAATGACTACATGGTCACTACGCATCAGCCGCTAATTACCTACTATCATCTCGCCTGAACTAATATCTTGCCCAATCATCAATGTAATATAGTAGATCGTGTAGCATGTTTCTCGTCTCGTCGGGAGAAGCCACCCACACTGTGCACCCACTCATTCTAGCTCTAAAATCGTTAGCCCCCAATGAGCTAAACTGGTCTCCCACATGTAAAGTGCATGAGTTGTCTACAACAACATCGTTAATACTTAAAAACTTCTGTAAAACCTTCACGCCCAGTGCTTTGTCTCCAATATCAACCCAGACATCGTTACCTCCGTTAAATGCGCAGAAGGTGATGTTCTTTGCCGGAGGGAAGTTCTTCAATTGCTTGTCTATCCGAAGGACCACCTCCTCTAACTGCTCTCTCCATAGCTTAACACCGCCAGAAGGGACAATGCCCACGCCTCTCTCCTTCCTGACAACAACAGCAGGTAAGGAAAGCTTCTTGATCAGCTCCTGGAAATTCGCTTCGGCAAAATCCAGGGTCTGGGTAATGTCGCTCTGTTTCCAATTCAGCATTTGCTCAAGCAGCCAGCTGTCCTGATTGATGAAACTAAGACGCTTCTTTTCCACAGAGTAGCGAAAGAGAAAGTTCGACTCTCCACCCATTACCAACAAGTTTTCACGCTGTCTATCAGTCAATCTGTCGGAATTACCGATCGCATCGACCAGTCCCTTTAGCCTTCCGTAGTACTTATCCCCAGACGGATCAGCGTAACCAGCCGCAGTAACAACACCAATGTATATGTCACGTGACAAAAGCTCAAGCAAGTAGGGAATTAGTGGAGAGTCGGGCTCCATTGAGGAGCCATCTTCGTACAGAGTGACATCCCCGTCAAATGTCATCAATTTCAGCTTATCCTTGCTGACACCAGAGTGAAATCGAGTAGACAGTTGCAGGATCTGCGCAGTATTCAAAATGATTCGTATATCGTTGAAACTCGGAGCCACCAGCCTCCTCTTGCTGATGGTCCTCTTCTCATCCTCGATGTAGAATGCCTTTTCCAAGGGTAATCTTGTGAAAAAGTCCCCTATAGAAGGCACCAGTTGTTTCAATCGTGACATCTCAGGGGTCTTCTGCTGCTGCATTTCTATGTGGTCATCAATTAGCCGTTCCAAATCATAGAAAATCTCAGCATAGCGCCTCTTAGCGTCGGCGTTGGTCTTGATTTCATCGACTACAGTAATGCCATTGGTCTTGACTGCGTACAGCACAAATGGCACTGCAAGAAGGCCCTTGATCCACTCAATCAGCTCATCTCTTCTGTGTTCTTTAAGAGCGTACTCTACTCTATATCTTGACGTCATCTAGTGTGTCAGGATAGACTTGCAGTGTATATACTTTTGTTGAAGAGGCCGATAGCTACATCATCGACATGCGTTGTGCTGTCAGACCCTCGGCTTTATAGCCAGGTGTCAGGTGTGCGCGTCCAAACATCTGTACCTCTGTACCAGCGCGATATAAAAGACGGCAGCGAGGCCCTTGTTAAGAATTAACAAATAGTTCTTACAAGGGGGACGATCTCTGATCGTCCTCTACATTATATATGGTAGAGTATTTATGTTTATTGTACTAGTAAGCATTCAATCAGGACAAACTACTCCAATGCGTCTTTCACTATATAGGGGAGTCAATTTACATTACCTATGACAATAGGACAACAAGGATAATAGCTAGAGTGAGTCAGGAGACTGGTGCACGGGAGTCCACCATTCCCCTGGTAGCGAATTATTATCCCGACAT